>ONZH01011722.1:0-600000 GCA_900303285.1 Rhinella marina | reverse complement strand
CAAAAGAATTATTCAATGTCAGCGATGGCCACGCTTATCAGTGTCAATATAGCAAAAGGGCAGAGCAAATATATATGCATAGTACAGATGTTAATTTCTAGAAATATATAGGAGCCAGCAGGAAGAGAAAAAGAATTAACCCCAGCAATCTTCACAGTGAGCGTGGCTCTGTAGTGTGTAGACGGACATGCTTTAGTAACACTCATTTAGAGAGACATTTCAGGGCAATTTTTCTCAAATGTACAAGTTCTCTAAATAAAGTATATTAGAAAAATGTTCCCTATCACTGTTCCTATCCATTAGAAGGAAAAAAAAAGGACAGTTACACTTTAACCCCCCCAAATTTGTGCAATTTCATCAGAAAAGGCCATCTATTACCACCCCAGTTATATTTTAGCCCAAAGTTCAAAAATAATAAATAAAATCTCTATACAGTATACCTGACATGCCAATAAGGGTAAGTATAGACATAGCAGAATATTTTTCAATATTTAAGGCAAATTCATAACAATTCCATAAGTAAAACAAACATTTGCTGGTATTGTACTAGAAACTGCTGCAGATGTAAAGTGCAGAATCAACACCACAAGTCTAAACAAATCTGCCATGTCTGAACATGACCTTATAGTGACATTACTACAGAGTACCATATTCTCCCTAAGAATGACACATCATTATACAGGGGTATAAACAGGGTTGTGTGTAAGGGGTTCAGACCTTACCAAGGATGTTGTTAGTCCTTGAGTGGTATGTGTGATACCTCATTCTAACAACACCATAGTGCACTGTTCCTTTTACATTGGTCAACAGAGCAGTAGTTTTACTCATTGTCAATATTTTAGGTGTATTTACATGCAGCAATGATTGCTGTTGTATGGGGATAAACAATCGCTACTATGATCATTTATTCCCAGAAATTTTTATTGTTTTTCAGCAGAACATTGCACTGTGTAATTAAGGATACACTGCAACAAAGTCAGAATATTTTTTTGCCGCATAACTGATCAGGTCAGCCAGCAAACAAGAATTTGTTTGTTTGTCCGCTGATTGTCAGCCCATTTATACAGGCCAGTTAAATGAAGCATCAGTGTTGGCAGCAATGAAGATGGAAATATCAGCAGCTACACCACAGTGTTTCCTCCAGTCTACACATAGCAACACAGATTATGATATCTCTTTCTGCTTGACACAAAGTTAAGCACAAGTTCTGAATGCCACTGCATAGCATACTAAGTGGTGGCTTACTGGCTTTGGCCACAGGTCTGCCCTTTTATTCAAGCCCAAACTTTCATCAAGATGCAGGATCTATTTGGCTACTTCTCACCTCCATGTCAGGCCTCAATCTCTCTGCAGTGCTCAGTTGCATCTTTGCTCTATCCAGACGCTGAGGTGGAGCACCTTAATGGCAAATGCCACTCACCTCTACTGGAAGCTAACTACATGAAGAAATCTGCAGCACTTTCTAGCTCACTCCATCAGTGCTGTATCTCGTTTTCCTTCTGATATTGGAGCACTTTTTAGTGTTGCAGAGGGTGTGCAGATGTTGCAGTCATAGCCAGGCATGAACATAAGTAGTATAAATCAGTGTTTCTCCACCTTTTCAAACCAAGTACCCCTTAGAAATAAAAAGTTTCAATCGAGTACCTCTATAAAGCATTCAGAGCCTCTGTCAGCATTTCCATCAGATATGACAGGAGAACAGCACAGACCCGCTTGTCCCGAAGCAAGTACCAACCAGAACCAGATCTACCAAAGCATGCCAGAGGTAACAGAGAACTGTAGAGAAATCCCAGTAGAGATAACTGGTCTAGAAGTACTTATTGCCTGTACAGTATCCATGTTCGGGAGATTACTCCAGTGCCTGAGAATTCTAAATAACAGTTTGGTCCACTGTGAGAAATACTCACACCTCAAAATGGATTCTGTGGACATGCACTGTATATACAGCAACCTGTTCAAAAAAGGTGCAGAGTTTGCCTGCTGTCAGGTGGAACCAACTTGCTTTACAAGAAGTATTACACCCCATGCCTGGATGCCTTTGTGCGGTCATGAAACCTGTAGCATCTATGAAAGTGCATTCTGTGTACCAGCTGCTGGTCCATTGCATGCTAAGAAATGATCTGCTTGCATTTGAATTCTTCAGTAAAGAACTGGTCTGTTGCACATTTGCCTCCTCATTGCTTCCTGCACTACCACACTGCAAAGTGGTGGCATCACGAACCAGGACCCTGCTTTGCACCTCAAAACCTACAACACCAAGGGCACCTAAACCATTATCAGGGAGGCGAACCCCAGAACCGGAGTGTGCTCCAAAGGAAAGAAAGGCGTGTCCTTCCATATTAATGCCAGGGGCGTAGCTATAGGGGGTGCAGAGGTAGCAGTCACTACCGGGCCCAGGAGCCTGAGGGGGCCCAAAGACCCTTGTGCCACATAAGAAGATGCACAAAGCACTGAGGGAAGGGGGGCCCAAGTTGAACTCTTGCAAGAGGGCCCATGAGGCTATAGTTACGCCCCTGATTACTGCCCAAGGAGTATAAAAACTGTGAGTAATAATGCTATTCCCATCCGGCCACCCACACTCACACACACCCCTGAGCCACACTGCTATGTGCATGCTATAAATAAATAGCCCACAATGTTCTGCCACTTGTGAGGACTGTTACCTCCATTGTTCTGAGCATTTGCCAACCAGCTCACAATGGCCCTATGTCATCTGCCACAGCCACCAATACTGCAGATTGAGTCCTCCCCCAACCTCCACTGGAGCTTCAAGTTATGTTTTGCTGCTGGAGTCTCTTCGTCCTCCTGTGCCTTCTGTGACATAAATATTAGGTGACAGAGAATAACCATGGGAAAGTTTTAGAGGATTATTTCCATATAAAGCTTTGTTGGTACTACCCCTTTATTGTTCATGAGTGGACAAGTACCTTATAAAGCTAATATAGATCATTTATATTATTTTCTATACAATATTTATATACTGTGTAAAGCTACTAGTTTTGTACTGTAAGGAGAGAATTATAGACATGTAAACTGCAGTACACAGTGGAAAAGTGTTTCCCTACCTAAATACAAGGGCTGTGTGTGTTTGCAGTAATATAAGGGAGGAGGGAGGCAGAGCATATGCACAGCATTCCTTGTCTCCCTTAAACTCTCTCTGGTATGAAGAACATGGTATAATGGGGGCATTGTACCCTGAGCTCCACCCCTGTGATGACACCTGATGAGAAGGCTAAAAAACACTCACATTCTGAGATTAGCCAAGGCCAGGAAAGGAAGCACAGAAGAAGGGTTTTACACAGCAATATCCCCCAAAGAATGGAAAGATAAGACCCACTGTACAGACTGTACAGGACAAGGCTTCCAGAAGACCCATCACATGGATGGTACAGAACTTGCGCTGACCTGTCTGCAGGACCCACACCATGGGATATAAAAAGACAGCATTCACAGGATCTATTACCAGAACCTAGGCATCCACATGGCCATGGATGTTTTGCACAAATTGTATAGAACCAGGATCTATATCATGGATTATAGAAAATCAGTCGCACAGTGGATGGAAGAGGAATTATACAGAACCAAACACCTTGTCTATGTGACCCACTGAATGAAGAAGCAAATACTAGACTTTGGATATGGACTGTAAAGACTAATATATAAGGACCACCTGTAAATGGCTATGATGGATCTATATATAAATAAAAGTTTAAGATCATTTTGAGCCTTCAAAGATAAAAACCCTCATATCTGCAAAACAGTGTGTGAGGATGGTCATTATTATGTTTCTACTGGTCACCAAGAAGAGAGAACAACATGTGAAGGGTTTGAGTTTTCCAGGTTCCCACTCAACAAGCTACTGTATGTACATTTGGATCATATTCCTGTCAGGGGCTTCTGTTGTCAACCAACATCCCACAATGCATTGTGGTAAAAAAATGGTCCTCCTATCAGTAACAATGGAAGCCAGCAATCCATCTCTGCAGTCCACAGCTGACCATCTTTGTATCTATCTATAGCATATTGTTAGTAATATTCTTCAGAAATTGCAATTTCCAAAGGTCTAGATGGAAAGCAGAACAAATTAAAAAAAAACCTCCTTAGGTCCAAAGGTAAGTTTCTACTATCATTTGACAGCTATGTATGTAAACGCTGGACTTCTTACCATCAGCTGAATGATGGGAAGTAGGGCTTTCTGGAACATTGCAGCTTCTTTACTGCCCACTAACAGCATCACATGTCTATGGTACACTCTCTAGTACTGCAAGTCACCCTTCTTCCCCAAGCTTCTTACCCAAGCTGCAGTACCAAATATGGTGGTATGTGTATAGACATACTGTCTTAGCTACTACAGTGAAGGGTCTACGGTGCTTCTGTGAGAACTGCTAACCATTTTTCTGCTCATTGGTGAAAACACCACCAAAGATAGGCCATTTATGTAGGTTCCCAGAAAAGCTCTTTTACCTATGTATCTTATAGTCTAGACATCTAGATTGTTGAAAGCTATGGATAACTTTGCAAAACTGATGATGGTGTGTAGTGTCAGTTTTAAAGAATGGTTGATGCAGTAGTACCTCAACTTACAATTGTCAAAGCCAATATTACACTGTGCAATAATTAAGAGATTTGCATATGATTACAAAAAGCTGTTTATTTATTCAGAAACAGAAAAGTTGGGTTTAGAGCAGTGCTGTCCAACATGTGTCTCTCTGGTAGTTGTCAGGACTTGCTGGAAGATGTAGTTTGACAACTTCCGGAATAACACAGGTTGGGACCATTGTTCAAGAGAAACTTAGTTCTATAGTCCCTATAAAACTAGTATAATTATGTTCAGAAGCATCTCAAGAAGGGGGTCTATAGATTTTTATGATAATGTTCAACTTTTGTGTCTGGTGTATCTAGTGTTGTTGCCCCATTCACCACTGAAACCTTTTTCATATTCCAGATCCCTTTAAGAACAGTAACTTTGTATTGTAGTAAATACCTTAATCCCAGGTTAGTTTCCTGGTTATGCATTAGTTAAAAATTAACGCACTAGTTTGGATGCTGAGCATATTGTAGACTGTTAATGTTGGACGTTCTCCATATGAAAACTTTAGACTGAAGCTTTCTAAATAAAAAGGCTTTTTGTTGTATTTCAGAGCACACTGTGCCTGGGAGGGAGTGGGGCTCTATAAAAACAGGAAGCAGTGGTGGAGGCAGGGGTGGAGAGAGCAAAGGCCAGTGAGACTAGAAGGAGAGAGGAAGAAGGAGAGCATCTGGAGACTTGGAGAAGAAGGATTTGTGCACAGACATAGGGAATCCTGGTAAGATGTAATGTATAGCAGCTTAGATTATGAGACTAAAGAGAAAGAAAAAAAAATGTGCAAAAATGGATAAAGTCTAAATGTAGGAAGGGAATGGGGTCTTCAGAGACATGGGGGGATCTAAGAGATATTGATCAGGTTGATTTAGAGTAGTGGTCTCCAACTTGTGGCTCCTCTGCTGTTGCAAGACTACAACTCCCAGTATGGTGTGGAAGCCTGAGAAAAGGGATCAACATGCAGAAAGGGAGTAGGGTCTGCAGAAGCAGGAGAAGGATCTAGGAAGGAGGAAACTAACATGTGGTCTAGAGCAGAGATCTTCAACTCATAGCTTCCTGCTATTGCAAAACTTCCAGCATAGTCTGACAGCCTGGGCATAGTGGTCTAGAAATAGAAAGGGAGTGAGGTCTAAATAGACAAAAGAAGGATCCACTAGGAGATAAATGTCTGGTGTATCTACAGCAGTGGTCTTATGTTGTTGTAAAATTACAACTTTCAGCATGTCCTGACAGCCTGCAAAAAGAGGTCTTCATGCAGAAAGGGTGTGGAGTCTGCAAAGATAGGAGAAGTGTTATGTGGAAGACACTGATGTGGTGGGTGTAGAGCAGAGGTCTCCGACCTTTGACTCTGCAGATGTTGCAAAACTACAACTTCCAGCATGCTCTAACAGCCCAGAAAAAGAGGCTTACATACAGAATGGTAGTGAAGTATGCAGAAACAGTAGAAAGACCTGTGAAAATACATAGTTATGGTGGGTCTAGAGAAGTGACCTCTATCATGTGACTTTTCGGTAGTTGCTAAAATACAACTTTAAGCATGACATCATTCAGCACAGTAGTAGTTGTACTGCCAGAGGACCACAAGTTAGGGACCACTAGTTTAAAGAAACAGGGTTCTACAGGGCCTCTAATGCTAGTAGAATAAGTCCAGAAGCATCAGAAGTGGTCAACATAAGTTCTTGAGTAGGATGGTGTTACACAAGTGTAGCAGTCTACAAATATTTAGTAACACCAAGGGATTCAAACAGCAAGCTGCTGTGATTTGAAAAATAGTGTTAATCAGTTTAGTAGAGTCAGGTAGAAAGCTAAAGAAGGGAGGCTAGACAGCGAAATCGAGCCTACAGAGCCAACAGAATACTGTGAAGTAAAGTGAACACAAATGGCATGAAAAGATATCCAATCACTGCACAATGAGAAGAGACCACAACAAAATATCGAGAAGATAAACCCAGTGTCTGACCATGTTGGAAGATGATTCAAGTCCTTGAGGAATAGGAAGAAACAAACGAGAACACTTTGTGAGGTGTAGATACTAATAACTGGAGCTACTACCTAAGGAAAATGGGTAGAACTGAAACTGATGTGTGTATGCATGTGTGTGTGTAAAGGTATACATACAGTATAGTTAATATTTTTATGGTTTATATTATCGAGAAGCCGTGTAGTTGTTTTCTTTTGAATCTAACTTCTATTGTGATCTAACTTTGAGTCACTAGAACCAGTGCTGTGGCCATAATACAGAGCCTAAAATGTGATCCACATCAAACAGACCCTTATGTAACCAGCCATACATGTGTTGTGTGTGAATTCTACTAGATATATAGAGATAGTCACTGTGAATGACAATGGACACTTCATATACCGTTTCATGACATTTCAACCAAATGTCAGATTAGAGGGTAATCCTTACCTCCCATTCCCAAGGAGAAGCTGGTCCGAATGGTAAATAAAAATGGGAATTACAGAAGTATTCAGGTAAGACTATGTTCACATTTGCGCCAGAGGATTGATAGGAAAAAAGGACTGCATGCAGTTATTTTTTTCCGCTAAAATGATTACACTCTAGTCGATCCAAACACATCCCAATCTAAGTCAAGGGGGTCAGTCAGGCATTGTTAACACGAGTATGGAATAAAGATGTGAACAAAGCCTTAGAGCACCTGTAGGTTTCCATAGATGCCACTCATTTCAGTGGAGCAGAATTTACACATGCTTGGTGACTTCTCTATTGATGGGGTCTCATCTATGAAGCAGTGGAGGTCTTGGCTTCTGATCGCCCTGAGAGAATATGTGTGATTGACATCTGGGGGTGGGGGGCTTTAAGGTCTTTACATTAGCATTGAGCAAAAAGTAAATGAAGAAATGTAACTAAAAAAAACTTGGCTTTACATTTGTGAACATTGGTGTTTCTAAGTGTTAAAATATCTCTAGCAGTAAGTAAGAGAGGCTTTCTCTCGACAGACCTTCATAGCATAATGACAGGTGAGGATCTCACCACTGGCAGTTGGGACTGAGAAAACCCACTCCCAGGATTAAGACTTTATCCACCAGTCTTCTATAGTTTGTTAATTCTTAGGCAATCATTATTCAAATGGAAATGATCGTTACTTAATAAACTAAATTGTGAAATGTTACACTGTCATTTGGTGTGTTCATGTATTTAAAGGAACTCTCCAAGATAAACTACTGTATTACCCCTAGAACAGGACCTGAGGGGGTGGTGCATGACTTCTTTCTTTGGTATTATCCGCCCATTAAAGGGGTATTCTAGTTTATTTATTTATTTTATTTGTTTATGTAATAGGAATTTAAACAATTTTCTAATATACATGCATTTAAAATTCTGCATACATACCTTTCTTATATCATGCTGAAGAATGGTATAGCCTTTCGATCTTTCCTATGTAATGTATCGATGGCCTAACTGAAACATGACATCAGTCATGTGACACTCTGCACATCATATTATCCCTGGTATTCAGTAAGCATCAGTATTAAATGACAGACGTATGCTGGGTCAGCACACAGGACACAGCCATGTGATAAGTAAGTAGATCTAGTGGTGGAATCATGATTTTTATTGTGGTCATTACAGTACCTACATCACTGTGTGTATTTATGTGTATGCTTGTCTTTAGGTGATTTGTAAAAAGGCTGCCTGTCTCTGCGTGATGTTATCATGTTGTTAATAAAGTTTAATGCAAAAAAAGAAAAAAACAAATACACATGGCATACATCATGTGAAGAAGCTGCAGGTTGCAATACTGTATATACTGTATATGTTCTGCTTCTCAATACACTACTATTCATCAGTTAGCTACCTGTGCAGTTCATTCAAAGTCATGTCACATGACATATATAAGGATCACATGAGAGAGTCCATGTGTAGTCCTATCCACTTCTCTTATGGATGCATTTTTCTTTAGAGAGCGGCTACAGCTAGATATAATAAAGGTCTGCGAGCATGTTAGAACCTAGAACTCCTGCAAAAATTTTTATTCTCTGACCTGCTAGAAAGGTATATGGTGTAAACTGTAATGAATGTAATTTTCTTACCATTGGCTGTATTTGTGAGTTATTTCTCCCTTATGCTTCTCACCTGTGTAATGTGACCAAAAATCAGACTCTCACAGCATCTTATGTGTGGACAGCAAGTCAGTTTCTCTATGTATTCCTATGGGAGCCTCACTCTCAGTCTATGAATAGAGAAGTAACTAACTTCCTGTCCTGTGTCAGTTGGAGATCAGAGTGTTGGTCACATGACATAGCTGAGGATCAGAAGAGAGGTTATAACTCACAAATACAGTCACGAATGAGAAGATTACAGTCACTACCGTTTACATCATGTACCTTTCTAGCAGGTCAGAGAATAAAAATGTTTGCGGTAGTCTGTATCTGTATCTTATAATGAATACAAATATAATGCTATACAGGCAGGGGCGTAGCTATAGGGGATGCAGAGGTAGCAGTCGCTACCGGGCCCAGGACCCTGAGGGGGCCCAAAGACCCTTGTTCCAAATAAGAAGACACCAGTATTATAGAAAGTGCATGCTGTTCAAGTTACACCTCTGGCTGGAGGGAAGGAGTTAGGTCAATTATTTGGCATTGGGGGTTTCCATTTCGATTTTTGCCTCAGACAGCAATAAGGCTATGTGCTCCCCTGCCCCCGGCCACAAAGCACTGAGGGAAGGGGGGCCCAAGCTGAACTCTTGCACCAGGGCCCATGAGCCTTTAGCTACGCCCCTGTATACAGGTTCCTATAGTAATCCATGGGGAAGCAGTATCTTTTGATACATATGTGCAAATAATGTAGTACCTTGATATACATATTCACTGACAGTATCTTGGAGTAGGGTTTAAAAGGAATCTGTCACCTATATTTTAGACTATTATCTGCAGTATTACATGAGCAGTACTGCAGATAAAGACTGTAGATCACTATTTTTTATAGGCCTACTCATCCTCCCTGCCCCCGTCCCCCACTATTAGTGCTCAAAGCTGCCTTACAATAAATTGTCAGGACTGCCATGCATGCCCACAGGATTCCTCTCCATCGTGTTAGCACAGCAGTCCTGACTGTGTATTTCAATGCAGCTTTGAGTGCCAACAGCAGGGGAACAGGGGCCAGTAAGAAAATTAAAAACTCCAATGATTTGGACTCCTTATGTGTGGTACTTCTCCTGTATTACTGCAGATAATAGTCCAAGGTTGTGGTGACATATTTCCTTTAACTGTATGAATGACCCCTAAAACTCTTTGAGATGTTCTCTTTGGTCAAGTAGTTAAAGTCCTATTTAGCTGTTTCTTAGCCATATCTCTTTCTCTAAAGAAAAGTATTTAACCAGTATGTAGCATACTCTGAAAATGGTTTCTTTATTTAGTAGCTTACTTACTAACTATTGACTGCATTCATACCACATATACTACAGTAGTAAAAACACAATTTTCAGGATCCTTTTCAGTGCCACAAAGAAGCCTCCAGACATCCATTTCTCAGATGACTTCATTTCCTAGGAAAAAATAATACACATAAAGCTTATAGGAATTGCAGCAGGGGTATTCTGTGTTATATATATTATCTGACATTGTAATCCTGTCTATGATGATAATGAGATGACTGCTCATAACTAAGATTATGTAGAATCAGCAGAGGCCAAACTGCAGGGTTTTTTTAATATAGATATTGACATGTAAATTTAGATAAAAATAGAGCATCAGGAAAAAAATAATTAAAATATTTTAAATATAAAAACTTGAAAATGTGACCTTCCTCTTCCTCCAGAGGTCCTCAAGTCTTTATGGAAGATACATGGTGAGTTCAGTAGCTTTGGCTGGGTTCTTTAATGGATGAATATACAGACTACCGCGTGAATGGGGCCTTATCTATCTGCAAAAATGCGGGAATAGATGCGGCCCCATTCACCTCTATGGGGCCGGGAGCTAGCTCCGTGCCGCGGCTCTTTTGAAGCATCTCCTATACTTGTCCGTGCGCACGGACAAGTATAGGCATTTTCAATAGGGCCGTTCGGCGTGTGTTCCGAGCGCTGCGATGGTAGGCCAGACAAATAAACCACTTTCTCCCATGGCAAACCCTTCAATGATATGGACACCTTTGATTTACATATATTTTGGGCTTGAAAACAATTAATTTTTTTTTTCAAGTTTGAGCCATCTCAGTCTCAAGCTCCCCTTTGGCCTCATCTGAATAATCTTCTAAACTCTAAGATTTATAACTAAAACAAGGTTCAACTAGCTACAGGTCCAGGCCACCAATAATAATGATGAGTTTTGGGTCACATTTATATTGAGGTACATGGATATATCTGCAGAGATCAGATTTCCCTTTTGTCATATTATTGTACATTCATATTTCATTGACCTGTATATAAGGTTGTATATCGAATGATTACTTTTTGTATTAATGTTCTTTATATTCAATTCACTTATGTCTTCTTGTTTGTATACCTTTCTTTACTCTGCTGTGTTTGTCTCATAGTTGTCTTATCTTTACTATTGTTCTATTGTTGACCATACATTCTGTGTCTTGGGCAATTCTCAAACATTGCCTCATCTAAACAATGATGAATGTTAGAAGTGTCCATAGTTAATAAGTAGTTACCTAGGGTATTTAAAGTGAGTGACTGTGAGCCCAAAGGGGGGGGTCCATGGAACATGCAGATGTTCAGGAGTGACATGACTGCTCAGGTGCAGCCATGTCAAGAAGTCAACTGCTTTCACAACCGGGTATCCCTGGTGATCCAGTGGAGGGCCTTCCCCCCGGACAGATGTATTTTTAACTCATAGCTATGTATACCTTTGGTTTTATTCTTGTTTATTGTACTTGTTATGATTGTTGTTTACTTTACTTGTTTCTTCTGTATTTTTGTTTATCATTTAAGTAAACTATATCTATTTTCACTTAGTTATTGTGTGTGAACCTATTTATTCTTGCATCATAGAATTCACGGTAAAAAAAAAAGGTATATAATGCCCTCACACACTTAGGATTGTTGTCATCTTCTACATACCTTGTTGAGCAATTCTGCAGAATCTGGAGGACATTCACTGCTGAGACAGTATGAGAGGTACATGAGCACTATCGCCTGACAACTCCATTGGGGAGGTCCTCTGTCCAGTGCGGACATTGAACATTGGCAGTGTTGACAGGGGTCGAGGAACAACCCTGTTGGAAGCCATATGCCGAAGCTCTTCCGTGTTGGAGAATATTGACTGTTGGTGAACTAGCTGGAGTCTGTGAAACAAAATCAATCTCACATGATAAACAATACTGCGGTAAGAAACTAGATACCACACTATGTACACAAATGATTAGTGGTGCCAGAAAAAGTGCTATCATTGATGAACACTGATATGTAACAATTCATCAGAATTAAAAAAAAAACTCATCAGAATTTAAAAAAAGGAGAAAAAGCCTCCTCTGTCAGTTTTCTACCCACTCCCACACACCCTATGCAAAAATATTTCCAGCTCTAGCGCCATGGACCAACACCCACCAAAGTGATATTGGGCACCAAGTATAGAAGCATGTAGATGCTATATGGTCATCTCTGGTGGCAGAGTCTGGTTCTAAGTAAGGAGTACAGGAGCATAGCAAGGGGGTCTGAAGCAGCATGCGTCCTGGGTGTTGGTTTCCAGGCAGAGGCGTAGCTAGAGGTTCAGCACAGGGGGGGGGCGAAACATACTTGAGTGGGCCCCCCACTTGGCTTCCCAAACGCACGTTTCCAACTTCACAGGCACATACTACTAGTTGTGGTTATAATATTGTATTAGAAAGATGACTATATAAACTGCTAGATCATCTATGCTGTTAAGTACAGTACAATAGACTTTCTACCTACCCTACTCTAAATACTCTACCATATAATGCAGTAAAATATAGGAGTAATAGGATTAAAAAACAACGGGACTCCTATGTTAAAGGAAACCTGTCCCCAGTTTTTACATCACTAAACTAACAGTCCCCTGCCCCCATCAGACCTCAGATCAGCGTATTGTGCCCCATCAGACCTCAGATCAGCAGAATGTGCCCCCATTAGTCCTCACATCAGCCTACTGTGCCCCCATCAGACCTCAGATCAGCGTATTGTGCCCCCATCAGACCTCAGATCAACAGAATGTGCCCCCATCAGACCTCAGATCAGCCTACTGTGCCCCCATCAGACCTCAGATCAGCGTATTGTGCCCCCATCAGACCTCAGATCAGCAGAATGTGCCCCCATCAGACCTCAGATCAGCGTATTGTGCCCCATCAGACCTCAGATCAGCGTACTGTGCCCCCATCAGACCTCAGATCAGCGTATTGTGCCCCATCAGACCTCAGATCAGCGTACTGTGCCCCATCAGACCTCAGATCAGCATATTGTGCCCCCATCAGACCTCAGAGCAGCAGAATGTGCCCCCATCAGACCTCACATCAGCCTACTGTGCCCCCATCAGACCTCAGATCAGCGTATTGTGCCCCCCACCAGACCTCAGATCAGCGTATTGTGCCCCCATGGGGCTGATCTGAGGTCTGATGGGGGTCCCTAAATACAAGTGAGCGCTTCCATAATGGAAGCGCTCACTTGTATTCGTCTGATAGTAGGCAAGGTCATCCTTGCTGGGCCCCCCTGAGTCACTGGGCCCGGAGCCGTCGCCCCCCCTGCCCCCCCGGTAGCTACGCCACTGTTTCCAGGGTATTATCAACAAACCACTATGCCCCGGCCAGGGCAGAAAACGTAAGCTTTGCCACAAGTGAAGGAAAGCCCAGCTATGACCCCCTTAGCTATCCAAACTCATTCAGTATCAGCCTTGCAAGCTTATTACTTACAGGGATCATCTAATAAGGGTTTTGAACTACCCTTTAATAACATTAATGTGACCTGTCAGCAGCAGTTACACTGCAGGTTGTCAGTGTCCAGGAAGCAGTCTGAAATGTTTTGTACACTACAAAAAGGAACTAAAATATTTAAAAAAAAACATAAAAATGAAATACACCAGATTTTACATTTGATGATTACGAAGACAAAGGTAATCAAAGGTGGAGCCGTCCAATTAGGCTTGTAGCTATTGCAACACTGCCGGGTATTTGGAAATACGGTTCAAGAAAAAAAATTCATAGTAGCTGGGCAACAATCAGAACACTTATATAGTGCCCTTTTCATATTTTTATGACCCACTAATTATCAGGCTTCTCTTCTGCAGTTCAAGATGACTGCACCTCTTCCACACACTCTCTTCCACAATGGTCCATAACACTCCCTACTGGTCCAGCACTCCTTCATGTGAGCAGTGCTGGCCAATCCAAGGGCAGCAGGAAGTGTCTTGGGCTACTCAACGCACAGTATGCATCAAGTAGTCCAATAAGCAGTGCGGCCTTCTTGGATGACAGAAGAGGAGCTCGAGAACTAAAAAGATAAAAATGAGGGGACTATGTATGTGCCCTGTTCGTTCCCCAATTAATGTGATTTTTTTTTCTTCTTGATAAGGAGGCTTGCTTTAAGGTTATGGCAAAGTACTATGCTGTACAATTTAAGTACTATGGGAATAGAGATATTAAGGAAGAAGAAAAAAGTTCTGGCACTTACTCAGATGTCTCTGCGTCTCTCTTTTCTCTTAAAATTAAAAAAAAAAACAGATTACATGTCACGCAAGTTAAAAGGGATATAAAATGCAATAATAATCATCATCATGATACCCAGCACCCATTATTGACTACAGTCATACATCTATTATAATATAATGATCCCCAACACATTGTGATCACCATGAGTCCTAACACCTCATGAATGATCAACATCCAGGGTTGCCAACTGTCAAGAAATTTCTGGACTGTCTGTAAAAATAGGCAACTTTTTTCCTGTGTCCATGAAAAAAAATAGATGTGTCCATGATTTTTTTCTAGGTTGGTGGGACTTGACTGGATTATTTTGGTGATAATTATCATCATTTTACAGCTTACAGTAAATGCTGGTAATGAGTTCTCATTAGTATATTGAGCTATAGACATGTATTACTTATATTCATCATTCATTATGGTTTTCAAATTTGTCTACAAAAAAAATGTTGGCTGTCTGTGATTTTGGGATACGTTGTCCAGAAAAAAGGACAATTCTGGTTGGCAACCCTGTCAATATCCCTACCACCACAATAATTGTCATGATTCCTATTCCCTACCACCATTTACTACTCCCTTCATTATTTCCAGGACTACTCTGTGTCTCCACTGTGATCCAGGCACTACCTCTTCCATGAAGTAACAATGTCTTCTCAGTGTCCTAATCTCAGATTCTACATGTCAGAGATGCTCTCCACCACTGTGTCGTGCAGAGTGAGATGGGGAATGGCAAATTATGATTGATGCAAAATGTTTTTTTTCCTGAACAGCCCTAACAACTAGACTTCACTGATCACTCATGGCAGGACTTCATGTTATCTCTCATCCTGAGAACGGAGGTGTCATCACCCACTCGTACATTCTTACTTTATTTTATTGGGAATGGTCAAACCCTTTTAGAACATTGTCCCAATTCACTTTAATCAACTGCACACAACCATTGCATTGTGTTTCTCGGTACTTACACCCCTTCCCTGCGGCAGCACATGATATAGGACAGCAGGGCGCACAGAAGGAGGGCGAAGAGAATGGGGAGTAACATAGTCAGCAGGTAATCTGGGAAGTAGTCCATTTCACCTAATTCATCAGAAGGAGGCTTAAACTCTTCATCCCATTCTAGGGGTTCAAAACTAAGAGGAGTAGGAGAGGATTCTGACTCATTGACCTGTGACATGACCAACACAAATTCATAATTACTCAGATGATATTCCAGGTTCTGGATTATCAAACCTACAAGAATGCTTTACATGCATGTCTACTATCTTTTTGCTTTTAAATTAGAGAACTTTTATAACTAGTTACAATTGCCGGATTACTGGAATTGCTGGACTGATGCTGGATTTAAGAAATTTTCTATGTGGTTCAGAGTTTACTTTTCATCATGAATAATAAGAATTAGTTTTGCCTCATAGCAAATATCTACATAAAAATGCATATTTTCCATTAGACTAGCACTATATACCTCTTACAATAAAACATCCAGTGGTGAACATTTTAGCGTACGATTATGTGAGTCTATGCCACCTGGTGGCCGAAGTCAATACTACACCTGTTACTCACCAAGGTCACATTGCACCAGTCTATTCTGAAGTCATTTGCCAATAGTTCAGGACATAACACTGGTCTCTTCGCTTCTTTGCACTGCTGCCTGATCTGCGGTTTTTGGGTCTCATAAAGACAATCTGGGAAGGGGACAACAGATCCCACCTTTACAAACACCCTGTAAAGAAAGAAGAGATTAGCCATCAGAGGAATCCTTGGGGGAGATTTATAAAACTGATGTAAAGTAGAACTGGCTTAGTTGCCCATAGCAACCAATTAGATTCCACCTTTCATTTTTCACAGCTCCTTTGGAAAATGGGTGGAATCTGATTGGTTTACACCAGTTTGATAAATGACCCCTTTGTGTTTTCATCAATGTTTGAGTGGTGTGGGTTAGCATAACCTACGTTATTGTAAGGTGCACATACCATAAGATTCTGCCTCAACAGGAGCAAATACCTCATTGCAGCACAATATACTGACACCAATGCAGCAGTATTGAACTGTATCACTGTCCTGAGGATGGTGATACAGCTGAGTTCAGTAGGACCCCTGTGGCCGCTGACCAGGTGTATAAGTACCTGATGCTCCTAGCATTAATTAATGCTGAGGGCATCAGATCATCATGTACCCAGCCGGCAGCTGTGAGGAGGGCTCAGGCGGCCGTGTAAGGTCTAAGCCAAAGAATATGCCATAAATGTGTGATAAGTGCATGACCCACATATCTTGATAGGTGACCTCTTCTATGGGAGTTAGCTCAGCATAGCAAGCTCAGCTACATCCATAACTCCCATATACCTCAATGGAAAGAGCTACGCACATGAGCGGCCATCTCTACATTCATTCTCCATCCAACAGTGCCAGCCAGCGACCCCTTCACCAGGTAAATCGGTGGTCTGGGGTCTCTCATCTTCAGATATGTGTGGGTCCCAGAGTTGAACTTACACCTACAGAATCACTTGTGGATCCAGTCCTGTGGGTATGCCATAACGTGGTGAGTTGGATATATCCCTTTAAGGGCTTATACTGTATTTCAGTTTTAATTATCATTTTCTGAATTCTCTTTGAAGATGGTATTCCCAGCATTACCCTCAGTGTAATTAAACGCTTGGTGAAATAAAAGGAGCGTGGACTGATGTCGATGGCAATGACATTAATGACCGTTAATGCAGCATAGGATTACTTTCTGGAACTGAGCGGGAACATTAATACCGCACAGATGTTGCAGGATTAAACGGATGTTTGTGGACGTAGAACCTCTGCTGTATTGTAAAGAGCATTGGTCTCCAACCTGAGGCAACACTACAACTCCCAGCATGCCCCAACGGTCTGCAGCTGTAGTGTTGGAGCAGCTGGAGTGCCACTGGTTGGAAACCATTGACCTAACAGTCTTAAAATGTTCTGGCTTTTAAAGTACTGTAGGTGGTGCTGCTGATTCATGATTTATAGCGATTTTAAACCAATGTACAGTATATTAATTATGGCCTTATTTTTGGAATATCTCTCAGAATCCCAACTACCGTATTCCACAATCGCCGCTGCCATAGTTGCTAGTAGATGATCACCAGAAGTGACTGATCCTCCTAGCCACAGGTTCCTTCTCAGTTTTTTTTAGGGCTGTATATAATCAGCTATCCCTCATATATAGGGGAGGGAGAATACCTGTGTATATACTGCATTGTATAGAACATGTAACAATTTTTTTCCTGTCAGAATCTTAACCACTTCAGCTCTGGGCCATTTCCCCCCTTCCTGCCAGGCCTAATTTTGCAAATCTGACATGTGTCACTTCATGTGGTAATAACTTTGGAACGCTTTTACTTATCCAAGCGATTCTGAGATTGTTTTCTCGTGACACATTGTACTTCAAGTTAATGGTAAATTTGAGTCGATAAGTTTTAATTTAATTTTTTTAAAAATGCAAAAGTTAACGAAAATTTGAAAAAATTCACTGTTTTCTAAATTTCAATCTCTCTGCTTTTAAGACAGATAGTGATGCCCCATAAAATCCTTTTTAATTTACATTTCCCATATGTCTACTTTATGTTGGCATCATTTTGGTAGTGTCATTTTATTTTTTTAGGACAGTAGAAGGTTTAGAATTTTAGACGCAATTTTTGCAAATTTGCAAAATCAACTTTTTTAAGGACCAGTTCAGTTCTGAAGTCAGTTTGTGGGCTTACATAATAGAAACCACCCATAAATGACCCCATTTTAGAAACTACACCCCTCAAACTATTCAAAACTGGTTTTAGAAATGTTGTTAACCCTAAGTATTCCACAGGAATTAAAGAAAAATAGATGTGAAATTTCAAAATTTCACTTTTTTTGCAGATTTTCCATTTTAATAATTTTTTTCCTGTAACACATCAAGGGTTAACAACAAAACAAAACTCAATATTTATTACCCCGATTCTGCAGTTTGCAGAAACACCCCACATGTGGTCGTAAACTGTTATTTGGGGATACGCCAGGGCTCAGAAGGGGAGGAGCAGCATCTGCATTTTCTAACATGGAATTTTTTGTCATGGTTTGTAACTTTTAAACTTTTAAACTTTTAAACTTTTTAACTTTTAAACTTTTTTAAACTTTTAAATTTTTTTGTGGACTGAGCTGCGTGAGGTCTTACTTTTTGCGGGACAAGCTGTGCTTTTTATTGGTACCATTTTGGGGTACATCCAGCTTTCTGATCACTTTTTAATCTAATTTTTGGGAGGTTAACTAAAAAAAAAAAGCAGCTTAGGGGCATTTTTCTATATTTTTTTTTTTTACACCGTTCACTTGATGGGGTAGATCATGTGATATTTTTGTAGAGCCAGTTGTTATGGATGCAACGATACCAAATATGTCTATTTTTTATTTACTTTTTTTAAGTTTTACACAATAAGAGCATTTTTAGAAGAAAAATCATGTTTTTGTGTTGCAATTTTTTAAGAGCCATTTTTTTCATTTTTCGGGCTATAATCTTGTGTGGGGGCTCATTTTTTGCGGGATGAGGTGACGTTTTTATTGCTACCATTTTGGGAGGCATACGACTTTTTGATTGTTTGATATTATGTTTTTTGGTAGGAGATGTGACAAAAAAAGCTGTTTTGGCATAATTTTTATTAGATTTTTTTTACGTAGTTCACTTGATGGGGTAGATCATGTGATATTTTTATAGAGCCGGTCGTTTCGGACGTGGTGATACCAAATATGTCTATCTTATTTATTTATTTTTGTTTGTAACTTTTTTTAATGAAATATTTGGGGGGAAATAATTTTTTTTTTTTATAATACTCTATTTTTTTTTATTATTTTTTTTACACTTTGTGTCCCCCATAAGGTCATAAAAGACCTCAGGGGAACATTTAACTTCACTTTTTTTTTTTTTTTTTTTTACACCTGATTTCTCCTGTAACTGGGGCTGACATAGTAGCCCCAGTTACAGGGGAAATACATCCCCAGAGAGGCTGTACAGCATAATACTATGCTGTACAGCCTCAGTGCAGGGCTGATCGGGTCTATGAGAGACCCGGCAGCTCCTGCACTCTCCCGGCCCCGGCGATCATGTGACCGCTGGGCCGAAACAGGAAGCGCAATAGCGCTTCCTGATCTGTATACACAGCGCGCGTTGAGCGCTGTGTATACAGCGATCTAGAAGGCAGGGACCCCTGGGAATGGTCCCTGCCTTCTCTTTGGGGTACCCTGCTGTCACTGACAGCAGGTACCCCACTGTGCAGCTGCACGATTAGCGTGCAGCTGCTATCTCTGAATGGACGTTCAGAAACGTCCATTCAGAGATAGATAACCACTTCCCGGACGTTTATAATCACCGGGCGGACGGGAAGTGGTTAAGGAATCCAAAATTTGTAACAGAGCCTGCATCTACCATGTGCCAGTTGTATAGCTAGTGTCTGCCTATGTCAGAGAGGGATCTTAGGGCCCTAGGAACCAGGTGTGACTGCTATGCCTATAACTACATCCCTGTTGTCAAGGGAAATCATGGAAAGTGACAACAATCTAATGTCCACCTCCATAATGAGGGTAACACAGGGTGATGTGCTACCGCTAGGCTTGACACCTGGCCGGTATTTTAGTGGCCCTGCCGGTGCAGGTAATTTTTCTTCAAGGCCAGTTACTAATGAATGCTTCTATTGTAGAGAGCTCATTAGTGCAGCCTTTATCTCCCCCCCCATCCCACACTTGTGTTAAGAAAAAAAAAAAAAAAGAACTCACTTCCTCCATATGCTCGCACTGCGGAGAACATTCACTGCTGACTGGAGGACAGGACCTGCGAGACGTTATCATGCTGGAGCGCAAGTCCTGTTCTGAGCTTTTTTTTTTGCAGAAGCAGCGAAAGGGGCACTAATGGGAGCATTACTCTGACTAGGTGGCACTAATGGAGGCATTACTATTACTGGGGGGAAATAATGGGGGCATTACTATTACTGGGAGGACTAAGGGGGCATTATTCCTACTGGGGGCACTAATGGGGGCATTACTATTACTGGAGGGCAATAATTGGGGGCATTACTATTACTGGGGGGCGCTAATGGGGGCATTACTATTACTGGGAGGCACTAATGGAAGCATTATTCCTACTGGGGGCACTAATGGGGGCATTACTATTACTGGGGGGCACTAATGGGGGCATTACTATTACTGGGGGCACTAATGGAGGCATTATTCCTACTGGGGGCACTAATGGGGGCATTATTCTTACCGGGGGCATTAATGGTGGCATTATTAATTCTGGGGTGCACTAATGGGGGCATTATTCATTTTGGGGCACACTAATGGGGGCATTATTATTTCTGAGGAGCACTAATGGGGCGATATTAATTCTAGGGGAATTAATATTACTGGGGGCACTAATGGGGGCAATATAAATTCTGGGGGACCCTAATGGGGCAATAGCTCTTACTGGGGGCATTAATTCTGGGGTGCACTAAGGGGGGTATTAATTCTGGGGCACACTAACGGGGGCATTATTATTTCTGAGGGGCACTAATGGGGGCAATATTAATTCTGGAGGCGCTAATGGGGGCATTACTATTACTGGGGGCACTAATGGGAGCAGTAATATTACTGGGGGGCGCTAATGAAGGCTTTAATATTACTGGGAGGCATAATATTGGGAGCCACAGTATGACAGCGACTTAACACCCTGTGTTAAGCCGTGCCCCCACAACCACATCCAGTTTGGGTCTGGCTTAACTTTGCTGGTATTTTTTGTTGGGAAAGGTGGCAACCCTAGCTACTGCCCATTTTAGGCAGGGCTGGCATCAGCACCCGGCACACCCGGGCAAGTGCCGGGGCCCACTGCTCCTGGGGGGGCCCACTGTGTGACTGCTCACTCCTGCAGCTGTGTCATGGTCTTCATTAAACTGCCTGTTCTGAATTCTAGGGCAGCTCACCCCAGCAATGAAGACAATTTTTGCGGAGTGCACTGCTAGGGTGAGCGGCCCCAGGACTCAGAACAGAGTAGATGGAGTTTCCTACCCGGCTAAAAACCCTTCCTTATGTAATCACCCATGTGACCAGTGGGAGAGGAGCCGGAGGAGCAGGGAGCTGTGTTCCTGTACAGAGAGGAGTGTGGAGTGTGGTGAGGCCTAGCTGTGTCTGTCTGTCCCTCTGTGTGCCTGTCTGTCCCTGTGTGTGTTTTTCTGCCCCTGTGTGTGTATCTGTCCCTGTGTGTATCTGTTCCTATATGTATTTGATCATCCCGGTGTGTGTGTCTGTCCCTGTGTGTGTATCTGTCCCTGTGTGTATTTGACCGTCCCAGTGTGTCTGTCCCAGTGTGTATGTATGTCCCTGTGTGTGTATCTGTCCCTGTGTATCTGTCCCTGTGTGTATTTGATCATCCCAGTGTGTCTGTCCCTGTGTCTGTCCCTGTGTGTATGTCTTTCCCTGTGTGAATGTCTGTCCCTGGGTGTGTATCTGTCCCTGTGTGTATGTGTCTCTCCCTGTGTGTGTCCCTGTGTGTGTCCCTGTGTGTGTGTCTCTCCCTGTATGTGTGTCTGTCCCATGTGTGTGTCTCTCCCTGTGTGTCTGTCCCAGTGTGTATGTGTCTCTCCCTGTGTGTGTGTCTGTCCCTGTGTGTATGTGTCTTTCCCTGTGTGTCTGTCCCTGTGTGTATGTGTCTCTCCCTGTGTGTGTGTCTGTCCCTGTGTGTATGTGTCTCTCCCTGTGTGTGTGTGTGTGTCTGTCCCTGTGTGTCTGTGTCTCTCCCTGTGTGTCTGTCCCTGTGTGTGTCCCTGTGTGTGTCCCTGTGTGTATGTGTCTCTCCCTGTGTGTGTGTGTCTGTCCCTGTGCGTATGTGTCTCTCCTTGTGTGTGTGTCTGTCCCTGTGTGTATGTGTCTCTTCCTGTGTGTGTCTCTCCCTGTGGGTCTCTCCCTGTGTTTGTGTCCATGTGTGTGCATTTGTCCCTGTGTGTGTGTGCCTGTCCCTGTGTGTGTGTGTGTGTCACCATCACCATGCCCACAGTGTTCCTATGTCTTGACACAGCTGCATCAGAACGTTCTGTGCGGGCAAGAAGAAGAAGAAGAAAAAGGAGGCACCGCCAGCATGGAGTCCGTGGAAGAGGCACAGGGAGGCACACTAAGGACGTAGGTAACACTACCACATGATCTACACTAGTGTTATCTGTGGTTGCACATAGGACTGCAGTTAACACTACCACATTATAAGCACTAGTGTTATCTGTGGATTTACATAGGACTGCGGATAATACTACTACATTATCAGTACTAGTGTTACCTGTGGGGTTTTACATAGGACTGCAGGTAATACTACCACATTATCAGCACTAGTGTTATCTGTGGTTTTACATAGGACTGCAGGTAACACTAACACATTATTAGCACTAGTGTTATCTGTGGTTTTACATAGGACTGCAGGTAACACTACCACATTATCAGCACTAGTGTTATCTGTGGTTTTACATAGGACTGCAGGGGACATCTACTATGTACTCAGAGAGTTATCACTCTATAAGGGGGACCACTGTGACTTTATTGCCCAAGGGCCCACATGAGCCTGGAGCCAGCCCTGATTTTAGGTGCCACATGAAGGTTACATTTACACGACAAACAAGTGTTCTGCTCATTTGTCGTGATCAGCAGTACAGTTACATGGGCTAATTACCTGGAATGAACTCTCATACGAACATTCATTCTTCATAATTGGCCCTATCCTCAGCCCGTGTTAAAGGGCCCTTACACTTGGTTAATTCAGAATACCCTTTTATAGCCTTATTCCGGGTGTAACTTCAAGTAACCCCAATATCCCTCTACAAATGAGTGAAGGTTTAAACTTCATGGGCATTTTTTTCAACAATATATTTGGTGTTTAGGAAGCTGAGATATGAAGAGCTGTTATTATATATTAGCGCTGTAAGATGAAGGAGCTAAGGGGGGAAATTCTGACAGACAACTCCACATATCTCAGCTTCCTGGACCACTTGACATCGTATTGCCCACACAAGATGACATTTATGATGAGCTGTCGCTTTCTATACATACCCCTCTTTTAGTCCTGGCAGTGGCAGTGGCACTCTACCTCCTTTGTCCAGCGCGGAGGTGACATTAATGACAGAGAGTCTCTGAGTGTTCCATAGTTCCTGCAGAGGGACCTGAAAGTTGTGCCTGGCCTCTGGCGGGAGCATCTCTTCCACATCCACATTGTCAATCAAAAATTCAGCTTCATACGATGGTGGCACATCTTAAGGAGGACAATTGTGAAGATAACACATTAAAGGAAAATATTCTACATTGTTCAAACCAGCACCTGGACCTGAATACTTGCATGTCATAAAAAATGTTATATAGCCAATGTATCTATGTAGCACCACCTGCTTTTTGTTCTTTCATTCTTGTCCACCTCACAGAGGTGGTCACACATGTTCAGATTAAATCTTCAACTGTCACTGTCTATTAGAAGTTGTGGTAGTTACAGGGAAAGGGCTACAGTAGAAAGACACACTCCCTGAGAAAGGATTTGCCTTCTGGGCTGCCAGACTGAAATAAATCTAGGAGAACAATTGGAGCAATGAATGTGGAGCTTTCTGGATCCATGTGAGGTACAGGGCTAGTTCTAGCTTTGTTAGAAAGAGATTATCAGGTACTATATGATTCTCATTTTTTGCATCAGGCATGGCATGACCCCTTTAATATTGGAGAAGTAAAGAACAAGACAACGGTGTGAGGGCCCATAGCCATAGTAGACGTCACATAGAGTGGTAGAGGTCAGGAACATATTTGTTATTAGTAATTTCATTCAAACATGAAAACCCATTTTTGTTCATAGGGGCAATATTTCAGTATTTAGTGTAATCACCTCTAGTCTTAGCAGATTAAAACATGTGAATTACTCAGCAGGGGGCGACAGTGAGCACAGCTGGAAGCTCCAGTGCTTTATCTTAAGTCATGATGGCAGTGAAAGTATTTATGAGAAGGTATTGGGCTTTTTTTCAAACCATTCAACTTTGGAATATATACTTTGACTCTTCCTATAACCATCCACAAAGTCATAATCAGAGGGATCTAGGAAGATGAGATCTGGTCCGCTGTATGCATGGCTCTTGCACCAAACAACTTTAGTCATCCCAGCCTTTGGTAAGAAGTCACTATTAGAGCAGTAATGGCAAACCTTTTACAGACCGAGTGCCCGAACTGCGACCCAAAACCCACTTATTTATCGCAAAGTGCCAACAAGGCAATTTAACTGGAATACTACAGTCTAGTATATCTTCCATATACTTTATCATTTAGCTATAAAAGCCTGCCTACATTCAGTGCGTTGACTGTACTGCGCCCTGCACTGATGAATGGCAGGAAAACTCTAAGGCATATTGGTACACCTTAGACTTTTTCCAGGGTGCGGGTGCCCACAAATAGGGCTCCGAGTGCCGCCTCTGGCACCCGTGCCATAGGTTCGCCACCACTGCTATAGAGTCTCCTTCACTTTGAACTTCATCAGACACAAGGACAATCCAATCCACATGCCCTAAGGGCATATGGATGTCATAAAGAGGGGTTTCCTGGTCACTAGCGAGATCAGAGAGCCATTACAAAGAGCAGCTGCCACTTACTAGGTGAATACATATTTTAGATGGTCATGCATTCATTTGAATGGACGGCATGTAATACCAGATTTCTCCTGTGGTGTTGCTGCAGGACAAATAAGAGGTCTGTCAGAGTTTCAACTGACTGACCCATGATGGTCAACTGAGGATCAGCGTGTGCTCACTTAGATAAAGAGTTGTCCAGATGGGGTCAGCCCTTTAAGCAGCTCTGAAGTCAGGGCTCTCCCTACAGCGGCATAGATCTCTGCTTCCTTCAGCAATACTTACCTGTTGGAGAAAGAATGTTGAAAATGATCTTCTCTCTAAGGATTTCAAAGGTCTTCCGGTTGTAAACTGTTACCTGAAGGACAATTATTGAGAAAGATATCAGGAGGATTAGCGGATATGAAGGCAGCTACCATTGTGAATGTAATTCTGGTACCTCTATGACATGCTTCCCAGGCTTGGTAGGGGATCCATACAAATATGCACTGTGCCATGGGGAGCGCTGGGTGTAACGCAACCATCTGGGCAAGTCAGGGAATCCCACCAAATTAGCACGAAACGAAACTGGGTAAGGTCGACCTGTTAATACAAAATACAGCAGTATGCCACTAATGCAATCACGTAGGGACATTATATGACCACTGGGAATGGTCTCTGTCTGCAGTATAGCATCTTTTCTTATTAATAAGTCACTTGCACAGCTATGTCTTGTAAGTGTGCATTTAAAGGACATCTGTCACCAGATTTGTACCTATGAAACTGGCTGACCTGTTACACTTGGCAGCTGAAGACATCTGTGTTGGTCCCATGTTCATATGTGCCCACATTGCTGAGAAAAACGAAGCTTTAATATATGGAAATGAGCCTCTAGGAGCAACAGGGGCGTTTCCATTACACCTAGAGGCTCTGCTGTCTCTGCAACTGCCACACTCTCTCCACTTTGATTGACAGGATCAGACATGATCACGTTTTCACTGCCTGGCCCTGTCAATCAAAGAGAGAGCAGAATCTCTAGGTGTAATGGCAACGCCCCCGATGCTCCTAGAGGCTCATTTGCATATATTAAAACCTCATTTTTCTGAGCAATGGGGGCACATATAAACATGGTACCAACACAGATGCCTTCAGCTGCCAAGCGCAAGAAATGTCATTTATATGGCATTCTCTTAAAGTGGATGTCCAGTCTCTCGCACTGAAGATCTGCTGTATCCTGCATTAAGATCTTTAGTGTTATAGAAGCAAAGGCTTAGGGAGGTTTCAGAGTAGAGTTCCCCCTATCTGCACTGAAGGCACACTAATCATCTGTTACTATAGTAACAAATGTAGTCACAGTATCACTACTTTCTGGCAAGAGGTATCCGCTTGCACTTTTCTGTTTGAACAGCAGATGGCGCATGTTTGATCTTGATGTTACTGTATGAATAGCACAGCACTGAGGATGAATCTAGCATTTTTGGAGGCTGATCAGACAGTAAAGAATTTCTTGTTAAACGCTCACCCCTAAGTTTGTTTTACAAATTTGTCATTAAATTAATTGTTCATCTTATAATAATTTACTCCACCCATTATTTCCATACAATGACATGGCAGTATACCATTAAATGATATAATAAGCATAACAATAGAGGATGGTGAGCACACTCAAATCTGGATTGAATGTATGAGATTTATTTATATATTCATATCATAATAAATGCCTAAAACACACTGACACGCTGAAAAGAGCGCACAGCCCGGAGCCTCCTGCTGCCGAAGAGGACAGCGTGCAACCAGGAACCCTGTGCGGCCGGAGGAGTCTCCTACGGAGAGACCAATACAACATAGGATCGAATCGTCTCTATTCATCAAGGTCTTCAGAAGGGTAACGTACTGAAAAGATCATAACTCATAACCTATAACCCTGCATGTTTATATATGAACTGGGATATATTAAACTTTACCCAGGGACCACCAATGATCGGGGAACCATATTAAAAACATACTAAAGAGACTTAAGGACTATATTAAGGGAAACTTACTATATTCAGTTAGGAAGAAAAAGAACCATCAGTAATCTATCCATATTCAAACACTGCAAAGGACTGCAAAAGTTCCATGGAACATTTGATATTATCTTACACCCCAAATTAGGGTGTCAAACACACCAGAGAGTGTGTGTATATATATTTAGTCCTGCTATACCTACTTTTAGCATATTTTATTGCACTGGTTTTTCAAAATATTGATCTTAATATTGCTATTTTGTTGTTTTAGGAATGTATTATGATTTTATTTTCCATTTGAATATATAAATAAATCTCATACATTCAATCCAGATTTGAGTGTGCCCACCATCCTCTATTATTATTATTATTATGATTATTATTATTATTATTATTACTTCATTTATCACGGCTACAGGTAAGCCATTGGTGGTGCACCTCGATTCCATTTTTTTAGATTGGTGAGCCACTAGTTTTACTCATTAAATCATATAGCCACCCTTTATGCACAATTTAAGACATTATACATGGACATAATTTACAAAAATTAACATATATTATGCTGTATTACATATCTCATATTGGTCATGAGTTCAGGTTTGTATTATACTCCAGTGCTGTATTCATAATTCTGCAGGCTTCACAGCTGAAATCTCACAGCATGTCTTGCTCGCATTACGTTTACTCTGGTAATTTGCATTCTGGGAAATATAGTGAGGCCATTACTAATAGCAGCTACTCATGGGGGGTTCTAGTCATCTGGTGGATAGCTGGATTTGTAACCCACTATGGTAGTAAGGGGAAATTCCACTCCAACGAGAGAGGAGCATGTATGCCAATGCCAAGTGCTGCAGTGATGATTGAGAATTGATTCAGAATTTAGCTGAATTCTGGTACCATATAGTCTGTAGTCTGTAAATCAAGGGGCCCATTAACAGAATCATTGGTTCCATAAACAGAATACAAGCTGCTGTAACCTGAAGCTACTGTAACCTGACAGAATACAAGCTGCGGTAACCTGAAGCTGCTGTAACCTGTCAGAATACAAGCTGCTGTAACCTGAAGCTGCTGTAACCTGACAGAATACAAGCTGCTGTAACCTGACAGAATACAAGCTGCTGTCAATTACATGAATTACTCTTAAACTGTAGAGGGAAAAATTCTGATAACATTTTAATAAGGTACAGTATATACTGGCGTATAAGACTACTTTTTAACCCCTTAAAATAATGGCTACAGTGGGGGGTCGTCTTATACGCCGGATATACGGGGGCCGCACTGTGTGAGGTGTTTTTTTTTTCCCCGTCAGCGCGTAGAGAGCCCTGCTCTTAGCATACTGAAGTAGCATACTATTCTCTATATTCTCAGGAGGATTTTGAAGGCTTTTAAAGGGAAACTGTCATGCCAGCAAGACCTGTTACAATATCGCAGCTTACAGTTATGATCACCAGGCACTTGCTCTCTTGTTTGTTTTGCAAAGTTTTAGCTTTACCGTACATGTTTGAAACAACCTTATGTTTATAAGTGACAGTTTTGCTGCTATATACAGTACCTGCATGTCATATGCATTTGAATTAAAATTAACATGTTGAAATCAAAGCAGACTTTTTTTCATTTGGGAGAGGGGTAGTCTTATACAGTGAGTATATACCAAATTCTATATTTTTAGGGCAGAAGTTGGGGGTCGTCTTATACGCCCAGTCGTCTTATACGCCGGCATATACGGTAATTGCAATTATGCAAGTAATAATGCAATTTCTTAGCATATGTAAAGCTGATTTTTTTTTCAGTTAAAGGTATTGTCACAACTTACCTGTCCAGGCTCCAGCAGTGAAACCTCCCGTTTTGGGCGGCCACGCCAGGAGTGACTCGCTGTGAAGCCACGCCCTCATGCGACATGGCAGCATCCCTAGAAACAAAGCAATGCTCCATTTCTCTCCACAGCTGGTGTGTGCTGGAGGAAAACTAGTAGTGCTTGATTATTCAGCTGTTCTGTTCCTGTGTGCTGTGTCTGACTAATGGAGCACTGAGACATGGACCTAGCAGGTTCTGAGCCTGGGACTCTATTTAAACCCCTTCCTGGCCATACACCTTTTCCAATTATATATTCAGACTCCGTAGTTGTACTCCTGGTTCTGGTTCTGTGTGCGTGTGGATTGCTATTATTGTTACTGACCTCGACTTGCCTTTGACCACCCTCTTTCTCATGTTTTGGTACTGTGCTTCCCCGTCTGATTCTGACGTTGGTTTGACTTTGTGACTACCCTCTGTTTTGGGATTTTGTACAGTTTTGTCCCTCCGGTTCTGACAGATTCCGTCTCTGTGTTGTTCTGTCTCTGTGTGTGTCTGTCTTGCACTGTAGCAGAGTAGGGAACATCGACCAGTTGCGGACTTGCTGCCTAGGGCTTGCACTGCAAGTAGGCAGGGAAAGCGGACGTGGTTTTAGTTAGGGCTTACTGTCCATGTGTTCCTGCCTATTGTGGTTATAGGAATAATCCACGCTTTTTCTTTAAAAGGTCATCTGACAATGAGCTGATCACAGGATGCCCCACTGATGATACCTACATGAATCAGCTGTAATCTGTATGGAAACCTATAAGCAAGTGTTCAGCGCTTCCACTGGGGAAATGAAGCATTGCACAGTTCAAAATAAAATCAGCAGCTGCCCATGTTTAATCCATGGATCTGCTGAGACTTCTACAGCAAGAGATTCTCTTTGTGGCTGCGCTATGCTCTGACTAAAAGGGGGTCTTGGCTGCCCTATTAAATTAGAATTCCCTTATAGGATAGATGGAAATAATATCTGTAAAGCGGACATCAACTTTAATAGTATAGACATCAGTGACTCACCAGATTTATTCAGGAAGAGCTGCTGGTAATCCTCCGTGTCTAGCTTGTGGACAAATAGCGTGCCCACCGATGGGTAGAGATTCTGATCACAGAGACAACCCAGGAGACACAGCCAGAGAGGTACTAAGAGGGAAGGAGAGAAATGTCAAATCTATTTGCATGAAATTTTACTTGTAGTCTATGCTGCAAGCCCCTGAGGAACTAGAGCGGAGGATGGTAGTGGTAGTGCCTCTGGCTGTAAAAGTCTATCACAGTTTCTCTCCTTACACCATCGCTCGCTAGGGCCAGGGCAGTGATAGGAGGGTGCACCCGTTCATCTCTCAGGGCACGCCCTGATGTTGGGTGGCTTCTGCATGATGGTAGTTGGGGTACCCTTGGTGTTGTGGTTTTTGGTGTGGGTGCAAGGCAGGAAATGATGTAGCTGTGGCTAGAAAATTGTGTCCAGAGGCAGGCCAGAGGTAGAAAATAAATGTCTCTCTTTACTGAAGTGCAGAATGGGGTAGTAGTACAGTTTAACAATACCAAAACATAGTTCCAACAATACACAGTGCAAAAATCTCCCCAGTTGGTTTACTCCATGACTTCCATCGATAACTATATTGCTATACATGACATTGAATAAAAATAAATGGCATTGAATAACTGGACAAACGTTAGAGAGCAAAACAATGTACCCCCAGCAATTCAATCTAGGGCTCTGGCAGAAGATGCTGAACATTATCATTCATCCACTCCTGAAGTTGGCCTCTTTGTTAATTAAATTCAATGTATATAAAATCCCATAAAAGTGACCTATGACAACGCTGATGGAATATCATGCTTCAATTGACGTGGAGTTAAGAGACTGTGAGCACATCTGTTCTGCTTTAGGTGCTTCACCCTTCACAATTTTATGGAAAGTGGAAAAGATGAAGCTGCTGCTGAGAAAGAAATCATAAGACATCTTGGAGACAATCTGAAAACAAACATGTGGGAGCATGAAATCAAGGTTCTGTGGCCAATGAGACCAAAACTGAGACTTCTATCCATGATTGGTCTAAATGAAACCATGCCACTACTAAAACACATCATAGGCCAGGTAAAGCATGGTGGTGGCCTCCAATGTGCTAATGCTTCTCTGTAGCAGATCCTGGAAGGCTTGTAAAGATAAAAGTACAAGCTAATAGTGATCCGTCCTATCCATCTATCTCCTATCTATCATCTATCTATCTATCTATCTATCTATCTATCTATCTATCTATCTCCTATCTATCATCTATCTATCTTCTATCTATCATCTATCTATCTATCTATCTATCTATCTATCTATCTATCTATCTATCTATCTATCCATTATCTATCTATCTCCTATCATCTATCTATTTATCTATCTATCTCCTATCTTTCTATTATCTATGTATCAATTATCTATCTATCTATCTATCTATCTATCTATCTATCTATCTATCCATTATCTATCTATCTCCTATCATCTATTTATCTATCTCCTATCTTTCTATTATCTATCTATCTATCTATCTATCTATATATCTATCCATTATCTATCTATCTCCTATCATCTAGGTATCTATTTATCTATCTATCTCCTATCTTTCTATTATCTATCTATCAATGATCTATCTATCTATCTATCTATTTCATATCTTTCTATTATCTATCTATCTATCTATCTATCTATCTATCTATCTAGATAAATATAAAATTCCACAGCACCACCAAACGTAAGTCAAAAAAAGATGTGATTTATTCACCAGACCAGCGACGTTTCAGTCCTCTTACTGGGACTTAAGTCCCAGTAAGAGGACTGAAACGTCGCTGGTCTGGTGAATAAATCACATCTTTTTTTGACTTACGTTTGGTGGTGCTGTGGAATTTTATATTTATCTAGTAAGGAGTTGACCATCTCCGGAGCCACTGGCACACCTATACGCTATTTCTCATTTTTGCGGTGCTGCTTTCATTATTGGTTTTTTTATCTATCTATCTATCTATCTATCTATCTATCTATCTATCTAATACAGTATCTATCAGTCTACTATATATCAGTCCACCTATCTATATATTTATTTCATAACCATATGTAACTAAAAAATGGAAAGCTCCAGTAAATACCGCACTAGGTAGAACTTTAGAATATTTTTCTCTGTTATATTAGATTGATCTCCTGTTTTGCATGATGTACTGTATAACATATTTTATGCAAAAATATGCAGTTTATTTAGATAGATAGACAGATGATAGATAGGTAGATAGATAGATAGATAGATAGATAGATAGATAGATAGATATCTCCCGTATCCGTGCGTTCCTCAACTATGAGTCTGCCAAAGTACTAATACATGCCCTCATCATCTCCCGCCTAGACTACTGCAACATTCTCCTCTGTGGCCTTCCATCTAGCACCCTAGCCCCCCTCCAATCTATCCTCAACTCTGCTGCCCGACTAATCCACCTCTCACCCGGTTACTCCTCTGCCTCTCCCCTTTGCCAATCCCTTCACTGGCTCCCCATTCCCCAGAGAATTCAGTTTAAAATACTAACAAATACATACAAGGCCGTCCACAACCTGTCCCCTCCCTACATCTCAGAACTACTCTCCCGATACATCCCCACACGTAATCTCCGATCCTCACAAGACCTCCTTCTCTCCTCCACTCTTATCAACTCTTCACACAATCGCCTCCAGGATTTCTCCCGCTCAGCCCCCATACTCTGGAACTCTCTACCCCAACATATCAGACTCTCACCTACAGTGGAATCCTTCAAAAGAAATCTGAAAACCCACCTCTTCAGACAAGCCTACAACCAGTGACCCTGCTGCAGCTACAGCTCTACCCTCACCTACTGTGTCCTTCTCCCATACCACAGATTGTAAGCCTTCACGGGCAGGGCCCTCTCTCCTTCTGTACCAGTCTGTAACTTGTTTGTCCTAGAGCAATTGTCTAGACTATGTATGTAAACCCCTTTCAACATGTACAGCGCTGTGGAATGAATGGCGCTTTAATAATAATAAATAATAAATAAATAGATAGATAGACCTGGTGAAGACTTGTAGAGCAGACCCTCTAATGAGACTGATGTGTTCTGGTTTACTAGATAGATAGATACATAGATAGATATATAGATAGATAGATATGGGATAGATAGATAGATAGATAGATAGATAGATAGATAGATAGATACTTCAGAACGGAAATTCTATGCACATTAGAAGTCACCAAGATGTTTAATGGCCTGTATAAAGTGCTCAGTACCTACACTGATATGTTTCACCTTGCACCATTGGCGTCATGGCACCTTCTGGTTAATGTAAGCACAAGCATGATTTGCCACTCAATGAACTGAACACATTTATAATAAAACTAGTCCATAAATAAGCTCTCATTCGCCCACACATGCGTCAATTTATTTTTATCTCATAGATATATATATAGAGAGAGAGCTGTCACATCTGAGACTAGGTTAGATAAACATTACACAGGGGATAGACCGAAAGAGGGAATGATGAGGGGAGTGGGTGTTAAAAGACTAAAGAAGTTCAGAAGCAATCTAAAGAAGGCAATAAAAAAATCTGAGGAAATGCAAATATAAGCAGAAAAAACATACAGAAAGTATAACACGCCACACAAATAACACACACTCAGTATAGCTAGAACATGCCTGTCAGACGAGCTGCACTCCAAGATGCCATATCTGCTGTGACTGTGGAGGGGACAGTCTGTAGAAGAGTGACAATGCCAGCTGGAAGGGGAGGAGAGACATAGGCAGCGGTGACACATGGACAGTGGCATGCCTGGGCCTGGCTGTAGTATGCACAAGGCCCATTTGTCTAACATTTAGCTAAGAAGATGTCTGCACGGTGCAAAAAGTTAAAATAAGGTAACTTTACGCTCTAGCATGTCATTAAAGTAGTTACATGCTTTGAAAAATCCAGTTTTCCAATGCATCTTTGTGAGAAGGTGCCCTCTAAAACTAAGACTGATGACTGGTTGGTCAGAGTCCCCAAAATCAGCTGTAGTCTACAGGGGAAGCTTGCAAAAAGTGTTCAGTCTCCCTACAGTGCATGCAGGTCTCTTTTCCATTCACTGCTATGGGACTTTTGAAAATAGCTGAATGAGAATGCATGGCTATTTTCGGAAGTCCCAGAGCATTTAACAGAGAGAACCAAGCAGACGCAGCCTCCTCTGTATTTCGAGTGGTGCACAACAGTGCCTTGTTCTTGAGGCAGAAGAGGATCTCAGAAGTGTGACCCACACCCAGGGGTGGATTGGCCATAGACCCTACATGGTAATTTCCTGGTGGGCCAATGCCCAGGTGGCCTCACGAGCCCTCTTCACGGCCGGGTACATAATGATCTGATGCTCTCATCATTAATGCTAGGAGCATCAGGTACCTATGCACCTGATCAGCAACTAAGGACGGTGACAGTTGAATATTGCGGTCAGTATTATTGGTGCATCTCAATAAATTAGAATATCATCTAAAAGTAAGTTTATTTAAGTAATTCATTTCAAAAAGTGAAACTCATATATTTTATAGATCCATTACACACACAGTGATCTATTTCAGGCTTTTATTTATTTTACGTTGATGATTATGGCTTACAGCTAATGAAAACCCAAAAGTCAGTATCTCAGAAAATTTTAATATTATATAAGACCAATTAAAAAATTATCTTTAACACAGAAATGTTGGCCTACTGAAAAGTATGTCCAGTATATGCAGTCAATACTTGGTCGGGGCTCCTTTTGCATGAATTACTGCACCAGGCATGGAGACAACAGCCCAGGTTGCTTTCATGGTGGCCTTCAGCTTGTCTGCATTGCTGGGTCTGGTGTCTCTCATCTTCCTCTTGACGATACCCCATAGATTCTCTATGGGGTTTAGGTCAGGCAAGTTTGCTGGCCAAACAAGCATAGTGATGCTGTGGTTATTAAACCAGGTATTGGTACTTTTGGCAGCGTGGCAAATTCCTGCTGGAAAATGAACTCTGCATCTCCATAAAGCTTGTCAGCAGAGGGAAGCATGAAATGTTCTACAATGTCCTGGTGGACAGCTGCACTGACTTTGGATTTGATATAATACAGTGGACCAAAACCAGCAGATGACATGGCTTCCCAAGCTATCAATGACTGTCGAAACTTCACACTGGACCTCATGCAACTTTGATCGTGTGCATCTCCACTCCTCCTCCAGACTCCAGGACCTGATTTCTATATGAAACCCAAAATGTACTTTCATCTGAAATCAGGACTTTGGACCACTGAGCAACAGCCTAGTCCATTTTATCCTTAGCCCAGGTAAGATACTTTTGACGTTGTCCCTGGGTCATGAGTGGCTTGACACAAGGAATGCAAAGGTTGTAGCCCATGTCCTGAAAACATCTGTGTGTGGTGGCTCTTGAAGCAGTACATTATTTGTGAATGTCCCTCAATAATGTGCTTGGACACAGCACTCTGTGAACAGCTTTCTTCTTTAGCAATGACCTTTTGTGGATTACCCTCCCTGTGGAGGGTGTCAATGGCCATCTTCTGGACAACTGTAAAGTCAACAGTCTTCCCCATGATTGTGTAGCCTACTGAACCAGACTCAGGGACAGGGATGGACTGGGAACTGAAAGTAGCCCTGGAAAAAAACTAAAAGTAGCCCCAATGTGTAGACGAGTCCAAATTGACAGAGGCAGGGAAACAAAATTAGGCAAAGCCAGTGCAAACCACAGTAGGCAGGGAGAACAGAAGTAGGCAAAGTCAGCAATAGTGTAGGTCAGCACTATGTAATATGTTTTCCCTTTTTTAATTGAATTACTGAAATAATAATTCAATAATTCAATGACATTCTAATTTCTTGAGATGCACCTGTAAGGGTTTTTTTAAATGGGCTGATGCCTGGCCTTAATCAGAGACATTAAGACAACAAGATCATAAGTTGATCGGCGATGATTTAAAGGGCTTTTTATACCACTTTATGCAAACTGTATTGGGATAAATGAGATCAATACACATTAGATGGCTGGCAGATCCTGCTGAAATTGGTGTGTACGGACAGGGGCGTAGCTAAAGGCTCATGGGCCCTGGTGCAAGAGTTCAGCTTGCCCCCCCCCCCTTCCCTCAGCGCTGGTGCACCTAGCTTTTCTGCCGGCCAAGTCAAAAATTTAACTCCCCCCATGCCAAATTCTCACCCTAACCTTTTCCCTCCTAACATTATGTATATCACTACAGAACATACAGGGTAAGGCTACATTCACACCAGTTGTTTTTGCGGCCTCCGATCTACATATTTTGCGGCTCAGATGCGGACCCATTCACCTCAATGAACACTGTGTGCTGTCCGCATCTGTATGTCCATTCCTATTTTTGTCCGTTTTGCAGACAAGGATAGGCATTATTACAGTGGATCTGTAAAAAAAACGGATGCCATACGGAACATCATCCTTTTTTTGCGGATCCGCAATTTGCAGACTGCAAAACACAACGTTCGTGTGAATGTAGCCTAATATAGCGCCCCATACCTCTTAAATCCAGTATAATACAGCTCCCCATACCTCTTACATCCAGTATAATACAGCGGCCCATACCTTGTACATCCAGTGACGTCTCCTCTGAAGTAGATCTTCTCTTTCCTCATCTTCTCCTTTCAGACCAGACGCCATTTTTCAGCCATTTCTTATCTCTGCAGTTTGACAGAAAAAAATCTTAGTTTACTACTTTTCCATCATCCTCCCGTCTTCTGGACAAATCACCCCCAGTACTGTGCCACTAGTACCACACAGATAGTGCCCTTCAATAATTATTGGCACACAGTGTCCTAAAATAACTGCGCCCAGCAAATAGTGTCCCGTAATAGTGTGAACATAATGTTCCCCAGAAATAACTGCGCTATGCTGATACTGTGCCAGTAATAGTGCCCCCAAAGTCCCAACTAATAATTCTCTGCCAGAGTGCACTTGTTAGTAATAGTGCCTCCAACAGTACTAATGTCCCCACTGTGCCCGAGAAGTAATAATGCTTCCAATGTGCCAGTAAGAAACGCCCCAATAATGCACCAGAAGTTCCCCCCATTGATTCCCCCCCAAAATCATGTGCCAGTAAAAAGTGTCCCACCCCCATAGATGCCCCCCAAATTATGTGCCAGTAAGAAATGCCCCCCAAATTATGTGCCAGTAAGAAATGCCCCCAGTGCCCCCATGTGCCAGTAACAAATGCCCCAGTGCCCCCATGTGCCAGTAACAAATGCCCCCAGTGCCCCCATGTGCCAGTAACAAATGCCCCCAGTGCCAGTAAAAATGCCCCCAGTGCTCCCGTGCCATTAAGAAATGCCCCCAGTGCCCCCATGTGACAGTAACAAATGCCCCCAGTGCCCCCATGTGCCAGTAAAAATGCTCCCATGTGCCAGTAAGAAATGCCCCCAGTGCCCCCATGTGCCAGTAAGAAATGCCCCAGTGCCAGTAAGAAATGCCCCCAGTGCTCCCTTGCCATTAAGAAATGCCCCCAAGTGCCAGTAACAAATGCCCCCCAGTGCCAGTAAAAATGCCCCCAGTGCCCCCATGTGCCAGTAAAAATGCACCCAGTGCCCCCATGTGCCAGTAAAAATGCCCCCAGTGCCCCATGTGCCAGTAAGAAATGATGCCCCCAGTGCCAGTAAAAATGCCCCTAGTGCCAGTAAAAATGCCCCAGTGCCAGTAAAAATGCCCCCAGTGCCAGTAAAATACCCACAATGCCAGTAAAAATGCCACCAGTGCCATTAAAATGCCCCCAATGCCAGTAAAATGCCCCCAGTGCCAATAAAATGCCCCCAGTGCCCCCAATAGAGCTCTGGTCCGTGACTGTAACAATAAAAAAAATAAACACTAATACTTACCTCCATGGAGCCGGCAGTAATGCGATGCAGGCCTCTTCCGGCCTGTGTCCGGGGCTGTACGACATTGCGCCGCCTGAGCTGGCCTCTGATAGGCTGCAGACCTAGTGCCTGCAGCCTATCAGAGGAACGGGCAGGAGAGACGCCTCTCCCTTCCCTGCCCTGCAGTACAGGCATCTGTATCGCCGTCCTGAGGACTATGGAGATGAGCGCTTCCACAATGGAAGTGGTCATCTCCCTCTGCCCCGCCGCCGCCCCCAACTGTGCGCAGGGCCCTGCAAGTGGCTGCGACCCCTATAGCTACGCCACGGATATGTCTAATGTGTACGGCCAGTTTTAGGCTACAGCTTATCTATGTTGGTTGGAGTTTTAGGTAGTCTAAAAAAAATCTACTGTCTCATTAAAATTCAGGTTACTGTTCTTTCCCTATGCCTTACATTGTAGCTTTTTTTATACAGCTTGACCAGGAATGGACTGGCAATTTATCCTACTTAGCAGATTCAGGGTGGGCTGGTCATATTGATTCAGCTGTCTGGATCGCTTCTGTTAAAAAAATGGTTTATTGCAAAAATTGCACAATTTTACTGTGATTTGCACACTGTGTGTAAGTAAGACCACTGTCTCTTTGGAACACAACACGATATAAGTGGTGTGTCACCATGGGGAGTAGTAAGTGAAGAAGGGGGTCACCATGGGGAGCACTATGTGAAAAAATGGAGGGTCACCATGGGGAGCTGTATTTGAGAAAAGGGGGGTTACCATGTGGAGCATTATCGGAGAAAGTGGGGGTCACCATGGGGGACATTATGTGACAAGGGAGTGTCATTATGTGGAGCAGTATGTGAAAAAGGGGGGACCCTGAGGAGCAGTGTGTAAGAGGTGTAGTGAGTGTGAGAAAGAGGGCAGCATTGAGAGCAATCTTTATTGTTAATGATGTGCACTTCACTAGTGTCCCATGGGGAGCTATGGGTTGCTTGCTAGTGTTATGTTGTAATTAGTGTAGTGTGGTGTAAAAGTGTATGTAATGTAGCATAGTGTTTGTGTGTTGTGTATGTAGTGGCTTTGTGTGACTAGTAAATAGAGGGACCTTAGATCTGATTTTTTTTTTTTTTTTTGGTCTGATCTTGGGTCTAAATTTGTTGAGGAGTGGTCTGAGGTTTGAGTATTGAGGAGCATAAAGTAAAACAAAAATTGCCCTAGCATGTGTTGCTTGCAGCTATTTTTCAGTGATATCAGTGTTGTTGGTGGGGGTGATAATGTAATTGGTCTGGCATACTTTGGGTGCCAGGGCTGCTTCTTGGTCTGTCACTGAGTTTGACTGTTGCACTTTAGTGAAGGCCAAACAGCAGGTTGGTGTATAGAGAGACTCCATATTAATTTAGAAAGATTTTAAACTACAAGCAGCTAAACAACCATTACAACAAGGAAGCTTACCCTGTAAATTCCAAATTAGTGATCAACAATGAGACCTGTTGTCCTGGATGCTGGACCGTCACATGCTCTCAAAGAAAATCAAATCCATGTTGTTGACCTCATCTTGAGACAAATGGAGCTTTGTAGGCTGACTTGCTTTCCCTATTTAAAGCATGCATGGGATGCAGTGAAACCAGAGTGCTCAAAAAGCCATGCATATGGTATATACAATGTGGTATTCAGACTTTGAACAACTGATATCAGGGATCCTAAAATATGGTAGGAAAACTCCCACAACTACTACATGTTCAGAAGACTGGCATGGACCAGCACTAGAATGTAGACACATTTTGATTATTGCTATGTGGCTACCTACCTGCTATGTTCTCCCTTCACTATACATGTAATTGTTTATAATTGTCATATAATGTATAGAAGGTCCATCTATGATATCTTACCATCTATGATAATAGTATATGGCCCACTGAGGCTTATGGTCACCATCAAGAATGATCTAGGTGGTCCTGTGGACATTTGGAAAGCCCTGTGCACTATAAAGGCCCAAGTCTACTGCCATCAAAATACTGGAACCAGATACGAAACCTGACAGACCCCTTTACAAGTCATTGTGGTCTGAAGGTAATTGTAAGTATCCACTAAAAATTGATCCACATAGCGGCCATGGTTTTGCTAAAAAAAGGAAGGCCATGACACTTATGTGAGTAGACCTTGAGTCCTATAAACATTGCATAGCCCTTGTTCTGTAATTTATTTACATAGCTGCAACAACTGCCTGTGAAGTGAGCCCCTTAGGAGCTGGTGCAGAGGATGGGAGTGGTAGTGGCCAAGATGAAGTGTTGTGTCACGGTGTACTCCCTCAGGCTGTTGCTCCCTGGGAATCAGTGCAGTGGAAAGGTACTGTAGTTTGAAGAATCAGGCCAGAAGTAAAAATACAACAGTCTCTTTTTAGTTAATGCAAAATATAACTTGTGGTGCATCCAGCAGTATCAAGTACAAAGTGCAGTTTCTGGCACCAGATTGTGGCTGATTGTGTAGCTATGAAATAGCATTCAAACACACTTGTGGATATAGGTGTCCACTCTGTGATACACACTTGAAGTAAGTATGGCCTGGTGGTTGATCCAGGTGATGGGTATCTGACCTGTTTTCCCTCACCTGCAGCAGGGTTTGTGAAGCAGTGATTTTGCTGATCAACCCCTTAGGGTGCATTCACACGACCGTAGTTTTGGGTCCGCATCCGTTCCGCAATTTTGCGGAACGGGTGCGGACCCATTCATTTCAATGGAGCCGCAAAAGATGTGGACGGCACACAATGTGCTGTCCGCATCCGTAGGTCCGATCCGCGGCCCCGCAAAAAAGATAGAGCATGTCCTATTCTTGTCCGCAATCGCGGACAAGAATAGGCAGTTCTATCATAGGGCCGGCTACATTCACACAGCTGGTATCCGTGTTTTGCGGATCCGCAATTTGCGGACCGCAAAACACATACGGTCGTGTGAATGTAGCCTTAGGCACACAGAAGCTTCTTGGAAGCAGCAGTCTTAATTCTGGAAATCTACCTGAAGTAATGGTCTCAAGGGATAACCGGATATGGTCCATTGGAGTAGGAGTTATGGCAACCTATCTCCTTGATGTCTCTACCTCAAACTCCCCATCCTGGGGAGTGTGAGTAAGACCACCCACTCCTACCAAGAGGGGAGGAACAGGGTGGTTAGCCCTGTTCATGTCAACCATACCTTCCCTAGCTGGAACACTTAATATAATATAACATAATACATAACAGCAATTGCAGATACCCCTAGGTCAGAGGTACTGCATCTGCAGGGCCAGAGACACTCAACTTGCATCAGCATAGAAGGTTTGCAAAAAAAATAAATACAAATTTCTGCTGTTTTCCCAAAAACATTGCCACCTTTGTTTAATGACTGTGTGTGGTACAGCAGCTCATCTAGATGCCTATGAATGAAGAGGCCTTTGATGCAGTACCATACACAGCCCATAGGGAACAGTGGCACTGTTTCTGAGGGGAAAAAAATGTTAAAAATGTTTAAAAATCAATTTTCTTATCACATGGCAGCCTTGGCTTTAACGAAAATATACTAATGCACATCTCCTTCAAAATGCTGACAAGCAGGAGACAAATACTTTGTGTAAATGCATGCCATCCAACAGACAAAGAGCTTTTCAGAAGAATTAGAAACAATTTCCACACACAGCAAGCTAGTGCCGTTACTCATATATAGGGAAGGTGGAGGAGTAGCTGATAAAGCGGTGACACATGCCAGCGGCTGCTACAATAACAGTAGAATGTCACAGAGTGGTCATAGGGCCAGCGTTGGCTTCGTGTGCCTATTGCTTCTCTTTACAGGGGGTGCAGAGTTAGCAATCCCACTGGGGTCTTCATTCCTTAGAGGACCCTAAGGCTCCATTCCGTGCATTGGCGACCGAAATTTGCAGTCCCCAGTGCACAGGAACCATCTGTGCGGTTGCTGCAGACGGATGCAAACTCATTCAACTTGAATGGGTGCATGATCCATCCGCACCACAAAAAATAGAACATATCCATGCCCCGTTCTGCACTGCTCCTTCCGGATTGTGAACCCATTAAAGTGAATGGGTCTGCACTGTGATACGGTGTGCACACAGACAGTGGCCATATATTGCGGACCCACTGTTTGCAGGCCGGGCAACAGCCGTGAGCATGAGGCCTTAACAAGACATCAGTATTATATATGGCACATGGTCAATGGGACTTTAGAATCGACACCCCACTCAAATTACAAGCTGCATGGGTAAACGGACTACAGCTAATAATTATTTTTTGTTTCTAAGCAGTCACTGGGACTACAACAACCATCATTGCTGCTGTCCATATGTTGCTAATGGGGATGAACTTCACTGTGATCTATTTGAAACTGTGCCTTTGCACTCTTGGATGCACTACTACTCCTATTTTGCACTTTAGTTAGTTACACAAACTGGCCTGGGTACTGACTCCACCATTGACCGGCCTTTACACCTGCTCTCATGCCTTGCACACAGACCAACACCTCACATCAAGGGCGCCCCAACTACCACCAGGAAGGAGCCCCAACACCAAGTTGTTCCCTGGGAGAACAAAAGGGGTTCCCTCTAGTCACTGCCTCAGGGAGAGACAGAGGGGAGATTGCTACTTGGATTTGTGAGAATTACAACTACCTTCAAGGCCACAACAAAAACTCCCATCCTCCACAAACTTCTCAGCAGGCCACTGCAGATATTATAAAGCAGAAGATGAACAGATTGATATACGGTAGTTTTGTGGGAAAAGATTCAATAACGTTTGTGAGCGGTCCGCTCTGATTGGACAGCGCTCACAGCAGGGCAGAAGCAACGCCCATTGAGGAACAGGGAGTCTCCTCCTCCCTGTTCCGATGCTTCTGAATTTACATAAAGCCCGACAGAAGACCGGGGGGCCGTGTGAAGCCACCGGGGGACCTTTTGAAAAAAAAAAAGCGCCGCTACCATCAGAGGGGGATACACTATGAGGTACATAGTGTAGTTTGATTTTTTAAAAGTGGTGAAAGGTCCTCTTTAAATTCCTGCTCATTCCATAATAATAATTATCTTTATATTGCTCCAGCATATTCCACAAAGTTTATCAGAGGGTTCATGTCCAAACTAAATCATACAAACAAGTCAACAATTAAAACAAGAGGAATGAGGGCCCTGCTCGCAAGAGCTTACATCTATAAGGTGATGGGGTGACACAAAAGGTATTAAGTGCTTGTTTTGTGCAGTGGTCCAGCCATCTTACCACAATAGGGGAGTATACATGAAGCTTCATGAGCCATTACCAGCCAATATTTGTAGTGCATTTGAGTGCATGGGACATGGATGTGTGACAATGGACCAGGTCCGGCCAAAAAGATGGTTTTAGGGAGTGTATAAAACTGGATTTTGTCAACTAACCTAATTGCTTGTGTAGTGCCCTGGAGCAGGGGTACTTTGTAATTTGGACATTTGTGGACATTTGCTCCTGTTTCCCCTATGCAAAGTTATAAACTTCTTACTTTATTTCACTTGAAAGGGTTGCATTGACTTACGCAGTTTATTACTGTGTCACTACATTTTATATTTATGTTGTGATATACCTGTATATCCTGTTCATTTGCACTGTAAGGCTCTGTGGAAGGGGTTATGAAAGGGTTATGAATAATGAGAGACTTTTGGGACTTTGAATGAGAAGCTGGTAATTTTCCACAGCTACCATAAGGTTTAAAGAAGCATGTTTTGGAGGGAAAAAGACAGACTTGTTTACCACCAAAACCAGGCAGACTGACCTTTTGAATGTCTGGGTTTACCTATGTTGTTATATCTGGAAACTTGTTTTTGTCTGGAAAAACTGCTGTGTCATTGCCATTGAGTATCATTGAAGTTCTAGTGTAAGTCTGTGACAGACAGGAGTGGTAACTTTGTAATTTTTTGTGCTGAGTTTCTCCACTCCACCCCTCCCACTAGAAGGTTCCAGTCTAGCTAGAGATGGTATATATAGGAGAGCAGTCAGAGCCCCTAGTGTTCTGCAGTTAGGAACCAGTGTTTGGAGGGGAGACTCAAGCCAGTCTGCACGAGTGACCAGAAGAAGACACTGAGATGGGAACGCTGAGCCACAGACTATGGGTCACCAACCCTGTGACCAAGGAGCCACCCAGACTACTGAGCTATAGATTGTGAGCCTCCAGCCTTTGACCAGGGTACTAGCCTTCTGAGAGAGAGAGGGACAGCTAGCTTAGGCCTTTCCTCAGCATCCAACCCTTCTTCTGCTAGGGAGGTGAATGGAGAAGCCAGCCTTATGTCTCGTCTGTATTGTTTTATACCTGAATTCCTCCAGTAAAGAAGCACACTGGTTAACTGCAGACCCTGACTATCTGGACTTATTTTCCATTGGGGTGCACCCAGGGGCGTAGCTAAAGGCTCATGGGCCCTGGTGCAAGAGTTCAGCTTGCCCCCCCCCCCCTTCCCTCAGCGCTGGTGCACCTAGCTTTTCTGCCAGCCAAGTCAAAAATTGAACCCCCCCATGCCAAATTCTCACCCTAACCTTTTCCCTCCTAACATTACGTATATCACTACAGAACATACAGGCTACATTCACGTTGTTTTTGCAGCCTCCGATCTGCATATTTTGCGGCTCAGATGCGGACCCATTCACTTCAATGAACACTGTGTGCTGTCCGCATCTGTATGTCCATTCCTATTTTTGTCCGTTTTGCGGACAAGGATAGGCATTGTTACAGTGGATCTGCAAAAAAAAACGGATGCCATACGGAACATCATCCTTTTTTTGCAGATCCGCAATTTGCAGACTGCAAAACACAATGTTCGTGTAAATGTAGCCTAATACAGCGCCCCATACCTCTTACGTTCAGTGACGTCTCCTCTGATGTAGATCTTCTCTTTCCTCATTTTCTCCTTTCAGACCAGACGCCATTTTTCAGCCATTTCTCATCTCTGCAGTTTGACAGAAAAAAATCTTAGTTTACTACTTTTTCCATGTGCCAGTAAAAAGTGTCCCACCCCCACAGATGCCCCCCAATTTATGTGCCAGTAAGAAATGCCCCGCAAATTATGTGCCAGTAAGAAATGCCCCCAGTGCCCCCATGTGCCAGTAACAAATGCCCCCAGTGCCCCCATGTGCCAGTAAAAATGTCCCCAGTGCCCCCATGAGCCAGTAACAAATGCCCCCAGTCCCAGTAAAAATGCCCCCAGTGCCAGTGAAAATGCCCCGAGTGTTCCCGTGCCATTAAGAAATGCCAAGTGCCAGTAAGAAATTCCCCCAGTGCCAATAAGAAATGCCCCCAGTGCCCCCATGTGCCAGTAACAAATGCCCCCAGTGCCCCCATGTGCCAGTAACAAATGCCCCTAGTGCCCCCATGTGCCAGTAAAAATGCCCCCATGTGCCAGTAACAAATGCCCCTAGTGTCCCATGTGCCAGTAAAAATGCCCCCAGTGCCCCCATGTGCCAGTAACAAATGCCCCTAGTGCCCCATGTGCCAGTAAAAATGCCCCCAGTGCCCCCATGTGCCAGTAAAAATGCCCCCAGTGCCCCCATGTGCCAGAAATAAATGCCCCCAGTGCCCCCATGTGCCAGTAACAAATGCCCCTAGTGTCCCATGTGCCAGTAAAAATGCCCCCAGTGCCCCCTTGTGCCAGTAACAAATGCCCCTAGTGCCCCATGTGCCAGTAAAAATGCCCCCAGTGCCCCTATGTGCCAGTAAAAAATCCCCAAGTCCCAGTAAAAATGCCCCCAGTGCCCCCATGTGCCAGAAATAAATGCCCCCAGTGCCCCATGTGCCAGTAAGAAATGTCCCCAGTGACAGTAAGAAATGCCCCCGGTGCCAGTAAAAATGCCCCCAGTGCCAGTAAAAATGCCCCCCAGTGCCCCCATGTGCCAGTAAGAAATGCCCCCGGTGCCAGTAAAAATGCCCCCAGTGCCAGTAAAAATGCCCCCAGTGCCCCCATGTGCCAGTAAGAAATGCCTCAGTGCCAGTAACAAATGCCCCCAGTGCTCCTCTGCCATTAAGAAATGCCCCCAAGTGCCAGTAAGAAATGCCTCCAGTGTCAGTAAGAAATGCCCCCATGTGCCAGTAACAAATGCCCCCAGTGCCCCCATGTGCCAGTAACAAATGCCCCCAGTGCCCCCATGTGCCAGTTACAAATGCCCCCAGTGCCCCCATGTGCCAGCAACAAATACCCCCAGTGCCCCCAATAGAGCTCTGGTTCGTAATTGCAACAATAAAAAAAACCAAACACTAATACTTACCTCCATCAGGCTGGCAGCAATGCGATGCAGGCCTCTTCTGGCCTGTGTCCCGCGCTGTACAGCTCAGGCGTAGCCGCCTGAGCCGGCCTCTGATAGGCTGCAGGCCTAGTGCCTGCAGCCTATCAGAGGAACGGGCAGGGGAGACGCCTCTCCCTCCCCTGCCCCGCAGTACAGGCATCTGTACCTGAGGACGGCGATACAGATGACTATGGAGATGAGCGCTTCCAACTGTGCGCAGGGCCGCACCGCACCTGCCTAATTGGCGGTGCGGCCCTGCAAGTGGCAAGGGGGGCGACCCCTATAGCTACGCCACTGGGTGCACCACACCTTACCATCCCTTCTGGAGCGCAGCAACACGTGGTGATACCTCGACGTGTCTGGGAGACACAGCGTAGCGTTGAGGCCACTGCACTTGGAGTTGGGCATTCTACTGGTGCAGCTTGGGAGAAGTCTTGGAGACGGGAATGAATGGTCAGATTAAGGTGGATGTTAGTATTAAATGATTGGCTAAACAGAGAGCATGGGTAGGGTGGTAGACAGAAATTATGGAGGACATGTATTGGGGCGTAGCACTGTGGAGAATTTTTTTTATAGATTCGCTTTCTCCTCAACGCTTTCTACAACTTCTCCCTCATCACTCTACATGTATAAAGGGCTAACACTTTCAGGTTTAAACTTTTTTACCATTTATATATTTGAAGAACACTTTAAAGTTAGCTTTACTCTTTTAGGCAATGAGTCTCTCTCTCGGCTGCTTTTATCTGTCTTTTACATGTTGTTTTTTTCTTTTTGGTTTTTCAGTTCCTCCTTGCTACCCTCTTGTTTTAGTGATTTTAAATGCTTTCTTTTTGTCATTTATCACTTCCATTACATTTCTATTTATCCACATTGTTTTTTTTTTTCTTGTTACTCACCCTTTTATTCCCATAAGGTATGTGCCTCTCACAATTAGAGTTTAGGATACCTTTAAAAATATTCCATTTTGTGAGCGCATTTTTATTTTTGATACAATTGTCCCAGTTAGTAAGACTAATGGCCTATCTTAGCTGGTCAAATTTTGTTTTTTGGCAGTTCTGCGTTTTTGTGCCTCCCTGAAAAAAACACTCTTTTGAATGACAATGGTAGGTTATTATATTATAGCCACTATTACCCAGGTCTCCCCCAACCTTCATGTCTGTTATTCCATCAGATCTATTGGCTAGAAGTATGTTTAGTATGGCAGTCCCTCTAGTTGGATCCAGTTGGGAAAGGATCCAGTTGGTTATTGCCAAGAACATGTTTCCGTTATGAGATCAACTGTTTCCCTGTAGCACTGCAGATCGTTGTGACCGTGCAGTCATTAGACAGATGCAGTCACAGTGAGCAGTGCCAAGACCAGCAGAAACTGTCTCGCTGTGTCCAATCCTTGTAGCATCCTGCTACAAGGATCCATCGCAGTGTAGAATGTAAAAGCTGGCGTCGAGCGCTCTTCTTGATGTAAGAGCGACCCCTGCTTGCTGTAAAATTAACTGTGAGCCTGCAGGCAATGAATTAACCCCTTCCTGCCCTGACTGTGGCAGGAAGCCGGTAAATCACTTAAAATAAATAAATAAAAAATTAATAAGAAATAAAAAATAATAATAAAAGGAGAAATGCAGAAGATAAAATAATTATGAGAGACAAAAAGAGAAAACAGTTGGGCATTGCAGAGAAATATTGAGAGAAATTGCACCTCTATGGTCGTTTGCATCTATAGAAAGGGACTCAGGGAGAACCACCACATTAGCCATCCCTTATATTCACTATTTGGGAAAAGTCTATTCTGCGAAAAACTTGAGAACTGTGCCTGCTGCTTGTATTTGCACTGTAACACCCATCATCCACTCAGTAAAAAAGGGGAAGATTTATCAAACTGGCCGTAGCAACCAATCAGATTCCACCTTTCATTTTCCAAAGGAGCTGTACAAAATGAAAGGTGGAATCTGATTGGTTGCTATGAGAAACTAAGCCATTTTTACTTTACACCAGTTTGATAAAACTCCTCCAAAGACTTTATTTTACTGCAAACAAGCCAGCCTGGTCATTTGCCTCAATATCTGATCATCCCGGTTCTCCAGCCTTGTACCCCGTACCCTCTCATCTAACACCAAGGGCACCGCAGCCACCACCAGGCAGAAGACCCTAAAATCCATGGAGTGACCGAGAGGAAAAAGGGTTGCACTCCTACCATCACTCAGCCACCACTCCTATCCTCTCAGCCTCACCTTTAATCTTTAATATTAACCTTTAATATTTTATTAACCAGGCCCATTATTTCAGTTTTCCCTGGAATGTTACTTTATTATACCATACCATATTATTATATGACTTAGGATAGACTCGTGGTATAGGATGTTGGAGCAGCACAGTGTTGCCCTATTCTTTTGCAGCACTGGGGTCCTGGGTTATTTGTCACCAAGGGGAACATTTGCAGGGAGGGATGAGCGATGATAATCTCTGTACTGTGCTGCAGAATATGTTGGGTCCATATTAGTAATGGGAAATACATTAATTATATATAGTATTTATAAAATGATATATATATACAGTATATATCATAGGATAATGCCGACGATAAAATAATTTTATTTTTCTCCCACTGGTCCCCAAAACCTTTCTGTCGCCGTGCATCTGCTATCACCGAGACAATAGACAAGCCCCCTCCCTTTCTCATCTGCGTTTACTCCTCCTTTCTGCTGATCACCATCATCTCACCCCCTGTTGCGGAGGAGGCACAGAATCACTTGACAGACACAATGCCCCCAGGCAAAGTGACATTAACCTGCATGTGACCTGACAGACAGTGAGAACGGACGTTTGGAGGGGGAGGGGCTACTGAATGCGCAGAACATGAGAGTGGATTATATTAGCATATATCCTACGAGGCAGCTTGTATATAATGACTATAGCTTTATGAGCATCTTTACAAGTATTATTCATGTACCTCTTGTATACAATGCAGCTGTTATCTTTATAGCACCAACATATACCACAGCATTGTAACTCCAGGGGCAGCCATACACAATGAATAGCTGTGGGTCAAAAAGCTATCTCTCCTGACTCCCCCCTGGCTCCCTCATACACATGCATGTTTAACTTGGTCGAATATGCATGTGTATTCAGTGGAGAGAGGGGAGAAAGCTGCTGCCGGACACATCCGGTGGAGGAAAATTTCATTTCTCTGGATCCTTCTCTCCCTGACATCATCTGTTAGGGGGACAGTCAGGTGCTCCCCGCGCATTAGGCCTCATTCGGTCTGCAAAACACTGATACCCGCCACGTGCGTTTCGCATTTTAAAGAACTCACGGTCTTGCGGCCAAGAATAGGACTTTTTCTGTGCTGTTTGCATCTTTTGTGGCCCCATTGAAATGAATGGGTCTGCACCCGTTCCGCAAAATTGCGGAACATATGTGGACCCATTCATACGGTCGTCTGAATGAGCCCTTAGACTGTTGGCCGAACCTGCCATGCTCGGTGGGTTCGGCCTAAAATACACTAAAGTGTATAGAGGCCTTAACATTTTTATCTATTCATGGGAATAAAGGTAAGGAGAAGTTGTGATTGGTTGGACTTTAGCCTGGAACCCCCATGCTGCAAAACATTAGCTAGCCATATGTATCCTCCTATCCGTTATACAATGTTAATGGGTTATCACCAAGGTAGACTATTGATATTCAACCCCACCAATCAGCAGAATGTAAGGCCCCTGCAGTACCAAATGCAGCCACATGATGAAAATAGAGCTTTACTGAGTGCTGTATTGGAAGCATTTCAACCTAGACGTCTCTGTCTGATATCTTCTGTGGTTCCAGGGGTGATGATGATGACTGGTGGGATTTCAGAGGTGGGGATGATGACTGGTGGGATTTCAGAGGTGGGGATGATGACTGCTGTGGTTCCAGGGGTGGAGAAGATGACTGGTGGGATTTCAGAGGTGGGGATGACGACCGCTGTGGTTCCAGGGGTGAGGATGATGACCTGTGGGGTTCCACGGGTGGGGATGATGACTGGTGGGGTTCCAGGGGTGGTGATGATGACTGGTGGGGTTTACACACATTGATGATCACACACATTGATGGTCTAAAGGCTCGTAGCCTATTCTAGGTTCAAATCTGACTTAAGAACATCTGCCTGGTTTGTATGTTCTCTCTATGTTTGTGTAATATTGTTCTATTTTCAGGGGACCCTTGGGCAACAGTGTCACAGTAGGCTAAGAGGTTCACTGTCTACCCCATTTGGCTTGACAGACATAGAGCGGTGCTTTTTAGATTGCCTTGCGCCGTGGACCTGGAGCACTTGACACTGGCCTTAGTCTAGTGTATGCCTGTGTGACTATCCAGAGCTGGTGTGAAGGATTATATCTGTATATGGAGACTGTGTGCCTGCTCTATAAATAACAGGAGATAACCACAAAATGGCTGCCTATGCATTGATATTTGCATTTACAGCCTATAACAGGAGTATCACCATGCAGAAGACTTTTTTCTAATTAAGAAAAACAAAATCTAAAATTAACGTTATTTTTTTCCTTTGACGAAGGCCAAATTGTCATCCACCTACACAACAGAGCACACCACATGCACCCGGGGAAATAGAAAAGCCATGCGCGTGCAGTTCTCAAACATGTCACAGCCCTCATTATCCTGCTGTCAGCTCTGCTTACAAACCTGTTACCATGCAACCCAGTGCCGTCTCTTCCACCCCCACTCTCCTAAACCTCCCTCCAGCCTCCACAAGCCCCCCACCCTCCTCTCATCCAATCCAGCTGTTCTCTGCATGCAGTGCATTGTGGGAGATGTAGTTTTCTGACAACCACATGCATAGCCAGACACAAAAACATTATCGTTATAGTCATAACTGATCTTTGGCAGTAGCTGATGCACTTGGATATCAGCATGGAAACCTAAGGCAGATGCAGCAGAGCAATGGTTAAATAAGCAGGGACATTGCTGCTGGCTCTCACCACTGTGGATCAATGTTTCTCACACTGCGGGGTTGGATCAATAAGTACAGTTCTGTCTGCATGTTGGGGAAACACATTTCTCCTTTATCTATGTAGACTAACGGAACCCAAAGTTCTGCCTGTGGGCATCAGCGTGGCTCAGTGAGTAATTCTCCTGCTTAGCAGAACTAGGGATTTAGGATAATTCAACCAGAACAACAGCTGCAATGGGTTTGCATGTTTTATCACACTTAGTTCACTTCTTATTTCCTTCCTATGAAGTGTGAGCCTCTTAGGTGCCCATAGCAGATAGCTCCCGATGGTATTGGGCTCTGTTGTCATTGGCAATAGGAGCTTCCAGGGTCAGACTGGCCCACCAGAGTACTAGAGGATCCTCTGATGGGCTCAGGCTCTGATACTTTAGTGGACCCTAAAATCCATTTGGCTGCCTTTGGTTTCAATCACTTGCCACCTGTCATTCAAAATATACTTTATTAATGATATATGGGTTGGGTCCCAATAATAATTTCTTCTGCTGGTCCCAAGGAACCCCAGTCTGACACTGGGAGCCTTAGTACTAATTCTGAATGGATAATGGAACCTCATAGATCCCATAAGTGGCGTCTATGGGTTGTTGTATGAGGCATAGAAGAAAATTTAATTTGCATCCATATATAAACATATTCAGGATGAAAAGGAGTTGTCCACTTTGGACGATGTAGAAAAAGATAAAGGGGGAGATTTATCAAACTGGTGTAAAGAAGAACTGGCTTAGTTACCCATAGCAACCAATCAGATTCCACCTTTCATTTTCCAAAGGAGCTGTGAAAAATGAAAGGTGCAATCTGATTGGTTGCTGTAGGCAACTAAGCCAGTTCTACTTTACACCAGTTTAATAAATCTCCCCCAAAGTTCCAGCTCACCAACAAAGGATCCCAAAAATGGGCTGCATGGACTCCGCTTGTTGAAAAATAGATATAGCAACTTTTAATCTAAGAGTCAAGAATCCTTTATTTGAAATAAGTTAAAATCTACCATAGGCCACTGTAAAAGTCCACAACTTTACACCATCTTTACTTGCTAGAAGGGTCTCTTGATAATAAGCCGATCACAAAATGTTCCCATACTGGAAAACTCTAGTGATCAGCTGCAATCTGTGGGGAAACCTATCAGTAAGTGTTCAGTTTCCCTGCAGTGCCACCAAAGGGAAAATTAAAGTGGTTAACCAGCTTTATTATATTGATGGCATATCCTCATTTTTTATCTATTGGACCAGATCTTTGATTTATGTTTGGTTGTGCTTGTGGAAAGGGTCTTAATACAGTCCTCGGGATAGGCCATCAATATCTCATCGGTGAGGGTCTGATCTCCTGTCGATCAGCAGTTCTGATGTAGGCACTGGAACTACACAGTTCTGTCCACTGTATGGTCGACAGAGCTGGTTACCTCAGCACTGCTCCCATTCACTTCAATGGAAGCAGCACTGCAGTAACCAGCCCCGTCCACTACACAGTTGATCGGCTAGGGTGCAGGATGTTGGACCCCTGCGGATTAGATATTGATGGCCTATGCTGTGAATAGGACACCAGTATTAAAAACCTGGACAACCCCTTTTAAATATTACACAGTGCCCATTCAAATTAATGGGGCAGTATCATGGACAGTCAAGATCCTCCAGAGTGGGAGACATCCTGGCCAAGAGATGAAGATCCTGAAGAGGGAATTCCATGGAAAGGTAAAGACAGACAAATTCCAAATAATTTCCAAAATGGTCGCAGATGTATTTCTGTACATATGTGTGTAGTATACTGTATATATAGAGAGAAATTTGATTCTGTTTAGGATGCGGCATTTTTACCAGCAGTCTTATGTAAAATCATAGATAACACATGACTTGTGTCAAAAGATAAAGTCAGCTCTACTATATCAGTAGATATTTTTATGCACTCATCCTCCCTGGGTGCCACTCTTGATCACGTAGCTCCCACTGTCTATGTCACATTGAAGTGAAATATATAATTGGCTTTTCCAGGTCACCTATCTGTATCAGAATGCCATCCTAAAATCTGGGAGTCAACATAATCTCTAACCTCTGAGCCTCATCTGCCTGATAATATGAATATACTTTTATCTTGTCACCATGAAAACATCTTAAGTATGTATGAAACATAGCACAAGACCCTGACCTGTCCTGCAGAGCTTACAGTCTCCACTGTTATTAGCAACTAAAGGTGTTTAGATAAGTCATTTTCAGCTATACTATTAGGAAAATTTCAATAGAGATCTTAGCGTTAATAGTGGGTCCTCCATTTTGGACCTAATCTGTTATTCAGAGGGGCGGACAGCTTCAATAAGCATTTCAATCTGGAGGACACAATACTTCCATGCACTACATGGACAGTCTATTGATTTTGTTTGGAACGTTGTAATGCTTCATTTCCCCTGTGGTGGTGCTGTAGGAAAATTAAACACCCACAGATTACAGGCGATCACTGGGGGTCTAAGCATGGTTTCACTGTGTGATTGGAGAACCCCTTTAATCCTGTTCATATGTGTCATATTTGTGTGTGTATTTTCTCACCTAATATGACTAATAACCACAACTGCTAGTAATAACAGTTTTCAGGGGTGTACCATTCTTGAGGCAATGTGAAAATTTCATGTTTCATGTTTATTTATATATATATATATATATATATATATATATATATATATATATATATGAATATAACGTATATACAGTAGGTGCATGTTTGTATATATACTGTATATATGAGTGTGTGTGATCTGTGTAGGCACCCTATATGTACAGTACCATGCAAAGTTTTAGGCAACTGTAGAAAAATGCAGCAAATAAGAATTCTTTCAAAAATAGAAGTGTTAATAGTTTACTTTTATCAAAGAACAAACTGGGGAGTAAATGAACAAAAGAGAAATCTAAATTCGATCAATACTTGCTACCACCACCCTTTGCCTTTAAAATAGCATCAGTTCTTCTAGGTAGACTTGCACAATGGTTTTTAAGGAACATGGCAGGGACCTTGTTCCAAACATCCTGGAGACCTAACCACAGGTCTTCTGTGGATGTAGCCTTGCTCACATTTTCCTGTCTCTTCATTTAATCCCAAACAGACTTGTTGACGTTGAGATCAGGGTTCTGGGGGGGGGGGCATATCATCACTTCCAGGAGCCCTTGTTCTTCTTTACATTCTTAATGACATTGGCTGTATGTTTGGGGTGGATTTCCTGCTGAAGAATAAGTCTGGAGCCACTGAGACTCCTCCCTGATGGTATTGCATGATGGGTAAGAGACTGGCTGTATTTATCAGCACTAAGGACACAATTAATCCTGAACATATTGGGGGCAGTAGACGTAATGGTCACACAAGGAAACTTAATGTAGCAGATGCAAGACACATCAATTTACTTCTCTTCATAATCGGAAGATATTCAGCAGTGCCATCAGATCAGAACTGGCAGAAACCAGTGGGACCAAGGTACAGCCATCTACTGTTCGGGGAAGTGTGACCAGAAATGGTCTTCATAGAAGAACTGTGGCCAAAAAAACATACTTTAAACATGGAAATAAAGCCAAGCTACTCAACTATGCACAAAAACATGAGAACTGGGGCGCAGATAAATGGCAGCAGGTGCTCTGGACTGATGAAAATATCTGGCTGTAACAGAAGGCAGTTTGTCCGCTGAATGACTGAAGGGCAGTACAGTAAGGAGTTTCTAAAGACAATAGTGAAGCATGGTGGAGGTTCCTTGCAAGTTGGTACCATGTTTCCGCAAATGGAGTCAATAAATTGGTCAGGATTAATTATGTCCTGTATGCTGACAAATACAGGCAGATACTTACCTATTATGTAATACCATAAGGGAAGCATCTGATTGGCTTTAAATTTATTCTGCAGCAGGATAGCGAACATACAGCTAATGTCATTAAGAACTGTCTTCAGCGTAAAGAAGAACAAGGACTACTGGAAGTTATGATAGTTAAGTTATGATATGGCCCCCGCAGAGCCGTGATCTCAACATCATCGAGCCTGTCTGGGATTACTTGAAGAGATAGAAGGATTTGAGCAATCCTACATCCACAGAAGATCTGTGGTTAGTTTTCCAACATGTCTGGAACAACCACCCTGCCAAGTTCCTTCAATAACTGTGTGCAGGTGGACCTAGAAGAATTGATGCTGTTTTGAAGGCAACGGGAGGGCACACCAAATATTGTTCAGATTTAGAATTTCTCTTTTGTTCATTCACATTGCATTTTGTTAATTGATATAATTAACTAGTAAAACTTCTATTTCTGAAAGCATTCTTACGTTGTAGCATTTTTTCCACTACTGCCTAAAACTTTTGCAATCTACTGTGTGTGTGTGTGTGTGTGTGTGTATATATATATATATATATATATATATATATATTTACATATGTATGTGTGTATGCATGTATTTATATGTGTCTATATATATAATTATGTTATATATGTCTATATATATATATATATATATATATATATATAATATATATATATATGTGTGTGTGTGTGTGTGTTTGTAGTAATGTTTGTGTGCATGTCAGTGTATGTATGTATATATATATATATATATATATATATATATATATATATATATATATGAACATTTCTGCGTTATTTATATGCATGATATATATGTGTGTGTATATTCATGTATACAGTATATATGTTTGTGTGTAGATATACACACATCCTTGCTTGCATGCCTCCAAGTATTCGTTATCTTTCTTCAGCCCTTTAATACATTTTGACAGATGGATCACTCTTTTTTCTGTAATCCCTTCCTCCCTCTCTGTTTTTGTTCAGATCGAGTAATCCTTCTCTCTATAGGACCCTGCGGGAACCCCTTCAGATTGCAGAAGGCAGGAAAAAAGGGAGAGCGCAAGAGAGGGGGAGTGATACACAGAGAGGAGGGGGGGTCACAGAGAGAAAGGAGGAAGGAGGATGTTGCTTTTCGTGATGCTAGTTTAGGCCAGGATGCATCAGCTACAGTGATATGGTGGGTGACTGTTTTTCATAGCTCCGCTTCATAGCTGCACGCCATCATCCAACTACTACGTTCCGAAGAAGAGAAGATGCTTCACTCAGCTTGATGTGACAGACACAAAAAGGAGGAGGTTGGAGGAGGAGGAGAGAAGAGGACTATGAGATCTGGGTACCCACGTCCTACGTCCCAAAAATGATGAAGACGGAGGGTAAGACCCCAGGTGGGGGGCCCAGGAGTTCTTCTCCACATAGGAATGCATATGAGGTTGGGGTCCAAACTCTACGTGGTAATAAAGATGGGGCACCTGAAGCAGAGTCTGAGGAAGCGCGCAAATCAAGGTGCAAATATGGTTCCAATGTTCACCGTATCAAGAACATGTTCCTGCAGATGGGGACAGGTCCAGCAGGTAATGAGAATGACACTAGTAAAGCCAGGGAGAAGCCATCTCGACTGACTTTGCCGCGGGCCGGCAGCCTGAATGAAAATGTCAACCATAGCGCCCTCCTAAAGCTGGGGACCAGTGTATCAGAGCGGGTAAGCCATTTCGATACTAATGCAGACAGACCGCCTTCCAAACTGCAGGAGGCACGGCGGGTATTTGAGAGGAACCTCCAAGAAAAGGAGACCACCAACAGAATCTTCCTGCGTAAGGAAAGAGGTGGGTTTCAGGACAGAAAATTGGATGTTGTAGTGAGGTTTGGTGGGAGCACAGAATCACTTGACAAGCTGGACACTGATGCTGTCTCACCCACTGTCAGTCAATTGAGCGCAGTTTTTGAGAACGCGGACCTCCGTAATAACATTCACAAAGTTCCCATCAAAGGTCCAACTGGACGTCGTACAAGACTTTTCCAACCAGAAGCAGCCAAGGCCACAGAAGAAAAGAAACCTGTTGGAAAGGTAGTAGATGCTTCTCAAAAGCCATCCTCTGTCCAAGAGATATGTAAAATCAAACCAGTAGAGGTGGAAGAAAGTGGGGAATCAGAGACAGATGTGGTTAAGGAAACAGAAGCACCAAAGGATGAGGGCACTGCCAAGGTTGCAACTGAAAATGGAGGCTCAGAAGCCAAGGGGGTGACAGCTCGGGAAGCAGAGTTAGAGGAAGAGGTGGCAGAAGAAGACTACAAAAGAGAGGACTGGTCCGAGGTTGAGGTTATAGAGCTAAGTGCTTATAGTGGACTAGGGGAGGATTCAGGGGGAAGTGGTTTGGATGAAGATGAGGATGGATTTTATGAAGCAGTCAACAGCTGTCAAGAGATTGAGGGTCTCTCTGAAGAAGAAGATCCAGCTCCCACGCGGAAGATACGCTTCAGCACAGCTCCAATAAAGGTAAGACCTATAGGGTTTCAAACCCTACATACTCAGCTTATCTATGTATTTTGGATTTACAGGCAATTAACATGGTGGGCAACATTGCAAATCTTCCATAGCCCAAAGAAGGCCATACAATCCCACAATGCCTTGCAAAAGATTTCTGGAATGGTACCATATACGTTAAGGCATGTAGAGTTTCCATGACACCAGCAAGCATATAATACCTCTGTCGACACAAATAAGCTTGTATCTGCTCTTCATCTTGCACCATGGACATTGCTATTGGCTTAGTCAGTCTGTCTATATACAATTCTGTCTACATAAGCACACAGTCGTATTCTCTAGGGGTGGGGGTGGGGGGGTCTCCACTGTACTACACTTTCAGCTGTTTGAATGGAGGAAGTGTGTGTATCTGTATGACACTTCCTGCTGCGGGACAGTGGCAGACTGGCAGGGTGTGGGGGAGGGAGTCCCCACGCTTCCTGTTATTGGGGATATTGAAATGTAGAGGTTCCTGAATGCTGACCCAGCTGCACCATCACAGCTGCATGGATGAAGCCTAAGATTGCACACTAGTCATATTACATCCACCATGTCAAATAGAACAGTAGGTGTCAAGTGTTTGGCCAGATGGGTTGTGATCATATGGAGCAAATGTAGGGAAATTGTGTCATGTCAACCAGTACAGAACATGGAGGCACCTCTATTTCCACCATGCATGATTCATTCCATGATCCAAAGGTTAACCACAGACCTATACAAAGACTATTGTGTCTGAGCATCCTGCTCTTATACAGCCCTGCCTATAGGATGAAGAAGTATTTTTTTTACATTCCAGCAGCATGAATTCCATGGTGCAATATGTGTGAACAGAGTACATGCAAAAGGCTATTTGATTATGTAAAAAGAGTCTTCCTCTGAGAATTGCGGACTGACAGATGTAGCAGAGCTGAATTTAACTGTATAATAGCACTAAATGTGATAATTTAGCCCAATGTACAGCTCAACCACATCTCTATAGCACATGCAAAGCATAGTATTAGTTACCCCCGGGCTTGTAGATCAAAATGCATGTTGAATGTTTTCGTTCACATAGCCAGAAAATGTTTCAGCCTCAGGGGAGGACGTCAGCTAATTTTTGCTTTAGGACCAGTTAGGTGTAGGTATTGTAATGTTTGGTGAGCATCAGGATATCCAAGAACTTCATGTGGTGCTCAAGGGGAATCTCCTGTGACAGTTGTGACCGGAAAGAATTCCCCTTTGTCATAGGGTTGACATTGATTCTGATTTCACCTAGTAACCACAGGGCCTTCACACACCATCACAGTAAATTAATCCATGACTGCTTGGCAGCATCTTCTCATTAGATTAGCAAGGAATTGCGTTTTGGCCTACAGGAACCCTCTCATTATGTGTCTTCAGGTCACAATGCAATCTAATGATGTTTTGCAAATTCGAAGTAATAACCAACAAACACAAGCTGATATACTAAGTCCTGTACGTATATAATCATACTCAAGCAGAGCCAGCCTTATGTTGGATGATACCCAGTGTCTTACCTTCTGTTAATTCTTTTTCTCCCCCATATGGTGTTTAATGTTAAAGGGTACAAATAACCAGTGGCCTAACTAGAACTAACTTGGACCCCACAGAAAATGTTTGAATGGGCCCCCATCCTCAGTACCCTTAATGCATACATCAACCAAACAAAAAAATAAATAAATACCAGTACCTCTCTTCTCCTCCTACCGGTGCCTCCGCTCTTCTTGTGGCATACTACGTCCCGTCCTGAAGTTGTGTGCTGCCAGGACTTAGTGTAGTGCAGACGCCCAGAGAGGAAGACCTGGGAGCGGTAAGTGCTAGGACTAGGAACACCATGCTCACCTCTCTCTGGACCCTGAAAATAAATTCATGTGTCCTCTTCCCATGCCCCTTCCTGAGTTTGGTCCCTGTATCAGCCGCTTCCCCTGCTTCCACAGTAGCTATGCCCCTGTAAATAACCATGCCATGAAGTATGGTGCCTAAATGACATTGCCTAAAGAACAATCAAATACAGTGTTACCACCACCAGTAACTACAAAAATAACATACTGTACAGTGCCACACAGTGCCACCATATCCATCAAATAATATCAGCACACAGTGTCCTAATAACAGTGTCCTAATAACACTGTCTAAAGTAATCTAATAACAGTGCTATAGAAGGAATATGAAGATCTGTAGTGGTCACAAAATAGAATGGGGACAATCCATTGACTATATCGTTGAGGAAGAGCAAAGTTTAGGATTATTTTGGCATTTGCTGTGAATTATAACTGTTTGCATTCAAATCTTCAGTGCCCCTTCTACCATTTCATCATCTCAGAGTGGAGGTGGTCATTTGACTGCTAAGCTTCCCATACAGGCACCATAAGACTTCTTTGGCCAATAGCTTAGCTGATTCAAGCTAGCAGATTATGACCTAGCATGCACCTGTAAAGTAATGTAACCTTCGACAAGTAAAGAAAAACTATTGTGATTGACCGTTCTCTAGTAAGCACATATTAATTCATTGTACACAAAGGATTTATCATCAATATGATCTGATATAGTACTGGAAAATGAAAAATTTGGTTGATCTGAGATTGACAAAATATAAACTGCTGGAGGTGCTTGGTCAATGATCACACAAGCAAGGTGGTGCACCATTTATCTTGCATTCTGATGCTGCCTTTATTAGCACTAAGGCTGAACCTGCTTCTTTCACTGAACACTATTGTTTATTATTGATGGCTCAGATTTCACAGGAGGGCTGGAGATTGCCTACTGCCATCTTGCATAGTGCAGAGACAGACAGGGCGAACAATGGATGTCATGGTGTGGGGCACCATTAGCTACCATGGCTGACCTGTCTGGTATCCCTGAAGGCAACACAGAGTAGTCTTGGGTATGTCCAGGATATTGTGGAACCAGACTTTTTTGACTCAGGAAACATTGTGTTCCAATAAGATAACGCCCACCCACATACTGCCTGCGCCTCAACGTGCTCTTCAGGGTTTCCATCTGTAATGCAGACAATAATGGGTGCCACTGGTTTGGCTGATTTGGCTGACATGCAGACATACGGAAACGGAATACAGTAACTACCGTTTGTTTTTTTTTGCGGACGCATTGAAAAGAATGGTTCAGCATACGGTCCACAAAAAAACAGAACGGACACGGAAAGAAAATACATTCGTGTGCATGAGTCCTTAGACTCAGTTAACACTTCACTTATCTGGTCAGCTCAAAAATTGACCAAATAACTGAAGTGTGTTAGCGTCACGTATAATGTACTTAACCATGCAGTGGCCGAAGATTCTACTATAGAGTGAAAGATCGCTTAGATCTGCTGATTACATATAGATTGCTAGAGAACCAGTTCTGTTACATGCTGATACAAGTACTGGGCCCATGACAGAGTGTAGAGGGTCTGATGAAGGCACTGTTGTGCCGAAACGCGTCACTTTAGTGTGACAATAATATCACAGCATATCTAAAAAGAACGTGAGTGCCGGTCCTCCATTGTTTTTCAAGTACACAGGACACCGATCCTGAGACACGTGCACCACGCCATCTACACTTCAGTGCCGATCGATATCTCTAAATATCAGAGTGTAGAGGGTGTCAGCAGTAAGTTTGTGTTGACGTTACTGTTTATTTTTCCCTTCTGCTGATCTGTCTCAAGAACAACCCCAAAAACACAGATCCTGTCTTTTGAGCATCTGACTTCACATGGTCAGTTTTTGTATCAGTATTTCATCAGTATTGGTAAGACCAAAAATAACAGGAGTGGGTCCAAAACAGAGATAACACATGATGGAAATAATTGCATGTCTTCTGCTTTTGGCTTCCAAATCATGATGCTAAATACTGACCGCGTGGTAGAGGCCTTATGGATGCTCCAAAGACAGGATCTGTTGTGTTTTTCATTTTTCAGTTCTTCTTAAAGTTGGGAGGGTGGCAGCAGCATGAGGAGTCAACAGGGTGGCCCCATCACAGAGTGGGGAGGGTGGAAACTGCATGAGAAGACAACATAGTGGCCCCCTCACAGAGAGGTGAGAGTGACAACCGCATGAGGAGTCAACATCGTGTCTCAGTCACAGAGACATGAGACTGGCAACATCATGAGCAGTCAACATAGTGGTGAGGGTGGCAACAGCATGAAGAGTCAACATAGTGTCCTAGTCACTGAGTGGAGAGGGTAGCAACTGCATGAGGAGTCAACATAGTGTCCCTTTAACAGAGGTGGAGGGCAACATCAGTGACAGTAACAGCACAAGATAGTTGCAGCAGGAGAAAATAGCAGCAGAAGCAACAAGTGTGTGGCATCGGGTGGGTGGCAGCATCAGAATAGTGGCTGAAGCACACGGCCAGAAGTAACAGGGCATTTTTCACAATGTTTTGGTGTGGCTGCCAGAATGATCTAGTCTGATGCAGCAGGCACTGGCGTGTGGAACTCTGGGCTGATCCACAACGAATTCATCTTTACAAAGGTTAGTATGTCAACATTTTGTGTGGAAAGGTGAGTTCTCTTTGGGGTAACTTTGCCCCCTGCACATTAGATGTCACACTACTGGCCGGGCAGGAAAGCTTGTCCAGGGCAAACTCGGCCAGCTGTAGCCACAAATCAAATTTGGCTGCCTAGTAGTCCAGGGTATCTGGGATCTGGGGTGGCAGGCTGCAGTCCAAGTATGCCAGCACCTGCTGGTTCAGGTTCTGCTCCATGTCCTGCTGCTAATGATGCTGGGTGGTTTCTTCAGTAGGAGGGTGAAGAAAAGTGCTCATTAGAGACTCCAAACTTAAGTTGCTGATGATGGAGCTGGTGCCGCTCCTGCCACCCCACCCCCCTCCAGCAGTCATGGCAGTGGAGCGTGAGCGCAGAGGGCCTCCCGGTCAGAGGATGGGCATTGGCACACATAAGCAGCGGCCAACTAACAACATAGGATGTCATGATAGTAGTTAAGTTTATCCTCCCTCTAAACAGGTGAAAAAAAGGCTCCCATTTTGGACCTGTAGCGAGAATCTAACATGGTGGAGAGCCAACAGTCATCCCTCTGCCAAATTGTGATAATGCGGCTGTCACTATGCAAGCAACTCAGCATGCATCTGGCCATTAGCACAAGGGAATCAAAGGGACTCCCTGACTTCATCTCCGCTGCATACTGCCACGGTCTGTCAGGGTCATCTGCCTGGTCTTCCTCATTGCCCACCAGCTTCTCATGCTCCTCTTGCTCTTCTCCTCTCACTTGTGCAGATAAAACACCTATTTCTGTATACATTGCTTGTACGTGAATGTCCTCCTCCTCCGCCAGTTCAGCCCCCACATGGCTTAGGTGGCCATGAGATGTAGGTGCCACGTCTCCTGTACCCTGGCCAGACAGATTTATCAGCATCTGCTCCAGGAAGTGAAGGAATGGAATGACATCATTCATCCTGTAGTCCTGGCGACTGACAAATAAAGTGGCCTCCTCAAAGGGCCTGAGAAAATGGCAGGTGTCACGAATGAACTGCCACTGGCTAACGTGGAAGTTAGACAGGGGAGTACTCCTGTCTGCCTGCAACATCAAAAATTGTTCCTCTGCTTATATAGTTGGTCCAACATGTGGAGGGTGGAGTTCCAATGCATGGAAACGTTGCATATGAAGTGATGTTGGAGAACGCTATTCTACCTTTGCAGCTCAAAGTGGGCGTGTTTTGTAATGTAAGAGTGGCTGAAGTGCATGCACAGTTTCATGACTGTTTTCAAGATGTCTTGTAGTTGGGTGAAAGACTTCAGAAACTGCTGTACAACCAGATTAAAGACATTCGCGATGCAGGGAGCATGGGTCAGCCCTCCTTGACAAAGCGCTGACACAATGTTCTTCCCATTATCAGTGACTATGGTTCTGATCTTCAGTTGGCAAGGAGACATGATTCTATTTCCTCTTGAAGAACGCGGAGCAGTTCCTCCACAGTGTGACTTTGTTCACCTAGGCAAACCAGGTGCAGAACAGCATCACACTGCCGTACTCTACTTAGGTGGTATGCTGGAGGACCACTCCGAATTGTGCCTACAGTGGAGGCTGAGGACAAGATTGAGAATGAGGAGGCAGAGGAGGACATTGATGAAGGAATCCCAGCTTGAGAACACAGAGGTGGCACTGCTATTTCCTGGCCAAGTTGCTGATGTGTTTGGGAAGAACCACATTTACCCGGTGGGCCTTAAAGGACAGATATTGTCCTTGACCATAGTTATAGCTCCACACTTCAGTGCTGCTGTGTACTGCACAGGTTCAAGGACTGGCCCACCTTCTGCTCAACATACGAGTGCAGGGCTGTTACAGCATTTTTGGAGATGTAATGATGGCTTGGGACTCTCCACCTTGGCTCGGCACAAGCCATCAGTTCTCTGAAAGGTGCAGAGAACCACATGGAAAGGAAGGGACTGGAGTACCAGCAACTTGGCCAGAAGCACGTTCAGCTTCTGCACCATTGGATAAGTGTACGCATACTGTTGTCTTTTTGAAATTTCCTCCCTGATTGACTACTTGCTGCTGCCTCTATGAACTCGTGCACTGCTAACTGTTTCCAGACAGGTAGGCTCCTGAGTAGCAGGGAGTCTACCCCAGGCACATTTGGCTCCAGATCTCATACTGTTGCCACCCTGCTGACTTATGGCCAAGCTTGCACCTTGCTGGCTCACCTGTTATCTCACGCGTAAGCTACCACCCTCACCTCCTGATGATGATGATGATGATGATGATGATGAATCCCCCTCTTCACCCATCTCCCATGTGTGATTGGCTACATTATCATCCACTACTGTCTGCACGTCACTGATGTCACCCTCACCAGTCTTATGTATGAGCGTTTGCAACACCTCCCACGCAACTCTCATCATCACTACTTGTCCGCCTACCGGAGGAAGCAGAGGATCTCTCCTCCAAATCTTGGCTGGGCAGTAGCTGCTGACTGCCCTCAATAAGCTCGTCCTCGCTAAAAAGTGGAGCAGAGCTGACAGGATACAATACTTCCCGAGCAGAAGGAGCAGAAAAAGAAAGAGGCAAGTTCAGGATAGGTGGGGGCACAGAGCTTGTTCCTGGGCCATGCAAACTAGATGTGGTGTCAGAGGAACCCACGACTCCTGGCTGGGGGTGTCTGATGTCATTTGAGATTATGTTGACGACCAAGTCAACAATTCAAGGACAGCTGGGTTGCTGGTCAAATTATTACTGCTGGATGACACTGGCAGCTTTGGCCTGTTGCTGCAACTGCTGCTACCACCCCCTTCTTTTGCTGCCACTTCTGCCAGCTCCAGAAACAATTTTTCCACTGCCCATTCCCTTGGAAGGCCCTGACCCCTGTCTGTTGGACATACTGTACAGTAACTATAAATGTAAAATAGCAGTAGTTTTCACTCCAATTAGAAAATCAATGCCTAATGGAATTACTTATTATGTTATCTATAACACAAGGTGTAAAACCAAATACGTGAAAAAATAGAGTGCTACTTCACCCCAATTACAGAATTAAGGTCTAGTGGAATTACTTATGTATAAAACAATGTGGACATCCCAATAGCTGTAGTATCATACCACTATTCCACCCAATTACAGAATCAAGGCCTAATGGAATTACTTATGTATAAACCAATGTGAACACCACAAAAATCAGTAGTATTAGACCGCTATTTCACCCTAATTATAGAATCAAGGACTAATGGAATTATTTATAATAAAACAACATGAACACCCCAAAATCAGTAGTATTAGAATGCTATATTGCCCCAATTACAGAATCAAAGCCTAATGGAATTATTTATCTATAACACAAGGTGTAAAACCAAATACATGAAAAATAGAGCGTTATTTCACCCCAGTTACAGAATCAAGGCCTAATGGAATTACTTATCTATAACACAAGGTGTAAAACCAAATATGTGAAAAAATATTTAGAGCACTATTTCACCCCAATTAGAGAATCAAGACTAGAATAGATAGAATTAGGTATGTATAAAACAATGTGGACACCACAATAGCTGTAGTATTAGACAGCCTTTTCACCCCAATTAGTGCATCAAGGTGTAATAGAATTGCTTTTATTTCCAAGGGGGGGCACTGTTCAGTTATCCTCTGCACTCTCCTTATGCTCTCCATATAGTGGGGATAAAGTCTCCCTATGATCTCCTTATTTTCTCCCTACACTGTCCCTGTGCTGTCCCTCAACCCTTCCAAATTAAAATTTTACAAATAAAGGCTTTCTTAATCACTGTCCCTAGCACGTCTCTCCCTGCACTAAGTTCACAGTAAAACGGTGGAGACCGGCAGGATGAGGCTTTTTATAGAGATGGGACATCACAGGTGCTGGCTAGCTGCTGATTGGCTGGCTGCATGGCATCATGGGTGATCCCTAATTTGGGGGGTACTATCTCTCCTTGGAGAGTAGGCACCTTAGTCGGCATGAGGAGACTCATAGGCCATATATGCTTCTCTGGAATTCTGGGAAGAATAGGATGCAAATGAGCTCTTAACAAGCTCTGCCTTTAATGCCACTAGATGAAAGGCAGACATCCTGTAAGTCAATGTTCCACCCTTTAAATAGGCCTTCAGACAGGACTTGGATATTAAATAAGCCAGCATCTCATCTGCAGACAGCTGTGGAACGGAGGGCATTAGGAAAATAGTGATCTAGACTCCTTATCTGTAGTACTATGTATGTATTATTGTAGATAATAGTCCAAAATTGGGGTGACAGATTCCTCCATAATTTTGTTCACCAATTTCTTAACCTAACACCTTTGCCACAATGGAAGAGCTCATTGCCCATGGCCTTTCCACTGCCCCCTTCTTGCCCCTACCTGGTGATGCCTGAGGGATTGCCTCAACTGGCCTCATTGATGGTGCAACCCTGTACAGGATATATTGCTGCAATGCAAACTGGATGTATAGTGAACAAGGCTTACTACATTTCATCCAACAGTTGTGCTAAGGTCAATCCAAGGATTGCAGAGGTGGACTGTGAATGATCTGGAGTCTCTGGACCAATAGTTGGGCGCTCCTTGCCAACCACTGTGCACATGCTGTAATGTCTGTGAACAGCATTTTGTCTCATATATTGAATGGGAAGAAGTACCAAAGAGGCAGCCCATGCAGTTTCTAAAGGCCCAGTAGACAGTGGGAGTCCAACCCAGCTTGGCTGTATTTACATCCACATATGATGCATGTGAAGAAATTGGATCATAAAAAAGTAGATGGAGATGACCAAATTCTCCTGTCCCAAGTGGTTATGGCAGGAATGTAACTTAGAGAAAGTTGATAGAGCATGTGCTCTGGGTTCAAAGGGGTTCAAACAAGCCACTACGTCTTGACTATGGCATTAAGATACAGAGATACTTCTCCTAACCACAGGGTTTTGGTGGTATTAACCAGCACCAGAAAAGATATCCCACTTTAATGGTTGCTGTGTGGTCTCCTCATCTATACTCATGTCCCTGGTCGATCGTTTTCTTAGGCCTATCCCTAGGATGTTGGTGCCCAAAAAGTTCCCTTTATTTTCTACCTATCACTACTTCTTAGGCTGTGTGCTCAAATATCTCTCCCAAGAAGCGTTTTATACTTGAAGTGGCTATGTTCATGGAATATGATCAGATGCTTGCGAAGCATTCATAAATACAAGGGGACAGAAGGCTACGAAGCAATAGGAAATATCAGTGGTATCAAAAGTTACACAGGATAACACGATATAATGCACTATTGAGATAATTTCTGGATAGGAGTATTTTGTCAATGCAATTCCAATGAAATGGAAGGATGATAGTGTAACAATGTAAGTTCAGCTTCCAGGAAACTAATAATTCTTACCCACCCACAGGTGTTTAGCACATACTCTAATGAAGACTATGACCGGCGTAATGATGATGTGGATCCTATGGCTGCCTCAGCAGAATATGAGCTTGAGAAGAGGGTGGAGAGGCTGGACCTCTTCCCTGTGGAACTGGAGAAAGGTATGGAATATAAAACACCCACTGAAATTCTGATAAATGATGTTTTATTCCCTTTACAGTCAACCTTGCATCGCTTAGGGGTCTTAAAGAGGGCCTGTCACTTCTCCTGGCATGTCTGTTTTAGTAACCACAATTGTGGAGCATATATTCTTATGACCATTGCTTTTTTTTAAATTCCTATTAGAAGGCCATTCCTTTTTTTTTAATTCCTATTAGAAGTTATGAATGACTTACTAGTAGTTTGCAATGAAGGTCCATATGGGTGTTTGCAGTTAGGGGTGTGTCCATAAAGAGTCTGACACTACTGACTGAGCAGTACACACCCCTAAATTGGATGGCAGCAGCAGATCCACTGCACAAGCACCGAGATCAGGAGGCATGGCGCAGGCACAAGAAAACAGGGCTAGATGAGATGTCTAGCCCCTTCAATCTAGAGGATGCTGTTGCTGTAGAGGTGTTACTAACTTGTGCTACAAGGCCTCTGGCTGGCCCCTGGGTGCTCCAATAAGAACATTTGCAGAGCAATAAAAACCTTCTTTTCTCTGGAATGGAACCAGAAAAAGACAGAGTATCGTCAGCATGATTAACACAACCAAGCTTTATGTCTGGTTTAATAGGGTTGATCATGCTGACAAATGTTCTTTGAAGGATACTTTTGGAACACCTCTAAAGAGACAAGATCACACCCCTGCTTAACTTATGGCATGACTGGCCAACCAATTGTACACTGTACATGAGAGGTCCCCATCTTTTCTTACCATGGGAGCCACATTCATGTTTGAGGAACAATTGTAACTGGCAAATATTAAATGTGAAGCAACAAGAAGACTTGAACTTGCAAACATATACAGCTAATAAATTCAATGTGAACTTTGCCAGTCAGCATGCCTGTATTCTCCTCAACAGGGATTTTGCAATAGGCTGGTGTGGCATATACCAGGGTGCTGGGTGCCAGAGGAAGCAATCGAAATACAATCTGCTTTAGCTGAGGTATTTAGATACACGGATAGGGCAGCAAACAATCAATGGGAACAGAAAATCTAGTTACAACTCAATTACAAATTAGCTAAAGGGAGACACTAGTAAAAACAATACTGCATGTTTTAAGTGATACATATCAAAGAAAATAGACCGTACTACCCAGACAGATGCAGCTACCTTGAAGGGAAGTGCCAGAAAGAGGATGGGAGTTGTAGATGTGGCACTGATGGCGTTGTAATGGTTCATGGTGCCTCAATCCCACATTCCCTGGGGCCATACAGTGAATAGAAGGTCCACCCTTTCTTCCTCAGGGCACACTCTGGGAATGGGTGCCCCTGAGGTGGGGTGATCTTGGTGTTAGGTAACTGGGTGCAAAGCAGAGCTCCCTCGTGGTGTAGGCAATAAAATGGTGGCAGCATTGCAAGTGTTGGGTGCAAGACAATAAGAACGCCAGAGTAAAGTAACAAGTCCAACAAGCTTTACTGAGGTAATCTTGGCAAACAACACTTGTCAGGAGAAAATCAGTCTCTCCAAAATACACACACAATCTTTCCAAGACTGTATAAGGGAAAGCGGGTTATATATTATATCTCTATTAAGTCAAGACAACTTCAAAAATTGACCGAAGGCATGGAAATCCACAATATGTACTACAGTTTCCACAGTGGGGTGTAGATCTTACAGTGGGTAGCTAATCTGTTGTAAAAGCGTTGTGGGGGCTGGAGGCAATTAACGCTTTCCGCAAGCAGCAAAGTCCAAAGCCGTAAACAAGCATTACCTCTGCTATCAGTCCCTAGTAGTCCTAAACAGTCTATAGAGTCTTTGCTTCCTTTTCTCAGGGATCTGGCACTTGTCCTCAACATGTTCAGATAGAGAACCCCTTGTAGTAGGCCTCACACTGCACAGATCCATGCACCTCCTCACAATTCAGCTGCTTAGGCCAGAATCACTGGCTAATGCAGTCAGACTACACAGAACCTATCTCAATAGGGGCAGGTCCAGCCAGCGTCCCTCTGAGTGGGGCACAATAACTAAGCTGTTTTCCCATTTCAGCTCTTGGAATCACATAACACAGCAGTGAAAAAAACATCAACCCTTTTAGCAGTAAATTAACTTTCAGCAGTGATCTACTGGGTCAGTGCATTAGCACTGTTATAAAATATAGCCATTGGGAACGTGACAACAATGCAGTACTACCAAATTTGGGGATACAGTGTCATTTGGTGCCTAAAATATGTACCGCTACAGTGTATGATAGAGGCCTATGATGATTTTTGACACATCGGCCGCAATGCATTTGTCTCAGATGTATGGCCAGCTTTAGGCCATGCACATACAATAACCAGTATCTACCTTATAGACCAATAAAGAGGTAAGGTAATTCATGCAAACTGTATGTAAATGTATTCAAATTAGTATTTTTCTTTATTCGATTATGCAGATTGCAAGACTTTTCTGCGCACTGTTTACTCCTGAATGAAAACCTCTTTACACAGCTTTGGCCTTAAAAGCCCTTAACAGTATGGCCCCCCTAATGCACACACATTTGTAGAAATTTTAATATTTAATGAGAACCATGGCTCACACTAAGCTGCAGATATATGCTTCATTGTCTTTAACTGAAAAAAATATGGATTATTCCTCATCTTAGTCCATCCTAAAATGTCCAAGATGTAATGTAAGAAATAGGATGTGGCTCTGCTCTGATTATCTTATCTACTTTGGTCAATTATTATTTATTTGAAAGCACCATTAACTCCATGGCACTGTAATCTAAGAGGGGGTATATATGCATAATATAAAAACACAAGTACAATAGGCATGACCTTATTAACAAACCGGTACAGAGGGAGAGAGGACCCTGCTCACAAGAGCTTACAATCTCCAAGAAAGCTGGGAAAGACACAGTACGTGAGGGGAATTGCATGCAGTAGGCTTTCCTGGAGAGTTGGATTTTCGGGTTGCTTTTGAAGGTTTGGATGTTGGGGGAGATTCTCATGTGCTGGGTAGTTCCAGAGTATGAGGGGTGCATGTGAGAAATTTGTAGACGATTGTGTGATGAACAGACAGGATGATAACAAAGAAGGAGGTCTTGTGAAGATAGGAGATTACATGTGAAGATGTATCAGGAAAGCAGATCAGAGATGTAAGGAGGGGGCAGATTGTGAACAGCATTACAGTATATGCAGTTGTTAGTATTTTAAAAGGAAATCGATGGGCAATGGGGAGCCAGTGAAAGGGTTAGAATAGGGGAGAGGCAGAGATAAAACGAGGGGCGAGACGGATTAACCGGGAAGCAGAGTTGAGGATAGACTGGAAGGGTGGGAGAGTGCTAGATGGGAGGCCACAGAGGAGGATGTTGCAGTAGTCCAGTCAGGAGAGGACGAGGGCATGCACTAGCCTTTCAGTTGGTTGAGGAAGGATCAAAAACAGGAGATGTTCTTTAGTTGAAAACAGCAAGTAGTGGTAAGGGTAATGTGTGGCTTGAAGGACAGGGCAGAATAATATGGTATCACTATGCAGGGGACCTGGAGAAAGCATGGTGCTGTTAACTGTAATGGATAGGTCTGATAGGGGGTTGAGTGACATGGGGGAAAGATAATGAATTCAGTTTTCTCCATGTTGAGTTTTAAGAAGTGGAACTAGAAGAATGAAGATATAGCTGATGGACATGCTGGGATTTTGGATAGAAGGGAAGTGACATCTGGGCCAGAGAGGTAGATTTGAGTGTCATCAGCACAGAGGTGATATTGGAAACCATGGAACTGTATGAGCTGTCCCAGGCCAAATGTATCAATGGAGAAAAGTATGGGACCCAGGACAGAGCCTTGAGGGACAGCGACAGAAAGAAGGCATAATGAGGAGGTAGTGTATGAATGGGAAATGCCAATGTTTCTGTTGGTGAGGTACAAGATCCAGGAGAAGGCCAGGTCTCAGATAACAAGGGATGAGAGGCTTTGCAATAAGAGAGAATTCTCGACTTTGTCAAAGGCAGAGGACGTCAAGGAGTACAGAGTAATGATGTTTAGCTTTGGCAGATAGCAATTTAATGGCGACTTTGGTTAGGGCTGTTACAGTGGAGTGATGGAGTTGTAAGCCAGACTGTATCGAATTAAAAAGTGAGATGAGAGGCAGGATGACAGTTCGAGATGGAGATGATGTTCTAGGATTTTTGTTGCGAATGGGAGTAGTGAGATGGGACAGTAGCTGAATTAAGAGAATGGGTCCAGGAAAGGCTCCCTGTGTATAGGTATGATGATGTCATGTTTAAAATGGGAAGGGAAGACACCAGTGGTTAGTGATCTTGTACGTAGAGGGTTACAGCACTCTCTGATGTATTGGCTCGTAGGGTGCACGTCCCGGTGTGGCCGTGACTCCACCCCTGGGCCAAGAACTTTAGGTATATATACAGATGGACAGCACTCCAATAAATGCAGTGTGAATAGATTGATTTTTATTTCTCAGCTGGACATGATGAAATTACAGGCAACGTTTCGGGCTATAAGTAAAGCCCTTCATCAGGCCAAAGGTGCATGTATATGTACTTGCCGGCTGCACACGTGTGAGAATGGTGGAGAATGCAAGAAGATTGTGTTCAAAGAGGGGGAGAAGAGAGTTAGAGACATTAGATAGGAGTTTGGAGGTAATTGACTTGCATGTGTACATCAGGATATTGAAATCGCCCATGATGATGGTGGGAATGTTGGCTGAGAGGAAGTGTAGGAGCCAGGTATTGAAGTGATCAAAAAAGGCAGTAGCAGGGCCTGATGGATGGTAGATGATGGCTACTTGGAGGTTGGGGGACAGTAGATGCAAAGAAAAGTTGAGGAAAAGTTGAGATGGGTTCAAGGAGCAGTTAACATATAGGAGGAGGCCAACACCGCCGCCATGTCTGTCTGGTCAGAGAGTGTGGGTACATTGGAGTTTTCCATAGGAAAGTGCAATGGGGAGACTGTATTGGAGGGTTTCAGCCATGTTTCTGTGAGATCAAGGAAAGTAAGGTCATGGATATAGGAAAACTTATTGCAAATGGAAGATGAATTTCATAATGCCCCAGAGGGAAAAATTGGGGGTTCAGAGGTCAGGTGAGTGGATATAAGGTTTAGGGCTCATTCACACAAGTGTGTCCCTTGCGGGAATCACACTCCATATGAGGGATTGTGCGGTCTGGACTACAGAAGCGCAGGGCATTATCATGATTGATAATGCCGTGTGCCTCTGCATGACCTTTCTGTAACTGAATCATACTGACATAAAGCTGTCCGAGAGGTAGAATTAAAGAGAATATCTTGGACTTGCAATTATTCACCTATAGTAAGATAGGCTATCACTGTATGATCGATCGGTTGGGGTCTGACCCATGGGTCCACCAACAATCATTAGAAATATAAACAATGAAGAGGCTATGGTGCCTCCATTAATTTGGAGCCTCCATTAATTAAAGGGGTTGTCCAGGTTCAGGGCTGATATCCCCTTCTTCCGCAACTCAGCGGCTCTAACAGGACCATCGAAGCATTTCATGCACCGACGCTTTCCCTTGGCCTGCACTGAATCATGCAGGGCAAGGGCTTTTGCTGCAGATCCGGTGACGTGCTGGGTCTCTACTAGGCGATGGCTTCCGCCTAGCAGTGAGCCCGGTGATGTTACCAGCACTAATGGGCATGCTCTGCTTCAGTATGTTACAGTACATGTTGGCATTCATGGTTCCCTCAATGAACTGTAGCACCCACCACCATACTTGACTGTAGGCAAGACACACTTGTCTTTGTACTCCTCACCTGGTTGCCACCACACGTATGACACCATCTGAACCAAATAAGTTTATCTTGGTTTCATCAGACCACAGGACATGGTTCCAGTAATCCATGTCCTTAGTCTGCTTGTCTTCAGTAAACTGTTTGTGGGCTTACTTGTGTACCATGTTTAGAACAGGCTTCCTTCTGGGACAATAGCCATGCAGACCAAATTGATGCAGTGTGTGACATATGGTCTGGGCACTGACAGGCTGTCCCCCCCACCCCTTTATCCTCTGCAGCAATGCTGGCAGCACTCATACGTCTATTTTGAAAAGACAACCTCTGGATATGACGCTGAGCACTTGAACTCAACTTCTTTGGTCATCTATGGCATGGCCTGTTCTGAGTGGAACCTGTTAAACCCCTGTATGGTCTTAGCCACCATGCTGCAGCTCAGTTTCATGGTGTTGGCAATCTCGTTATAGCCTAGGCCATCTTAATGTGGAGCAGCAATTCTTTTTTTTCAGATCCTCAGAGACGTTGTTGCCATGAGGTGCCATGTTGAACTTCCAGTGACCAGTATGAGAGAGTGTAAGAGCAATAACATCAAAACACACCTGCTCCCCTTTCATACCTGACGCCTTGAAACACTAACAAGTCACATGACATGGAGCGAAAATGGCTAATTGGGCACAATTTGGCTATTTTCACTCAGGGGTGTACTCACTTTTGTTGCTAGTGGTTTACACATTAATGGATGTGTGTTGAGTTATTTTGAGGACACACCAAATTTACACTGATAGGCTACTTTCACACTGGCGGCAGGCCTGATCCGGCAGGTGAAGGGTGCTGCCGGATCAGGCCTGCCGCAGTGACATGTGTGGAGCCAGAACCGCGCTCCGGCCCCACACATGTCACACAGTACATACATACACATAAACCTAAACATACACACACATATAGACAAACAAACACACATACATACATACTTACATGCTCCCGGCAGGTCTTCGGAGCGTCGGAGGGACAGGACGGCTCGCACAGGTGACGATTCCCCACAGCGCCCTCTGCTGGGCGCCTGGTGGAATCGTCATCTGTGCGCGCCGTCCTGTCCCTGCGACGCTCCGAAGACCTGCCAGGGTGCATGTATGTATGTGTATTTGTATGTGTATATGTCTGTGCATGTTTATGTTTATGTGTATGTCTGTGTCTGTATGTGTCTATGTGTAGCCGGATCCGTAATGAACTCCATTGAAAGTCAATGGAGGGCGGATCCGGTTACCATTATGGTCACACCAGACGGATCCACCCCCATTGACTTGCATTGGGGGTCATTCCGGATCCGTCTTGGTGCGGATGCCTGGACCGGACATGCTGCGGTTTGTTCTCCGGTCTGAAGACGGAACGGAATGCTTTCAGGAGCATTCCGTTGTCTTCAGTTCAGTTTTGTCCCCATTGACAATGAATGGGGACAAAACTGAAGCGTTTTATTCCGGTATTGAGCCCCTATGACGGAACTCAATACTGGAATTTTAAAACGCTAGTGTGAAAGTAGCCTTATACAAGCTGTACAGTGACTACTTGACATTGTATCAAAGTGTCATGAGGCTGTACATCCTTCTAAAAGTAAATTAGTCTCCATTATTTGTTAGTGATAAGATAAAGAATACCATTGGTGATAGTGAGACACTGCTACCAGGTATGAGTAAGAGGTGTGTATGGGGGAAGTGTGAATTCGACTGTGGACACCTCTCCATATGATATATCATTAAGCTATATATACTATTGATGTGTAAAAGTAGAAACATGGAAGTAATTAAAGAGGTTCTCTGGAAAGCTACAATTTCTAGCATGCTCTGTTCACTTCTATGGAAGTTCTGAGAACAGCTAAGCAAATGTGTATGCTGGAGTGCCGCAGGACTCCTGAGCTACGGTATATGAATCTAGAGTTATAAAGAGTTGACATAAGTAAGAGAAAACAGCTCACTACTATCTCATGCATAGTCAACCAAAAATAGCAATAAAGGCCATATTTGTGTGACTTAGCTGAACAGCAGTTCCATTCATAATGTATACTAATAATAGTCTTATATAATATCTAAATACTACTACTAATACAATTGATATTAATATTAATGGCTCCTGCGCCAGGCCATCATAGGCACCTGCTTCAGTAGCAGTGTCTGACGCATTGATGCATCCTGTGCAACTGCAGATTGCACACCTCCTAAAACTAGTAAGACGTATCACTTTCATAGATAGTATGGACTAATTTTATGCTGCTTTGAAGTGTTGAAGCAGTAAAATCTGGACCAGAATATAGAGCTGGGATCAAGAATCACTGTAGGAATGAAAGTAGGATTTGCCCAGGACACAAAAAAAAATTCAGGGGACTCTCCATGGTAAAAAGATTAAAAAGATTGGATATGACTAACTTTTAGGACAATTAATGATGAGAAATCCAATTTTTTATTATATTTATAATTTTTGTAGGTGGCAACAAATATGACTGCTATTAATGCTCTTCTTAGGATTGTCACTTAACTTTTGAGTGAATGTAAAATCCAATATATTATACTAGCTATGACATCACCAAAACCATCAAAACCACCCAGATTTTTTGAAAATATTACGTCATCTCTTTTTGTGTCTAATCAGTTGGACATTCCTACAGATATCATGAAAATGCTCAGTTTTGGATTAGATGATCTAAATTATTTAGATCCCTTCATTACTATTGTTTTAGTCTTACTGGTTTAGCAACACTGACAATATTCCTTTTATCTTCCTTTACAGACTCTGAGGGTCTTGGAATCAGTATTATTGGGATGGGGGCTGGAGCAGACATGGGTCTCGAAAAGCTTGGGATATTTGTCAAAACTGTGACCGAAGGTGGAGCAGCGCACCGGGATGGAAGGTATTGTCTTGTAATATACTGCTGTTCCAGAATGTTCCTAATCTATTCCCATCTTTTATAAAATAATGTCAAATGTACCCATTTTTCTCAGCTATCTAAGTCACTTTGTATGATCCTAAATATTTTTCAACAGGATCCAGGTTAATGACCTTTTGGTGGAAGTTGATGGGACAAGTTTGGTTGGAGTTACTCAATCCTTTGCAGCTTCTGTTTTGAGGAATACCAAGGGACATGTGAGGTGAGATATACCCTATTTCACTGCTTCTCTTTACATCACCTTCCAACACCTTCCATTCCTCATGCCTCACAAGTGTAATGACCAGGTAGGCACTTTAGTGATCTTCACCGTATGCTAGCTGTAGACACTAAACCAAGATCAGCTCAATATGTAATTCATTGGCTTTAGTTCTTCATTGGCTTGAGTTCATCACCCTACAAGATCGTCATCTTGTGAGGTAAGGGCACTGCTCCTCATGAAATACTCAGGCCCCTCATACTGAGGAAGAAAGGGGCAAAGTACTGTGGTGGGTTTATATCATCTTGTTACATGATGTTTTATACTATTGCCAATGCTCTCATTACTGTTCCTATATGTGACTCATGATGTTGGTCTTCACCAGGTTTTTAATTGGTCGTGAAAAACCAGGAGAACAGAGTGAAGTTGCCCAACTGATTCAGCAGACGCTGGAACAGGAGAGGTGGCAAAGGGAGAACATGGAACAACGTTATAATCAGTGTAATGAAGATGATGAGGAAGTGAGTGGAGTTTTTATTATTTTATGTCAAAATCCAGCGTCAGTACATTTGTGGTAACACCTAAACCAATTTGTTTTCCTCTTTGCTTAGACAGGGGAATATGCTACAGATGAAGAAGATGAAGAGATGAGCCCTATGTTTCCAGGAGGTGATCTGGCAATTGAAGTTTTTGAGTTACCTGAAGGAGAAGATGCTTTGTCCCCAGTGGAGATGGATCCTGAGAAACTAGTGCACAAATTCAAAGAGGTAAAAATCACTCAATGGCCACTTCCATAAGGTCCACTGCACTTGTCTACATAGTGATTTACATCTTTGGTTTTCTTTTTGTTTTCTTTTTCAGTTGCAGATAAAGCATGCTGTTACAGAAGCTGAGATCCAACAGCTCAAGAGGAAGGTGAGATGGAAGTGTTAGCTGATTGGCCACGGAATGACTGGTTTAAGCAACCAAGCCCATGAGCTCATTATTGTTAAAAAATTTTTAAAAAAGCTAATTTTATGATACTTCTATGTGGAGAGTCCTCCTCAGGCTCTCCACATAGAAGTCAACCTTAGATGAAGATATTCTCCCAAATGGGTCCCATAACAGGGATACTTCTATGGTCTTCATACTGTAGCTTTACATGGTGCAGAGTCACAAATATTTGAGAATCCAGAACATGTGCCCTAAGGATCTGTCTTGGGCCAGGTTATGCTATTAGCAAGCTGCAACTTAAAGCTTCAATACTTTCTGACATATTTGGTTCCTTATCTGTAGTTGGCTGGACTGGAACAAGAACGTTCACGTTGGAGGATGGAGAAAGTTCAGCTACAACAGAGTGTCCAGGAGAACAGGGATCGTGTAGAGAAGCTGCAGGGATACTGGATGGAGGCTCAGAGCTTATGTCAGGCTGTGGATGAGCATCTGAAGGAGACCCAAGCCCAACACCAGGGACTAGAGCGCAAATACAGTAAAGCCAAAAGGTTGATCAAGGAGTACCAACAAAAGTAAGCAATGTTGTCACATCCACTGTCTAGACTTTGAGATAAATCCCAAATGTAACCATTCAATGACACATGACTGAATTTAGGAACCAGGGCATCTATAAAAGATTTTACTTATTTTCTCTCCAGGGAAGTTGACTTCTTAAAGAAAGAGGAGATGCAGAAGCAAGCAGTGGAAGAAGTGGAGAGTGCACATGCAGCAGAGATCAAGAAACTACAGGAGAAGGTACTAGATATCTATGAATCTACTGTAATGACATTTAGAGGGCAGCTATCAACTAATGTTTCTAAAGTATACCTGTGCTCAGAACATATGCACTGCACAACAAAGAACAATATATACGGAGTATACTGCTGTCTACTGAGCAAGCAGCCCAGGATCCAGCATAGTGTAATGGTAGAGGCAGTTAGTGAAGTCTGAGGTTGAAGTCATGTGCCTATTACAGTCATTTTCATTCTTGCACAATCATTTTTCTCCATGTCTACCCAGAAAAGTCAGGGGCATTGCTTCCTTCAGGTTGAATGTTGTCCTGCAAGAGCTCTTCTACAACTTTACTATTTTATTCAGGGCATAATGCATGTATCCCTCTAACTGCATGATCAAGCAGTCTATGAACTAACTAGGAAATCAGTGGTCAGTGAGTAAACTGATAGATGGCATGGTGGGTGAGGTGTAAAAAATCTAATCAATCAGGATGAAGTTACGTGTTCAGAAAAAGTTGCAGGAGGACAAGTACAAAGGTCATCCAAAAGTGGATGACTTCTTTGATATCTCAACCTTGAATAGAGGAATAGCTAGGATATGAGATACCACTGCTGACAACTACCCCTAACTCTTTCCTTTTTCCTCAACTCAGGTATCAGAATTAGAGAAGAAGCTGGCCACCCTTCAGTGTTCCACCCCTACTTAGTTTGGATGCAACGAAAAATTGGGATTGCTGGGCAGGAGCTGAGCACCGCTTGTTCACTCCTGCAGAATTTCTGCCACCAGTGATGGAACTGCAGCCGATTGCCCCCTTCCCATAGCTCATTTACTACCCCAACAGTTAAGTTTGGGGGGATTGAAGTACTATTCACTGGGATGCTGACAAGTGATTGTCGTTCTTTGTTGATATCTAACTTGGACAACGATGGATACCAGCTGTATGTATTGTGGCTACAGGCCTGTGTCTTCATACCAACCATGTATTTATGTGGACAACAGGCCTCTGTAACAGGACTTGCGTTGTACAACTTCTCAAGATATTTTATTCAGTGGTCCCAACGGCTGCACATTGCAATGACTGGGGTCTTTGGCCCCCTAGTGGCCTAAGCAGTGACTGCAGCCTCTCTACCTGGATTTTGCGTGTCTCTGTGCTGTGTTTGTGCTGGTGGTCTCTGTCTATTAACTGCCCTTGGTATCTCAAGAACAGTATATACCACCCACCATTACTCACCCCAATCTTTTATTTACAACCTGTGATTCCCTGATCGCTCTTCTCAACTGTGACTAAGGCAAGTGTGTGTGTGTGACTCCTACCCAGACTGGAAGACACCATTTTGTGTTAGAGCCAATATCTCAACTTATCTACTAACATCATGGAGGCATGAGGTGCAGGTTGTCTGATTCTTTTGCAATGTGGTTCGTTTTTAGCAGGTTGGTAGGTAAGATTTGCATATATTTTGGTTCGGGCCAAAAAATGGATGATTCTTTCGTTGTTCAGATATTAGCTACATATACTCAAACATAAGTTGGATAGCCGAGTATCCGTGCAAGCGGTTACGGCATGCACTCAATTGTAATGTGCATAGTATGCAATGGGGTAAAGGTCTATATATCAGGATGAATAGATTAGATTTGTTTTGCTATATACCGTACTTCTGAAATATGTGCATATTATAATATATCCCTATATTTCACAAGAAGTCCCCAAAAATTATTTTTAGATGACACCTAATACCAACACCAGGAGGTGTGTGCACGACTGGATTGTGCGTTCCACAGAGCAGCAACAGTGAGAGGGGTGTATGCGTGTTGTGTGTATATACAGTAAGATGTATATACAGTATACATCAATATACACAAGTGTGCCAGCTTGTCACATCCCAGCTGTATATAGCTTTGTATAACTGTGAGTCTATCTCTGCCGGGTCTTGAAATCTCTGAATCTGTAACCACACATGCAGAAATCATGCAGTGCTAGTTATGAAAAGCCACTATTTCTAGCAAGGAAGCTGCCGGCAGCCATGTTTGTAACTGGTTAACCTTTCCTGTTACAGTTGATGACTTACACAAGAGTTCAGAAGAAAGAGCCTGATGGCACTGGGTTGGCATTCAGACTAGTCCTTGAAGAGAAGGGGTTATTTGTATATTTTGAACAATGGATGCATGGGTGATAAGAGCCGCCACTAGGGGGAGCGAATGAGTAAGGAGGTTGAGTGACACTGTGCCAAATTACTATCTGTCTATTTATTGGTCTGTAACTGAGGAAACAAAAAGAAAGAATGAAGGATGTACATACCAGGGGAACTCATTGTGGGGAGAAGGAAATGGAAGTGTTTTGGGGATTATGGAATGGATTAAAAAGGAAGTTTGACATTAAACAGACTCAAATAATTCTCATTTTGTCATTATTTAAAAACTGATGGAGAAGAGTTTAAGACAACTGAAAAAAAAAAGAAATAAACGAGACCTAATCCTGCCCTTATTGTGTACCGTGATGTATACCATCGTCTGGGATCATGCCCATTTAGGATGGCCCCTCCAATTTTAGTCCTAAAAAACCTGGACTATCTTTTGACACCCTAGGATTAAATGGTGTACACCAGGTAAGAAGTGGTAGGGGTACAGAGGTAGCAGTTGCCCATGGGAACTCATTCCTGAGGTAGTCCATAGGTCCCTCTACCACAGGGGCGTTGCTAGGGTCTCAAAAGATCCGGGACCCAAGCCCCAATGAATATGGCCCAATTCTCTATGTCGACCCTCGTCCCAACAGGAGAACATACCTCACATCCAGGGCCTCCCAGGTGACGTCTCCTCTGATGTAGATCTTCTCTGTCATCATCTTCTCCATTTGGCCCGGACAACTTCTCTCAGCTGCCTCGTCTCTGCAGAATGTGACACACAGACATCTTATCTTCATCACATTTCTATCATCATCCCCCAACCTGGAGTCCCCACAGCCTTATCCTGCTGCTCGCTGTGCCCCTTAAAACCTTCAAATACTATCCTGGAGAAATAATAGTGCCCCCCATAGTAATAGTCCTACCAGTAGTAATTCCATCATTAGTAACACTCCACCCTACAGTGACCCCAGTACTGATAATGCTCCCCAAGATTATCCCCATTACTAGAAGAGTCCTCCAGTATTAATAATGCCCTCACAGAGCCCCCAGTAGTAATAAGGCCTCCTATTGTTCCCCCAGTGATAATCAAGATCCCCCAGTAGTAATAAGGCCCCCATAGTGCTCTTAGTAGAAATAAGGCGGATCTATAAGTCTCTCCTATAGAGCCCCAGTAGTAATAAGAATGCCTAATGTCCCCTGGATTTATAATACCCCTACAGTGCCCCCAGTATTTATATCGCTCCCCCTACTGTTATAATGCTCGCCCTGAAGTGCCCGCTGTAGTTATATTCCTCCTTTTAGTGTCCTCAGAAATTATAATTCCTCAGCCCCTCCACCATACAGTCCTGTAAAAATAAAGCTATTTCCCTCCTGTGTAAATAACATCACTATACAGTCAATATACAGTCCCATGTAAATTACATCCCTCTCTATTTACAGTCCCCTCCAAATACAGTCCTATGTAAATAACATCATTCCCATAGCCGTCATCAACATACAGTCCTATGTAAATATCCCTCCATCCGACAGCCACCTTCAACATACAGTCCCATGTAAATAACATCACTCCACGCCACAGTCCAAAGTAAATAAGGCTACCTTCGCACCAGCGTTTTTGCTGGATCTGTCATGGATCAGCAAAAACGCTTCCGTCATAATACAACCATCTGCATCTGTTCTGAACGGATCCGGTTGTATTATCTTTTAAATATACAGTTTGGATCAGTTTCTTCATGTGGACACCAAAACGCTGCAAGCAGTGTTTTAGTGTCCGCCTCCAAAACGGAACGGAGACTGAACTGAAGCTAAACTGATGCATTCTGAACGGATCCTTTTCCATTCAGAATGCATTAGGACAAAACTGATCAGTTTTGGACCGTTTATGAGACCCTGTGACGAATCTCACAAACGGATCCTTACAACGCAAGTGTGAAAGTAGCCTAAGGCTAGTTTCACACCTGTGGCAGGGGACTCCGACAGGCTGTTCTGGCTGTTCCGAATTACATTCACTGTAATGGGGGCGAGCCACGGATCCAGCTGCAGCATGGCAAACCCTGCCAAGAGGCGGCCAGAACAAAAGTACAACATGCTGTACTTTTGTTCTGGCCATCTCTCGGCAGGGGTTGCCATGCTGCAGCCGGATCCGTGGCCCGCCCCTATTACAGCGAATAGAGCCAGAGCGTAGTTCTGGCAGCATGGATCCTAACAGCCTGCCAGATTCCCATGCCGCAGGTGTGAAAGTACCCCAACAGAACCCTGCCCAAGTCACCTCCAACACACAGTCCCATGATAACATCCCTCCCTTCTGCCATAATATTACAGTCCCAGTTAAATAACCACAACTCCCAGCATCCCTCTGCTTCTCCCTTCACTTACCTCTTCTGATGTAGCAGAGCTCACTGTAGCTTCTTCCCCACAATTCTTCTCTTCAGTTTAGAAGAGGGGAGTTGAAAAAGACCTGCGATGATGTCACAGTCATGTGACCAGTGCAGGATTGGACGGCACTGATCACATGACCTGTGATGTCATCAAAGGTCCTACATATCTTGCAGTCTGTTAGAATCAATTGTACTGCCGTCCTGAGGACGGCAATACAATTGTATTTGTTAACAGGCAGGACATTCGGGGCCTGGGAGAAAACATCAGGGGCCCAGGCCCCGAATGTTTTAGCCTAGCAACGTCCCTGCTCTACCATATAAAAACATACCAGTATTATAATTGGCACATAGTAGGTGGGGAGACCCTAGAACACATTTCGTATTGGGACCCAGGAGCTTCAGCTTTTCCCTCTAGCGTACACAGAAGAGAGGGGGCCCAACAGTAAAGATTCAATGGGTCCCCGACTATAGTGCTGGGTTTTGTTTCCTCCTCCCCCACATACCTCACCATTTTGTTTTAGTGGGAAACTATGAGCCCCAGCTTATTATACCCAAAAATATTTTGCCCCACGGCCACCAATGGAGCCTTCAGCCCAGTCCAGGATTTAGAATTATTGCATACAAAAAATTCATATCCAAAGTGGGCAAACTGAACAAATAAGGGTCATTTTACAAGGGCTGATGATCGGCAACCAACAAGGCTTATTCCCATTGGCCCGTGTAAACATGCTGTCGGTCACCCGACAAACATGCAAACTGTCATTCTTCGGGTGATCACATCTTTTATGCTGCACCAAAAATCATTGTTCTTTTTGTTGGCAGCACATCGCCCCATGTAAACAGGGAATATGCTGACAATAAATGAAAACAGTGTGGGGACTAACGATCACACTGCTGATCATTCATCCCCACAGTAAAGATAATTGCCGCATGTAAATACAGGAAATAAGTGGTGAGCTTTATCCCATATATTCAAATCCTTAACACCAATTCTTTATCAGTATTAAACAATCAGCTTTCCCTTATTCATATACATTATATTAACTATGGGCTGAAGGGGTTTTCTATTTCAGCTGAATGCAAGGAATTCCACCTCTAAGACCCACGGCAATCATCTTTAACCAGGGGCGTAGCTAAAGGTTCATGGGCCCTGGTGCAAGAGTTCAGCTTGGGCCCCCCTTCCCTCAGTGCTTTGTGGCCAGGAGCAGGGAAGCACAGAGCCTTCATACTGCCTGAGGGAAAAATTGAAATGGCAACCCCCAAAGCTAAATTCTTGACTTAACCCCTTCCCTCCAGCCAGAGGTGTAACTTGACCAGCATGCTGTTTCCATAATATTGGTGTCTTCTTATGCGGCACAAGGGTCTTTGGGCCCCCTAAGGCCCCTGGGCCCGGTAGTGACTGCTACCTCTGCACCCCCTATAGCTACTCCCATGTCTTTAACCTGTAAGAACCTAGCAGCAAGTATTCCTATCCCCTGCAGTGCCCCCACAGGAGAAATGAAGCATTACACAGTGCTCATTGAAATGAACAGACTGTGCAAGAAACGCAGACTTGTTGGGTCCTCCAGAGAGATAGATGCTCTCCATAGCCACACACTAATTTAGGAGAACCTATATGAGGGATTCCTTTCTATTAAAGGGGTTGTCCAGTGAGAAAAAATTACTTTTAAACCTGCTTACAATGGTGTACAAATGTTTTTTTTTAAAGTGTATTCACCTCTCTGATCCCCCACATCATATCCAGTTGTGATGCTGCTCTAGTCCCCTGCTGCTTTCGACAAGGGGGAAATGCCCACTCAGCAAATTAAGTAGTGCTTTATTCCGCATTTGAAATATTGATGGCCTGCCTTCAGGATAGGTCATCAAAATTAGATAGATCAGTGGGGGCAGATTCTCAGCACCCTGTCGATCATCTGTTTGAAGGGGTCGCAGTGCTCACCTGTTCATTGTTACTTGCACCTGCATGCTGTCAACTTGGGGCCTAGGCTACACTGCAACTTTTTGTAGCACAACTAATTGACTTTAACTAGTAAAGTGCTATTCCCATCTTGGACACTGGTGGCATATCGCTAGGATATGTCCCCAATGTCTGATAGGTGCAAGCCCCACCTCTGGACCAGCACCTCAACTTAGAACGGAGCCCACAAAGTGCCAGAGGGCGCACAGCTCATGCGTGGCTGCTCTCCATCCATTCTATGGGAGTGCGGAAAATAACCAAGCGGCGTGATACGATATATTCGGTAATCCCATTGAAATTAATTGGAAGCATATTCGCTTCTGTGGGACTTACGGAAATAGCTGAGCCAGCGCTTGGCTTTTTTTGGCACTCCCATAGAAATGAATAGTGGACGGCTGTGCAGGCGCTGTGTATCCTCCAGCACTTTGCAGGCTCTGTTCTAATTATTGGTGCAGGTTCCAGAAGTAGGACCTGCACCTATCAGACAATGGGGCTCGGGGGCATATCCTAGTAATATGTCCCCAATGTCTAAGATAGGAATAGCCCTTTAAGTGACAGCTGTGGTCCACAAGATTACACTCAACTGAATGCATGAATTTGGACTGCAGCTGTAGTTCAATAGTTAAATTCAATCAGTCACAGTACAAAAAGTCTCAATGTAGCCCAGGGCTAATCGTGGAGGTGCAAGAGCCACCCTGTGCATTTAAATGGGACAAAAGTGTAATCATCCTGCACCAACACTACTAACTAAGGCTAGGGCTACACGGCGACACTGGGGAATCCCATAGAAATGAATGGGATCGCCACCACAGTCTCAAGAAATCCAACAGGGCTGGACTTCTTGTGAGTCTGTAAGCAGTCTTGACCATGCTAAACAGGTGGGGCCTGGTAGGACAGTACTAACATACATTTTGGTAGCTTTTATTATCAGAAGTATTGTGAGTATGAACTTCTATTCCACCAGGAATGGCTCACGCTGTTGTCCACAAGGTGGTGCTTTACTGTGAAGTGTTCTTTGCATTGAGTGGCTTCACAGCCCCTCTATTCAGCTCTGAATGACAGCTGTGGCATCCAACCAGGAGAACACTGCAGGTTTCCCTCAGAGGGGGATTATTGTGAGACAGATTAATGCAGAGAGCACTTCAATCTGAAACTCCACCTACAGTGCATTTGCAGAAGCAAAAACTGGCAGAGTAAAAGATCATATTCACACAACTCCTGATAACAGCTCAACAATAGGTATATTTGTCTTGCACTTCTCAGTCCACACCTAGTACCAGCAGTTAAGCATAGAGAACACTGCTGACAGAGTCCCGTTGGTTGATTTGTACTCACCTTCAGTTACAACATGATCTATAGCTACAATCAGAATACCACAGCTTGTCACTGTTGACACACTGCAGAAGGACACACGCCTAAATAACATAAACTTAGTGGAACATCTATAATGCAATTATATTGTGGGGGAGTTAGTTTTCTCTGCATCACATTACTGTCTGGTGAAAATACTACATCTCCCAGAATACTGCAGCACCAGGCACTACTAAAAGTATGGAGCTATGCCTAGTAAACAATGAAGACCACCCTTCGAATAGCTGATCAGAAGTTGTACTAAGCCCTACTAATCTAATATAGATGGCCTACCCTAATGCAGTGACCCAGTGGTGAACTGCAAATGGGGTCAAATTGCAGGGTTATGTATTTATATTTTTTTTTATAATGTTTACCCTGATGGCCTGCTATACACATTTAACAGTTACCTTATAGTAACTGTTGCTATTTTGGGCTGCTTTAGAGGGGATATGGCCCTAGTTAGTCAGTTGTAAAATAGAGTGTGTAGCCAACAGAAGTAGATCGAGAGCAGCAGAAATAGCAGGGTGCCAACCCCTGACGGAAAAAAAACATTGCCTTATTCTGGATGATTAAGCAGCAATATAGAGGGGCAGTGCATTTTATAAGCCTGTGAAGGTAATGCATGTGGACTTCACAGCATTGGTGGGGCTAGAGGCTTCTGGGTCCCAGCCATACCCAAGAGATGGATTGCAAGTCTGTTAAAGGTCTGCACCCCGCAGCTGTGCATTATGGATATGTATAGCCAGAGAGAGAATTTGCACCCCTAGGCTGGATTGGGAAGATAGCTCTGTTTATTCAGAGGGTGACCAAGGACCTATACTGGGTGACCTATACTGTTCACCCCATATACGCAGCCTCAGGAACTGCATTCCAACTGCATGAAACTGCTTCAAGTAAAGATTCCACCACACCAATGCTGGCCACTTAAGCCGGTTTTCCACAATCTGCTTACACCAAGGGCACTCCACCTTATATCAGACAGGAAAACCTCCAACGAAGGTGCACCAGGGAGGACTATAGCCACCATGAATACTACTTTACAGGCATCAACAATCTCAAAAGCAATTAAGTCCTAAGGGCCAGCAGAGTACCGAGACCTAAAGTAAACAGGTGGAAAATGTATGATTCTTTGAACTAAGCCATCGTATACACTGGTCAGATACCTTAGTAGAAAAGCAGCAGAACCAGGTGATGAGTCACTCGATGGTCAAGTACTTTCTCTTGTTAGATGAAGAATTCATACAGGCATTTTAAGGAACCTGCTGCTAAGGAGACGAGTGGTAATGAAGAGGTCGGATTACTTACTAGATGTATCAATGATTACACTGCTCTGTAAAGCAAAAAGCAAAGGCTTCCCGAAATAACATCATCAATAATATATTGTCACCATGCATATTTTACGGCGTAGCTAGTGTCATGAGGCTGAGGGACAAGAAAAACGTTACAAGTGTCGCCTTCCTGAGGACCATAAGAAGCAGAAGGCTTATTAGTGTAGGACCTTGAGGAAGGTGACCACATTTGGGCAGGATTTAAGGTAGGTGTGATCTGCTTCTACCTGTAGTTTGCTCCAATGGAGGCAAAGAATATTATTAAATTATGAATAAACTTAATGGCATCAGGGTCTCTCATAAACGTCATGTAGGGTCTTGAGATGATTGATTGGATTGATTGATTGATTGATTGATGGAAAGGAAATAATGGACACAAAAAGAAAGCAACTAGAATATTGAGGTACTTGATAGATTAGAAGATATGGAGAAGGTTACAGATGATGTCCTACTGCATACCACACTCATACATGTCCTACATGAATTGCAAACTCCCAGCTGGCATGAAGCTGAAGGGACAGAATGGGAATAATCCGTCCCTAATAATCCTGATGAGGGATTTGATTTCTGTGTAAAGCTTACGTTACAAGGCACATATCTGACCCACATCTATAGGCACTGCAGAGTGGACCAGGAACAGTGATCGCTGGTATGTGACACATCTAAATTGTCATGGTATGGGAGGAGGGACACGTCACATCAGTTCAGCAGTAAATGAGAAATATGGGGGATGGGAAGCAAAATAGAAAACTATAATAGGAAAGGGGGATGTATAGAAAGACGTTGAATATGTAGAGAGGGTGGGAGCTACAACCCAATAAGATGTTTAATACATAGGGATGGACAGAAGCTACAGTCCAGAGATGGTACAATCATTCGACCAAGAGTTGACAACGAGACAGAGAATGAGCAAAGCACAATGGGGTGGGAAGATTTATTAACTTAAATTCCAATAGCCATAACTTTTTAAATTTTCTGTTCATACAGCCATATCAGGGATTATTTTTTTGCAGGATAAGTTGAATTTTTTAATGGCACCATTTAATTTACCATGTCTTGTATTGGAAAATGGGAAAATTAAACCTTTGTGGGGTGAATTTGAAAAAAACTATCCTGACAAGTTTATTTGGGGTTTAGATATTACAGCGTTCACTGTGCACTAAGAATGACTTGACGTCCTTATTTTGTGGGTCAATACGGTTACAGCAATACCAAATTTGTGTAGTTTTTTGTTTTACTACTTTCAAAAAAATAAAAATCTTTGAAAAAAATCTAAATTTTATTTGCATCGCCATAACTGACAGCCATAACTTTTTTACATTTATGTGTACAGAGCTGTATGAGGGCTTGTTTTTTGCAGGACAAACTGTAGTTTTTATTGGTACCATTTTTGGATACATACAACTTTTTGTTCACTGCTATTCAATTTTTTAGGGTTGGACAATTTGACCAAAGAATGACGAATTACATGTTTTATTTTCCGTTATGGCGCACACTGCACTGGAAAATATTTTTTATATTTTAATAGACCAGACATTTTTGGATGCGGTGATACCTGTTTATTTTTATATGTAAAATTGAGAAAGGTAGAATGATTTGAATTTTTTTTTCAATTTTCTTTTGTGTTTTATTTTTTTTTTTTTACCTTTGACATAACTTTTGGCCACATTATGGGGCTAGAATGGGGGGATTTCTGATCTCTAACCAGAAATAAATAGAACTATTATCCTTTACCCTAAATCTACAAATCTTCTTTTATACCAGCAGATAATATCTTCCCCTCACAGCTGTAGTAAACCGACAATGGGTTATCTATTTATATAAGAGATTTTCAGCATGACCAGCACCTATACAATGGTTTAGTTTATATAGTTTGAAAGGGCAATAATAAAACTTAAAGGGACTTCAGACCCTTTCACTTTTTCACATTTTGTTCTTTTGCGGCCTTGTGCTTAAATTTAAAACAATTGCACCTTTTCTCATCATTCTGCATTCAATACCCCACAATGTTAGAAATCTTTGCTAATTTATTGAAAAGGAAAAACTAAAATCCTGCATTAACATTAAATATTCGGGCCCTTTCCTCAGGACTTAATTAAAGCACCTTTCACAGTGATTACAGCCTCCAATCTTCTTGGGTATGATGCCACAAGGTTTTCACACCTGAACTTGGGCATTTTCTGCCATCAGGTTGGATGGAGATCGTCAGTGGACAGCCATTTTCAGGTCTCTCCACAGATGTTTTATTGGGTTCAAGTCAGGCTCTGAATGAGCTACTCAAAGACATTAATAGAGTTGTCTCTAAACTACTCCTGTGTTGTCTTATCTGTGTCCATCATGCCACCACCATGCTGCACAGTAGAGATGGTTTTCGGCAGTGCCTGATTTCCTCCAAATATGATGCTTACAACTGAGGCCAAAAAGTTCAATCTTGGTTTTATCAGACCAGAGAATCTTCTTTCCAACAGTTTGAGAGTCTTGTAGGTGCTGTTTTGCAAAACTTTAATGTGTCTTTTATTGAGTGCAGATTGATGGGGAAAACTTTTTTATATTTTAGCACAAGGCCAAAACATAATAAAATGTGAAAAAACAAAAGGATCCAAAGACTTTCCAAATGCACTGTATTCCCAGCAGGAGCATTTATGGCATATTCATAGTATATTCCATACATTTCTGACAGGTCAGGGTTCTTCCACTCCCATAACCTACAACAGAGAAATCTAAATTTGAACCTTGTGTCCATCTCTAAGGAGTGATGAATTAGGGAGGAGGAGTCATACCAATAAGGTTTTAGATGGAAGTTCCCATTATTTCCCAACTGTGGGGAATTTATGTACTACATCTGCCACCCTTTTTATAAGCAATGTTGCTTTTAAAGACAGATCATGTCCCCTTATGGGATGCAGTACCCACTCTGTGTGTCTGTACATTGGGACTCTGTCTGATGAAGCAACATCCCTGAACCACACACAGTTAGGGCCGGATTCTGAGAGTTAGCTGGAGATTTGAAAACTCTTTCAGGAATCCAGGAAGTCTTTCCTTTTTCTGGGCGCCTTTTTCTGGAGATTTGTGAAACTGTTTAAAAGAAAAACTTTCTTTGTTGCCCACAGCATCCAACCACAGCATAGCTTTGATTTGATTTCATATTGTGGTCTTAAAAATGAAAGCAGTGCTGTAAGTGGTTGCTATGAGCAACTATGGTACCACTGTAACAGTGCCACCCACACAGTGCCACCCATAACAGTTTTTTTTTTTAATGGGACATAGGACAAAAACACCGGGACATGTCACAATATCTGCCCAGGGATCTCTTTGTTACAATAATTACTTAGAACTCTTGAGATAGCATACAAAATAATAAGAAAAAATGGTAACTTTCAATTTATTTTCTATCTCCAGATTATAAGAAAGAGGAAACCACAGAATTACCATAACTGTTTTCAGAGCTATGAAAAGATAAAGTGCAAGGAGAGTCCTGAAGATGTGCTCCATCATGGCAGCACTGTTGACCATCCTAATCCTCATATGTACAACAGATGCAAATCCCTCCCAATTCTGTCCTATGTCTTGCCTCTGCTATGACTCTTCTAACCTAGTGGAGTGTAGGGGACTGGAGCTCCTCATGGTTCCTCATCACCTTCCTCACAGCACATGGATGTTAGATCTTCGCCACAACAACCTTAGCCGCCTTGAGCCTGCCTCATTCCAAGCCTTGTGGTCCCTTCGGATCCTTCTTTTATCTGACAACCAGATTGAGGTTGTATTAGCAAGATCATTCCGGTCTCTTGGCTTCCTTGAACGGCTGGACCTTTCCAATAACTTCCTCAGCAGTCTTCCTCATGACTTCTCCAAGGGCTTGGGTTCCTTGAAAGAACTGAGAGTTCCCTCAAATAGGTTGACTGCCTTAAATTATGAAAGTCTAAGACACATGGAAAGTCTGGAGAAATTGGACCTAAGCAGAAACTATCTGAATTCTATAGAACAGGGGGCCTTTCGTGGCCTTTCTAGACTACGTCACCTTCACCTCCAGTCCAACCTTCTAGATTCAGTAAGAGGTGGATATTTCTTCATGCTACAGAATTTAGAACTCCTTGACCTTTCAGACAACAATATCAGTAGCATCGCCATAGAGTCCTTCACCTCCCTACACTCCCTTCGTCTCTTGGCTCTCTCTGACAACCAGTTAAGTCATCTCAAGTTCAAGACATTCCTCAATCTCCAAACCCCCAGTACCCACATCCAAGTATCTGGCAACCCATGGATATGTGACTGTGACTTGCAGAGGGTGTTTGGAAAGATAACTAGTGTGAGGCATCTTCACATAGATGACTATGACAATCTTACTTGTGCAGGGCCACCACAACTCTCTGGTGCCGCCCTGGTGTCAGTGGACAACCAGCTATGTGTAGCAGAGACTGCCACTGTACTGGTGATCACAATAACTGTTTTGGTTACCGTTATTGCTGCAATTGTAATGGCTGAGAGGAACCGAAAGAAAAGCCAAGAGAAAAATTGGAATGAGGCAGATGGTCCCTTTGAAACGCAGGACAAGTGAGATGTATGACCTAAAAGGAGAGTTTACAAGATGTCTCAAGAATGTGTTATATAGAGCATACAATGTTGAAGAAATATAGCTGCCTTCTTCCAGAAACATTGCCACTCTTGTCCATCGGCTGCGTCTGATATTGCAAGTCTCACTGACTTGAATGGCACGCCAAGCTGCAATATCAGACACAGCCCATGGAAGTGGGAGTGGCGCTGTTAGTTTTGATTGTGGTATAGGAATGCTAGGAACACTACTGAAATTTCTTAGGAATATTTCTGGTTTGCAAATTATGCATATTTGACCACAGGGGGATTTAAAGAAAAAATTGGACATGAAGAGAGAGCTATCCTTAATTCATCACATGGACTTCTGTTGTGGACTATACATATCAGTAACATGTCTAGAACTATGAATTAAAAATAAAAAATAATTCCATGTATATTAATATTTTCTTATAGCTATGAGAACATTTACCTAAATACCTAGGAGCAGTGTCGGGCTCGGGTGTCTAAGGCCCACCAGTAAAATTTATGTTGTGGGCCCACCATACAGATACACCGTACAGATACCAGATGATTGATTATGGAGGCCCTTGCACAGACTTTGAGAAGGTGGGTCCTTGGGAGAACAGGATACTGGCTGGTTGCCACTGATCACGTCAATAAACTGGGTAGTTTGTTAAATAATCTACACAGTTTTTTTATATGAACATAGGCTGGTTGAGGTGCTGCACATTGAATATATGTATGTGTCGCAGTGCCACTCGTGCACGGAATGGGAGACTAGAGGCCCACCCTGCTCGGGGGCCCTCCAGGGGATACACTTGTTCCCCTTGTGGGCCAGTCCAAGCCTGTCCAGGAGACTCCCAAAAACAGTATAACTTCCTGTACTCCCAGGACAACAGACAAGCATCAGGGTCTGGTGTGGGGTCTGGTTTTAAAGGATATGAACACCTTTAAAGGCAATTGTTTTATGATTGCATTTTACTCAATCAAGGTTAAAAAGAAAAATTTCTATCAGTCTTTTCAGCAATTTTTGTCATAATTGTGATATTTTGATAAGTTTGAGCCTAGCTGTGAGCATCTTACTTTAATTTTGATCTGGCATATGAAGTTATGTATAGCCCTTATGTCCGAACTCCTGTGTTCATAAACACTTACATAAGCCATGTTCTTATCAGTAAGATAAGAATTGAACTAAGAGCTGTCAGGAATCAGAGATAAGGCTTCACATGAGCTGTCAGCTGAGTTCCCTGACAGAACCCCAGTGTAAACACATACCCTGCTAATAATCACAATGCTGTACAGGGAAAGGGGACGAACATTTTTAATAAAGACCAATTAAAAAATTATTTTTAGCTCAAAATGAGTATAATGCAATCATTAAAAAATGCCCCTCAAGATGCCCATAGCCCTTAACAATTTATTTTTTGGGCTGGTCTGGGGAGAGAATTTATATAAATGGGCATGGCACACAGTTTCCCACTCACCAAAACTCAAAAGCAAGCAAGTATAGCAATTTGTTACAGGGCTACTAAAATGTCAGCCGCAGCAGACATAAAGATAAAGCATTTGCTGATTGTGGTTAGATGCTTGGACCTCTCTGCTTACTTTTACAGGCCTATGTTAAAACATAGGAATACATAGCCCTTCACCATTAATTTATCTTTCAGCCTCGCTGTTCCTCTATGTTGAGGTAAGGCTTCTAGCATCCTTCGCATCCCATTTCTATATATGCTATTTCAAAATCATTAGTCTTGCTGGATTTGGTTGTGAGCTATACCACTAATAGCCACTAGATGGTGCCATTGCAACACTTTTAAATCCCATGCAATCACATGGTGATACAAATATTGTATAGGTAATTCTGAGAACAAAGGGCGCACCTGCGGTTTAAGCAGAAAGGTGGATATTAGTAGTATGAAGATACCTTAAGGCACTGGTGGAGGTCAGCAGACCAAATGTAATGTGATGATCAACAGGTAAAAGACCCAGGGCATGTGTCCCTGGTGCCAGGTGCTGCTTAACATATCCATTACAAATACAGTATATGTATACATGTCAGAATATTGCATTCACCTTGAGACTGGTGCACTTTAAATATAAGCGCCCACAAAATGCTTGCCAAACCTATTGTAAAGTAGGCACTCTGCCATATTGATATGATTGAAGTGAATGTGTCAGCAGAAAAAAAATGACTTTTAATCCAGGCACAATGTCATGTAGGGCTATCTTAGCATATTATCATACCCTTGTGCAATCCAGTTAAAACAAATATTGCTCTTAACCCATATGCAAATCAGCAGTTAAGTGCACCAAGGGCAAGCACAAGCCACTTCACAGCGAACCTCTGCATCCTCAGCTATAATAATAATCTTTTCTTCATATAGCACCAACATATTCCACAGCGCTTTACAATCATGGAGTTCACGTACAGAGTCAGAAATAACATAGCAAAAAACGGGTCAACAATTAAACAAGAGTAATGAGAGACCTGCTCACAATCTATGACAAGATGGGTGACAGAAGGTAAAAAGTGCTTGTTTTGTACAGTGGTCCGGTTCACAATAGTCCACCCAAATGTATTTTTTTAAAATTAATTTACAATATTAAAGGAATTAATGTAAAAACTGAAAATGAGACATCATATAGAATATAACAATCTCTTTTTATCAAAGCTAGAGCCAGCCCTGTACCTCACATGATATATTCCCATTCAGTATTGAACTGAGCATGTGTGTCCACTTCTGCAAGGTGAACAAAGAATTAAGAAAAAGTACAAACAGCAGGTGGCGCTATACAGATTCATTTTATTGAATAACACAGCGGCTATACTACATTTTTCTTTACTTGCAATTATAAAAGTATTTGGATCCAGGTGCTGGTTTGAAAATTGAAGAATAGTTTCTGTGGGACAATGCCTTTAACAAAATAGGAGAGTAGATATAAAAGCTGCCTGAGCCAGCCACCAGCCTGTATCTGTATTGCTTCTGAGTGCATGGGGTGTGGTGGATACTGATGGAACAAATTCTGAAGAATGATGTTGAAGGGTGAGTGGGGAGAAGTTAGATTAGGGGATGGGATAGGAAAACCTAAAAAGATGTGGATACTATGAATTAACCTAATTGTTTGGGGAAGGACATTCCAGACAACTGGTGAAGCTCAGGAGAAGTCTTGGAGCCAGGAGTGAGAGGTTCAAATTATGGTGGATGTCAGTCGTAAGTCATTTGTAGAGCATAGAGCATGGGTAGGGTGATGGACAGAGATGTGGAGAAGATGTAGGGGGTGCAGCACTGTGGAGAGCTTTGTGGGTAAGAATGAGGACTTTAAACTGAATCCTGTACTGTATGGGCAACCAGTGCAAGGACTGGCACAGGGTGGAGGCATTGGAGAAGCGGTTAGACAGATAGATGAGCCTGGCTGCTGCGTTCAGGATAGATTGGAGAGGGGAAAATTTGGTGAGGGGCAGGCCAAATAATAATAAGTAGTAATCAGTAATAAGTTACAGTAATAAAGACGGAAATGGATCAGGGCAACAATGAGAGTTTTTGTTGTTTCCACAGTAAGAAAAGGGCAGATTCTAGAGATGTTTTTGGGGTCCAGGCAGCATGAGCGGGCGAGAGATTGACTATAGGGGTGAACAAAAGATCAATTTCAAACATGATGCCAACAACAGCAGGTGTGCTGCCTAGAAGTTATGGTAGTGCCACACACAGAGGGAAATATCAGGTTTAGGTAGGTAATGGATGGAGAAAACACAAGTGGTTCAGTTTTTGAAAGATTCAGCTTGAGGTAGAGAGATGACATGATGTTAGAGACAGTGGAGAGTCACTGGGGTTCTGTACAGCAGGAGTGATATCACGGGAAGAAGTGTATAGTTGGGTGTCATCGGCTTAGAGATGGTACTGAAAACCAAATCTACTGATAAAGAGAGAAGAGGACCTAGGACTGAACCCTGAGGCCACTTTGAGCAATGGCCTCCTCTCTGTTACCAGCACAGCGCAACAGGGCCCCGTTCTTAAAGGGGTTCTCCGAGATATATATATTGTTGATCTATCCTCAGGATAGGTCATCAATATCAGATCGGCAGGGGTCCGACACCCGGCACCCCCGCCGATCAGCTGTTTGAAGAGGAGGCGCGCGCCGTATCAGCGCTGCCTCCTCTTCAGTGTTTACATGCTGGCCGACTCGGGGGTAGTGGTGAGTAGGTGTAATTACACCTCACTGCCCCATTCATTTCTATGGGAAGAATCGCTCCCATACAAGTCTATGGAAGCGATTCTATCCATAGAAATGAATGGGACGGTGAGGTGTAATTACACCTACTCACCACTACCCCCGAGTCGGGCAGCATGTAAACACTGAAGAGGAGGCAGGGCTGATACGGCGCGCGCCTCCTCTTCAAACAGCTGATCGTCGGGGGTGCCGGGTGTCGGACCCCTGCCGATCTGATATTGATGACCTATCCTGAGGATAGATCATCAATATATATAACTCGGAGAACCCCTTTAAGATAGGAGCGGGTCCCAGAGCTGAACGCAACAATTGTGGACATTATTAAAGGCTTTATGCCATTTTTATGACATAGAAAAGCTGCAAATTATGGTGCATCCATATTTGTGCTAAAATTTTGAACTTTTCAAACCTTTGCCTATTTTCAAATGTATCTAGAAAAGTGGGCATGTTTTAGGGGGACGGGACGGGTTCGCCTGTGGACTGAAAGATTTATTATTTCTTAGGCCAGAAGTTGGCTCAAATTACAGAAAAATCTAAGTCTGGAGTAGAACACATGTCCTTTTCTGGTGGGTGCCTCTGAGTAAATTTGGTACATTGTACTCTAACAAAGTATGGATTAAAACTGGCATAGGAGATGTCAGTCTTAGTAAATTCCCACCACCAACAGCTGCATGTACTACTTTTTTGCGGTGTGGACCATTGGATCTGGATCTCATTCAAGTGAATGGGTCCACAGACAGTGGCCACACGGTTGGCGCCTTTGCATTGTAGATCACAATTTGCTGTCCGCAGCACAGGCACAGCCAGCATACGTTCATGTGCATGAGCCCTTATTCACACATCAGTGTTTGGTCAGTGATTTCCATCAGTGATTGTGAGCCAAAACCAGGATTGGAGCCTCCACAGAAATAAGGTATAAGGGAAAGATCTCCACCTGTTCTGTGTTTATAGCCGCACCTGGTTTTGGCTCAAATCGCTGATGGAAATCCAAAAGATGACTGTGTGAATAAGGCCTAAGATTGAGGCTGGAATCACATGTGGAGTTTTAGCAGCAGTGTTTTACACAAAGCCAGAAGTGGATTCAAAAAGAATGGAAACTATGAAGGAAGAACTTCAACGTCTGCTGAAGTCCAAGAGGTGGTCATATCAGTGATTGACAGCTCTCTCTGCATGCACAGTCATAGAGGGAAGGCTGTCAATCACTGATAGGACCGACTCCTGGACTTCAAACTCCAGAATAGGGGGGAATAAAAATCAATGACATGCAAGTTTTACTGAAAATTTTCCCATAAAACTATATATCAATCTGCTCAGCTCCTCCTGCTGTATAACATGCTCCCTGCAGATTACATTGTATTCTCATGGTGACAGGTTCCCTTTAAAAACACTGCATGTGTCTCTAGTCCAATAGATCTGGTTCTAAAATCTCATTGCTCACATATTGTGAGATTTAGCTAGTTGTCTGGAGAAGATGGAATAGCAGTGAGGATGGGGTTTCCAGCGTTCCCTTTTTCAGCAGATTCATTACACATGGGTGTCGTGGACAGACATGAATGCTTCCTTCCATGCTGTATAATTTATTACTAGACATGGCAGCTTTGGACCAATAGAGGGGGCCGCTGCCTGTCTGCATCACCCATGCTTCAACCAATACCAATGTCGGCAGAGAGAGCCGGTGTCAGGACTGGAGGCTGTGCCAGACACAAAGGTTTTGATTACGTCTCTGGAAGCTCCTCGCTGCCTCCTATGGTTAGATGATTTCATACTGTTTCAGCCTGCTACCAAACGGAAGGCAACACTGCAACCCACACACAAGCCTTGTGCATAAGACATAAGATTATGTACCGGAAGTAGGGAGGCAATGAGCTGTATCACCATTGCATTCTCCATTCACCTCAGTACTACATTGTGAAGGGTAGACTACGGTACTATTACAGAATCTTCTGCGGGCTCTTGTGTCTGCCATCTTGATCTTACCATTATACCCCAGTAAAGACGAGTGTTTAGGTTCCAGGTAGGTTAGATCAAATAAATTGCTAGGATGGTGGACATGGGTTCTAAGGATCCATTGGGGGCAGGAGAACATACATACTAGCATGTGTGTCCACCTCCTTACATTTAGAGGTGGACACAGAAGAGCTTTTCAATAAAAATCAGCAGGTGGCGCCATACTAACATTATTCCTGGAATATCAGGGGATTATTTTCAAATCAGTGTAAATTAAAAAAAAATGCTCATTAGGCCTCATGCACACGACCGTGTCCATTTTGTGGTCCGTAAACCAGGGATATGGATGCAGTCCGTGTGCCACCCACATTATTGGAGGGTCCCATTGACATTAATGGGACCTTGGTCAGCATTTTGCAGACATATTCTATATTTTTGCAGAACATACATACAATACAGATATAGAAAGCACACGGATGATCTGTGTGCTTTTGAAATCCGTGAGTCTGTTCTGCAAAATGATAAAATGTGTCTTATGCTTGGGCACAAAATAGGTCCGCAACAGGGGCATACATAGAAATCACTGGGCCCCCGTGCCCTGTTCATAGCCCCTCCCACTACCTGTTCCTGGCCAGTATATACAGCAGTGTACTGAAATGTGAGGTATAAATTACAGCTTGTACCTCACATAGCAGTACCCTGCTGTCTATACTACTGTGTTTTTCGCCCTATACAAGGTCCGGGAATGGGTGAATACAGCACTCCCCGGCCTCTGTACTCACCGATTCCTGGTCCTCAGCTGTTGGCTGTGCACAGCTTGAGGGTGCTCTGTGACCTCATGCTGTGCACGTCGGTTCACAGCACAGCTGCAGCATGAAGACGACAGAGAGCGCGCTGAAGGTGAGGAGCGGCGGCATCTGGAGCAGGAGAGATAAGTGGATTTTTTATTTTGCGATATGAGGCTGGTGGCTGCTGAAACATGGCAGGGGGCTGATATGAGGCATGGGGGTCTCGTCTGAGGTCTGAATAGGTGGCCTTCTTTGTATTGGGCTCTGATCTGAGCTCTCATTGGGAGTCATTCACATTGGGGTCTTATTAACAGTCTGATTGAGGCTGTTAGCTGTGGTCTGATTAACATTGGGGATCTGATTGCTGGTCTGATCTGAGGTCTAATGACAAATATTTTTTTCTTATTGTCCTCCTCTAAAACGTAGGTGGGTCTCATAGGGTGAAAAATATGTTATATATCTATACACACAGCATCTATTGTACCTTGGACGTCATATATTGCTGGGTATACTACATACCTGTGTCCACTACATCTATTATACTGTATAATAGATGCAGTGTGTATATATTATGGAGCAGTGTACTGATGTTAGAATTACAAGGTATTGTAGTGCAGTGTGTACAGATATATGTGGTCAGTTATATATTATGATTAGAGATGAGCGAGCAGTGCTTGTTACGAGCACTGTAGCGCTCGGGTCCCGTGTGAAATGCCCGCAGGCATTGCGGATCCGTCCTCAGCTGCATGTAAGTCAATGAGGACGGATCATTTGGTATGACACTCATACCAAACGGTTCCGTCCTCACCCGTCTTAAAGTCAGTGGGGACGGAACCGTTTGGTATGAGTGTCATACCAAACGATCCGTCCTCATTGACTTACATGCAGTTGAGGACGGATCCGCAATGCCTGCGGGCATTTCACACGGGACCCGAGCACTGCTCGCTCATCTCTAATTATGATCATTATGTGAGGTACAGGAGGTAATAGTGGTTCTAACTATATGAATAAGATTGAGTAAAAAATAGGGAATGGGGGGTAAATGAAGAGAATGGAGGATGACCTTTTACCACTCCATTCTAGTCTCAGTGGAGAGCTCATCTTCCATGCTGTTGGGGGTTGAAAGACCTGTGATGAAGCTCTGTGCAGTTCCTTTACTAGACATGCAGGACTTGTGATGATGATGTCATCATAGGTCCTAGCAGATGCCCGTATATAACCTGGGAACTACAGCATTCTTTGTGCAGTTCCATTACTAGATGTACAGAACCTGTGATGACATGCACGGATGAGAAGGATACAATACTGGAGCTGGACAGTAACGAGTGTAATTAGGGGGTGGGCCTTCAGTTCACTGCAGGCCCCTTTTATCCACAGGAGCTGTATGGTCTGCTTCTATTGGAGGAACATACAGACCGCAAAAAAATACAGATGCAACACGGACGGTATCCGTGTTTTGTGGATCCGCAATCTGCAAATCGCAAAATACTTATGATCATGTGCATGAGGCCTGAGGTGGAGATAAACATTAAGGGAGATTTTCAAAACCTAGATGATGAATACTCAGTCTGTCTAGACCTGCACCACATTTATCACAGGGGCTCAGGCAGGATGATAAATGTGGTGCTTTAAAGGGGTATTCCCATCTCACAAATGTAGTTTGTATAGTTAGATATAGCCATACCAATATTATTACTAATAGAATGTATTTATATAAAATGTACCGTTTAGAAGATTTTCCCATTTGCATTTCCATTGTCCCACACACATCAGTCAGGCCGTTGCCCCTATTTACGACCACCACGGCCGTGTAGTAGTGGTGGCTGGCTTGCTCTTGTTCAAACCCGCTCTGAGGTAACTGCTGTATTGTGAATGCACATTGTATGAGCATGCGGAGACACATCTTAGGCTACTTTCACATCTGCGTTTTGGACGATACCAGTCCAAAACGCAGACTTTATAAATGGATCCTGCTCCATAGAGATGAATTGATCTTGGAACAGGATCCGTTTCCCTGCATTTTGGAAACGTAGACAAAAATGCTACAACCCTAAGATGTGTCTCTGAATGCTCATGTAATGTTACAGCTGTTACCTCAGAGTGGGTTTGAATAAGAGCAAGCCGGCCACCACTACTACACGGCCACGGTGGTCGTAACCAGGGGCAACGGCCTGACTGATGTGTGTGGGACAATGGATATACAAATAGGCAAATCTTCTAAACGGTACATTTTATATAAATACATTCTATTAGTATATTGGTATGGCTATATCTAACTATACATTTGTGAGATGGGAATACCCCTTTAAAGCAGAATTTTGGTGTAAAAGGTTGCACATTAGGCTACTTTCACACTAGCGTTTTTAATTTCCGGTATTGAGTTCCGTCATAGGGGCTCAATACCGAAATAAATGCTTCAGTTTTGTCCCCATTCATTGTCAATGGGGACAAAACTGAACTGAAGACAACGGAGTGCTCCTGAAAGCATTCCGTTCCGTCTTCAGACTGGAGAGCAAACCGCAGCATGCTGCGGTTTTCTCTCCGGTCCAGGCATCCGCACCAAGATGGATCCAGAATGACCCCCAATGCAAGTCAATGGGGACGGATCCGTTTGGTGTGACACACCAGTAATCCGGATCTGTCCTCCATTGACTTGCAATGGGGGGGTCATTCCGGATCCGGCTACACATATACAGAAATACATACAGACATACATACTCCAAGCAGGGACGCCGGCAGCATGTCTTCACACGCCTCCTGCGCCCAGCAGAGGGCGCTGTGGGGAATGGTCATCACTGCGCGCAGGAGGCGCGTGAAGACGTGCTGCCGGCGTCCCTGGCTGGAGTATGTAAGTATGTATGTGTTTGTGTGTCTGTGTTAATATGTGTGGGGCCGGAGCGCTGCTCCGGCTCCACACATGTATCAGCGGCAGTACGGATCCGTCAGCACCCTTTAGGTGCCGGATCCGTGCTGCCGCTAGTGTGAAAGAGGCCTTAGTCCACACCTCTTATCAGAAAATGTCTGTAAACCTAAATGCGCCAGTGTGGCACAGTTTACAGTAAAATCTAGGGGCACTCACATTACTAAACAGGAGTAGATATTTTGCGTCTCCCCCCTCTGCTATGTCTGTAGGTTAGCAATGAAGGATCTTACACAATTGCAGAGTGATAGCATGTCAGAAAATGATGACTAACCTCTTCAAATTAGATCTACTTGATGGCAATACAGCAGTTAAAGGGATTCTGTCAGCAGGATATTGGGTATAGAGATAATTACATCTCTATACCGGCCTTACTGCTGTGATTGTAAATATGTAAGTGTAATTGTTATTAGGGCAGTAGTTTACATAAAAAAGCGTTTTTATCAGTGGCGTAGCTATAGGGGTCGCAGCGGTCGCGGTTGCGACCGGGCCCCTAAGCCAGGGGGGCCCCGAGGGCCCCCCTTGCCACTTGCAGGGCCGCACCGCCAATTAGCCGGGTGCGGTGCGGCCCTGCGGACAGTTGCGGGCGGCGGTGGGGCAGAGGGAGATGAGCGCTTCCATTGTGGAAGCTCTCATCTCCATAGTCATCTGTATCGCCGTCCTCAGGACGGCGATACAGATGCCTGTATTCTACTGCGGGGCAGGGGAGGGAGAGGCGTCTCCCCTGCCCGTTCCTCTGATAGGCTGCAGGCCCAGTGCCTGCAGCCTATCAGAGGCCGGCTCAGGCGGCGCGATGACGTCATCGCGCCGCCTGAGCCGTACAGCGCGGGACACAGGCCGGAAGAGGCCTGCATCGCATCGCTGACAGCTCCATGGAGGTAAGTATTAGTGTTTATTTTTTATTGTAGCACGGACCGGAGCTCTATTGGGGGACATGGGGGCATTTTTACTAGCACATGGGGGGCACTGGGGGCACTTTTACTGTCACATGGGGCATTTTTACTGGCACATGGGGGCACTGGGGGCATTTTTACTGGCACATGGGGGCATATTACTGACACTGGGGGCATTTTTACTGGCACATGGGGGCACTGGGTGCAAATTACTGGCACTTGGGGCACTTTTACTGGCACATGGGGGCACTGGGGCATTTTACTGGCACATGGGGCACTGGGGGCATTTTCACTGGCACATGGGGGAATTTTTACTGGCACATGGGGGCACTGGGGGCATATTACTGGCACTGGGGGCATTTTTACTGGCACATGGCATTTTTACTGGCACATGGGGGCACTGGGGGCATATTACTGGCACTGGGGGCATTTTTACTGGTACTGGGGCACTTTTACTGGCACATGGGGGCACTGGGGGCATTTTTACTGGCACTGGGGGCATTCTTACTAGCACATGGGGGCACTGGGGGCATTTTTACTGGCACATGGGGGCATTTTTTACTTGCACATGGGAGCACTGGGAGCATTTTACTGGCCCTGGGGGCATTTTTACTGGCACATGGGACACGAGGGCATTTTTACTGGCACTGGGGCCATTTTTACTGGCACATGGGGGCATTGGGGACATTTCTTACTGGCACATGGGGGCATTTTTCTGGCACATGGGGCATTTCTTACTGGCACATTGAAAGCATTATTACTTCTGGGGCACAGTGGGGACATTAGTACTGTTGGGGGCACTATTACTAACAAGTGCACTCTGGCAGAGAATTATTAGTTGGGACTTTGGGGGCACCCTGGCACAGTATCAGCGCAGTTATTTCTGGGGGACGTTATGTTCACACTATTACTGTCAGGGACACTATTTGCTGGGCGCAGTTATTTTAGGACACTGTGCCAATAATTATTTTAGGGCACTATCTGTGTGGTACTAGTGGCACAGTACTGGGGGTGGTAGGATGATTTGTCCAGAAGACGGGAGGATGATGGAAAAGTAGTAAACTAAGATTTTTTTCTGTCTAACTGCAGAGATGAGAAATGGCTGAAAAATGGCGCCTGGTCTGAAAGGAGAAGATGAGGAAAGAGAAGATCTACATCCGAGGAGACGTCACTGGATGTACGAGGTATGAGGCGCTGTATTATACTGTCTGCAAATTGCGGATCCGCAAAAAAAGGATGATGTTCCGTATGGCATCCGTTTTTTTTGCAGATCCACTGTAACAATTCCTATCCTTGTCCCCAAAACGGACAAAAATAGGAATGGACATACAGATGCGGACAGCACACAGTGCTCATTTAAGTGAATGGGTCGTGTGAATGTAGCCTTACCCTGTATGTTCTGTAGTGATACACGTAATGTTAGGAGGTTAGGTTAGGGTGAGAATTTGGCATGGAAGGGGGTTTCAATTTTTGACTTGGCTGGCAGAAAAGCTAGGTGAACCAGCGCTGGAGGAAGGGGGGGGGGGGGGATGGGCCCAAGCTGAACTCTTGCACCAGGGCCCATGAGCCTTTAGCTACGCCCCTGGTTTTATTAACATGTGAAATACCTGGATAAGGAGCCCAAGGGGAGGTCCTGCGAGCCGTTGGAGCCCGGGCACGCCACAGATTTCGGAGCCCAGCACCGCCCTCCAGCTAATTATGCACGCCCCTTCAGCGCTGTCTTCTCCTCCGGCTGCGGCACAGACTCTTGTATGCACGGCGCATGTGCGAGATGCTCGCAGGACCTCCCCTTGGGCTCCTTATCCAGGTATTTCACATGTTAATAAAAACGCTTTTTTATGTAAACTACTGCCCTAATAACAATTACACTTACATATTTACAATCACAGCAGTAAGGCCGGTATAGAGATGTAATTATCTCTATACCCAATATCCTGCTGACAGAATCCCTTTAAGCACTCATTTACTAAAGAAACACTTTGCAATTAAAGGGGATGTTTGCCTTTTTTATATTGATGACCTATGCTGAGGATAGGTCATCAATATCAGATCAGCAGGGGGGGTCTAACTCCTGGCACCCCCTGCAGATCAGCTATCTGAGAAGGCAGCACTCATACATGCACTGCCTTCTCGTCACCATTTACCTGCTCGCCATCGCAACTGCAGCAGTGAGCAGTGTAATTACAGCTAAGCCATCCCATTCACTTCAATGTGGTAGCTCCTTCCTGTTCACTTCCCTTCAAACAGCTGAGCAACAGCGTTGCCAGGAGTCAAACCCCCTCCCTAGAAAACTCATTCGTGTGAAAGAGGCCTTAGGCAACACTGCACTTCTTCCTGGGATAGACAGGAGATGTTTAAAAGGGGTTTCCAGGACTTCTAGGAGTTGTCCCGTTTCACATTGATGACCTATCCTCAGGTAGGGGGCTGACTCCCAGTGCAATGACTGATCAATTGTCTGAAGGAGCTCAACCTGCACACCATCTAGCTTCAACTGGCAACACTGCATAATTACTGCTGTTTATCCCATTCACTTAAAGAACTCCCGCAAAAAAATTTATTCTACGACCTGTTCGAAAGGTGCATGATGTAATCTGTAGTGAATGCAATCTTATCAGAGAATGTAATTCTGAGTTATCCCCTCTCTTCTTATTGTAGCTGGGTCATGTAACCAACTCCCTGACCTCCAACTGACCCAGGACAGGAAGCCAGTCACTTCTCTATTCATTCCTATGAGACTGAAAGTGAGGCTCCCATAGGAATACATAGAGAAATAGACTTCCTGTCCACACATAAGGTGCTGTGTGAGTTGGTGGGTCCGATTACTGGTCACATGACAGATGAGAAGCATCAGGGAGATATAACTCACAAAGAGACATTGGTAAGAAAATTACATTTACTACAGATTACATCATGTACATTTCTAGCAGGACATGGAATAAAATTTTTTGCGGGAGTTCTTCATTTAATGGGAAAGGAAACTAATTACACTGCACCGCAGCTACAGTCTAGGCAGTGTGACCTCTTCAAACAGCTGATCAACAAGGGTGGCAAGAGATGGACCCCAACCAATCTGATATTGATGACCTCAATTTTATACTCCCAGAAAACCCCTTAAGCGTAAATGAACACGTACAGGATTTATGTGCGGACAATCTGCAGGTGTTGACTGGGAAATCTGTGCAGACAATCTGCATCAATTAGTGCGGATTTGATGCAGACTTTCCTTTCCCCATTGAAGTGAATGGAGAAAATCCAGTCAGGAAAAAATTGAATGGACATTCCACGGATTTTAAAATCCGCACCGCAAAAATATGCATCCCGTCCGTAAGAATTTCTGCACGCAAAGCAGCACACGATCCTAATCATATGGGTTTAGAAGTTTCTTCAAATTCGGATACTATTGATGCTTATGGAGATGACTGCTTCAAAAACAAACATCAGAATAATTTGGAATTGGTCATCAATATCATGAAAGTGGTCGACCCCTTTAAGTACTGATGAGCCCTTCTTCCTGCACCAGTTTTTGAGCCACTTGTTTAACTACCTAATCTCCTACTGTCTCTCTGGTGTGGCTTGCGGAACAGCTAGTATTTCACAAAATACTACATTTGAGGTCCTTGCTAAACTTATGGCCAAGTCCCTAACTATCTAATTCATGCCAATGTGCACCACGACCATAATCTATTAACCCCGTCCAAAATATGCTGAAAGAAAGCACCCAGAAAATAACATACTGGTGATTTATCAAACTGGCTTAGTTGCCCATAGACACCAATGAGATTCCCCCATTCATTTTTCAGAGCCCCTTTGGTAAATGAAAGGATCAATCTGATTGGTCGCTCTGGCCAGGTTCCCATCACTATTCCATTTTCGGCTCTTCTGATCAATCAGAAAAAAATGGAAAACAATATTGGATCCTGCATTAGTTATGTTCAGTTATACATATTTTGCATCCGTTTTAGCCATCTCCATCTGAGATCTGGTAGTTTAGACAAAAAAAAAAAAAAAATAATAATAATAATAATAAAGTCCTGCACAAAGTATTTTTTGTTTCCATCCGATAACAGATGCAAAATGAATGTGCATAACTGATGCTTAAAGAGGCTCTGTCACTAGGTTTTAACCTATGTATTTAAATACATAGGTTAAAACCCCTTGACTTCTACAGTTAGAACATACCTTTATTGCAGAGTACAGCGCAGCGGTTGTGCTGAAAAAAGACCTTTAATCTTTATGTTAATGAGCCTTCGGAGCACCGGGGGGCGGGCTCTTTCTTCCTGAGCACCGCTTCTTCACCGCCCCCCGAGGCTCTCTCCGATGCCGACGTCCACGCCCCTCTGAAAATTGATTGACAGCGCTAGGCCGTTTGGCCTAGCGCTGAAATCCCGCCGGCGCATGCGCAGAAGCGCTTGCAGTGCCGAACACCGCAAGCGCTTCCATCCTTGTGCGCACGCGCCGTCACTTCGCTGAACCCGGAAGTGACGGCGCGTGCGCACAAGGATGGAAGCGCTTGCGGTGTTCGGCACTGCAAGCGCTTCTGCGCATGCGCCGGCGGGATTTCAGCTGTCAATCAATTTTCAGAGGGGCGTGGACGTCGGCATCGGGGAGAGCCTCGGGACCCGGGGGGCGGTGAAGAAGCGGTGCTCAGGAAGAAAGAGCCCGCCCCCCGGTGCTCCGAAGGCTCATTAACATAAAGATTAAAGGTCTTTTTTCAGCACAACCGCTGCGCTGTACTCTGCAATAAAGGTATGTTCTAACTGTAGAAGTCAAGGGGTTTTAACCTATGTATTTAAATACATAGGTTAAAACCTAGTGACAGAGCCGCTTTAAAACAAAGGATCCGTTTTTTTCTTGTTTTCGGTTCTTCTGACGGATCAGAACGGAAAACGAAACCGTGATGTAGAGCTGGGCGATATAGCAACAACAAAAAACTCGATTTTTTTAAAATTTTGGACGATTCACATCTCGATTTTCTTGTTATTTAATATATAAACTAATAAATAAAAAAAAGCCTACTGTGCCCCCATCAGACCTCAGATCAGCCCACTGTGCCCCATCAGCCCACTGTGCCCCATCAGCCCCCACATCAGCCCACAATGCCCTCATCAGACCTCAGATTAGCCCACAATAGTGCCCCCTTCAGCCCTCAGATCAGCCCACAGTAGTGCCCCCTTGAGGCCTCAGATCAGCCCACATTAGAGCCCCCTTCAGCCCTCAGAACAGCCCACTAGGCCACCATAAGAATAACATAAAAAAAAATCCCTTACCTGTCCGGCGCCCCTCTTCTCCCGGCGCTGCACTGTCACCTGACTGCGTGCAGCGTCAGAGTGCGCGCACTACGTCCTGACGCTGTACGCGGTCAGGACAGTGCAGCGCTGCCCCAGAGAAGAAGAAGAGCGCCAGACCCGGAGCGGAGCCGTGGCACAGGACAGGTGAGAGATTTTTTATTTTATCTGGTGGGCGCCATTTTAGGAAAATCGAGTTCACGATTTTCCTAATAAATATAATAGTGAGGCTTTCAATTGGCGAATTAATCGAATTAATTCAATTAATCACCCAGCCCTACCATGATGTGAACCCTGCTTAAGCCAGTTTTCCTTTGCACCAGTTCAGTATCTGTTCCTCTAATAACACTCCCCACTACCAGCAGCTGTCCAGCCCCACACTCCTATTTTCACCCTTACTGGAGCAATTTCCCTAGCCGTCAAAGTGAATTGCTGCAGTAGCGCTAACCCTGAACTAACATCTTTCTCATCCGCCAACTTGTGGGGCATGCCCAACTAGGACTAGCCTCCCTGGCACTTTTCTCCTCTTCCGTCACCCAGCTAACTGCCCTCTCCACCCCTCCCCCACCCAATCCCTCAGGCTCCTTTCCATATCATTAATGGATCTCAGCATTACAAGTTGCTCATTATATCCAGGATCTCTGCTTCCAACTGTGCAACATGCTCTTCCTCCGCAATATGCATCCTCAAAATGGCCATTCAAAAGCCGCTGCACACTGTACGGCACAGCAAACCATTGAGCACACATTTATTGATGGGGATGGCACAGACAACTGCATTTTTCTCACCTGGCTGCCAAAGATGTTTCAAGCATTTCCTCTGGACACCAATATAAATGTTTAGGAAGGGGAAAGGTTTGACATAAATCCCACCTAAAGTAATTTTCACAAAAATATGAATATATCGGAGGCACTCACTGGATGAACTGGACAAAAATTAGAGGGTGCTCTATCCCGGGTACCCAAAAACCCGTATATATCAAGAGAGATTAACTTAACAAAAAGGATAAGCACTCACCCTTTCTGGAATGTATAAAGGATTTAATTAAAAATTCAAAACACCAATAAAAATTAAAACAAAAACGCATAAAACATACAAATGTACAATGCATAAATATTTCTCCCACTAGTTTGGTCTCATATACTGCCTGCCGATATTGTTCTTTATTGATGTATCTTGTTGGTAAATTATATTTCCGCATCCATATTCCCCATTTGGGGTCAGACTGTAATCCTTATGGATCAATAAATAATCCGGGCACTTCTCTCTTTACTTTAGTATGATGATATACATATAAAAGTTAGTATACAGTCTTCACGGACTAAGCAGTAAAGGTATGGGTAAGTGCACTACCCGTAATACCTAACCATCCAAATTAACAACCTTGTCTTGAAAATCACAGCTAACATTATCCCTGAACGGCAACACCTTCTAAACATAAAGACTGTATACTAACTTTTATATGTATATCATCATACTAAAGTAAAGAGAGAAGTGCCCGGATTATTTATTGATCCATAAGGATTACAGTCTGACCCCAAATGGGGAATATGAATGCGGAAATATAATTTACCAACAAGATACATCAATAAAGAACAATATCGGCAGGCAGTATATGAGACCAAACTAGTGGGAGAAATATTTATGCATTGCACATTTGTATGCTGTATGTTTTATGCGTTTTTGTTTTAATTTTTATTGGTGTTTTGAATTTTTAATTAAATCCTTTATACATTCCAGAAAGGGTGAGTGCTTATCCTTTTTTAAGTTAATCTCTCTTAATTTTCACAAAAGTATGAATAAATGGTCCAGTTTTTCAGTTGGCTCTATTCAGTAATTTTATTAGTAGAAGCAATCCCTATTTAAAGGGGTTCTCTGAGAATAATTCCAAATGCCCACCAGCAGGCGTCAGGTTGCCTCCACTTACAATGGTGCCTAAGGGGGCATGAGGTCTCACAACACTTTGGCACTAGCATATACCAAGTATTGGTGAGTGTTCCTGTCAGGCTGCTCAGCCTTGATGACATATCATAGGCCGGATCACATAATTACCATAGAGTAGTTCAGGGCTGTTCACATTCTAAGATTGCTGGCGGCCATTTTAAATAAATTCCTGGAGACCCCCTTTAAGATCCTAATCCCTTGGTCAAAGTGGAAAGTGGTTACTCAAGAGTGTGCGTCATGGAGGAAGATATGTCATGTTAAAGATAACTCATTGAGTTGACAGGGCACTTTGTAACGCTCCATCCACCATGTGGTGGCGCTGTAGGGAAGCCTTCACCTCTTACAATTTATCACTGGGAGTCAGATTTCGCAAAGAGAACCCCCTTAAGGTGAGAAGCCTTGAAACCAACTTGCAGCTTCTTGGTACTCCCTCAGAAGTGAATGGATTACTCTTCATTAGTCTTGCATATCATTCTATTTGCAATCAAGGAAATCTTGCAGACAATGTTTACTTTTGTTTTTCGTTTTTTATTTTTTGTTTTTGTTTTTCTTTTTTTTTTTTTTAAAGTTTGTTTTTTTGTTCTCCTTTTTACAGGTAATTTTATAACCCTTTCACGGCCAGAGGGAGCTATGCCAAGCACTGCTCTGTCCCAGCGGCTGAGCAAGGGTTGAGGGTTTCCTCCGGCAACAGAACGGAGAAGAGAAACGCAACACAAATAAAGTAAATATTAAAAAAAAAAAAAAGTTAGGAAAACAATACTGTTGCGGGAGAAATACAACCTCAGGAAAATTCTGAACTGGAGCTGGACCGGCAAATGGAAAAAAAAAAATAAAAAATTTGGAGGAAATAGGGGGTCCCCATGGGGTCCTCTATAGCTCTGCATCCCCTCAACCCCCTCAATACAAAACCCAGGAATGAGGAGGCCATTGTAGGAAGGGGTTGAGAGGGACTAGTCCGGAAATAAAAGCTACCCAATACCACCCCGATCCAGTCCTGCTTGCCCCATCCCCATGTCGACCACCCCTTCCACCAGCTCTTTTCACGGATTCCACCATAGTGGAATAAAGAGCAGGCAGCTCAGGGGCAGCCAGGCCGACGTGGCTGAGAGCTCAGGAGGACGTGCTGGTTTCCTTCTGTGATGGTTGGATTGCATTTCTCTGCAGCCCCTTCTGATTTTCCAAATCTCTAAAGTGTTTTTCAACCTAAAAGGAAATTTGCAAAATTAGAATGAAACCCTGCAAAACGGTGAAACATGTACATTCATATGTGAAAAGTGACACTTTGCATGCACCAGGTCCAGAAGAAGGGTGTGGGGGCACTTTAGGGTAAGTCCTCTATGTGTGATAGGTGAGGGTTCAAAACGTGGGAGCCCAGCGGATTGGCAGAATGAAGAGACTGTGGTGATCCGTCCAGCAAGTATGGACGGATCACCACAGTCGACTACTCTAACACTGCATTCACACAACCGATTGATGACTATTTTCAGAACCATTGCAGTCTTCGGGGCCATTCACGAGGCCAGGAGTGCACCTGTCTAACGGCTGTTATAAACGGGTAGCCTAGTAGAAAATGGCCATTCAGGAGTTAAAAAAAAAAACCTCATTACAGGAGCCAAGACACTCACTCCTCACAGAACCCTTTGCTTTCAGCCACTTGATGTCATCACAGGTCCTTTCAAACTACATTGTGTGAGTGCCCCCTTCACTTGATGCAGCAGGACCTGCAATACATCATGCTGGAGCGTGTCCTGTCCTGCCCATCCAGGGAGGAGCAAGTATCACCGAGTGTTCAAGTGGATGAGGAGAGTCAGTATGTATTACATACACACACAGATATCTGTGTGTATATATAGGCATATGACACCGCTGGGGGCCATCATAACTACAGGGGGCAAAAAGGGGAGCATTGTTCATGTGGGCACTACTGAGGGAACTGCAGGGTTTTGGGTTTTAACTCCTTCCCGACCGCCGCCGTACATGTACGGCGCGCGGGCGGTGCGGGGACATGACGCCCGCTCGCGGGTGCGGCGGGCGTCATGGCCGGCAAGTCTCTGCTGTTTCTAACAGCAGAGACTTGCCGCATCTTACCTCCGTCTGCGGAGACTTCCAGGGCCTTCTGATGCCGTGATCACACGTGATCACGGCATCAGGATGCGTCTGAACCCGGAAGCCCACGCTTCCGGGTGGTGTACAGACGCCCCGATTAGCCAATCGGGGTGTCTGTACACCATATGAAAACTGTAATCCTCGCTGGTGAGGATTACAGTTTTCAAACTGCAATTCTTATTCTGGCCACTAGATGGCAGGCCAGGATAAGAAATGAGCAATTCATGGTTTTAACTGCATCTAGTAAATCCATGATTGCTCATAAAGAAAAAAAACAAAACACAATAGATCAGATGATATTTGAGCTTTAAAATAATCACAGAAAAATAAAAAAAAATGTTAAAAAATATATAAAAAATAAAAAAGATATAAAAGTTCAAATCACCCCCCTTTCCGTATAAGTAAAAAATAAATACCTAAATAACAATAAATATAGACATCATGGGTATCACCGTGACCGAAAACGCCCGTACTTTTAAAATATAAAAAAAAAATTTCAATACGGCGAATTGTGTGGCGGAAAAAACCGTCCAAATGGCGATTCGCAGTTTTTTGTCCTTTTTTTTCTAAAAAAAATTAAATAAAAAGTGATCAAAAAGTCATACACACCCCAGAATGGTATCAATAAAAACTTCAGACCACCCCGCAAAAAATGAGCCCCCATACAGCTCTGTACACAAATACCAAAAAAAGTTATAGGGGTCAATATATGACAAGGAAAAAAAAAAAAAAGGGCAACTTTCTAATTATTTTATCACCATCTAAACGCAGGAAAAACTATACATATTAGGTATTGCCGGATTCGTACTGACCAGTAGAATGAAAGTAACGGATCAGTTTTAATGCACATCGAATGCTGTAAATAAGAAACCCGTAGAACTGTAGCGGAATAGCGTTTTCTTTGCAATTTCACCCGGTTTGGAATTTTTTTCCCGCTTCCCACTACACCGTATGCAATATTAAATGGTGGCGTTGGAAAGTACAACTTGTCCCGCAAACAACAAGCCCTCATACAGCTATGTGAACAGAAAAATAAAAGAGTTATGGCTGTTTGAAGGCAGGGAGCACAAAACGAAAATGCAGAACCGAAAAAAGCTCCGGTCGTGAAAGGGTTAAAAGCGGATGCCAAACGGACGTAAAAAAAAAACAAAAAAAAAACAAAAAAAAAAAAAAAAAAAACACACAGCCGGACAGAAAACTGACGCACAAATGGTTGAAAAATGGCCATGAAAATCTGACAGTGTGTCCATTTTTAATGTCCATTTTTTTCACTGTTGTGTGAATGTAGCCTAAGGCTAGGTCATCAATGTCTATTCCCAGGCAACCCCTATAACCAGAGGCTTTACTCATGTAAAGCCAAAAGTGAAGTATTGAAACACTCGACCAACACGATCGCATTCGCACATGACAAATCTACATGAACGGGGGGAGCAGTAACTCACTATTTTGCGAACATGGCTTAGTGCGCTGCCTTCCTTTCCTTTGCAGTTTTCCACTTGGTAAGGTGGAGAGATAACTACCTCTTCCATAACTACTATATTTTTCTCTTGCCATTTACAGTCCTTTATCCTGTAAGAGAAAACAGAATATTAATGTATGCACAAATACAGGACATGTCACAATGCATTATAGCACAAAAAAAAAATGCATCCCTTGAGGAGTCGGCCAATTTAGGTCATGAAGGACCACAACTTCTTCCTCCCCATCTTTACATTCCGGTGGTCAGAATTATTTTTGTTTGATGTGCTTGTATGAGGATTTGTTTTTATACTTTATGTAACCGCTTTTTTGTGCAAACAAATCATTTAACTAAGTGTTAAAAGTCCACAACCAGCATAACTGCCGGCCACGAACATTAGCCGTGGGAGTCTGCTATACGAAACAGCAGGCACCATGTTTTAAGTTCCGGCCAGTGATGTACATGTGTGCCGCTGGTCAGGAAGGGGTTAAACTATCGGACAACAGTGCCAATAGTTTAATAATGCTCATTACTCGCTACATGCATGTGCTGATTCCAGCATCTATGCAGCAAGTAATTACAGTCCGGACCTTCATGCAGTTAAAGAAGAACTCCCGCAAAAATGTTTATTCTCTGACCTGTTAGAAAGGTGCACGATATAATCTGTAGTGATTGTCATTTTCTTATCAGTGACTGTTTCTGTGAGTAAAAACCTCTCTTCTTATTGTAGCTGGGTCATGTGACCAACTCCCTGACCTCCAACTGACCCAGGACAGAAAGCCAGTAACTGCTCTATTCATTCCTATGGGAGCCTCACTTTCAGTCTCATAGGAATACACAGAGAATTAGACTTCCTGTCCACGCATAAGGTGCTGTGTGAGTTGGTGAGTCTAATTGCTGGTCACATGACACAAACTTCAGGATGATAGAAGTCAAAAATTCAGACACTGGTAAGAAAATGACATTCACTACAGATTATATCATGTACATTTCTAGCAGGACATGGAATAAAATTTTTGGCGGGGGTTCTTCTTTAAATGTCGGATGGCATGACAATGTGCCAAGTGTCTACTTCTAGAAACTGCGTTTGTCAAAAAATTGTGTTTGTCAAATGTGTGAAAATTATCTTTACAACAAAAGGGCTAAAGGCGCCTATATACTATATTGTCAGAACAGCAGGTTCAGCCAACACTCAAATGTGCATGGGGAGCTCTTAATGTTGGGGGACAAGGATCGGGAGAAATTAATTTTTTTTAGCACAATCCTTTTGTTCTCCCCGGAGATAAGCTGCCCCCCCAAAAATGTCTGGCAGCAATTTTTTCTCTCTCCATAGAACACACACATGTGCTCTTCCGATGCGTGTGAGGGAGTCGGGAGTCATAGCTGCCCGGCTTTAGGTTTGGTGCTGTAGAGACCAACATGTGGATCCCCAACTCCGATCAATGAAATTACAGTTCCCGGGCTGAATGAAGTCAGCATTCAGACTTCTCTCTGGGTTCCGGCTTCATATGTGGCCTGGGCTCCTGGTCCATTATGCAGACAACTTACGTCTTATGAATGGTCTGGAATAGCTGCTGTCCTTCCACAGAGACCCCGGCACTGATCGCATAAGCCTGGCTCATCTTCTCTTCCTTCTCCAACCGGGCTCTGCTTGCCAACTGCAGAACAAGAAACAAACACGTTCATCAAGCTGGAAGGATGGCACAGGTTCACGTCACCTGCACATTGGTACAAAGTCCACTGCATGGCACAGCTCTCACTACAAGTTCTCCGTCCTGCCCGGGTTAAATACCAGCACTGTGTGTGTATATGAGTGCCCACACTGAACCTCACATCAGTCAGCATCTTTACTGCAGTCTCGGCTTTAGTGTGCTACCTGCATTCACCTAACAGAAACCGCCATATAAAGCTGGTCACGGACCGCGGGCCCATCATTTTCTTGGCATAAAACTTACTATTTGCAATGTACTAAAGCCCTGTGACCCATCAGTTTAATTAAAGTGGTTGTGCCAAGTTTATAAATTATCCTGTATTCACAGGAAAGGAGAAAACTAGCTGATGACTGGGGGTCCGACCAATCATGAGAATGGGAGTCCTGTTCCCCCTTTCTCATGCATGTGCACTGCCAGTCCATTCATTCTCTAGACATAACTCAGCTCTGGAACTCCCATAGAGAATAAATGGAGGGGCAATGCACATGCACGACCTGCTGCGCCATAGGGGATAACTTATTAACTTGGCACAACCCAAGAGGGGTCATAATCTGTCTTGCATAGAAGTAAAATGCATGCTATATGACCCACTGACAAAGGCCTGTAAAGCACTGATCACTGGGGCTCAGGCGGCTGGATCACCGACGTGTCCTGAGAAGGGGTCCACTTTAGGACCCTTTTATACGAGACTACAATCAGGAAAAAAAAAATATATATAGTGCTCGTTCCTGATCATTGCCCCCTCGTAAACATGCCGCTGATGAGGCTAGTTTCACACTGGTGCTAAGGATCCGGCATTGCCTGAAGCTGCCTCTGTCTGGCCCCATTAACTATAATCCGGCCCAACCTGCCAAATATGCCGAGAATCGCCTGGAAGGCTCCATTTACTCAGCTGCAGCGGTGACATTTTGACAACACATGACCGCTGCAGCCAATCACTGGCCTCATCTGGTGCAATAAAGAGACCAGTGACCTCACTGCTGCAGCTGGGTAAATAGAGCCCGGCCGGGAGAACCAGAGAGGCGGCCTGCGATCTGCCAGGTAAACTCTTACCGCTTCTTTATTGCAGGCAGATGCCAAGGGTTGTCTGGTTTCTTCCTGAACCAAACAATCCCCTTAAATTACTTCAAAATAATATGCTGTTTCGTTCATACCAGAGCCCAAGCATTGGAGAGCGAACATCATATCTGCACACCCTAATCATACTGGGGGGCAAGAATGGAGGGGAACAAACACTAAAAAAGATGGAACATCAATATCTGATTGGCCAGGGTCTAACACCCTGCACCCCTTCCCTCAGTAGCTCCGTTCACTGTATAGTTCTGGTGTCAGGGCTCCTCAAACAGGGTGCAGACTGTCAGACCCCCATCAATCACATATTGGACTATCCTGAAGATAGATAGATATTAAAATCCTGGTTTTGACCAGTAGAATCACTGACCAAACACTGCGTGAAAGCGGCCTGACTTCAGGAGAAATCCAAATGGACCACAACCATGCCGTTCCACGGTATCTGCAGCAGTGAACTCTACAGTGAGGAATGAAGGGTATTCAAGGTAAACCGTCTCCTCCTCCACAGGAAGGTTAATTACTGACAGAGGACTCCACCATCTACAGCCACATTCACTGCAAATACTATGTGGGTGAGCCCAACTTACAGGGAATCCCTGCCCGTCACATGCTGTTCAGGCACATGCTGAGGCTACTGATTGGCTGCAGCGGTCACATGAACGTTTTTTTTTTAAATATTATTCACGTCCCTTTTTTTGCCATTTTCTACAAAAAAAATAAAAACTCGGCGTTTCGCAGCAATTTATGAGAACTTTTGGCAAAATAAACACTCAAACGAACCCTAGAACAAGGACATGAACAAGCAGGCACAACTTACCTTGTTAATGTTGAGGGAGGCTAGAGGTGGGGGTGTCTGCGTGCGATCGTTCAGCACCTCTACCTCAGACACGTACTGCAGGTTAAGCAGGAGGATGTCAGCATGGTTGGGTTTTCCACTAGTCGAGGGGCACTCTGAAGACACGGTGATTAAGGAAAGCACAATACATACACTTCACAATCAGTGCTAAGATTGGGGGCGACAAAGCAGCGGCTTCACACCACCCAAGCAATGGGAGCAATATGGTTAATCTCCATAGCAACAGACAAGCAACTGGACAGGCATTAAGTTGGGTTTATAAGGACCAAAACGTATCTGGACTATTACTCAGTAGCAGAAAAAGTGGTCGGATCTTCTGGGGACCCATATCACCAGGCAAGTGGATTATGAGGTCATGTAAAGGGGTTAGAATAACACGACTGCCTACTTTCAGAATCGGTGAGCCACCTGTTCACAGGTTGTGTGTGGTACTGCAGCTTAGGCCCTTACTCTTCAGTGGAGCCAAGTCAATACAAGGACTTCTCATTCAGGAGCCTCAGAGACTCTCTGCAGCAGATCTCCATGGGCAGCTAATTCGTTGCCCAATTTGAACCTCCCTTTACAGACCAGTGTTACTCACACCCAAATAACAGACCCTCGTCTTAATTTTACATTGACATACACAGAAGATGGAATAGGAACTGAACAGACTACGGCTCCCCAGCAGCTCTGCCCTGGCAATGGACATGGTACCACCACGTGACCATTGTACGACCTTAAAGGAGATATGAAAAAAAAAAAATTATATATATATTATATATATATATTATATGTAGCACTGTAATATATAACTAAGTTGAGAAGGTTTTAGGCAAAAACTAATTTCCCTGGTTCTCTTCTGGCCTTGGTTTACCAGCAGTAATAACAATCTCTGCCCCTCTCCCTGCTCTGTAAATGCTGCCCTGAGTGACATGTCTGCAGGAATACTCAGCAGCATGTTGTATGTGTAGGACTACAAATCCCAGCTGTACAATGACACTGCTGATAAACACAGGATCTTCCCCCTACCTTTCTTGTACAATACTCTCCAAATCAGCTCCAGTGTCAGCTCTGTGGTCTGTAGGTTAAGGAGAGCAGATCCTGTGTCTCTTTACATCTGCAGCTGCTGTTGTAAAGCCTTCAGTGTGTTCTGGCTGAAGGGGTTAACGTTTTATCTGAAAAAACCCAGGGAGAGAGCAGGAGCCGGCAAAGCAGGGGGCATGGCCAGCACAGTGCCATCTAGTGTACAGGCCGTTATCGCTTGGTGCACAAATACAAGATTAGCAGGGATGCAAGGAAGGTGACATCACAGGTCATGTGACCCTGAGTGAAACCATCAAGTTTAGAAGCAGAAAGTGTATGGGAAAAGCTGTTGTATTTGACTAGTTAGAAACATACAAAGAACAAAAAAATAACTCAGACAACTTTAATGTTACCCTATGACTTTAAAAACTGCAGGTCAAGTCAGGCTGAAGGCAATTTTATTTTTCCACCACAGGATAACACTGAGGTTGTGCAATGGTCTCCTGGAACTGTACAGCACCCAAAAATCAAAGTGAAGGCCCAGCTACATACCCTCGATTCAACAAAATGAGCATGTTTTCATTGTCAGAACCTTGGGGAAAGGGTAAACTAATTGTACGGGTGTCCTGGGCCAGAACCTCCACAACCTGTCTTTCATGTCCTATACTTGCCTGCAAAATGTGGACCGCAGACTCATTGAAGTCAATGGGTTTGCAAAAAAAAAAAATGCAGATGGCGCAGACTACTTCTGCATTTTACCGATCTGCTATTTGCAAAACACAAAGGAGGTAATTTATTAAGACCAGCGTTCAAGATGACGGTCTTACCAACCCCTATATCTGGCGGTGGATCCACTGAAGTTATGAAGAGGCGCCGGCCATTACATAACTTAGGCACATCCAGCGCCAGTCTAAATTTATGACAGCTTCCGAGCCGTCTTACATTTAGACCATTTTCTACTCCTACAACAGGCATACAAAACGATGAATGAGACCTTCCACAGCCACTTTTTTTTTTAGATCTGGCATGAGCAATCTGCGACAGAAAAATGCCTATTGTAGGTGTATTTCTAGATAATAAATGTCCCCCAAAAAGGTCACGCACATACGAGACCTAAAAGTGCTTCCTCCGCTGTCCTATTAAGGCTTTCAGAGGCGACATCTTGGCGAGAGACTGTGGACAGTCTACGATGCACTCGAAAACCTTATGCCCAGTTGACATACTAAGAGGGGACGTATAAGAATTTCAACAAATTGCCCACCATCTAGGCCGTTTTGACCTAACTCTTAGGGCTCATGCACACGACCGTATGTATTTCGCGGTCCGCAAAAAACGGATCTGCAAAAAAAACGGATGACATCCGTGTGCATTCAGTATTTTGCGGAACGGAACAGCTGGCCCCTAATAGAACAGTACTATCCTTGTCCGTAACGCGGACAATAGGACATGTTCTACTTTTTTGCGGAACGGAAATACGGACACGGAATGCACACGGAGTACCTTCCGTTTTTTTTTTGCGGACCCATTGAAGTGAATGGTTCCGCATACGGTCCGCAAAAAAAAAACGGAACGGACGCGGAAAGAAAATACGTTCGTGTGCATGAGCCCTTAGGAGGTGTTGGGAGCAGTGGATATGTGAGGACACACGCTCAACAGCAGGCTCCAGACCACGGACCAAGCACCCACAGTTTTGCGGTCCACCCTCCAGACACAAGTGGCACCCTCATTACAGACCCGTCTGACCGGATCATTGCCAGGCCCTTTGCAGTGACTTCATGAACGAGAGCGATGACCTGAAACCGTATTGTCTTTAGTGACAAATCCAGGTTCTATTTGGGATCCAACAACGCTCAGAGTATCGAGACCTCATGGTCAACACTTTCTTCTAGTGGATCTTAAGGATCTTAGGTCATCAATATCAGATTAGTGAGGATCAGACACCGGGGAACCCACCAATCGGCAGTTTCAGGCAACTGCCAGCACCACAGACTACACAGTGGATGGAGATGGAGGCACAAGGTTCTGTCCATTGTGGATCAGCTCCCATTCTAGGATCCAAGGGGCAGTACGACGGCTCCTTCTGTCCACAGCTGATCGGTGGGGGATGCCGGGTGTCAGACCCCCAATCTGATACAGATTACCTACCCTGAGAATGGGTCAATATCATCTAAGCACCAGAAAACCCTTTTAATGTCATAAGGGTTGCCCACTTAAAGAAAAAAAATGAATAAATCACATTTCCATACATCTATTGAGCAGTCCTCAGTTAAAGGGGGTTATGCCTCAAAGCATTTATCACCTATCCACAGCCAAACTCCTGGGGGTCCGATGGCTGCTACCTCCAGAAATCCAGAGGGTCCTCAGGTCCACTTTCCAAATGAAGGGGGAAGAGTGGGTCAGTTGAGTGGTCCATTCACTTCTAGGGGACTGACAGCACTATCTGTCCCAGAGAGGTGAACCGAAGAGTGGACCAATACCTCTCCAATCAGAGAGGGGACTCAGGGAGCCTCCACTCTAAGGACCACTGCAGATCCCAGCGATTGGACTGTGGTGGTCAGCGTTGAGCAAAACGAGCTCCGGATCATAGATCTTAAGTCAATTTGTTCAAACACTTTGCTTTAGCGCTGTCTCTGTACAGCATTAAAATGTATTGCCTCCAAGTCGGGCGAATGAATTCGATGAATGAATTCAGTAATCACTTCTGCGTCTTTAAAACATTTTAAAATAGTAAACCGAAGTTGGGTTTGGTAATGAGGTACCAGCCGGTACCAAACCCGACTTAAAATCTATGATCCGAAGCTCAATTCGCTCAAGTCTAGTGGTGCTGCTGCCAGATTTCCCAAATTCCCTATAAGCAAATTGTAAAAGGCATTTGTCTAAAGGCCTCTTACACTGACCGATATTTGACCCATTTAAAGGTGTCTCCAGTTACCCAACGTACGAGATAAGTGCCTAGTTCATCTGGTGGTGCATTCTCCTAAATCATGGTTCCTCAGCAGAAGGTCATGCCTAAACAGCCTCCGCTGCCGGAAAACAACGATTCTGTATGAGATGAGCGATGGCATTAGTGATCGCTCCTCACCATAATGTGGAGGAGATCTCCACATAGGAATACAGTGATCTCCTTCACCGACAAGCAGGCGATTGCCAGGAAGGAACGCTTCCTTCCCAACCATCAGCTTCACCTGGCCATGTAAAGAGGCCTTCACAAGGAGAGATTGTCCAGACCTGAGAACCCTGTTAATAACTCAGATTGTGACAGTTACAGCCAACTGTCACCTAGCAGCATCACCACCACATCCAGCGCTGATCAATGACACCCAAAACCCAATGTGAGGGATTCAGCAGACATGAGTAGCATCATGGTGGCCTCCTGCCCTCATCATCATCAAGATGATTACCTTCCAAGTAAATGCTCGCAGGTAGCACAGTAGACTATGCCAGTCCAGATGGCAAAAACCTTAGAAGAGGGTGAATAACGCCAACTGAGTCACAAGTCAACAGAAGGGGACCAGGGAGGTACTGTGGAGCCCAGACCAGTGGGCACTACCACAGCAAACACCTTGCCATCATATCATGCCCCACATCACAACCCCTTTAGGGATGCACCCATGACTGGAGTTGAACCCCCCAGCATCACAACCTCCACTAGTGACTGCCAATGTCACACACAGGCACATATATGACTGCCAAGGGGCACAATCAATCACGTGATCACCAGCAAACCCATCCACACATCACAGGCTCCAGTGCCAGCAGCATGGCACTGGCCTACACAGGCTGAATGTCATGGCATGTGTGAGGGCATGGGAGCAACATGGATGCAGAGCCCCCACCCCGCCCTTGTGCCTCCACCTGCTGGCTACACGCTGTCAGCTCTCCCATAAGCAGCACCTTACTGTGTGCTGCCCCCCTCCCCCAGCCTCTGGCTCTTCTCCCCCCTCATCCGGTCCCTCAGTCACTCTTAGGATACTGAGCGCCAACATCTTGCTCTGGTAGTCGAACGCAACCACCTCGCCCTGCAACCGCGTCTCCTGGCAGGTCCGGCACGAAACCTGGGAGCCGATGCTGAAGTATTCCCCCGGAGCCGCCATCTTCCTCCAGCCGGCCTGTGCGTGACGTGCTTTACCGCTCCGACCTCAGCGCGCAACCTTAAAAGCCAGCGTCAGGCGCGAGGGGTGCCGGGAAATTACCTTAGTGATGCGGCGTCACCACACCCCTCTGGCCGGAAGTTTCTGTCGCCATGTTGGAAGTGGCACTCTTTTCCATTAACTTGAGTAGAGAGAGGCCATCTTAACATTGGGACCGGCCGCCTGATTAACTTGTGCGGGACGTTGGCTTTTGTATACGACTCTCACTACCGGTTTGGCGGTTGGCATCGCCATTTTGATAGAGGGCAAATATTTCAATAAACTTTATTATGAGTGAACAATTGTAACAGTTTTGCAGGCTGTGAAGGGATTTCGGACGTGTCCCTGTGCATGTATAAACACTGCACTACGTGAGGTCTTTAGCGTGCCCAATAGACATGTGTGCTGGATTGTTACCATGGTAACAGCACTAAATTACCATATTATATGGCATGGCAGTGTAAAGCTGAACAATAATCGCGCTATATACTACCGCTGTGGAGCCTTGGCCTAAATCAGCCAATACACCCAGCTTTCCCAAACTCCTGAATAGTAAATATTCCATTTATGCAGTGATGCCAGACGTAGGGGCACAATTAGGCAGACCACTCAGTTCTAACCTAGGGCTACATGAAGAGGGCACTTATCTTCTCATTTTCATGAAGCTGCCACTAGGGGGAGCTCAGTGCAAAAACATTATCATAGCTTCCATTTCACTGTATAAATTCCTATGCACTGAGCTCCCCCTAGTGGTAGCCATAGGCAGATAGCTTTGTAATATGTGAAGTTATTAAAGGGTTTCTGTCACCATGTTTGACCAAATTAAACCAGATGGCATTTGCAATGCGCAAATGTCACCTGATGTCTAATATGGTCTTCTTTTTAAGATCTGTGTCCCCGTTTTCTTAAAAAAAACTACTTTTGTAATATGCAAATTACCCTCACTAGGTGCAAGGGGCAGTAACCCTGCACCTAGTAGCTCCGTTTTCCCCACCTTCTATATTTCATCATCAGTGCTGATTGACAGGGCCAGGCAGCTTGCTCTATCTGCTGCTGGCCCTGTCGGCGCTGCAAATACCGCGCCTGTGCCGTGGGTCAGTCATTCGGCGTAGGCGCAGTGAGTGCAGCTGGCTCCCGGCTTCCTCACTGCGCCTGCGCCGATGACGTCACACTACACCTGGAAGAGAAGGTGGTGCAGGCGCAGTGAGGAAGCCGGGAGCCCGGCAGCCAGCTGTACTCACTGTGCCTGCGCCGAATGACGGACCCACTGCGCAGGCGTGGGATTTGCAGCGCCGACAGGGCCAGCAGCAGATAGAGCGAGCTGCCTGGCCCTGTCAATCAGCACTGATGACGAAATATAGAAGGTGGGGAAAACGGCGCTACTAGGTGCAGGGTTACCGCCCCTTGCACCTAGTGAAGGTAATTTGCATATTACAAAAGTAGTTTTTTTAAGAAAACGGGGGCACAGATCTTAAAAAGAAGACCATATTAGACATCAGGTGACATTTGCGCATTGCAGCAGCCTTCTCTGTGATTACCAGGCACAGCCCCATAGAAGTGAATGGGGCTGAGCGCGATACCAAGCACAGCCCCTATACAATGTATGACACTGTGCTTGGTGAACACAGAGAAGGTAGCAGCGCTCATAGAAGCGCCAGTGCCTTCTCGAACAGCTGATCAGCGGGGGTCCCGGGTGTCAGACCCCCACCAGAGGCTAGGCCATCAGTAGTAAAATCTCAGGAAACCCCTTTATTAAAAATAAGCAGATAACAGATAATAAGAAGATAAAACTAGGTAGGAAGGGATACTGGAAACTGTAAATCACTTGCTATGATGAGGACAGGAGCTTCTTCAGGGTTCTGTACAGTACACAGAGTGTACCAGAAAAATAACACAACGCCCCCATAACCTGACATTTAAAGGAGCAGTTCATCCTGGCACATACAGAGGGCAGTACAGGACATGTAGTACTGCACTGTACTGTAAAGAAGAGCTACTGGACAGCCAACACAGAGGTTTTACCAGAGAAATGGCCATGTTGATTGGTTGGCTCTGAGTCTGACGCATGGTATGTTGAGTTTGGTATAAACTAACAATGGACTCGGAAAGACCACTCTAGATAAAAATATTGGGTTCAGAAGGTGCGTTATATTTTTTGGGACGCCTGTTGCACTTTTCCAACACTGAAGTTGGATAAAGAGGGTGACGCCGAGAGCGAGTTTTTCTTTTGTAAACCAGCAACTGGATCTGAATATTTTTATATTTGCATGTTATCAAAAATTTAGCATAGAGTTATTTAATAATATGTATCTGTATAGCGCCACCTGCTGTTTGATTGTTTTTTAATTTCTTTGTCCTGCTCACTAGGAAGGACACACATGTTCAGTTTCATCCTTCACCTGCCTCCTGAACTGTGATAGGGAGAGCATGGACACGCCTCCTGAGCTGTGATAGGGAGAGCATGGACACGCCCCCTTAGCTGCAGCAGAAAAGAACCTCCCCTTGAGCTGTCAGCTTGATATAAATCTAGCAGAGCAATGAATGTGGAGATCTCTGGATCCATGTGAGGTACAGGCTGGTTCTAGCTTTGTTAGAAAGGGATTGTCATGTAATATATGATGTCTGATTTTTATTTTTACATTAATCATGGGATAATCCCTTTAAATTAAAAATTTATTTTGCTTAAAATGTAAACTTGTCAGACATCTGGGGCATTGTGCTTTGCGTTTCAGGGAGTGATTGACACACGCGTATTGGGAAATTGGGGGCCCATAGTAAGTTTTGTTATGGGAAGATATGTGTATGCCCCTTTGGATGTTTTCTCTGCACTGAGCCACTGCAGCACTGTGCAGGTATTACAGTCTAAGTCCAGGGTGCCGTGCTGCTGTTCTCTGCATTGCACCAGGTTGGAAGAGGCGCTAGAAGGAGAGGATTTTGTGCTAGCTTTCACTGAACATTTCACCACTTTGCATTGTGAATCCAGAAGAAATCCACAAAGCATAGGGCATATTGATAGGATATGTCATAAATGTCCGATAGGTGGGGGTCCAACCTCTCAGCTTCTATCTCAACAAGTTCCATTGCAGCTAAATGGGTTCTCCAGGCTTTTAATATTGATGACCTATCCTTATACAGCTGATCGGCGGGGGTGACGGGCGTCGGACACCGCTGATCTGATATTGATGACCTATACCTAATATTAAAAGCCCGACAACCCCTTTAATGGAGAAAGTGGTGCTTGTGAAGCGTCCTCTTCATTCATGGTGGGCACCGTCAGGGCCAGTTCCAGGTTCATGTGGGCCCTTGGGCGATAAAGACACAGTGGGCCCCCCTTGTGTTATTTTGCACAAAGCACTCAGCAATGAAACTGCAGTGGGGGTCATACTGTATGGAGGGGGCACTGGGGGAGAATATACTATATGGGGAGTCATTATACAGAATAGGGGGCACTGGGGGTCATTATAGTCTGTGAGGGGCCACAGGGGGTCATTAAAGCGCAGGCTATTTATCACCACCGCATCCCTGCAAGCTCGATAGCGCCTTTCCACTGGGCATCGGCTCATTTGCTTCTTGCGCTCCACGTGGCTATTACGCCCATACCCCTGGCAACGCGGGGTTTCTACTTTAACCACATTGTGTTACAAACAGGTAAGGGTGGCCCACATCTCTATGTCCCCTTTTGGATCTGCATGTCAATATTTGCTATACTCCCATAATAGTGAACTGCTACCATTCTAATTGGGCACTGCTCCTCTGCTATCTCGCTATTCAGTATTGTTGTTCTCTTTCTTTTGCTTAGGTACTTTCACATCTGGTCAGGATCCATCCAAAACGCAGACTTTATAAACGGATCCTGCTCCATAGAGATGAATTGATCTTGGAACAGGATCCGTTTCTCTGCGTTTTGGAAGCACAGACAAAAATGCTACAACCCTAAGATGTGTCTCCGCATGTTCATGTAATGTGCGTTCACAATACAGCAGTTACCTCAGAGCGGGTTTGAACAAGAGCAAGCCGGCCACCGCAGCCATGTAGTAGTAACTAGGGGCAACGGCCTGACTGATGTGTGTGGGACAATGCCTATACAAATGGGAACTCTTCTAAACAGTACATTTTATATAAATACATTCTATTAGTAATAATATTGGTATGGTTATATCTAACTATACAAACTACATTTGTGAGATGGGAATACCCCTTTAAGTCTGTTGTGTACTTGTTGTAATTTCATGCACGATTCCTTACCTGAGGTTAGACTCACCTGTCATCTCCTTTACTGTTCTTTTTTCATGCTATCACCATATACATAACGTGATTGCATTTATTTATTTACCTAGTTTGTGTGATATTTCAGCTTATTGATAAAGGCTTTTGCCGAAAACGTTTTAAGTTGTACCTAAATACGCATAAAAAAAGCTTTCCTTGAAGCAATCCTCTGGAGTACAGTTTTGTTTACACTATTATACTGTATGGGGTGCTACTGGGATCATTATACTGAAAGGGGGGCACTGGGATCATTATACTGAAAGGGGGGCACTGGGATCATTATACTGAAAGGGGGGCACTGGTGGTCATTATACTGTGTTAGGGGCCCTCACACAGTATAGTTACCCCCCAGTGGCCTCACTTAGTATAATGACCCCCAAATGGCCCCCTCACACAGTATAATACCCCCCCTCACGCTCCCATCCTTACTGAAGTGCAGGGAAACCGCAGCTCATCTCTGTCTGGTTCTGGAAGTGATATAGATGATGCACTGCCCAGCAGAGGGGTCCTCAGGGTCACAGTCCAGTCCAGCAGGGGGATCAGGCTCCGTGCATTGTCTGGTGGCATTCAGCTAGTTCCAGAGCCCGGGGGAGCACAGCTCTGGGTGCTCAGCTCTTCTCCTCCCGCTCTACACGATTCTCCTCCCCACTGGGCGTGGTTACACCACATAACCACGCCTCTATGCAAATATTCAACTCTCTCCCCCCCCTTCTTCTATCAAACACGCCCCCTGCAGAACGTGCGTCTACTCCTTAGGGTTCGAGATGGGGAGTGCCGGGGCCCCAGCCCTCCCCCCTTGGCACACACTACACAGTGGGCCCCCCCAGGAGCAGTGGGCCCCGGCACTTGCTTGAGTATGCCGGGTGCTGGCGCCGACCCTGGGCACCGTGCTTGAGAAAAGAGCAGGTTCCAGAGGTGGGACCTGAACCTATTGGGCATTTATTGGCTTATCCTACTGATACATACAGCTGTGCTTGAAAGTTTGTGAACCCTTCAGAATTTTCCATATTTCTGCATAAATTTGACCTAAAACTACATCAGATTGTTCACACAAGTCCAACAAGTACACCAAGATAAATCAAAGAAATAAAAATAGAAATATTACTCTAGGTCCTTTATTTATTAAGGGAAATGATCCAATATCACATCAGTGAGTGGCAAAAGTATGTGAACCTCTAGGTTTAGCAGATAATTGGAAGGTGTTTTCAATGGGATGGCAATCAGGCGTGAGTGTGCTACCTGTTTTATTTAAAGAACAGATCTATCAGAGTCTGATCCCCACAACACATGATTGTGGCATAAACAAAGGAGTTTTCTGAGGATCTCAGAAGAAGAGTTGTTGATTCTCATCAGATTGGAAAAGGCTACAAAACCATCTCTAAAGAGTTTGGACCAATCCACATTCAGTCATATTGTGCACAAATGGAGGAAATTCAAAACCATTATTACCCTCCCCAGGAGTAGTTGACCAGTAAAGCTCACAACAACAGCAAGGCATGTAATAGTCCACGAGGTCACGGATGAGCCCAAGGCAACCTCTAAGAAACTGAAGGCTTTTCTCACACTAGCTAATGTTAATGTTTATGATTTCAGGAGGCTATTGAACAACAATGGTGTGCATTGCAGGATTGCAAGGAGAAATCTGGTGCTTTCCAAAAAGAACATTGCTGCCCATCTGCAGTTCACTAAGGATTAGCTAGAGAAGCCAGGAGGCTATTGGAATAATGTTTTGTGGATGGATGAGACCAAAATAGAACTTTTTTGTTTAAATGAAAAATGCTATGTTTGGAGACAGGAAAACACTATATGACAACATAAAACCACATCTCATCTGTATCATGGTTTGGATCTGTTTTGTTGCAAATGGGCCATGCCAGCTTGCCATGATGGAACAATGAATTCTGAAATATACCAGAAAAATTCTAAAGGAAATGTCAAGGCATCTTGAGTCACTGAGTCTCAAGATAATGTGGGTCAAGCAGCAAGACAACAATCCTAAACCCATAAATGATTCTACCAAAGAATGCTTAAAGAAGAATAAAGTTAAAGTTTTGGGATAGATAAGTCAAAGTCCTGCCCTTAATCCAATACAAATGTTGTAGAAGGACCTGCAGCGAGTAGTTCATGGGAGTTTTATACTGAGGAATGGGCTAAAATTCCTTCAAGACAATGTGCAGGATCAATCAAAAATTACCGGAAATGGTTAGTGGGGGTCGCACCAGAAACCAGGGGGTTCACATACATTTACCACTCTCAGACATGTGATATTGGATCATTGTCCTCAATAAATCACCAAGTCTAATATTTTTGACTCATGTTTAGTTTGATTATCTTTATCTACTTTCAGGAGTTGTGTTTAACTCGTATGTTGTTTTAGGTCAAATTTATCCAGAAATATAGAAAATTCTGAGAGAAGCAGTCACAATCATCAGAGCAGTCCTGCTCTGATTCTGGAGTATCTGTTTGTCAAACTCTTTATTGTTTAATTCCTCTGTTGTTCCTACTAGAAATGTATGAATACATTGACTTTGGGTTGTTACTATCTGGGAGCGTGTCCCTGCAAAGCCTGACTCTGTTCATTCAGTGCCGATAATGCAGGGACGTTTGACAAGGAAAATGGTAACCCAGTAGTCGCTCTATTTATACACTTCCAGGAGTGATAACAGAGGAACAACGAAGTTATGTGAAACAATGTTTCAGAATTATTTTTTTTAAAGGAGGGCTAATATTTACTGCAATAGACATGCCAAGCCAACAGACCCCCTTTAATTGTGGGTTAATCATTTATAACATTGGCTGCATGGTGGCTTGCAGCTCTAGCCTTCTGCCCATAGGAAAACCCAAAAGTACCCCGGTAATGACGGTTAATATAATGACTAGTAGTAGTAGTTATTTGCTGTCAGCTAAGGTGACAGCAGGCGCCGCCCTCTAGCTCGCCCAGATCATGTGACATACGCATGATTGGGCGTGTTTGGCTCTGCGTAGGAGGGGCGGGGCCTGGGTTGAGTCTGTTTGGTGACGAAAGATGAGGGGCGCGGCTCGTGACGTGTCAATCACCGGGGAGGAGAGCGAGGCGACTCATTCAAACTGCCTGCGATAACTGCCTGTGTTACCCGGCGGCTGGAGTTCTAGCGGTAGGTGGGCGGGGCTAGGCGGTCACGTGTTTCAGGGTCCGTTTCTAGGAGACGCGGAGAATTGCGCAGGGAGGAAAGGTCCGCATCGTTATGGGGGTCGTGTGTGCTGATAATATAAAGCATAGGAGCCCCCAGGACTTCTCACTGGGCAGCAGTTCTGGGACTACAAGGCTCAGCCTTCACTGGCAGGGCATGCTGGCACTTGCTTGGGCTCAGCTCCCCTCCTGGTCCCTCCACCTTTGCTTATAGAGATAGTCACATAGACATGTATTGGAAAATGTCTGACACATGGCATTGGAGACTATCACATTACAGTATATAATATAATATAATATAATATAATACATGCATGGCGGTATTATATGTGGGAATAATCGTGTTGTAATGAACGTTCTCAGATATTGCTGATATGCCGTCAATGTCAGATATATCGGGTCCCAACTCTGGAAACCTCTCATATACTAGAATGGTGGCCCCGAAGCGAAGGAGAGAACATCACGCCTGCGCAACATTCTGTTTTTTTTACTGCTGAGTTAAGTAAATAGCCAAGCAAAAGCGGTGAATGGACAAGCGTACTGCGCATGCGCGGTCACCTCTCAGTTCACTGCTATAGGACTGCCGGAAGTATAACTGCGGAACGGGTGTGGACCCATTCATTTCTGGGGCCACAAAAGATGAGGGCAGCACACCGTGTACTGTCCGTGCTGCGGCCCCGCAAAAAAGTTAGAGCATGGCCTATTCTTGTCCACAATCGCATTTCTATCATAGTGCCGGTTATAGTGCACACGGGCCTGTATCCATGTTTTGTGGACCACAAAGCACTACGGTCATCTGAATGCGCCCTAACCATAGCAGTGAAGGGAGTGTGGCTGCGCATGTGCGGCTTCTCTCCATTCACCTTCGGGGCCCTGTTCTATAGATAGGAGAGGGTCCCAGAGGCGGCACCCACACCTGTCTAACGTTGATGGCATAACCTACTAATATGCCACCATAGAGATCCATGTATTTGTGACAGACGCATGTTTCCATTGGGGAGCAGAAAGTCATGTGAATAGAATCACGTTATTGTCCCAAACAGTAAACGCAGATGTCCATAGATGAACAGCCATTATTAAAGGGGTTGTCTCATCCCAGATTAGACCCTCAGCAAATAGCTGATTTGAGTTCACACTGGGTATGTAGTGTACATTTAACGTATAAAAAGAGAAAGCTCCTGGCATACATGTCCCATTGTTCCCCGTACACTAGGTGGGGGCCAGAAGGTATTCATTGGTACACCTTTTGGAGCCTATGGGCAACATGTGACTGTATGACTCTGGCAATAAGGCTCGGTCTCTTCCTAGACCAGTGACGTCATGTTCATCGGTCACATGGCCTATAGATCAGGGATCATCAATCTTCGGCATTCCAGCTGTTGTGAAACGACAACTCCCAGCATGCTCCATTCATTTCTATGAGAGTTCTTAGAAGAGTAGAGCAAGTATGCATGCTGGGAGTTGTAGTTTCACAACAGCTGGAGTTCCGTAGGTAGCCTACCACTGGACTAGACGCAGCTCAGTCCCATTTAAAGGGGTTATCCCATCTTGTATCACCGCCAGGCGCAGCCGCCCGCTGCGCTCATGGAAACGAATGGGAGCGCATGCGCGGCCCGGCTCCCATTCATTTCTATGCTGCTGCCGAAAATAGCCGAGCCATTTCCGTCGGCTCAATAGAAATGAATGGGAGCCGGGCCACACATGCCCGGGGTCCTCCAGGCTCAGAGCTCCCCCGCTTCGTTCTCAATATAGGTGCGGGTCCCAGCGGTGGGACCCGCACCTATAAGGCAATGGGGGCATATCCTAGCGATATGCCCCCATTGTCAAAGATGGGATAACCCCTTTAAAGGGGTTCTCCGAGATATATATATTGATGATCTATCCTCAGGATAGGTCATCAATATCAGATCGGCAGGGGTCCGACACCCGGCACCCCCGACGATCAGCTGTTTGAAGAGGAGGCGCGCGCCGTATCAGCGCTTCCTCCTCTTCAGTGTTTACATGCTGGCCGACTCGGGGGTAGTGGTGAGTAGGTGTAATTACACCTAGCCACCCTATTTATTTCAATGGGACGGATCGCTTCCATAGACTTGTATGGGAGCGATTCTTCCCATAGAAATGAATGGGGCAGTGAGGTGTAATTACACCTACTCACCACTACCCCCGAGTCGGCCAGCATGTAAACACTGAAGAGGAGGCAGCGCTGATACGGCGCGCGCCTCCTCTTCAAACAGCTGATCGTCGGGGGTGCCGGGTGTCGGACCCCTGCCGATCTGATATTGATGACCTATCCTGAGGATAGATCATCAATATATATATCTCGGAGAACCCCTTTAAGTGAAGGGGCTGAGCTGCAGTACCAAGCAAAGCCACTATACAATGGACGGCGCTGTGCTTGGCATGCCGTGAGAAAGCCACAGTGATCACGGAAGCTCCACAACCTCATCAAACAGCTGAACGTTGGTGGTACCAGGTATCGGACCCCCACCTACTCTACTCGGAAAAAATACCTTAAATGGAGAGGGGGAAATGTGCACCCTGATGCTCCATTCATCTCTATAGTACTGCCATATAGATGAGTACAGCACACATGCTCAACCCTTGGTGCAGTTAAGTGGGCACAGGACCCCCATTCTCATAATTGGTAGGTGCTCCTGTAGTCAATCCAAACGTTTAGGCTACATTCATACGTCCGTATGTGTGCACATCCTGGAAAACGGTCAGTTTTTTGCGGATCAGTTGTTCCGCAAAAAGCTCAGTTTTTCCAGGACATCCGTTCTGTTTTTTCTTTAAAAAAAACGGAAAGGATGTATCCATATGTCATCCATTTTTTGCGGATCCGCAAAAAATGGAAGGATGAATAACATCTTTTTTTTTTGGGAGAAAACGGACCACAATTCGGGAGAAAAGTAGGACAGGAGGATTTCTGTTTGCGGATCCGCAAAACGGAACGGAACAGATTAACGGATGCGGACAACATACGGTGCAATGTCCGCAGATTATCAGGACCCATTGAAATGAATGGATCCGCAAAATATCCGCAAAAACCGTCCACAATTGCGGAACGGATGCGGATAGATTGCAGATGTTTTAAACGGACGTGTGAATGTAGCCTTATTCTGTGGATAAAGGATACGTTTACATTTTGGGGCAATGATTTACATATCATAGACACGTCAGTAGCTCGTCCTGTATATTATTCCAGAGCTGACTTTCTCTGCTGTGGACAAGGGACCTACTGTGCATGCGCTGCTCTCTGCCACATAAGTCATGTTGCGGTGGTAAGGGTTTGGGTAGGAAGAGTAGTCAGGGCACTTCACTGTCTTGGCCATGCCCAGCAGACACTTACCGGTATCACTCAAGATTCAATTCAAATTCATTTTTTCACCTATGTTACTGCTGTGGCATTCATCCTAGGGGTTGCTGGCAAAATATTATCTATTACTGGACTGTCTGCTGTATTATAGATGGATGAGGTGCACAGGGCTGGCGTGGCGTTGGCTGGTTACCTGCAGGAACACCTCCATGGCACTGAGGATTTCTGGCTGTGGGTGACCTACCTCGGGGATCCCGGCTGCATATTTCTGCTCTACTTTCCTCTGGCGTATGCTCTCAACAACCAACTGGGAGTCACTGTCCTGTGGCAAGGCGTCATCTGCGAGTGGCTGAATCTTGTCTTTAAGTGGTGAGTTATAAAGCAGTGGGACCTTCTAGAAGACTGGACTAGTATATACACTGGGGAAACTGCAGGGCACCTTGTAAAAACAAATTCTTATGTCCTGTTAGGGCATCTGGACATCGTAGAGGGGGTCACCTGCTCAGGTTCCCCCTCTGTGAGGCGAGAGTGACTAACTAGCAGCGGCCGTTGCTGTAGCAAACTGTCCATCCATTTCGTACAAGGACAACTACTCATTTTGATGGCCACATTTAAAGGGGCTGTCTTACTTCAGCAAATGGCATTTATTATGCGGAGAAAGGTAATACAAGGCACTTACTAATGTATTGCTTCCTTTGCTGTCTGGATTCCTTTTTCCATCACTTTATAAGCTTTTCATTTCCTTGGTTACGGACCACCCTGCGATCCAGCAGCATTGGCCGTGCTTGCACACTATAGAAAAAAGCACCAGCCTATGTGAGCTCCCACAGTCCCGGCCTCAAGTGCCTTGTACATTAGTAAGTGCCTTACCTTAGGCAAAATCTGCCGTTTTTAGGGGTCTCGGTGGCTCTCATATTACAGGGGTGGAGATAGCCCCTTCATATTAGTGCATTTACATGCTGTACTAATAGAGATGAGCTAGTGGATAATTTTGCACCACTAAATGGTCTATGATGTCCCAGCTGGGGGGCAAAGTTTAGTATGTACTATGTAAGAAGCCTTCCTTTAATGAGGCATTTAGTTGGGGCAGTTGCATGTACTAGCTCCCTCTATTAGGGCATCTGGTAGGTTTCTTCATTTTAAAATGGCATATTTCTGTTAAATAGCACGTCTGGCCACTCAGCTGTCTGCTGTCCCGATGCTGCTCCTATCCTGGCCGCTTCCAGTTCCTGCAGGACCAGGAATAGGCTGGAATTGTGGATCCTGTAATGCAACAAAGAAGATTTGACAATTATTTGTAAAAAAAAAAAACGGCTATCCCATTTTACAGATCCTGCCACATGCCATTTGTTTACATCTTCATTCTGCTAAAGTGTGGTGTTTCCTTACATGCTGAAACTACATTTCCCATGAATCATAGCAGGCTCTAAAACTGTCTACTGGCCAGCCTCGCACCATAGCCGGTCACCACCCAAGGTCTGACACAGCCAATGTGTCTCTCGGTCCCCTGCCTATCCTCGCACCATAGCCTGTGACCACCCAAGGTCTGACACAGCCAACGTGTTTCTCGGTCCCCTGCCCATCCTCGCACCATAGCCTGGTCACCACCCAAGGTCTGACACAGCCAATGTGTCTCTCAGTCCCCTGCCTATCCTCTTACCATAGCTGGTCACCACCCAAGGTCTGACACAGCCAACCTGTCTCTCAGTCCCCTGCCTATCCTCCCACCATAGCCAGTCACCACCCAAGGTCTGACACAGCCAGTGTGTCTCCTGGTCTTCTGCCCAGCCTCGCACCATAACCGTTCACCAACCAAGGTCTGACACAGCCAACGTGTCTCTCGGTCCCCTGCCTATCCTCGCACCATAGCCCATCACCACCCAAGATCTGACACAGCCAATGTGTCTCTCGTCCCCTGTCTATCCTCGCACCATAGCCTGTCACCACCCAAGGTGTGACACAGCCAACGTGTTTCTCGGTCCCCTGCCTATCCTTGCACCATAGCCTGTCACCACCCAAGATCTGACACAGCCAACGTGTCTCTCGGTCCCCTGTCTATCCTCGCACCATAGCCGGTCACTACCCAAGGTCTGACACAGCCAACGTGTCTCTCAGTCCCCTGCCTATCCTCGCACCATACCCGGTCACCACCCAAGGTCTGACACAGCCAGTGTGTCTCCTGGTCTTCTGCCCAGCCTCGCACCATAACTGTTCACCAACCAAGGTCTGACACAGCCGATGTGTCTCTCGGTCCCCTGTCTATCCTCGCGACATAGCCTGTCACCACCCAAGGTCTGACACAGCCAACGTGTTTCTCGGTCCCCTGTCTATCCTCACACCATAGCCGGTCACCACCGAAGGTCTGACACAGCCAGTGTGTCTCCTGGTCTTCTACCCAGCCTCGCACCATAACCGTTCACCACCCAAGCTCCTGACAAAGCCAGTGTGTCCCTATGTCTGCTGGGACCATTCCCTGCAGCTCAGTAGAGTGGTGCATACACGGCATCAGAGATGTCCAATATACCGGGCTACAACTTTTAGCTCCTTCGCCAAGTCACGGGATATACAGGATGTCCCTAGATAGGCCACAAAATTTCATGTGAAAGGTCACATGACCTGTGGCAGGATCTGAAAATGGAGGCCCTTTGGAGACAAGAAGCGTATTAGAAATATTCAACGCTTGGAAAACTATTCGTTTTTCGTTTATTTGTGAAATTACTGTAATCTTGGTGGAAGAAAAGGGAACTTGCCCTGTGTAAGAGGGTGGGGCCATTCTTCTGCATACTCTGCTGCATACATGGAGGAGATGGAGTCTATCTACAGAGCTTCCGTATCCACCAGTAATGTCACACTGTGCTGAGAGCTGAGCACCAGTGACCTTCGCATATGGGTGCCTAATATGCAGACCTTGTTTCTGGAGAAAACTGCATCCATACATCAGGAGTGTCAGGAGCAGATCACTACAGAGATTTCATAGAGACGTATGAAGCTATTAGGCCTTATTTCTAGAACAAATTTGTGATCCCTCAAGCATCTTAAGGTATATTTTGTATGGTCAGCAGCCATAGCCTTCTCTAGGGATCACCTTAGTTTGCTCTTGTTGCAATGCTAGCCCTATGAAGAAGCAACACCAAGTACAATTTTTAGATGAGTGCTAGTGTAATTTAATAACCGTATGATATTACACTTAGCTCTTCTTAGGCCTCATGCACACGACTGTAGTTTTGGTCCAGGTCCGATCCTCATTTTTTGCGGTTCAGTCATGGACCTATTTGTTCACAAATTTTAGAACATGTCTTATTCTTGTCCATTTTGTGGACAATAGCCATTTCTACTATTGGGACCGAGAAAAGTGCATGATGCATACGGCCGGTGTCCGTATTTTGCAGATCCGCGGTTTGCGGACCACAAAACAAATACAGTCATGTGTATGAGGCCTGATATTCTCAATCCACAGGTTTCTGTTCGGTGAGCGGCCATTCTGGTGGGTCCATGAAAGTGGTCTACATGACGTCTATAACCTGAAGCAGTTTCCATCCACTTGTGAGACGGGCCCTGGTCAGTGCAGACAAGCTATGTATCACATTTTTTTCACGTTATATAGCTGATATGGGCTGGATATGTGACACTAACCCTAAATACTGTTCTCAGGAAGTCCTTCAGGACACTGCATGATCACCGGAGCTGCTCTATGGCCCATAATAATGTTCTGCACTGACCGGTTACAGAGGTGAGACACAAAGAACCTGCTCTTTAGACTATCCTAGAATGCCTTTGTGAGCACTTGGCTTATTTCTCTCAAACCATATGAGTTTCCAGTCATATATAACTCCCATCCCCTCCAAATCTAATTTACGTGAGAACATTGCCGCTGATGTGGGCAGAATTCCTTCAGTCTCCTTTGGCAACAAGTACTTCTGATAGACCTTGGTCTCATACATACCACGTACACAAATGTTAACATAGAATTATCTTATTCAGGGGCATGATCCGGACTCTTCCACTCTTATTGTACAGTTTACTGATGGTGGGGATTGCCGTGTCCAGACTCCTTATCCTAGCACACTTCCCCCACCAGGTGGTTGCTGGCATCTTTACAGGTAAGTGATATCATGGTAAGATGACAGCTGAGTCTCACCATGTCATTTATTTCTTGGTATGCTCTTCAACATTCTTCCTGTAGTCAGATCCGGGACGTAAGCTGCTATGTAGCTATAGGTTTGTCACAGAGTCATCCAGACTATGCATAGTCCCTGCTCACCCCTCCCCTTTCTATGGCTCCTCCTCTTTTTCTGTCTTACCTGATGCAATGATGATGTAATGTTAAACTACATTTCTCTCATACAGGTGTGCTCTTAGGATACTTCTTGCAACGTAACACTCCCCACGACCGCAGTTTTGCTTTTTTTGTACGGTCTTCAATGTATCTGCTTTTTGGGGCTCTTCTTGTATACTGGGGAATGAGTGCGTGTGGACTGGATCTTTCATGGTGAGTATGACCTTTTGACATATAATATGATACAATGCCATTACGTTTCAGGATTGGAGCATTCCTGGTGTCCCTAAATAGGTGACATGCCAAGTGGATAGACCATACCATCTGCCGTGATTCACAATATTACATGCTACATGGTCATTAAAGGGACCATGGCACTAATATAAATGTATCCCACCCAACAGATATCCAGGTTATACCACCATTTATCAAAACCTTATGCCTTATTCTAAATCACTGCACCCTGTGGCAAATCTGATATTGATATTCAGTTGCTGTAGGTTACGTCCTGCATTGGAGTGTTGTAATGTAGGACACTCTAGTGCAGGGATCTCAAACTCGTGGCCCTCCACATGTTGCAAAACTACAACTCCCAGCATGCCCCAATAGCTGTAGGCTCTCCTGGCATGATGGAAGTTGTAGTTTTACAACAGCTGTAGGGCCACGAGTTTGAGATCTCTGCTCTAGTGTCATTAGTAAGAACAATGTGTGTAGTTAGTGTCAGGACACATCTCACTGCCTGAACGTATGATAGGACAGCAGACACTTGGGAAACCAGGAAGTAGGATTCAAGCATGGGGGATAAGAGAAAACTGCAAATGAGGTAAATCTGAAGAAAAAACAATGCAAGGAGGAATGGGAGCTAGAGTAATTGATGAAAATTACACTTTTGCCTTATTCACACGTCGGTGATTGTGAGCCAAAACCAGGAGTGGAGGCTAGACAGAGATATCGTATAATGAGAGAATCTGCTCCTGTTCTGTGTTTAGAGCCGCACCTAGTTTCGGCTCATAATCACTGATGGAAATCACTGACCAAAACACTGATGTGTGAATGAGGCATTAGAGTGAAAAGTACAACCCCTTTAATTCTTTTTGTTTCATGACTGGTGCTAGGTCCATCCATCTGGCCTCTAAATGGTGTATGAAGACGGAATGGATACGGCCAGAGACCAGACCCTTTTCATCAGTGACGAGGAGCGCAGGGAACGCTCTAGGACTGGGATTTGCCCTGCACTGCCCACTCCTCCGCAGATTGCACACAGACACTCCAAGCTGGCGTGAAAGGGGCATTTGTCTACTGCTGTCAGTTCTCTTCCTGAAGCTCCAGCAAGCGCTCCCACTTCCAGTATCCCCCCCTCTGCTCTACTACCTGCTGAACTTTCTGCGCCATTGTACCTGTCCCCTAATTGTTATTATTCTGTCCCCTTATATTGTAAGGGGCTTGGACTCAGGGACTATGCATAAAAGAGACTAAGGCAACCCGACTGTCGCTCAGGAAATGATCTGCTGAGGTTCAGATTTTAATGTACTGGAAAGATGGACTTGAATTTTTTTTCTTTTGTTCCTATATTTAAGAAATTCAGGAGGTTAAACATTTCAGTTTCTGTTCTGTTAAAAAGAGTAAAGGGATTTTCCACTCTATTGTATGTCATACATACAAGTGCAACACGAGGGGGGGCACATACCTAAAAGGTATTAGTAAAACTTTTTTGCAGTAGAAAATATAGTGCACAGCTCCCAAACTTCCAGCCATAACCATAGACAAAATGGCAGTCAGATGCTTTATAAATATGGGTGTGTTATAATATTATGTCTGTTCTAAAAACCAGACTGTCAAAGAGAATCTGTCGTCACTCCTAACATGTCAGTTTTCCTAAAAAAAAATGTTATTCCCCATGCCATGATGATTCTGGAGCACCTGTTCATATAACTCCATGTTGTTCCATTCCTCAACTACTACTTTGCTACTAAAAATATATTAGTGAATTTACAACTGGTGTATGAGGGGGGCTGTGCCTTGCCAACTCAACAGCCCTGACACTTCTAGTAGCAATAACTGAGGAACGGACTGTCATACAGTTACAGTATATAAGATGTTCCAGAATAATTATTGTATGGGGGAGTAGTTACTAAATCAGACATGTTGGGAGAGGGGACAGGTCCTCTTTAAAGTTTTGATCTCCGCAGACAATGAAAATAAGCCATAGGTGGCCATACACTTGACTGTAAATATTTTGCTGTCCGCAAAACACGGATCCGCAAAAAATACGGATGATGTCCGTGTGCATTCCGTATTTTGCGGAAAGGAACAGCTGGCTCCTAATAGAACAGTCCTATCCTTGTCCGTTATGCAGACAGTAATAGTACATGTTCTATCTTTTTGAGGAGCGGACACAGAAAGAAAATACGTTTGTGTCAATGAGCCCTAACAGTCATTTGGCCAACAGCTTTTTCTTAGAAACTCCCCTCACACATGCACACTTTCAGTTCAGCGAGCATGCATGTGTTTTCATTGGGGAGAGGGACAGCCATTTAACTTGAAAAGAAAGTATCAGATATGTTGAAATTCCCCCGTTAAATGGACATCCGGTCCCACCGAGTGCATTCTAAAAGTCTTCAGACCCTTTCTCTTTTTTCACATTTTGTTATGTTGCCTTGTGCTAAAATTTAAAAAATAAAATAAAAATAAAAAATTTTTCCTCATCAATCAGCACTCCATACTGAGAAAGTGAAAAGGGAATTTTATGAAAATGTTTTCAAATTTCTTAAAAAGGAAAAACCAAGATTTTGCTTGGCCATAAGTATTCAGAACCAGGGGCGTAGCTATAGGGGATGCAGAGGTAGCAGTCGCTACCGGGCCCAGGAGCCTGAGGGGGCCCAAAGACCCTTCTGCTGCATAAGAAGACACACAAAGCACTGAGGGAAGGGGGCCCAAGCTGAACTCTTGTACCAGGGCCCATGAGCCGTTAGCTACGCCCCTGTTCAGAACCTTTGCTAGGACGCTTCAAATTTAGCTCTGGGGCCTCCCATTTCTCCTGATCATCTATGAGATGATTCTACACCTTGATTGGAGTCCATCTGTGGTAAATTCAGTTGATTGGACATGATTTGGAAAGACATACCACTGTCTATATAAGGTCTCACAGCTGATAATACATATCAAAACAAAAACCAAGCCATGAGGATGAAAGAACGGCCTGTAGACCTCAGAGACAGATTGTGTGGAGGCATGGATGTGGAAAAGGGTACAAAAAAATCTGCTGCACTGAAAGCTCCCAAGAGCACAGTGGCTTCCATAATTCTTAAATGGAGGAAATTTGGAACAACCAGGACTCTAACTAGAGCTGGGTGCCCCAGCAAACTAAGTAAGGCTTCATTCACATGACCGTATTTTGTTTCCGTGTCCGTTCCGTTTTTTTTGCGGACCGTATGCGGAACCATTCATTTCAATGGGTCCGCAAAAAAAAATGGAAGGTACTCTGTGTGCATTCCGTTTCCGTATGTCCGTATTTCCGTTCCGCAAAAAAGATAGAACATGTCCTATTCTTGTCCGTTTTGCTGACAAGGATAGGCATTGTTACAATGGATCCGCAAAAAAACGGAAACACGGATGCCATACGGAACGTCATCCGTTTTTTTTTTGCGGATACGCAATTTGCGGACCGCAAAACACATACGGTCGTGTGAATGAAGCCTAAACAGGATAGAAGGGCTTTGGTAAGAGAGGTGACCAAGAACCCAATGGTCACTCTGGCAGACTTTCAAATATCCTGAAGGTCAACCATCACTGCAGAACTTCATCAATATGGGCTTCATGTCAGACTGGCCAGAAAGATGTCTCACCACGTGAAAGTTTGCAAAAAAGCACCTAAAGGAGTCTCAGACTGAGAGACAAGATTGTCTGGTCTGATGAAACAGGTCATATTTGGAGGAAACCAGGCGCTGCTCGTCACCTGACCAATACCATCCATTCAGTGAAGCTGTCAGGGCTGGGATACACAGATAAGGGGTAAGTGATCCCTAAGCTTAATCCCAACCCCTTTCCCTGCCTATTGCCCGCTCAGGCTAACCCCTGAGCCGACAACCTGAAGACTGGAAATACACTAACAAAAGTGCGGGGGATGGGAAGACAAACAAGACAGACAAACAAGAACCAAATGGGTAGTCAGGTAGCCGCGTCAAAACCAGGAGAGTACGTCAGGAACAAAATCAGCAAGCAGAGAGAAGTAGTCAAAAACACGCCAAGGGTCAAAGAACATAAAGAGTCTAAACTGCAGAGCAAGAATGTCAAACCAGGTAGTAGCAAGGAAACTCCAAACACTGGCAGCTAGGTAAAAGTTAGAGGGCCTTAAATACCTAGCAGACCCCACCCAACCAGCTGACTGGGAGGAGAAAGCAAGGAACAAAAACTTAACTCATGAGATACCAATGAACAGAAAATAAACAGACGCTATATTGTTCGCGTTTTCCGGCGACCAGTAACAGGCCGCGAGCGAGAGTGCGCACCAGCCACGTCCCTGGCACTTATGACCGTTGCGCGCGTCCCCTTCCTGGGACGCGCATCCACAGCCAGAGACCGCCGGCTGGAGGAGGAGCCTGCCGAAATAGCGGACGAAGCCTGACCCGGGCAACCACCTCGCCACCAGAGTCAGGGGCAGGACCAGCAGAAAGGGTGCAATGACTGCCGGTCCTGACAGAAGCATAGTAGTCACTGCATCATGCTGTGAGGGTATTTTTCAGTGACTGGGACTGGGAAGACCGGTCAGGGTTGAGAGAAAGCAAAGTACATATATATTCTTAATGAAAACCTGATCCATAGTGCTCTGGACCTCAGACTGGGCCAAAGGTTTACCTTCCAACTAGAAAATAACCCTAATCACACAGCCAAGACAACACAGGAGTGGCTTAGGCCCGTATTACACCAACAGATTATCTGACAGATTTTCTGACCAATGGCTGTTTACACATACAGATCTTTTGTTATACACACCAGCTATTGGTCTGATTGGACAGATATTGGTCAGATAATCCATTGGTGTAATACAGGCCTTAGGGACAACTCTGTAAATGTCGTTGAATGGTCCAGCCAGAGCCCTGACTTGAACCCAAACATCCCTGGAGAGACCTGACATGGCTGTCTACCGATGGTTTCTATTCACCCTGACAGAGTTTGAGAGGATCTGCAGAGAAGAATGTCGAAAAAAAATCCCCAAATCCAGATGAACAAACCTTGTCGCATCATACCCAAGAAGACTGGAGGTTGTAATCGCTGCCAGAGGTGCTTCAACTAAGTCCTGAGTAAAGGGTCTGGATACTTATGTCAATGCAAGATTATGGGGGGAATTCATCATAAGGGGAATATTTGAAATCTGTGCAGGTGTACTTTAAGAGGACCTTTCACCACTCCAGGCCTGTTTTAACAGCTTTTTGCGTTCCCCATGTAATAACAATGCTGAAGCAGCTATTCCTGTGGCTCTATGTTATGCTGTTCCTTTATTATTTGTACTAGAAGTTATGAATGAATTGCTATTAGCCTTCAGTAAGGGAACAACGGGGAGGTAACCAGTTGGGGGGTGTACCTGCAGAGTCTGAACATGGCAGCACTGATTGGATAGAGTCAGTCTGTGCAGGTACACACCCCCAACTGGTTATCACCCCCTGTACCCTTACTGCAGACTGCTAGCAAGTCATTCATAACTTCTATCAGGAATAATAAAAAAAAATGATACAACATAGAGCCATAAGAATAGATGCTTCAGAATTGTTATTACATAGGGAATACATGAAGATATTAAAACAGGCATGTCAGGACTGGGGACAGGTCCTCTTTAATGCTGAATTTATCAAATGTCAAAACACTCTGGTCTAGAAAAGCTCCTCCAATTTTCCCACTCCACCCTCCTACTGGAAAGAGATTGCCACTTTTTTGCGACATTTTAAAAAAGTCTTAATGATAAATCTGGAGTGAAACTCTAACATAGCACCCACTTTCCGCCAACATTACAAAACTGGAGTGAGTGGTGTAAAAATTCACAAAACTTTTACGCAAGTGAGTGCAAAAAGTCTCAAATGCCCTATTTTGCGACTTTTTGATGCCAAAATTCTGGAGTGAAGGAATGATAAATCAGGGCCTTTGTTTTTTCCTTTTCAGTAAATTAGCAAAGATTTAGCAAATTCTGTTTTCACTTTTTCATCATGGAGTATTGAATGAAGAATGATGCAGAAAAACTTGATTTTTTAGCACAAGGTCGCAACATAACAAAATGTGAAAAAAGTGAAAGGGTGCGAAGACTTTCTGAATTGACTATATATCACACACACAGGAGTCTCCGTTGTACATTTTTGCAGTTTTTTCCTTTCCAAAGTATGTAGGACAATATATAATGAATCTTTTCTCCAGGGTGCTGACCGAGGAAGCCACTCCACGTATCTCGGCTTCCAGGTCCCTATTAGTGAGATGTGGACGAATGGGACATTGGTGATAATTAGAATAATCATTCTTTATAGAATGCCATCATCCTGACAGGACGGACACAAACTGGTGCATTTTGCTCTCTATCTTTGGTGCATGCAGAAAGCCAAGCTCTTAGCACAGGTCTGTATGGTGGCATACCGAGTCCCTGTAGGTCTACATTACAGGGCCATAGAGGTACCGTATGTTTCCCTTTAACAGCAATATTTTGGGAGAGAATACTTCAGTAAAATATGTTCTGAATCGTGCAGGGCAAGGGCTTTTTCAGCAGATCTGGTGACATAACGGGTCTCTGTATGGGAATGCTAGGTGGAGGTTTCCGCCTAGCAGTGAGCCCAATGATGTCACCACCATTAATGGGCAGGCTTTAGCGCTGCCCTAGCCTGTAAAACAGCCTAGGGCAGTGCTAGAGCCTGCCCATTAGTGCCAGTGATGTCACCAGGAACACTGCTAGGCAGAAGCCTCCGCCTAGCAGTGTAAAAATATTTTTAAAAAACAGCCCTTGAGCTGCGTGATGCAGTGCAGGGCAAGGGAGAGCATCAGAACATGAAATGCTGCCTGGGTGAAGATGGGGGAGTTATGGTTCCAGCAAATAATGTAATATTTTGTATAATGAAACATTCTATATCTTTTGATATATTTTCTGCATCAATTCCTGCAGGATCTCCGCTTGCTGTCATTCCATATGAACCTTCAGTCTGTCATGTGATGGACACATAGGTGCAGTGGTCATTGCTGTTCAGTTAGCAGAGCTGTCCCTTGTAACGAGCCATGCACCTCTGTGTCCATCACATGACCAGGAAAGATTTGAATGTCATGTGAGTAAACAATGTAGGTTTCTACTAATGACAACAAGCAGAGATCTTGAAAAAACAGTACAACATTATGTAACCTTAAAGGGGTTGTCTCACTTCAGCCAATGGCATTTATCATGTAGAGAAAGTTAATATAAGGCATTTACTAATGTTTTGTGATTGTCCATATTGCCTCCTTTTCTGGCTTGATTCATTTTTCCATCACATTATATACTGCTTGTTTCCATGGTTATGACCACCCTGCAATACAGCAGCGGTGGTCGTGCTTGCACACTAAATTCGCTTGCCAGGACCGTGTATAGGCATGCATGCGCAGCAGATTCAATCCCGGCCACCTTGCATCTGCACTGCAGTGGTAGTCGTAACCATGGAAACAAGCAGTGTATAACGTGATGGAAAAATGAATAAAACCAGCAAAGGAGGCAATATGGATAATAACAATACATTAGTAAGTGCCTTATATTAACGTTCTCTATATGATAAATGCAATTGAAGTGAGTCAACCCCTTAAATTTGCTGACAGTAATCTAATCATGTGGCGTGAACATGGCCTTATAGCCTTAAAGTGTAACAGTCATTTTTTTTTTATTTTTGTAATGTTTAGGGGCAGTGATACTGACCATTTTTGTAATATACTTTTATTACTGAAATCATACATTTCTATTAGAAAAATAGCTCTAAAGTGGCCCATTTTGAGCCTCCTCTGTCTTCTGTTTACATAACAGTGGAGTCTTGCTAACACTTTGTTATGTAAACAGAAGATAGAGGAGGGTTGCTAAGGCACAAAATGGGCCACTTTGGAGCTATTTTTCTAATAGAAATGAACGATTTCAGTAATTAAGGTATATTACAAAAATGGTCAGTATCACTGCCCCTATACATTACAAAAATAAAAAAAAGAATGACAGTTACACTTTAAACAAATAATGTCAGTCATTTTTCTTAACCCTCACCCCAAATCAGACACCCACTGGGTTTTCTGCAAGTCTGAGCACATTTTTATTTATACAAGGACAAACAGGACATATTACAAAATACTCAGATGAAAATTCATACCCACAGCATGTGAGGGAGACATAGAGACACACAAAAAAGGGGAGTTTACAGTGGACCAGCCTTTCATGGAGTCCACCCAGAGCCCCCCGACTCTGCACGTAATACTGCCGAACAACATGTGAGGTTTTCTTTATTAATTTAGAAAAAAATATATATATTTATTTACACGACAAATTACGAGACAGTTGCACAAGTCCACTGCGTGTGATGGTGAGAGGAGTCGAAGCCTTAAGACATTTTTAAAGGTATATCCACCCACACCTGATCCCGTCCCCACCCCCCCATTCCGAAATGTTCTGGCCTCGGAAGGAACAAGTATAATGTAAACAACGTCCGTGACCAAATCTCCTATTTAATATGTTGAGCATCCATTAGTAGTGTATTAATCTGATATTACACTTGGGTGAGAACATTGGGCCTCAAGTATGAAGTATGGCGCTATTCATTGTCCAGAGCAACCAATCCGATCCTTCCATTGTTTTCTAGCCTGCACTGGAAAAACATGAATCAGAATTTGAGTGCTATCAGGTATTGTGTGCACTAGTTTTTTTTTACTTGAGGCACAGTATTTTTCTTTGCAATGCCATCTGCATGGAGGAGACACCAGACTGAACCAACTGGTAAAGTATATGATTTAGTGGTAAAAAAAAAAAAAGATGCCATAGATGTGACAGGCTGATCTGTTCTTCTAAGAAAAAAACACAGCCTAAAACTCATGTGTCATCTCACTGCAGCTCACCATTGAGTACTAGGTAGAGCCAGTGTTCACCTGACACATGGCACCTAAAGTCCTATGCCCTAATAAAAGTAAGTTGGTTGGTACTACTGAACCCATCCCTGCTGTACTTCTACTCAAGGACCATACAAGAGCATGTCTCATGTGTTTGGCCACATCACTCCTTTATATAAAAAGAGCTATAGAGAGTCACCTGATATCTTGGTTTATTAGCCAAGAGGAACGGACTGTTTAAAGGCTACGTACACCTATGGGGGCAATTTTTTTATTATTATTGCATTTTACTCATTTTGAGCTAAAATCACTTTTTCGATTGGTCTTTATAAAAAAAAAATGTTGAGCCCCTTCCTCTGTACAGCCTTGAGATTCTCTAGTAGCAGGAACTGTATCTTTACTGTGTTCTGTCAGGCAGCTCAGCTGATGGCAGCTATCTCTGACCTTATAAACACTCATGATAGCTCAATTCTTATCTTACTGATAAGAATGTTGCTTTAAAAATTGCTTATGACCTTTTAATAATTTAGAAATAAGGTTTATTAGCTGACTGGCGCAAAGTGAAAGTACAATTCACACAGCTAGACATTTAACCCTTTGTGACAGAACATCAGAATATTTTTAATAAAGACCAATTGAAAAAATTATTTTCAGCCCAAAATGAGTAAAATGCAATCATAAAAAATGCCCCTGAAGGTGTACATAGCCTTTAACATACACTGCCCCCTTAATGGCAGTTAGGGCCATTGAATGGGTAGGATATTACCTACTAGCTTTCTGTAATGTTTTCCCATTAATAACATTTATCACCTATGTACAGGATAGGTGATAAGTTTATTGTTGCTGGTGGTCTGACCGCTGGGACCCCCACCTGTCACAAAAATAGGAATCTTTAATTCCCTGTGTGAATGGTTCAGTGTTATGCCTGCTTAACTACCGCTTCTTTCACATCTATGGGACTTATTAGGGCGATGCTCAGATATCTCTGTCAATCCCATGGAAATTAGTGGAGCACCACCGGACCATTCTCACAGCAGACATAGGACCCCCCGTTCTTGTGATAAGTAGGGCACTCAGCAGTCGGACCCCTGCAATTAGACAACATCTATCCTGTGGATAGGTGAAAAATGTTAATGGGAAAACCCCTTTAACTGTACATAGAAAGAAGAGGGAGAGTTTGTAGTGCTCAGCTAAATATATACTTTTTAGAATCAGAGACCCCATTTAAAGGATTGTCCAGGATTAGAAAAATATGTCTGCTTTCTTCCAGAAAAGGAACCACTCCTGTACAGAGGTTGTGTGCAGCTCAGCTCCAATCTCTTCAGTGGACCTCAGTTACCATACCAGACACATGTGGACTGGTGTGGGGCTGTTTTAGGAAGAAATCAGTCATGTTTTCTAATCCTGGTCAATCCCCTTAAAGAAGAACGCCCGTAAAAAATTTTATTCTCTGACCTGTTAGAAAGGTGCATGATATAATCTGTAGTGATTGTCATCTTCTTATCAGTGACTGTTTCTGTGAGTAAAAACCTCTCTTCTTATTGTAGCTGGGTCATGTGACCAACTCCCTGACCTCCAACTGACCCAGGACAGAAAGCCAGTAACTGCTCTATTCATTCCTATGGGAGCCTCATTTTCAGTCTCATAGGAATACATAGAGAATTAGACTTCCTGTCCACACATAAGTCTATGTGTGAGTTGGTCTAATTGCTGATCACATGACACAGATAAGAAACTTCAGGATGATATAAGTAAAAAATTCAGACATTGGTAAGAAAATGACATTCACTACAGATTATATCATGTACATTTCTAGCAGGACATGGAATAAAATTTAATTAACTACATTTTTACAAGATATCCTGCTGTCTTGTTTGGGCAAGGGCAGGAAACCCACAGACCGTGCTCGGAATATAGAGGCTTTTGTCTGGTATTGCTTCCATCAACGTCCCGTGACACCTTTGTATTGAGAAGATGGTCACTGAGACAGGAAGTCAAGTGGTTGCTAAGCAACATATACACATATAGGTATATCATATTGAATAATGGATTTATATTGTTACTGGACTGCGGTTTGGCTTTGATGTTGGTTCGCTGGCTCAACCTGCAGAATGGCTGCACTAACGGCCCTGTACATTTACTGAATCAGTAGTGTTTCTATCCTAGGAAATGTCTAAGAAGTAGATCTCAACATATTAAATATAAACCCGGTTGCCCATAGAAGGCTGTAGTGTGAAGCCAAATGGCCAAAAATTCCAATAAGAGCCTGGCATCCCATAGGTCTTCGGAAGTTGCGGAACTGGATTCTCTACACCTGAAGGCTACATCATTGTCTTATAGAGGGCTGACTTGCATAGCAGTCAAAGAGTTTCATTATTAACATAATATATGAATTAAGGGAGGGGGAAGCAATAAATATCTCAAAGATTGCAAAAGTGAAACCCTTCAATCCACACAATTCTTTCAATTTGGTCCTTGGCAGGATAAAGCTTCTCCAATTGAATAGCTGTATGAGCTGTGTGTATACGTTCACATTAACAGATACGCACATACTAACCCTGGGACAATGACATGGTTAATGAGTAAGATGCACATATACACACACACACACACATACATGTAGAGGGGCACTTATTGTCATGTCCTCTAGGGACTGGCATCCAATGGGGAGTTTTTTCATGATGAACTTGTCTGTAAAAGGAGTTGCCTTGTTAGGGCATTTTTTGGGGGGGTGGGGTTAAATATGGCATTCTGCTCTGGAGGGCCAACTGCACTGACTGCCCTCAGCTGCCAAGAGCACGTGCAACAGGTTAGCCAGTTTCGTTGGTACAAATCTGCCCTTTAAAGAAGATATCTCAGACTAGAATTTTCAGTCTCTTACCAAGCCCAAAAACAAGCGATTTCCAATCCCACTGATGATCAAAAAAAGTCATGTTCCCCCAAATAACTGGGCTGCCGAAAAGCTGGAGCCCCCACAAGCCAGGCATTTAATATAATAATTGTGGAACAACCATTTAAGGAATGGGTTTGAAGGATATTCTCCATAAACACAGGTAAGTAGTCAGAAATGTTATCGCTACATCTCAGGCCTTGTTAGCGCCTGATCTGACAAGCTTTTTTCAGCATTTTTAAAAATGTTTTTTATCATTGCATTTTACATGTTCTGGGCTAAAAATCCTTTTATTCAATAGGTCTTTATTAATTTACCTTCAGTTTCAGTGCATTTACAGACTATGGCACTCTTTAGAAAGAATCTGTCAAGGAGCTGCTGTGACTGCTCGATCCATAGCCCTTATCGCTGAACTCCTAACAGCTCATAAACGCTCAATTAAGCCATATTCTTATCAGTCGGAGGCCTCATGCACACGAACGTTGTTTGGGTCCGCTTGCGAGCTGCATTTTTTTGCAGCTCGGATGTCGACCCATTCACTTCGATGGGGCCGCAAAAGATGCGGACAGCATTCCATGTGCTGTCCGCATATGTACCTCTGTTCCGCGGCCCCACCAAAAAAATAGAACATGTCCTATTCTTGTCCGTATCATGGAGTAGGTTAGGACTGGTCTATTGAGGGCCACACCTTCCATTCTGCAAAGTGCGGAACGCAAGCGGCCGGTATCTGTATTTTGCGGACAACAAAATACGGCATTGTGCATGAGGCCTGATAAGTATTTAGCTGTAATGAATGGTTATAAGCTGTCAGGAGTTCAGAGATAACGGCTACAGGTTGAGCGGTCGGAGGAGATGATCTGTAGTGGAAAAAGTGTTGATTTTTTAAAAATAAAGCCCAACTGAAAAAAAAATTATTTTAGCTCAAAGGTGTCCATAGCCTTTAAAGCTGCCGTTTTTCTGACCCCAAAAAATCTAAGGAAATGCCACAAAAAAAGTGGGGGGGATTTATCAAAACTGGTAAGAGTTTCTATTAATTCACGTGTATCTTCACATTTAAAGGGGTTGGCCAGTTTGGCCAGGATAAGTCAACGATATAGGAAACTGGCCAACCCCTTTAAAGTTAGAAATACCTGTGTTTAAGCAGCAATATCTCCAAACCCTGAAGCAGCTACAAAGCTGCATTTCTTTTATATATTGGTACTCTCACAAATGGGGATTTTCAGGAGTCTACAAAAAATAGTATCCCTTTTTTTGTTTGGAGGGGGGTTGATAGAATAAATGTCAGAACTGAATTGGGGGGGGGGTCAATAAAGTGCATATGTTGCCTAAATCCATTGGAAGTAACCATTTTGTGAGGCAAACAATATTCATCATGCTACTTCCTTGGCTCCTAGTCTTCAGTCAGTTCGGACCACAAGATGGCTGACTGGATAGGTGATGGGTACACTCTGAGATTTGTGGCACAATTAAAGGGACCTTATGCGTGCATTGGTGATGTACGAGGCACAGATCAATGAGACATTGGCAGTAGCATTTAGTGTTAACAGGAGACCAGACTGAGCATGGTGTGTAAGTGAGGGGTCCCAAGGATAGGGAGGGTGGGTGTGCTAGTCTTGCCCACTGGGACACATGACATCTGACCCATTGAGTTTTCTGGTGTTTTTTTTTCTTTCTTTCTTTTTTTTTTGTCTGTTTCTTGGTTTTAATAGAAAAAATAAACCGATCACCATAACAAAAACTAAGAAAGGAAAATAAAAAAAGGATTGTGGTGTGTGGAGTCCCCCAAGAAGGGGATTAGGCCACCGGCTCATCCTCCATGGGCTCTTCTAATGGTCTGCAAGAACACAGAAGTGGAATTAGTAATTGCGAGGCTGTACAGATAAACTAACCAGTCACAATATTATATCTTAAAGGGGTTGTCCAGGGTTTTCTAAGTGTAGCCAGCAACACTGTAGCGGCAGAAGCTCGCTACTACAGCGCTGCTCCAAGTGACGTCAATGAGAACAACGCTGTAGTTGTGAGCTGCTGTCGCTACCGTGTTGACGGTGCTCTGAAGCTCCAGTGCTGACTTCTGTCGCTGAAGCTACACAGACTAGGTGATCGATGGAGGTGTGGGTTGTCAGAACCCTGCTCATCAGCTACTGATGGCCTGTCTTGAGGATAAGCCATCACTTAATAAATCCTGGACAACCTATTTCATATGTGACGTGGTGTGGGAAAAAACATGCCATATACCACCCTCCCTTTTACCTGGAGATACAGTCTGTATTGCTTTGTTCTGTATCTACGGATAATGATGCCAAGGCGCTAACAGTTTCTGCCTCCTCCACCTCACCTCGTTGTGCTTCCAAGATGGAGTGGCTTAGAGCAATGTTTTTTAAGGAGCTCCAATGCTTGCCTGTGGGGAATAAAGAAAGCATTTTTGTCTTCTGGAGTCCTTCCACAGTTGAATTCTTAGTTTACTGGTGTATCTATTAATCCCTCAAGGACTGAGTCAAATTGAGCCTTAAAGGGGTTGTCCAGTTTCATGATATTGATGACCATTCCTCAGGATAGGTCATCAATATCAGATCGGTGGGGATTTGTCTCTCGGCACCCCCATGAATCAGTTGTGGGAAGGGGCTATGGCTCCCATGCTCTGTGTCCTCCTCAGTATTTACCTGCATGCTGACAACATTGTAGTTATGATCCTGGGTAATTATAGCTGTTTGTCCCATTCAGGTGGTGCAGTGCACCGCCGCTATAATCTAGACGCATCTGTAGCATGAGTGCTGTGGCCCCTACAAACAGCTGAGGATTCCCATCTGATACTAATGACCTATTATCAATGTCATGAAACCAGAAAACCCCCTTTAAAATGGTTTCCTCATGAAGATAACCCTTTAAAAAAAAAAAGTCAGTGAGGCGATTAGCTATTATCACCAAGGAAGCGGCATCTAGGCACACATTTCCCCATGTGTTGGCCATCCATTTAGGTATAAAGAAAATTTACACAACTGGTAGCACTGGTAGCTGTAATAACCCATACTATAAATTAATGTTATTAATCCTGCATAGCGAATGCCGTAAAAAATAGACAAAAAAGTAATAAGTGCTAATCAATAATTCCTATGTATCCCAAAAATGGTACCAATGAAAACTACAACGTGTCCTTCAAAAACCAAGGCCTCGTGAAGCTGCCTCAATGGTTAATAAAAAGCAAATACACAAAAACACATTTTTAAAAAGTATTTTTATCATGCAAAAATAGTCAAACATAAAAAATATTATACTAATTTAGTACTGTCATAATCGTAAGGCCACGCAGAATAAAGTTAAAGAAGAACTCCCGACAAAAATTTTATTCCATGTCCTGCTAGAAATGTACATCAATCTGTAGTGAATGTCATTTTCTTACCAGTGTCTGAATTTTTGACTTCTATCATCCTGAAGTTTCTTATCTGTGTCATGTGTCCAGCAATTAGACTCACCAACTCACACATAGACTTATGTGTGGACAGGAAGTCTAATTCTCTCTGTATTCCTATGAGACTGAAAGTGAGGCTCCCATAGGAATGAATAGAGCAGTTACTGGCTTTCTGTCCTGGGTCAGTTGGAGGTCAGGGAGTTGGTCACATGACCCAGCTACAATAAGAAGAGAGGTTTTTACTCACAGAAACAGTCACTGATAAGAAAATGACAATCACTACAGATTATAGCATGCACCTTTCTAACAGGTCAGAGAATAAACATTTTTGCGGGAGTTCTTCTTTAACATGTCTTTTATACTGAACAGAATTGCTCTTTTTTCCCAGCCTTTTCAAGGGTCGAAAATAGCTGTGTCCTTGAGGATATAATATAGTCAAGGTGACAAGATGACCTACAATTTTACGCAGGAATCGCCTCCTACTTATAAAGTAAATTTATGGACATTTGCATTAATATACTGAACTGTATCTTTTCCTCTCTCCCCATACTTAGTGATGGTGAATACCCCCATTTCATCTCTAAAAACACTCACTCTGGATATTGATGACTCTCTCTAAAGTGGTCACTGCGTTGGCGTTGGGTCTCTGCTGCATGACACTGTTATCAAATGGTGCAGGCTTTGGAGCAAGAACAGAAGAGTTAGCATGAGTAAGGCTCCCACCAACACTTCTCATGAACTGTTCCCATCCCACTGTCTCGTTCTCACCTCCATGCCCAGAAGTGCAGACACACATGCCTCAGAGGCATCACAGATGGCAGTTAGGTCGTGTCCTCCTTCTAAAGCCATGACAACCTTACCACCCGCTAGAGCCATCAACTGTGTAGTGAGGTGTCCAAAACCTATGTGGGACATAGACAAAGATTTAGCACAATGGGGCATATGGAATTCAATGACACTGCCTACTACTGGCCAACAGAACCAGAACAAGTTATCTAAATTTTTTTGGCTTGCAGTTAACCTGGTTGATGAAACATTATTATGAGTGAAGGACCACCACTATCTTCCAAAACAAACTGCATAATTCTATTCACATTTCAATAATAATTAGCTGCCTTTGCATTGGTCTTAGGTTGGGTAGAGCTCCTGTACCATAGCTATATGTGGTGTAGTGGTAGTGATTACAACCATTACCCGAGTCTTGGTGGAACCACCAAAAACAAGACCAAGTTGTGATGACATATTATGATACTGGCACATTGGTGTAACCCCCCACAATGGAGCCATCTTGTTGTACATAGGATCATATTATGCTGTCTATTCCTGAAATCTCACAGATCATCAATGTCCCTCCACGATGACCTTCCAGAAGCACACAATGAGCCACGTAGACAAAGCTATGTGACACCATATAGGCCTATTAGAAGATATTGCAAAAAATTGGACCGATTATACCAAGTTACTTAATTTGTATTTCTTCTTAAAGGGGTAATCCCAAGAAAGGTATTCCTATCAATGAATAGAGCATTTAAATTAAAGTATTATGGCAATATATGTGCAATAAAAAGTTTATTAGTTGTTTTTTTTTATATATATTACACTTTCCTCGCTGGTTGTGCTCCCTGACATATCTCATGTGGTCAAAATTCTGGTCCTCCTCCTGCATTCAGTGGTACACCAACAAGCTCAGTAGCTTCCCTTTTCTCTTCCTCCTCTCAATGCCGGCACAGTGGTCTCATAGTTAAGCTTTTAATCATCCATCCCTACTTCTAAACTTATAGAAGTACATAGCAATATCTCCCTCTACACAGTAAAGGAAATTTGGCGGGGGGGGGGGCACTGAATACAGTAGAGGTATTTATTAGTGGAATCACTGGGACTGTGTGTGTGTAAGGGACTTTTTTCTCTGCAGGAGGAAGGTGATAATAAGAGCTGACTGCAGTGCACTCCTGGGAGATACAGGTGCTTAAGGCCACTTTCACACTAGCGGCAGCACGGATCCGGCGGGTGAAGTGTCCCACCGGATCCGTGCTGCCGCAGGTGCACGTGTGGGTCCGGAACCGCGCTCCGGCCCCACACATGTCAGACACTGTGTTGAGGAGGAGGGGGAAGGGGGGTTACTTACCTGTACCAGCAGCTCCAGATGAGAGGGACACTACAGAGGAGGAGGACGGAGCGCACAATGGGAAGATTCCCCACAGCACCCCCTGCTGGAGGAAGGAGGGAGCTGACAGGGAAAAGTGCAAGGTGACAGATCCGTCATGAACTCCATTGAAAGTCAATGGAGGACGGATCCGTTACTAGTGTGTCACACCGAACGGATCCGTCCCTATTGACTTGCATTGGGGGTCATGACGGATCCGTCTCAGTGTGGATCCCCAGTACGGAGAGCAAACTGCAGCATGTTGCGGTTTGCTCTCCGGTCCGGGGATGGAACGGAATGCTTTCAGGAGCATTCTGTTGTCTTCAGTTCAGTTTTGTCCCCATTGACAATGAATGGGGACAAAACTGAAGCGTTTTTTTCCGGTATTGAGCCCCTATGACGGAGCTCAATACCGGAATATGTAAACGCTAATGTGAAAGTAGCCTAACTGTTACATCTGACAAGCAGCTGCCCACCCACAAAAGGGGATAAGACAAGAGCTTCAGAGAGGTAAGTAAATAAGAGAAAAAGGATGAACATGACACTGGAAAGCAGCATTTTTTGCAGTGATATAGTTAAAATAATGGTCTACATTACTCAAGATTTTTTTTACTACATGGGATAATTTCTGTCTAATATTCTCCTTAAATCATGGGACTTTAACATAGCTCAGTAGGCCAACTTTAAAATATAATAGAGTAGTGGATTGTACAATGTTTTGACATTCATGCTCACATTTTGCTGTAACAGAGTAGCCTCCAAGTGGGCTTTGGTGACCCTCCACTGCATCAAACCCAGCAGAGACAAGGACAAGGTCTGGATTGAACTCCTGAGCAATAGGCATGACCACCAACCTGAGGGAACAGATGAGACATGTTGACAACTAGTGATAGGTCAATTTACCAAAACAAAAATGGAAGAACAGTTATTGATATTCCCTCTCATGGGGTCCTCTCTCTTAGGCTGCCCATACACCCTGCGGTCCAGCAGCATAATCTGCCTGCGATCACTGCTAATTCCCGGGTCGCACCTTTACATGCTATTTTTTTTTCAGTTAGTATGTTCCAGCGCAGCGCGGACTGGCAAGTGCAGACACAGATTGGCAATTAGCAGTGATCCACCTGCAGATCCTGCTGCCAGACCACATTGTGTGCACACAGCCTTATGGGATTTTTGCTGGTCCTGGAGGAGTGCCCCCACTAATATATTTTAGATACCCATACTATGTTTTATTGCAAGTGGGTTTGCAGTAAAACACACAGAAATCCTACTCAAAACACAGAATGTCTTTGATCTAGATAGGGTAACTATGAATAGTCAAGATTGGCCACTTTGCCCACCAATGAAGAGTTAAACATGGCCTTCTGAACGAGAGTATAAAGACATCTGACATAGAAGGAAAATAAAAAAAATAAAATTTACTTGTAAAGGTCAATACCTAAAAGCAGCCAGGTACTCAGCATCCCCCAGAGGTGGCTCCACTCCCCCTGTCCATGCAATGTTCACATTAAATCCAACTCCACTGCCGGCACCCACCTGTGAAATACAGAAACATGATATGCATACACATTTGGTGCCATGAATCATTGTCTTGGAGGTTCTCCAAGTCAACGTAACTCACCTCTTCTGGAGAGCCGCTGCCAGGGAAAAAGTTCCCGTCATCGTAACGGTGGAGAGACACATACAGGACATTGGGGTCACTGTAAAAGGCTTGTTGGGTTCCATTGCCATGGTGAATATCCTATGAAGGGGATACAATAGAGTTTAATAAGAGTCGACTCTCTTCATTATAATGGCTGGTTATAACGATATCATTTTGGTATCTCACCCAGTCAACTATAAGGATACGGCCGATGTTCATCTTTTGACGGAGAAGTTTGGCAGCAATGGCTACAGAGTTGAAAAAACAGAAACCCCTAAATCACAAAGAGAGGGGGAAGGGTCAGTGAGATATTAAGGGACTTGCCCTCAAAAAACTGTCTATGATCATCTTGTGGCTGGTTTTCTCACATGTCCATTAAGGATTCTCATGATTTGTCAAAAATGAAGATTAGGCATGGCCAAATACTAAAACAATGGGGGTCATTTACGATTTGCATATTTCTGGCACAGACTGCGGCACAAAGGTTATTTGCTCTGCAATTTGCAACTTTCCCCCGCTCACACCAGGTCTAAAAAATTGGGCAGGGAAGGGCTGGCAGGCCCATCACATTCATTATTTTCTACCCGTGTTTCTACATAACTTCAGCAAATCCATTTCCTGCACAGGGGCTTATTATAACCCCAAATGTGTTTGTCGTCCAGTGTTGCTAGCTGGACCTAAGCATGACCCTTCCCTTTATCTAGACGCTCCTCACGATACTTACATGGCAACGGACTCTTCTGCATGGTGTCCGGGTGGACGGATTACTGCAAATCCATTCTAGGAGATCACAAAGAATGAAGTTCAGTGGTCTTATAGATGTCTTAATCTCACATCTACCCACACTATAATATGACTTACCTTCAGTTCTCCAGATGCTACTTTAAATGTCAGCTCAAGCAAAGATCCTACAGCCGTTCTGACTGCTGCAGGAGAATGGAGCTCATTCCATACTGTGTCACTATCCACCTGTTTAAGAGATAATGAATTAAATGGTGAACACTGAAGTAGGGTCCACAAAGGAGGGATGTGTAACTACAAAATGGAGAAAAATGTGTATGGCGAGAACTTACCCCGATGCCACCACAAGGGAGCACGGCATACAACTTCTGGGAGAGTGGCCCTATATATGATTGGAAAAGAAAGTTGGAGAGACTGAGGTTAAAAACAGAAGAAAAAAAAGGAAGTTTGACCCACTATTCTATTCAGGACTATACCAATGGTTAAGGATATTTTTAAGAAGCCAGAGACACTTTTCTTGCTCTGGTGTACTATCCATCTAAATCTCCAATTTCCACAATAAAGGCTTTTTATGTATCACAACACCCACCCCCAACCCCCATGGGTTATTTATTTATTTTGCCCTCCCCAAAATTTTACATTTGAACCCAGTTCTAAATTTTACTACTCCATCTGAATTCCCAGAAGGTCCTTTATCTTCAGCCCCTCACCCAGTAGGTTCTTGCTCTCCAGTTTGTGGCGGCTTTGCGGGCTGGTCCCATACAGGAGGGTGTGGTGCTCTGTATGTACCGTTTGAATCTCGTCCAGCGTGGCCTTCCTGCCCCGCACGCGCTGTGAGAGGGACATCATGTCACACTTAGTGTATTTCACCTCAATGAGTGCCCCTGAGATATGCCTTCAGATGCTCAGTGACACCCATATTTACACACCTCTTGTGCAGACAAACAATCAATGTTTCATCATATCCACTCTCTGAGTTATATAAATCAGTCTCTCTGTGACCCACCCCACTGTGTGATTATAATGTCCTGCCCAGCCATTCATTTATGCTGCTCGCAACTTTAACTGCCATATAAATCACCTGGCATTTGCTTAGTAGACCAGTCTCCTGTAGACGGGACCAGATACTCTGTATTCTCCCAGCATGTTCTGGGTGGTTATTGGTATCCCCACACGTACACTGGTGTTTGAGCATCAGAGTGTCGTAGACTAAACCTGTGGTGGAGGCAAGAAAAAATTACATGGACATTCCACTGACTACAACAGGAACGGTGTAGTACTTCATTTCTCCTCTGGAGGCAACGCAGGGAGACTGATCACTTGCAGCCAGATTCCTCCACTCTGTTGATTACTGTTGATTGCTGGAGGTCCCAGCAGTGGGGCAAAGTGTGATCAGCTTGCTTTCGATGGGTAATTTTAATGAAATCTAAAAGGGGTTGTCCCACAACAAATATTCTACACTTTCCAAAACAGCACCTCGATCTGAATACTTTTGTAATTGCATGTTATTAAAGGGAGTCTTTCACCTCCATATGCCCCTATAGAGCACTACATTGTCACGTAGCACACCTAATCATAAATCTAATGGTACCTTTGTCTTTTTCTTTAGCGTTGTAGAAGCTGCAAAAACGCTGTTTTATTCATATGTAAATGAGCCCTTGGAAGTGCCCGGAAGTGGCGTTCACTGCCGTGGAGCCCAGGCTCCTGTACTTTTTTTTTCCTGTTATCCCCGCCCCAGTCTCTGCCTCCGCCCACCCTCCTCCTCATTTGCATCCTCTTTCTTTCCTGGCAAGATCCCGTACCTGTGCAGTCTCTCGCCGGGCCGGGGCATGCGCACTGCGATGCCCATTGTGGGCACGGCGTCGCCGTAGCTACTGCGCATGCCCCGGCCCAGCGAGAGACTGCACGGGCACGGGATCTCGCCAGGAAAGAAGGAGGATACAAATGAGGAGGAGGGCAGGCGGAGGCAGAGACTGGGGCGGGGATAACAGGAAAAAAAAAGTACAGGAGCCTGGGCTCCACGGCAGTGAACGCCACTTCCGGGCACTTCCAAGGGCTCATTTACATATGAATAAAACAGCGTTTTTGCAGCTTCTACAACGCTAAAGAAAAAGACAAAGGTACCATTAGATTTATGATTAGGTGTGCTACGTGACGATGTAAGTGCTCTATTGGGGCATATGGAGGTGAAAGACTCCCTTTAATTATTTAGTATAGACACTGAATTATTTGATAAAATCTGTATGTATTGCACCACATCTGTAACAACGCTGAGGTGGACGCACATGCTCAGTTCCATTCTTCAAGTGCCACCAGCAGGATCTTCTTTTAGAAGCTGAGACAGTTATGTGCAGAGAGCTACAGCAGAAAGCACATGGACACATCCCCTAAGCTGTCAGACTGAAATAAATCTGGCAGAGCAATTGGAGTAATTAATGCGGAGAGCTCTGCATCCAAGTGAGGTAAAGCAATGCTAAGTCTAGTTTGATAGAAAGAGATGGTCATGTGCGATATGATTGCATTCTTTACATTAACCACAGGAAAACACCTTTAAGTGTCTTACACAGAAACTTCTATAGAGTAGCAGTTTTTGAGGGTCACGCAATACAACCGCTGCCATACAACAGTTGAAAATCTTCAATAACTGGCAGTGGACGTAATTATGAAGTGATCCTATTCATATATCTTTGCTGCATGTGGCTGAATAGATCTGTTAACAACTTTACAGAACAGGATATCTCATTAATGTATATTTACTGGGGGAACCACTTATCAGGGAGAATAAACATGGGGGATCCATCAGAATTAGGTGGGAAAAGTGTAATATTGCATCAATGCTCACAGCAATGAAGCTGAATAATTAGCAAAGGAATTCAACTATTCATTAGAATTAGTCATTTCCTACTGTAGCAATGGGCTACTTTCTTCTCCATGGCTTCATGATGTCAACAGTTTCTGATAAATAGTTAGACTGCTCTGAGCAATGATACAAGCCACAAAAAAGGCTATGAAGGCTATATTTCCTCTGGTCACCCTTTTGTGCAACAAAAAAAGAATGATTATTAAAGGGGCTGTTGCATCTGTGCAACCATTTTTCTAACTGGCCAGGTGATTATCGGTGTGATCGTAGTGATAGGGGTGATCACCAAGTGAAGCTGCTGGTGGCAGTGGCCACCAGTGGAGAAATGTAGTATTACATGGTGCTTATTCAAATGGAAATGTTCAGGTGGATTGGCATACCTGTGGTGCTGAGAACTCTGCGCCGTGGCTCGGAGCTGAGGCCAGTGAGAGGAGCTGCAGGAGAGGACTGTGTCCGACTTAAAGCTGAATGAGGAAGGGAACCCTGATACAGAGAAGGGGTGTCTGGGAACATCTGTAGGATAGACAACGACAAAACCTAAGTTCAGTGAAGAAAAAAGGGCTGGTACTTAAAGGTTTATTCCCATCACATATAATGGGGGCATATCGCTAGGATATGCTCCCATTGTCTGATAGGTGGGACACGCACCTACAAAGAGAACAGAGCGGGGAGAGCTGTAGCTGGAGAAACCCAGATTTCCCAGGGTCCGTCCACCACCAAGTGCTGCTCCCCGCTGCTCCCATAGAAGTGAATGGGAGCGCACTGCACATGCGTGGTCCCTGCTCCCATTCATTTCTATGGGGCAGACGGAAATAGCCGAGCCAGCGCTCAGCTATTTTCAACAGCCCCATTGAAATGAATAGAGGGCGGCTGCGCATGTGCAGTGCGCCCTCCATTCATTTCCCCGCTCCGTTCTCGTTGTAGGTGCGGGTCCCAAAGGTGGGACCCGCACCTATGAGACAATGGGGGCATAACCTAGCGATATGCACCCATTGTCTATGATGGGACAATCCCTTTAAATGGCTGATAACGTGGACAATACCATAAAACTTTGTAAAAACAAATATATGGTAGTAGAACATAAATTTCCGATACACAGGAGACTTCCTGTTCTGCCATCTGCGATCAGTCTCCACCTTGTCTAAAAATGCAGAATAGTCAATCTCCGCCAAATAATGGTAACTCAATTTTGGCTCTAAATTCATATGTTCATCAAATTCCTCTTCCCCAACTCTACCTACTCTGAATCTTCTACTGAGGATTACCTGCTTTCCAGGTTCAAAGTTGAGAATTGTCTCAACAGGTGCACTAATAGTCTCACGTTGAACGTAAACTTCTTAGTCCAATGACAAACTCTAGTCTCCAGCACATCTGTGAAACTACAAGTCCCAGTATTCTCAATTCTCTTCTAGTGGATTTCTGAGAACATTTGAGCAAGTGTGCATACTGAAAGTTGTAGTTTCACAACAGCTGGAGCGCAGAAGTTTGCTGACCCCCGCCATAGTCTAATACTACGTAGAACAGTGATGCATTCATCATACAACAGGCCTGCAACACAGATGGGTACAGCTTTTGAGTGGTCATTGTAGATTGTGCACAACAGCTGCATAAAATCTCCAGGGAACAGTAGAACAGAAAAAAAATGAATCTCACAAAAGATGAAACACACGGCTGTCAAATTCTACCACGCGTGCTCTGTATGATATAAAGCAATACCCTGATTGACCAGCAGAGGTCCTTCTGAACTCGAGTTATGTTAATAGCATAAAGAGTGGTGCCCCCTGGCGGGGAGGGAAGTACAAACACCATTTTACCCACTAATAAACCAGATATTAAAAACTGTATATTATTTTAATACAATTAGTATAATATGCAATTGGGTTTGTGGCGAATACAAGATAAATGCATAAGATTCACGTAGCATCGAGTCTTCAATGTAGATACAGCAAATCCATCTCGAAAAATCTATAAAACGTGACCGTTCTAGCCTGGATCTATCAATGACAATTCACCATATCTTAGCTTCCTAAACCCCATGGACCACAAGATTTCCAATGTGAGGACCCTGCCCAAAAGTTCCTCTTATCTCAGGTCTCTGGCCACTGGTAGAAGAAATCACTATTGGCAAAAAGCTCTGTAGTGTGAGGACCCTGCAAATCCTCATCCCACATCTCAGCTTCCTGAATCCTGCGGACTACAACCTGTCGACCCTGTTGAGCACTCAGCAGCAAGGTTGCCAACCAGATTTTTTCTGGTTTCTGGACAGTTTATCCCAAAATCACGGACATCCAACATTTTTTACTTACAATTTGGAAAACCATAATGAATGATAAATATATAAATCATACATGTCTACAGCTCAATATTCTGATAAGAACTTGTTACCAGCATTTACTGTGAGCTGTAAAATGATGCTAATTACCACCAAAATAATCTTGTCAAGTACAATCAGCCTCAAAGAAATCAACTTTTTGGGCAGTATTGGGCGGCACTGTGGTATTGGGTTCTGCTGGGACGTTATTTTGCACTATGGTATTGCTGACCCCACCTGCTTGTGTTGTCCCACCTTCTGTCAATTAGGACTTGCATACAGTATGGGGCCACTTTTAGGTTTTTCTTTCTAGGGCCACCTTAAGTTCCCAGTCTCCTGTAGGCACCTGAACATTACGGTTTGAGGGAAGCTAAGGTTTTATGGATACGTGAGATGTAGAATAAATTCAGTGCAGCAGAGCTCAGCCTGTCTCCCTGCATCGTATGGTCACAGAAGTGATGCACATTAGCATGTGACTGAATAATACCCATTTCACCTCTGCAGCATTTTTCATTCATAAAAAATCCTGCATTGGCTCCATCCTCTGTCTAATAAATCCCTTTCCTTCTCTGTACCTGCAGCCCCCATTGCCTTTCACAGCAGGTCAAGGGGGAGGGAGATGTTAGAACAGTCTGAGTCACAGGAAAGGGGGGGGGAGGTGAGTCATTAATGAATGAGTCATACTCCGCGCTCCTCATCAATGAACTGTGCGCTCTTACATCAAAACACACATCGTCCATACAGCAAACATCGCTTCCTCCACTCGCCACCCACCGAGCATTCCTCCTGCTGCTCCGCAACTGCAGAATAATCCGAATAATCTTCATTCCTTTGTTCTCATCTGTATCTCAGACCGACCTAGTCGTCACAGAAGGACCCATCTGTATATTAAGTATCACCATATACATTCTATAACTGTATAGGTTATTTGGCCTATGGCTATGAGGCCCACTTCGCCATCAATAAGCACTCTCATGTAGTCCTCCACTTATCTCAAAATAAAGATATTATACTTCCGATTGGATTCAGTCTAAATGGTTCAGGAAGATTATTACTAACAACTCTTAGTACGAACGTTAGTGACAATTTGCCGCCGATAAACAAGCAAAAGGCTCTTTCAACTGGTAATAAATCATCGGTGTGGACATCTCAATCATCGTTTGCCGGCAGCAGATTGGGCCGTCTACACTGCCTCTGCTGCCTGCAAATAACGATTCTATATGGGGATGGGCGATGGCATTGGCGGTCTCCTCCTGTGGAGGAGATCGTTGCATGTCGTCGTCTGAAGAGAAGACGATTGTCAGGAAGGAACGCTTCCTCCTCAAAAATCTTCTGCTCCATCAAGCAGTGTAAAGGAATAATGTATAAGGAACAATACTTAATTTATTTACTTAACTTGTTACATGGCACCAACATATTTCACGGCGCTTTACAGACATTATCATCACTTGCTGTCCCCCAGTGGAGCTCACAATCTAAATTCCCTATCAGTATGTCTTTAGGCCTTTTTCACACTTGCGTTGTTCTGCCAGATCTCAAAACCGGAATTAAATGCATCCGTTCTGATGCAGTGAAATCAAAACGTAACAAACCGGATCCGGCACTAAATACACTGAAAGTCAATGGATGAAAGATCTTGTTTTTTTTAGCTCTAAAAAAATGGATCCGTCACCTTTGGCTTACATTGTTTTTAGTGACGGATCCGGTTTGTTCCGTTTCGATGACCGGACACAAAACTACAACTTGTCCGGTCACAAAATGGAATGCCGACGGAACGGAAGGCATCCTGAAGGGATCTCTTTCCATTCAGAATGCATTAGGACTAAACAAAACCGTTTTTTTGTGGTTTTGAGATCTTCTGCTGGATCTCAATACCAGAAAACAACAACTCAAGTGTGAAACAGGCCTTAGAGTATGGGAGGAAACCCAGAGGAAACCCACGCAAACACGGGAAGAACATACAAACACCATGCAGATAATGTCCTTGATCGGATTCAAACCTAGGACCCCAGAGTTGCAAAACACCAGTGCTAACCACTGAGCTGTCCTAAACTGCATTCAGGATTGAGATGTTTGAGTTCTCCTCCACATACACATCTGGATCAATGTAGTTTACAATAAAACATATTAAAAAATAATGTATGAAATGCAGAAATGTCCAATATTTCACTAGGCACATTCAAAAAAATATCCTTTTACTATGTCTAGTGCAGATGATTAACTCAGGTCCATAAAGAGGAGCAATGGGTCTTAGTAAAAGAAGTGTCTGTGTCCCATTGACAGCACTTCTTGGTGCACCGAGCCTCATAGCAACAAACAGAAAACAGCCATATAAACTACACATATATATAAACTATACAAGCCTAGTCTAGGGCCATAACATGAAACCATCTGGTGCCAAAGACGCAAAACTGCCAGATCTGCATCATATGTGGCAAAGTGCCCCAGTGATATCTGTACAAAGTGTGGCTCAGACCCCCAGTCCACAACTACAATTATCTTAAAAGAGAACATCATTTAGCAGTTTTTTTCGGTGTTGGTGAGCTCTGATGGCTTTTCCCTCAATACCTGGAGCACAGTTAGGATACCCTCAGGATACCCTTAGGATACCCATCATATGCATCATATGTGGCAAAGTGCCTCAGTGATACCTGTACAAAGTGTGGCTCAGACCCCCAGTCCACAACTACAATTATCTTAAAAGAGAACATCATTTTACAGTTTTTTTTCGATGTTGGTGAGCTCTGATGGCTTTTCCCTCAATACCTGGAGCACAGTTAGGATACCCTCATACCCTCAGGATACCCTTAGGATCAGGGGCGGATTGGCCATAGACCTTACAGGGAAATTTCCAGGTGGGCCGATGCACAAGGGGCCACCTGGGCCCTCCTCACGGCCAGCCAATGGAAGTTTCTGGGGATGTATTTTGTGCTGATGGCAGTATTTTGTGATGGGTTGTTGTATTTTGCTCTGTTGGGGTGGTATAGTGTGCCACAATATAGTATTGCTGGCCTTTCCTTCCATCAATTTGGACCCGAAAGTGGCAAAGTGCCTCAGTGATACCTGTACAAAGTGTGGTTCAGACCCCCAGTCCACAACTACTATTATCTTAAAAGAGAACATCATTTTACAGTTTTTTTCGATGTTGGTGAGCTCTGATGGCTTTTCCCTCAATACCTGGAGCACAGTTAGGATACCCTCATACCCTCAGGAGACCCTTAGGATACCCATCATTGGAGCACAGTTAGGATACCCTCATACACATAAAATAGTTGGCTTTTAAAAATAGTTGGCTTTTAAAAATCTCTGGTTTCAGCTGACATCTATCTAACATATATGGACGCCTTAGAGGGGTTTATCCCATCTCAAAATTTGTGGCATATCTCTAGGATATGCCAGGAATGTCAGATAGGTGCAGGTCTCATTTCTGGGACCCACTACTATCTTCAGAAAAGTCATTTGAACAACACAGCACGGCTGGTTACTACAGCACTTCTACCATTCACTGACACTTTCCAGGTCCCGCCAATGGTCTTTTCATTAATTGGCTGAGCAGTCACATTTCTGTATCGAGAACGACCAGGAACAATAGACTGGTGGGAGACCTGGGAAGCATCAGAATAAGAACAGTGGGGCAACAGTGAGGTATGACGTTTTATTTACGCCACATTGATTATTTTTTATCAAATTTTTACTGGCTGGACAACCTCTAACACCTTCTACCTGTTTCTTCTGTGGCCCTGCCAATGTTAGTGTCTCTTAAAGAAAGTTACAGTGATCATTAGATAATATACATTTTTTTTGTCCAGGTCAAGAAATGCACTTAAAAGGAACCTGTCATCTCTGAAACACCCCCTGAACTAGAGTAAGCGGTGTACAGTGTAAGTGATGCTGAATCCGAATATGTAAGTTTTATCTTCATACTCACTTCCATTCTGACGCTGTGCTCCCACAAACCTGCAGTAAAATGCACTCCCTGGACTCTTCTTTGAGTCCTCTCCATTATGTGAGTGAGCACTGGAGTCCACTGAATGCATTTTACTGCTGGTTTGTGGGAGCACAGCGTCGGAATGGAAGCGAGTATGAAGATAAAACGTACATATTCGGATTCAGCATCACTTACACTATACAACGCTTACTCTAGTTCAGGGGGTGTTTGACAGGTTCCCTTTAAGTCTTATTTGCAGACATGTGAGAAGAACACATGTTGTCCCACACCGGATAACATTTAAAAAACATATTCCTATACCTTTTTAAATGCATGTTCTGAACCATTGGTCCGTCCCTCACTATCATCATCCTCATCCTCCACTCCTTCTTCCTCTTCTTGTGTCTCTTCACTCTCTGTTCCTCCATCCAGGGTGAAGATGGCCCGGCACCTCTCACCACTATCTTGTTCTGTCAATTCCTCCTCTGTTTCTTCAGGATGGGTCGGTGGCTGGCGTATTCCTTCCACGGTCTAGCAGATAACAAGACATTCATCAATAGGTCACATAACCAGGATTGAAACTAAAGGCCAACCCCCTAACAGCCTTACTTACTTTGCTGAGCTGTTGTTGGTCAAGATAGTGCTGGTGTTGAAGGACCAGTTGTTGGAGAGCTTGGGGGCTTTGTGGGAGAGGGGAGGACTGTGTGCGGCTCAGGGGACGATGTCGTGGGCCCTTTGTAACTGTGCGAAGGGAAGTGGACACACGTTCTCCCCCCACCAGGGGTGACTGGCCATGGAGTGGAACTAAATCAGAAGCAAGAAGCATGTTGGAAACCTTAACAGACACAAGTATGAAACACAAGAAAGACTAACAAACGAAATAAATAGTAGGAAAATGGTGAAAAAAAGTCAAGATAAGCTCAACAAGAAAAATGAGAAGGCTAGTAACCTGTTATGAGGGCACTCTGTTGCCTGGCTTGCTCCAATAACAGTACATGCTGCAAGAGAGAAGGAGCCCCCAGAGTTATCTCCCCTCCATCCAGTGTGGAGAGTGAGCTGGTGTTAAGGAAAGGTCCACCAGGTCGTAGGCTTTGGCGCTCTGCTCCCTCCTGAGGGGTGAACTGGCCCTAAAAAAAATTCTAGTGTTAATAAAACCATGTCATCCTCCATTACAATTTTTCTTTCCCTTTTACATCTCTTAGGATTTCTCAAGGTCATAAACATCCTACTTTCACATTCTATGGAAGAGGTACTCACACTGAGGTTGCTGGCACTTCCCTGCAGACAGATATTGGGTAGTGAGGGAGATGTGTATAACCCCAGTGGCCCTCCCGTTCCATCCAGGGTGAGAACTCTCTGCTGAGGAAGCATCTGAAGACGAGTATTAAAAATAAAACACAGTTATCAATCATACTTCAAGGCAATTGTAAAGCAGCATGTCTTCTCTGTTTTTATTCTAGATCCATTAACTTCATCCACAGCAAACTAGTCATCTCCATATCTGCATGTTCACAAAAATCTGACATGGATCCTTCAGTCATACCCTTCATTTCTGTGTCCATGTCATTGAATGGGACAGAGGCGCAACCACAACTGAACATGATGATGGCCCCTTCATACAGCTAATAACGCCGGGAGTCAGTCCCCCTGATCAGAATCTGATATCCCATCCTAGAAATCTGTAGTTAATACACCGATTACCTGCTGAGCGTCCGGAGTTGCAGGAGTTGCTAGGAAATAATTAAATTGTGTGGTCTTATACTTACATATACTAAGCCAATTAAAACAAGCAAAGCCGCAGTTTTAAATCAAGGTGGCAGAAATGAGAGTAAATCTACAACTACCAAAGGGGTTGTCCCACTAAAAATATTCTACATTTTTCAAACCAGCACCTTGATCTGAATACTTTTGTAATTGCATGTAATTAAAAATGTAGTATAGCCACTGAGTTATTCACTGAAATCTATCTATATAGCGCCACCTGCTGTTTGCTGTTTTTCTAATTTCTATGTCCTAGTCACTAGATGGACGCAGATGCTCAGTTCCTTCCTTCCACTGTCACCAGCTTCAGCAGAAACTACATGCCCTCTGAGAAAGTGCACACCCCCTAAGCTACCGGCTTGAAATAAATCTAGCGAGCAATTGGGGCAATGAAGATCTCTGGATCCTTGCAAGATACAGGACTGGTTCTAAGTTTGCTAGAAAAAGAATGTCGCTTACTATATGATATCAGATTTTAATGTTTACACTAGGGAAAACCCCTTTCATTTCTTTATATATCTTTATGACGGCTAGAGCACTGTTTTTTTTCATACAGGAATGCAAATCCCTTGACCTAAAGCTGAATAATAAAATTCTGGCTACCTATAGGGAGCATGCTGTATACTGTGATATTATTAAGCATAATTAGTAAGAAGTGGCCCTGGTAACCAAGCATTTATCATTTAACTCTGTGGGGAACATTTATCAACCCCTGTGCGCCAGAAAAGTTTAATACATAGGATGCTTGTGCAAAATTTTGGGAGTTTTTGTTGGTTTAGAGCCAAAAAGTGGGCTGAGCAGGGCGGAAAGTGGCTGTTGGGGGGTGACCATAGCTGTCCTTGGCGCAGGGACCAAAACACGAGCCACCCTCAAGAGATGTGCACCTCTTAATAATCGTGGTGCATCTGACGCCAGCAAGGGATAGACTTAGACCGACATAAAACATTGGTCTGCATAATTGGTCCCCTATATCTATTTAAGGTTCTGCTCACATTGATAGACAGTGATCTAGGACCACAACCTAAAAGGTCCAGCTCATCAACATTTTTATCCCTTTTAGGTCTACTGGACCAATGGCACTTACCTCACTGGGAATATTGGGCACACTCCCTGTCAGTCCATTCTCACAGATGGCACTATTTGAGCTGTTTGGAGAGCTAGGTCCTGATCCAGGGGCACTATTACATACAGAAGAAACTACAAGAGACAAAAAACACATCAGTGATGAGCACTTGGGCCTGCTACTTGGTCTTGAGTGAATAAAGGGGTATCATGAAAGATAACTAGGGAAAACTAATGGAAAACAGCCGTTAATGTAGGACAGGAGGAGGTGAGGATGAGCATATCTGGAAATAGGAGACACAAAATGGATGTATACCCTGAATTTCAATAGCCCTCTTTTTGAAAGCACTGATGACGGTTCCATCCTTCCTACGGAGTAGAGGACTACTGCGCCTTTCTGCAACCTTCTGCTTTAACCGTGACCGAACCTTCAAGTTTGGTTCCGAGGCTATGTAGGGAAAACAAGCACGTTGAAAATGTAATATTCTGTAAACCCTGAACCCCTTATAGTCATATGATTTATGAGTTGAGCATCTACTGCCATATACAGAATTTTTGTGGTCCTCAACCTATTATTGACTCTTCTATCAGCCAATCATCTTATAGTCATGAAATTGTGTATTTTTCAAAGCGCCCTAGCACAAACTAGGACAACCTGTTAAACACTGGATCATAAAATAAAAAAAATACAAAGAAGTATAGTTATATACCAGTCTTGCGGAGAGGAAAGTCATCTCTGCCATCACAGGTTCCCAGAAGAGGCATCTTGTATGAAGGAGGTGTAGCTGGAGACCCAGCCTGAGGTGGGGAACTGTGGTCCAGTGAGGTATGGTGAGTTCCCCTGAAAAAGAACCAAGAAGGTTAGATGCCAAGATGGCAGATGTTCATGAAGTTCCTTAAGATGAAGTTTCTGAATATTTTGTTCACATATAGTTAATATATTTTCTGCTGTGAGGCTTGTGGAGATGAGGGACGAGGTCAGGTCAATGCCATCACCCTTCCATATGGGTTGTGTGGACCTTGGATCAGCATCTCCTTTCCACAGTGTTAAAAACACAACAAGCTTGAGGGCCCCCATCCTTTTTCTCTCTTAAAACAATGGTAAGGACATATGAACAAGTGTTGTCCCCAATGTCCAAGGATGGGGAGGGGTTCTAAACGGTTCCAATTCTGGATTTTGCTAGTCCTCTTCTCTGTAGATGACCCTAAACTAATGCAAAAGGTTTGGAGAACAGCTCACATTAAATATTTATGGACTCACCAACATTTGGGGTGCTGTAAGATGGAATGGTTCGCACTGCCTGGTACCTCCTTAGATTTGCTGAGCAGAAATTCCTGAAGCTTCAGCTTTACTTCTGTGCTGGCTATGGCACCTTGGAAGGATACAACCAGTTAAAGGCCACCACAACGTGAGCAGTCTAAACATAGCCTGTAGATCACACACTCCCTTCCACCTCTGCCCCTCAACTTTCCCTTACTTTCTTTGCTCTTCTCCTTGTTCCTCAGTATAAGAAGTTGCTGTTCCAGCCTCTGCTTCTCAGCTTCCTCCTGTCTCTGCCTCTCTCGTTTCCTCTGTTGCTCCAACTCTTGTTGTCTCTTGGCCGCCAGGATCTCCTGCTGTTGCTGCATATAGACAACCGGAGAGGAATAATGATCACCTTTTACCAGAGGCGTTGCTAGGGTCTCAAAAGATCCGGGGCCCAAGCCCCAATGAATATGGCCCTCAGTCGCCCCCCCCCCCCCCGGCATACAATCCCCCACAGTCACACCCCCCGGCATAAAAACCCCCACAGTCACCCCCCCAGCCGGGGCCGGTTTTAGACAAAATGTGGCTCTGGGCAAAATCAAAAGTGGGGCCAAAAATTTTGTAATAATGCGCTAACAACACAGTTACTGTATTTTTCGCTTTATAAGACGCACCACAGATTTTAGAGTAGCAAAATAAGAAAAAAATATTTTTCATCAGACCTCAGATCACCTTTTCCGACCCCATCAGACCTCAGATCAGCCCACTCAGCCCCCATCAGACCTCAGATCAGCCCACTCAGCCCCCATCAGACCTCAGATCAGCCCACTCAGCCCCCATCAGACCTCAAATCAGCCCACTCAGCCCCCATCAGACCTTAAATCAGCCCACTCAGCCCCCATCAGACCTTAGATCAGCCCACTCAGCCCCCATCAGACCTTAAATCAGCCCACTAAGCCCCCATCAGACCTTAAATCAGCCCACTAAGCCCCCATCAGACCTCAGATCAGCCCACTCAGCCCCCATCAGACCTTAAATCAGCCCACTCAGCCCCCATCAGACCTTAAATCAGCCCACTCAACCCCCATCAGACCTTAAATCAGCCCCCATCAGACCTCAGATCAGCCCACTCAGCCCCCATCAGACCTCAGATCAGCCCACTCAGCCCCCATCAGACCTTAAATCAGCCCACTCAGCCCCCATCAGACCTCAAATCAGCCCACTCAGCCCCCATCAGCCCCCATATGAGCCCACTCAACCCCCATATGCAGCGTCAGGTCATCGTGCGCATACTACGTCCTGACGCGGGATTTCTCTTCAGGCGCGCTTTCCACCAGCGAAGATTGGTGAAAGCACCCTGTTCTGTAAATAAGCCTCAGCCTGTACCAGGCTTCCAGGTTCATTGTTAGTATATCCCAGTTCAGGCCACTAGGTGGCAGCAGTGAACTGTGATATAATGATTTCAATACAGACTAATGGAGCAATTTACATCTGATGATTGTAAGTTGTGGTCCACTTAGGGGACTTAAAAAGTAAAAAAATAAAAAAAAAGTTTTGAAAATATTTAAAAAAAACGTAAAATCACCCCATTCTCCACACAAAAAAAGAACAAAATGGCATTATAGGCATGCAAAAACACCCATACTTTTAAAATATTGAAAAAAAGTTCGCCTATATGGTGTAATAGAACACTTTATCTCCCAAGAAAATTGAATAAAAAGTAATAAACACACCCCAAATGACAGGCTATGTACTTAAGCTTTATTTTCAAAATTTTCTGTGGGGATTTAAACTCACAACCTACTACATTACAGGCAAGTACCTTAAAGGGGTTGTCTCATCTCGCTGTTACTAGGCGAGATGATACACCGTTTCCGACCACCTCCCGGCCGGGAAACAGCAGAGCGCTCCGACGCTCTGCTGTTTCTGTAGCTCTCATTGCCGTGCATGAACGCTACAGAAACAGCGTAGCACAGAAAGCTATGGTGTTTCCCTAACCCAGAAACACCATAGCTTTCTGTGCTACGCTGTTTCTGTAGCTTTCATGCACGGCAATGAGAGGTACAGAAACAGCAGAGCGTCGGAGCGCTCTGCTGTTTCCCGGCCGGGAGGTGGTCGGAAACGGTGTCTCATCTCGCCTAGTAACAGCGAGATGAGACAACCCCTTTAACCACTGGGCTATTGAGCTCAGTGTTAAGTCATTGGTGAAAAACCTCATAGAGGTTTCTCTGATATTGAAAAACCTCCTAAGAGGTTCTCTTGCATTATACAAGAGAACTTCTATGAGGTTTTTCATCATTGGCTTAACATTGAGCTCCATAGCCCAGTGGTTAAGGTACTTGCCTGTAATGTAGAAGGTTGTGAGTTCAAATCCCCACATGAGTGTTTTAAAATTATAGTCTAAACTAGACTTATAAATATACAGGGTGTTCCCAAGCATAGTGGGAATACCCCTTTCACAGTTCATAACACTAACTCCATATATGGACATAGCCATATATGGAAGCAGGGGGCCCCCTTAGAGGATCGGGTCCCACTGCAGCTGTCTCCACCAGTCCCAAGATTCGGGGCAGTGGTAGATTGATTCGGGGCCAGGGCCCCGGATAAAAAGCCCTAGCGACGCCCCTGCCTTTTACCGGTGGTGTGAGGACATAATGGACTTATTAGGAAGGAGAATAAAAACATAATGAATACACTACATGTGTCTCAATCAAGGAAATATGTGATTTCATCAGTGGAGGATAGTGGAAGACCTGTCAGACTGTGTGCCAGGTTTTGTTGTCAAGCGTGCCACTAAAAACACATTCAACCTTTATTGAGGGTTTCCCAATTTGGTGAAAAAACAGAAAAACTGTCATGATCTCCAAAGGAGATGCAGTTTTCGCCAGATTAAGGCCCCATTCACACGACCGTATGTATTCCGTGTCCGTATAAAAACGGAACGGAAGACATACGGAATGTCTTCCTTAGTGTTCCGCATTTTTGCGGACCCATTGACTTTTAATGGGGCTACGGACGTGTTTTGCGGCCAAGTATAGGACATCTTTCATTTTTTTTGCGGGAGAACTTCCATAATATACGGATGCGGAATGCACACGGTGTGCATTCCGCATTTTTTTTTCTCCTATGGAAAAATGAATGGGTCCGTATGGTTCAGCATCTTATCCGCAAAAACGCGGATAAGATACGGAAATGAAAATACGGTCGTGTGAATGGGGCCTTATTATGTGATTTATTGATTTTAATGAGAGCTATATAATGCTTAATTTTTCCTGTGGTGGGCTGAACTGAACACTCACTGCCAGGTGTTCCCACAGATTATGTCTGGATCCCAGGAGGGAGACACTATGTGATCACCTCATTGTCAAGGGACACTTCTAGCCAGCAGGGATTGTCCAAACTGAAGAACCCCTTTAACCACCTAACTGTTTTGTCCGAGTCCAGCTCGGGCAGTGTGAAAAGTAGATAACTGGAGGGAGAGGAGGGCTGCTTTAGATGGTGATATCTCCTCAATGGTAGCAGCTAGAAACATGCAACTAGTCTTGTATGAAAGCTGACAGCCCAGGCTTTCATACAAGACCAAATGACAGCTAAAATCCAAGCAACAGAAGAGAAATCACTGTGAGAATTCAAATTGGGAATAATCGTGAGTGAAACCTTTTTACTTTCACTTTCAGCTGCATTCACAGCATCCCGATTTCTAGCAGTGATATCTTTCTCTGTCCTGAACATATTGCTGTCATTCTGGTATTGTCTGAAAGCTTGGAATGTCTGCTTTCAAACAAGATCAGTTGCATGTCCATTCAGGAGGTAGCAGCATCTAAAGCTTTTCCCACTGCTGGAGCTCCACTCTGGCAAAACAGTTAGGGGGTTAAAGGGGTAGTGACACCATTAAATGTTCTTCATTTTAATTTACTTTCTGTTACAAAAGTGCTCCAGTTGTGAGATATCGCATTCCCTGGTGTTTAATCTGTACAGGAATGTGCTTGAAAGGGCACACCCCTGAGAAAGAACGTGCCCTTGAGCTGCAAGCCTGAAAAGCATCTAGCAAAGCAATTGGAGCAATAAATGGGAGGAGCTCTGTATCTACGTGTGGTACAGGACTGGTTCTAGCTTTGTTAGGAAGAGACTGCCATGTACTATATGATGTCTTATTTTCAGGTTTTTACTTATGGGATAAACCCTTTAACACAACTCAAGGATTTTTCTATTAGGGTGTAGGACTCAAAGTTCACTTTTCAGTCAAGTGATTCACTACATACATATGGGCAGTCCTTTAAACTTCTTATAAAATATTCCAACTGGAAATGAGGATAAAGGTTTAATGAGCAGTAATTTCCCTATTTAATGAGCAGTAGATGACTCCAAAATGAGTCTAGACATCATGCACTGCTACTTGGACAGATTAGGTCTTTGTGGAGAAAGAATGAGGAAGGCATAAAAGGAATAACCACTATGGTAACAAGTAAAAGGGCCAAGGAAGAGCAGCAACAACACATAATGCAGGATGAAAAAGGTTATTGTTTATGACTGGTGGAAGGCATCAATGGTAGCATTCACTACTGTAGTTGCCAGACAAGCCAGCAAAACCAACATTAATGAGAGAGGTGAGGTAAAATCAAAGAAACTAGAAGACATCACTGCATGGTCTGCAGAATACATCGTCCCACCTTGAGGTGTTTCTGGATCTGGACCTCATGCTGTCTTGTCAGATTTTCATGTTGTTTTTGGAATTCGGCAAAAAGAAGTTGTTTCTGAAGTTGCTGCTGTTGTTTCAGAAGAAGAAGTTGCTGCTGAAGCTGCTGCTCCCGACTCAAGGTGTCCATGGGCACGCCGGGGCCACTTGTTGCCCGTGGCTCTTGTGTCAACTCCCCAGGACTTGGGGGGAGACTGTTTGGAGAGGGCACTGTTGCAGAAAGGAGAGGGGTAACCTCCACTGTTTGGAAGAGATGAAATGTAGATGGTTAGAGAAGTACAGTGACCTAGGAATAACTGAAAGCCTAATGAGCTGAAATAATGTCCATAGGCATAATTGCCAACAGTCCCAAATTTGCAGAGACTGTCCTTAATTTTCAGAGACAGCCCCTGCAAATTCAGGCTTTCCTGGACCGAAAATGGGTCTGGCTTATGTACGCGCCGTCCACAAGTGGGTGGTCTCACTGGTTTGGTTGTTTCCAGGGAAGGGCTTAGAAGTTCCAAATTTACCAACTACAATGTTGGCAAGTATACATAGGCTACATCTGGTATTGAAGCTCACGTGAATGGGGCTGAACTGCAATACCAGACACAACCAACGGGCAAGAGTGGTGCTGTTTCTGAAAGACATTTTGCTAACATTATTGTGGATATCTCGTTTTGATTTTATATAGTTGAATCTTTTAGATTCAACACGCAGGGACACGCTGGTAAGTGCAGGGCGGCTGGGTGATGGTGAAGGAGGGGTCACTAGCACAAGAATTATGAGAAGATCCAGTGAGGACCATCCCTCATGATGTGCGGCCCGATAACAGTGATTGCTGTGCAGCAGTATGCTACCACTAACGTCAGCCACACTGGCATACTATTTGGCATGGGGTGCCATACTCACTCATGTAAATTACTGGTCCAATAGAAATTTCCTATCAGTTTCTATATGATTCTTCAGCAAATCTTATCTTCTGACATGTCATAAGAGGACACTTGTGGGGGCTACTGAGATGGGCCATCCAACAATTAATATGTTATTGGTGTCCTAAACTGATGTCACAAGTCTATGATGATCTTAGCCGCATTTCCCCTTTAAAAAAAACTTGTCTTCCATCTCTATAGAGCCTCTGAAATACAAGCTTTAACTTGAATTTGTCTACATCCGTTCCGCAATTTTGTGGAACAGGTGCGGACCCATCCATTTCAATGGGGCTGCAAAACATGAACAGTTCAGTGGTCACGCAAAAGAGATAGAGCATGTCCTATTCTTGACCGCGGACAAGAATAGGCATTTCTATCATAGTGCCGCTCATGTGCAGACCGCAAAACACTACGGCCGTCTGAATGAGCCCTAACTGAAGCAAATTCTATGTGCCAACCACGAAACTGACCAAGAGCAGAATAAAATGTTACATCTGAACCGATGGTCAAGACATGGCCATGACTAAGTAAGCCAAGCAAGCCACTGAAAAGTTAACAGAAGCGCAGAGTATTTCAGCTTTGCTTACCCATGCATGATGAGTTGATGGCAAGACTGAAATATGGGTTTTTGTTTGATATATTTTTAAAATGTGTACAGTTTGGTAAAATTTGACATAATTTGAACAGAAGAGGAAAACTGTATGGACTGCACATACCTTACAATATTATGTAGATGCCACTAATCATGATTTATAGAATATTGCCTGGGTAGGTCACAAACGTGTAGGGGTCCAACCACTGGTACCCCCAGTCATTCTGACAATAGGGCCACTGATTCCCAGTAAAGAGATGTTAAATATAGAAATATGAAAACAGCTCATCTTTGAGCTGACAATAATGAAGGACGCCACATCTCTAATGGCGAGCCTGACAGGAACCTCCATGTTCAAGAGCAGTGGTGATGTCATCAGCCAAACCCCACATTTAAAGGGGTAATCCCAAAACGGACATTTATAGCATCACCACAGTATACAGAAAGTCATAAATGTCTGATATGCTCCGGTCCTAAAAACTGACTATGACTTGGCCCTTGGCTCTAAAGGATCAGTGGCTTGGTATTGAATGGGCCGGGTGTAATTATTCATTTTGGGGTGCTACACAAATTAATGGTAAAATGCATGTGTACCTTTGAACTCCATTTTATAGAATTAATCTCCATAAAAAGCTGAGTTACAATTCTGCAGACTTAGTGACTATAGGAAGTGAAGTCTTTAAACCAATCTAATGCAGTACAAAAATAATAATGGTGGCCATACACATTAGATGAAAGATGGTCGAAGCATGCAATTGTGTATGACGGTATTCCAATTCTCCCTCAACAGCAGATGATGGGAGAAAGAAGGATGGAGCACTTCGATTTAATGCATGCCTAATCCTTTGTTGAGAACACATGCATGCTTGGCCGTCAGCTATCTAAGAAGTTTGGCTACCTTAACATTTCCTCTAAATTACAGGAGCTTAGCTATGCTGTTAATGTGTGTGTCTGACAACAAGCTTGTAGACTGTTGCCAATGACAACTTGCAGAATTGTGAATACAGCTCTGGAATAAAATACACACTATATCCCAGAATTAGTACAAGTTAAATATGTTGATTCATTCTGAACTGGGGTTTAAACCCTAAAAGGCCTCAGAAAATATGGGGTGTTCCAATAGAATTATATCCTTATAACGACTCAATAGTATAGACAGATGAGAAGACTATGATGACATAATAAGGAACCTGTGATGGTGGAGACATAGGACTTATGGAGAGGGAATGGAGGGAGGAATGAGACGCGATGTGGGGAGGGGGGTGTCAGAGAGAAGAAGGGAGGCAGAGAGCCTGTAGGGTGCGTGCTAATCACCTTTTACCACTTTCATTGTGATCACTCTGAAAAACAGAGCTAAATATAGACAGAAAAATAAGCTGCATGGAGAGAGTGTGAGATGGGGGAAAGTGCGAGTGCACAGGAATTGGGGAGCACTGCTGTCAGGAGGACGGAGAGGGACCACAGCTACACAGATAAACATGCAAGTACATCTATAAACACGTGTGTGTGTGATATACTATATACAAGTACACGTACATACATCATATATAGCGTAACACAGGATGTCGCTTGACTGCATGCACGCTAGCTGGTATAGGTACAGTATGGATGCAGGTATATATACCGTATAGATTACATGTACACATACATGCATAGGTGAGGATAGATAGAGATAGATACATCGATCTAGGGACAGACAGACAATCTATGGATGGACAGACAAACAGATAGATATGAGATAATCCAGAATTGAAAAATGAGGCAGCACTCCAAAATGGGTGGAGGGGTGGTGGACCAGCTTTAGTCACCCCACGTGGGTTGAATAAAGCAGGTTCAGCACCCTTTCACCCACTTTAGAGTGCTGCCTCGTTTTTCTGTTCTAGATTATCCATTGAACTATAGCCCACAGTCTTGGAGGGTGATAGATAGATAGATAGATAGATAGATAGATAGATAGATAGATATTAGATAGACAGATATTAGATAGATAGATAGATAGATAGATAGATAGATAATTAGATAGATAGATAATTAGATAGATATTAGATAGACAGATATTAGATAGATAGATATTAGATAGATAATTAGATAGATAGATAGATAGATAGATAGATAGATAGATAGATAGATAGATATTAGATAGACAGATAGATAGGAGAGGGATAGATATTAGATAGATATTAGATAATTAGATAGATAAATAGATAGATAGATAGATAGATAGATAGATAGATAGATAGAATGATAGATAGAAGAGAGATAGATTGATAGATTTTAGATCATTAAATAGATAGATAATTAAATAGATATTAGATAATTAGATAGATAATAGATAGATAGGAGAGAGAGAGATAGATATTAGATAGATAGATATTAGATAGATTGATAGATTTTAGATAGATATTAGATCATTAAATAGATCGATAGATAATTAGATTGATAGATAATAGATAGATAGATAGATAGATAGATAGATAGATAGATTGATAGATAGATAGATAGATAGATAGATAGATAGATAGATAGAATAACCAAAAAGTCCAGCGGCACAGATAATAACAAATGTGGGTGCAGAAATCCTCCAGGAAAACTGGTATTGTATCCTCTGACGATATATCCACAGAAAACGAGGCAGCACTCCAACTTAGGTGATAAAGTGAAGACCCTTTATTACCCTTAGCAACGTTTCTGCCCAGCACAATGAGGCCTTTGTCAAGCTTGACAAAGGCCTCATTGTGCTGGGCTGAAACGTTGCTAAGGGTAATAAAGGGTCTTCACTTTATCACCTAAGTTGGAGTGCTGCCTCGTTTTCTGTGGATAGATAGATAATTACATAGATAGATAGATAGATAGATAGATAGATAGATAGATAGATAATTAGATAGATAGTAGATGATAGATAGACACAGACATATTTCTGGAATACTGGAGGACACTACAGATATTTTTGTAACCAATACGGTATTAATCCACGTATAACCTATTTGGAGAATGGCGGATTCATATTTCATCTGGGCACACACATATACACACATCCAGGCATGGGGAGGGGGATTAGTGGGGGTGCAGATTCTGTGCAGCATTCCTCCTGTCTGCAGACATCAGGGGAGCTAAAATTACACAGCTGGAATTATATATAGATCGTCACACATCACATACACAATCTCCTGCACACGTGTGTTATTCCGCATACATGTGTGGTATTTATACACTGTGCACATGCATATACTACAGACACAGAAATACATACATACAGTATACATAGATAAATACATAAATGTAGTACACAGAAAACACATATACATAAAACACTTTTATAATAAAAATACTGCGTATATATAAACACATATATATGCATAAATACATAATTATTGAACACAAACGCATAAACATACAGAATTCTAACACAAATACATACATGCATTACATATAACGCAAAATATACATGGTCACATACATATGTAGTACACATATAGATATACACAGTCAGAATACACACATACAGATACTTTAATACATAAAGTATTCATAAATCCATGCATACAACATACACATTAATAAACACATACAGTACACATACGAAAACATACGTCCATGGGGAGAGGTGTAGTTGAAAGGTAAATGTTCCATATACTAGGGGTGACGGTTGTATGTTCTGTTTCCTCTATAAGAGGAGGGGGTATGAGTATTAGGAGTGAGATATATGTGAGTATATGTTCTACGCACTGTATTAGGAAGAGGGGGGAGTCATGTGCAAGGAATGATTCATAGGTCCATGAGCACATATAGATATGTACTGGGAGTAGCTATTATATTGACATTACAGGTACATGTCATATACTTGTGTATTAGGAGGAGTTAACACATATACGCCTCCATACCTGTGTATTAGGAGAAAATGTGTCGTACATCTCCCAAAACCTGTATATTAGGGGGAGCAGAGAAATACATATGATGAATGATGTTACCTGTGTACTAGGAGGTGGAGAGGCTTATATATTAGGGCATCAATATATGTACCGGTATATCAAGATTTCTAAGTTTTATTCCTGATTTCTGTGTATTAGGAGGAGGACAAGTAATTGAGGGTTTGGCTTCAATATAATGGAGGAAAGGAAGTTTCACAGAAAGTAAGACATAATGCATAATATCTAATGTGGGGATAATGTTTGAAGACCAGGGGATAAAGTCCTAATACCTAATACCTGTGTATAAGGAGAGATACCTGCCCGAACTATGTATTATGGGGAGATTAAAGGTACCTGTGTACTACACAGATATCTGTTTAATAGAAGGAAGATATAGTTATATTTCATGAAACCTGTGTATTGGGTGGAGGATATTAGCATAGAATTGGATATTTTTGTATTATGACAATCTGATATCTATGCATAAGGAAGCCAATATAGATATGTTTTCTGATATATATGCATTAGTAGGAGAAAAATGCTGTATACCTGTGTATAATGAGGAGAATACTGGCACATGATCTGCTACCTGTGTATAATGAGAAGAATACTGGTACATGATCTGCTACCTGTGTATAATGAGGAGAATACTGGTACATGATCTGCTACCTGTGTATAATGAGGAGAATACTGGTACATGATCTGCTACCTGTGTATAATGAGGAGAATACTGGTACATGATCTGCTACCTGTGTATAATGAGGAGAATACTGGTACATGATCTGCTACCTGTGTATAATGAGGAGAATACTGGTACATGATCTGCTACCTGTGTATAATGAGGAGAATACTGGTACATGATCTGCTACCTGTGTATAATGAGGAGAATACTGGTACATGATCTGCTACCTGTGTATAATGAGGAGGATACTGGTATATGATCTGATACCTGTGTATAATGAGGAGGATACTGGTATATGATCTGCTACCTGTATATAATGAGGAGGATACTGGTATATGATCTGCTACATGTATATAATGAGGAGGATACTGGTATATGATCTGCTACCTGTATATAATGAGGAGGATACTGGTATATGATCTGCTACCTGTGTATAATGAGGAGGATACTGGTATATGATCTGCTACATGTATATAATGAGGAGGATACTGGTATATGATCTGATATCCGTGTATGATGAAGAGGATATTGGTATATGATCTGCTACCTGTGTATTAGGAGGAAGCTGGAGGTACTGTATGCATGTCCATGAACATGTGTATAATGGTAAGGATAAAGATATGACATACCTGAGCTTTAGCATTGGGTTAAGGAACAATACTGTGGTATGTGTAAGGATATTAGAGGTATATAACCTGAGAGCGATGTATTAGGAGTGAGGTAAGACCTGTGTATACCTGTGTATCTGCAATAGGATATTCAATCATGCCCTATATATTAGGAAAATACAGGTATGTGCTCTGACCCACCTAGTAGAAGGATTTTGGTAAATGCAATAATATCTATGTATTAGGCAAAGGGTATAGGTATATATATCTTGATACCTGTGTAGTATGATGTCCTGGTATTACAGGGATAGGTGTATATGCTCTGATACCTGTACATTAGGGGGAATGGTATATCCATATGTGCCCTAAATAATGTATTAGGAGGATAAATTTGCCCTGGTGCCTATGTATTTAGTGGGATAGATACATATGCCCTGACACCTGTGTATTGGGGGGTAGAGGTATTTGCCCAGATACCTGTGTATTAGGGGGATAGAGGTATGTGCCCTCATACCTGTGTATTAGGTGGGTAGAGGTATGTGTCCTGGTACTTTTGTATTAGTGGGACTAATGTATGTGTCCTAAAACCTGTGTATTAGGGGGGTAGATGTATGTGTATTGTGTATTAGGGGGATATATATATATATATATATATATATATATATATATACCCTTATACCTGTGTATTAGGGGGACTGATGTATGTGTCCTGATACCCGACATCTGCCCTGGCACCTGTGTATTAGGATGATAATGTATGTGCCCCCAATACTTACGTATTAGGGGGCTAGAGGGTTATGTGCTAATACTCTGACAGGAAGGTGGACACCTGTGTATTAGGAGGACAGTAGAAGTTAGTAATCTCCTGGTATCTGTATATAAGAAGGAATGTAAAGGTATCTGTGTACGGCAGGTAGAATTACGGGGATGGTTTGTATACAAGGGAAGGGACACAATACAGAGAAGGAGGATGAGGCTGTAGCAGTAAAAATAGAGCATGATGTAGACTCCAGCCACCATGTACAGAGGTAATATATGTGAACATTGAGTAATATGAGGATCCCCGCCAGATGTCACAACATAAGAGGAGATGGAGAACAGAAGGTGAGAAGATGGGAGCAGCAGAAGATCAGCAGGATGGTGTATAGTCACAACCAGTAATGGAGATGCAACATTGGTACATACTAAGAGCAGGGGGCAAGACAGGGAAGTCTATAAAGGTGGCAAGGAAGCCCACTGTGCCACCACATGGGATAGCATGGATGGGCATCTGAACAGAAACTATGTTAGAGTTTGGTCCTAGACAGGACAAGCTGTAGGATCAGCACTGAAGAGCGTAGTGATGTGGGTGGATGGATGACAAGCACAAATTCCCTATGAATGGAGCAAGGAAATGCTGCTCACCTGCAGCGGGCATCGCATGCCCCTGTGCCCGGTTGAGGAGCTCCAACGCTGGCTCTCGCCCCTTAACACCATCTGCAGAGGACACACAAGGCTCTGTCTCATAAATAGTCTGCAGCATGTCAGGCAGCGCCAGGGCTCTGGGAACCAGCAACATTCCCGGACCCCCCTCTGCTGCCAGCCACCAGCAACCAGCCGAACTCCCCTCCCCTCTTCCCAAGAAAGCACACCCTAACTCCCAACAACCCCTCCACTCTTGGGTCTTCTTTACGAGAGGCTCAGTGTACCCACAAAGGTCAGATAATCCATATCCAAAAGGAAGGAGGTGGCAGTGGCTGGCAGTGCCAGTGGTGCTGGGAGGTATAGTTAGGCCCGTACCCTGCCCTCCCCCTCCTGCCTAGTGAACTGTTGGGCTGCAAGTGGAAGGCTCTGCAGCAGAGCGACTGAAATAGCACAGTAGAGGAGGAGTCTGATATAAATAGACAGGAGAGAGAGAACGAGGGAGAAAGGAGAGAGCTGGGGGGGGGGGCATCAGGACTGCTCCGAAATAACAGAGCCTAAGTGTTACACTAGACAAATGCAGCGATATATGAGGAATCAGTCACCAGCAAAAAGTGCATAAAATCACATCATAATAACACAAAGTCAGAAAGTGCAAAAAATGAAATGACAGCAAGATGAATAAGCAGCGAGTCTGAGACAATAATGATGAGACAGGGGAAGAAGATGTGTGAAGTGGAGAGGAAAGAAGAGTGCAAGCACTGCGGAGGGAGAGTGCGCAGGGAGTGACGAGCGCAGGGCAGGTGGGGGGGGCACCAGCACAGTAATACAGGGTAAGACTGGCCATAGACATAATAACATAATGATTGTAGTTAACGATCCAACCACCAACAAGAATCGGTACTGAAGCCATGTGCCCTGATTGATGGCAACCCAACATCAACATATTCATCAGTCATAGTAGCTACTATTACACATCTTCTCCATGGGAAGGTCCCTCTGCAGTGAGAAATCTCTTTAGGGGTATGCCCAGTAGGCATCAGGCAGAGAAACATACTAGAATACTTATCAGATCTGGGAGGGGAGAGTAAAGACTACTCTGTCCTGACCCTCGGGATTGATATATCCTGATATGTCATAGAGACCAGAACTTGTGTCTGCACCAGCCAAGGACAGATGCCAGGGGCAAATGGGCTGGGGGGTCCATGGTTATGTGGATAGACTTGCTCTATGCTTGTCAAGCAAAAAGATGGGCATGACATTAAAGCTGGCCATACACATTAGATGTGTATCAGCCGAACCTGTCAATTTCAGTGGGTTTGGTCAACCACCTAATGTGTGTGGTGGCCTCCCGACTGTACCCCAATGGCAGATGTCAGGGGAGATAATGACTGGGCACTTTGGATTCACGTGCCCATTCCTTTTGTTAGAAGGTAGATAAGCTGCTGCCAGAAGAGTCTGGAAGCAGCTTTCTCCCCCCCCCTACATATGCACGCTCAGCCAAGCATGTGTATTTATGGGATGATTCGGCAGACAGTTACCTCCTGTATGGCCAGCTATCACCCAAGGGATTTTCCAACTTTTTGCACCATTTTAAATTTGAAGCCCAGCCAACTGCACCTGTGCACCTGTTGATAAAACCATACTTACCTGTTCTCTGCTGCTCTGTTCCTGCTGCCTCAGGATGGACATGGTCACGTACACTGCTGCAGCCAATGACTTACCACTTGGGCACACGTCACTGTTGGGTCACATACTGCTTAGTGACACATGTCATACATCACATTACCCCATCCATCTGGAAGTTTACAGGATGGAAAATGAAAGACAGCAAAGGAGGGCCATGCCCAATCCTTTTGATATCAGGAAGTAAGGGCGCCACCAGAGATGCCTGGCTGCAGCTTTATCCCCTCTCCTAATTCAGAACATAATGCATAAATGGCCAAGCACGGTTTCTGGGGGAGGGGGGGGGGGGGAGGTCAGAGATAGCTCTCAGCCAACAGTTATCAAACTATATCTGCTATACATCTGGAGCTGACCCCAATGGAGAAGACAGATGGGCCATCACTGATTAATGGAATGAAGGTATTACAGTCTCATTGATTCCCATGGGAAAGACTAGGTAGGTGGAAGGTATATTGGAGATAGAAGTATGCAGTCAGCAGAGGATGATGGTCAATAAGGGTATACCTGCAGTGCATAAGAGTAGATGTGTTTACAGCTCCAGTGGCAGAAGATGACAAGTGTATATAATCTAGTTCTATTGGTGTATATAGTAATGAAAGCATGTAGATAAAATGTCTATAAAATATCCAATTGTAAGTGTCTACTGATATCACCAATGTATCTGACCAAGAAGGAGAGTATTTTCACCCACCTTATTGTGGTATGTAGGTGCAAAAGCAACGTTGCATCAAAACCCTTGTGTCTGAAGGATCTCTGACAAGAAGACACCAGTATTGTAATTAGTACATGGTAGGTGTGGGCCTGATATAGATTTAGCATTGGAGCCCAGAAGCTTTAAGCTAAGGTGGCATATCCTCACTTTTAATAATATGAATATTATTAAGTTTGAAGTTCAGGACTCTAGGAAACCTTGGTGACAATCTCACCATAGACACATTAAATACATATGTCAAAGTCTGATCAATGTCAAACCAGACTGTCCAACCATGTGCTAGGTGAACAATTGCAACATGGCTCTACTCAACTGAGTTATAGACATCGATGGGGTCCCAGCGGTCAGATCTCAGAAGAGGTAATTTGAAGCTCTAGAGCCCCACTGCAAAATCTGTAACTGGGTTCCCCTCCAACCATGTGCCATACTGGTGTCCTCTTCTGCAGCAGAGAGATGTTGGGCCCCCATAGGCAGTAGGACATTGATGTAATTGCTACCACTGAACCACTTCTGAAGATCCTCACTGATCACAAGGTGTTTTTTATCTCACTTAAGTGGATCTTCAATTTAATGGGGTTACTTAGAATTTTGATATTCATGTCATAACTTCAGGATGGGCCATCAATATCACATTGGTGGATTGTTTTAAGGTAAGGAACTACACAAATCTGTCCATTGTGTACTGGATGGATCTAGTAACTGCAGTTACGGTGCCATTCACTTCAGTGGAAGCCGCGTTGCAGTAACCAGCTCTATCCACTATATAATCAAAATAGATGTATATTTCTAGTACTGGAGACACCCCAAAACAGATGACCAGCGGGTGTGTTGGGTGTCGGACTTCCACCGATCTGATATTGATGGCCTATACTGAGGACAGGCCATGCGTATCAAAACCCTGGAATAACCTTTAATGGAGGAGAGCGACAAATGAAGAAAAAAAATAATCCAAACAACGATATAAACACCTAATAAAGCTGCACAGTACAAAACCTGTCTATTTATATGCCTGGAGAAATCCAGACTGGTAGATAGGTGGAAAACACAGCGCACTGATCTGCACAGTATCATTAAGATGTCACTCTGAATTCCCCACATAAATAGCAAGATGTACGTTATTATTAGACACGGTGGAAATATATATAGCTGGGACCTCACTCTAGAAGCATGTCATTAAACTAAAGCGTGACCTGCCTGCACTTTTTAAGTAGGGTTATCATAGATGAAAAGGTCTTCTAATGTGCCCATAATTTACTGCAAACATCACCAAAGTGTAATCCCATTGGTATAGACCTAAGCCATACAGTGAAGTCACCTGATACTGCAGGGTTAAAGGGAAACTCTGGTAAAAAAGAATGCCAGCTTACACAGGACAGGACAGAAAGGTTGGGAAGGGGGTATTGATGTCCAACCCCTTAAATGAATATGGTTTCTAATACCCAGTAAAAGTGAACAGTTTTTGTCAGTGGGGGCATTCCCCCTCGTGCATTGTCAATGGAGACACTTTCTGGTTGGTACTGTCAATAATGGTCCCTTTACTACTTGTAACTGGGGCACTCTTTAGCTGGCACTTTTAATGGGAGCACTCTCTGGTTGGCACTGTTAATGGGGGCACCCTATGGGTGGCACTGTTAATTATTATTGCCACTTTTACGAGAGGCACTCTCTAATTGACAGTGTTAATAGGGGCATTCTCTGGATGCACTCTTTGGCTGGCACTGTTAGTGAATACACTTTCTGGCTGGCACTGGTAATGGGGGGGACTCTGACTGTCAGTGAGGGTGCTCTGGCTCTTCCTATGGTTGGGTGTTACCAATATTTGAGGTTGAACCACAATGTATAATCTCAACGAAGTCTATTCTTAAAAGTTGGTGACTATAATATAGTCATAATAGGTAGCATCAGATGCCTGGGATCCTCATTAATAGTGAGCACTGGTGGTGGTGCTCATTTTTCCTGGAGTGCTGCAGACTCTGAATCTAAAAATTATGAAACAATTTGCAAAAAATGTTCTTCAACATCATATTCTTTTGAATACCTCACCATCTGAAGTATATAATACTGTCAAAAGATTCAGAGAATCTGGAGAAATCCATGTGCCCAAGGAACAAGGCCAGTGGTCAATATTGGATGCTCGTGATCTATGGGTCCTCAGGAGGCACTGCATTAAAGGGAGTCTTTAACAGTCTATAATGCTAAGAATAGGTGAAAGATTCCCCTTAAAAACAGACATGATTCTGTACTGGAAATCACTGCATGGGCTTCTAGAAATCAGTGTCTGGGAACACAGTTTGCTGTGCAATCCATAAATGAAGGTTTAAGCTGTATCATTCACAAAGGAAGCCATATGCAAACATGATCCATAAACACTGTGTCCTCTCTGGGCCAAAGCTCATTTAAAGTGTGCTGAGGCAAAATGCAAAATTTCTGTGGTCAGATGAATTAAAACTTGAAATTCTTTGTTGAAACCATGGATGCCATGTCCAGAGTACTCAAAAGGAGATGGACCATCCAGCTTGTTTTCAGCACACAGTTCAAAAGCTTGCATCTGTGATGGTATGGGGATGGCATTAGTAGCTATGGTGTGGGCATAGCGGTTTTATATAAGCAATACAGGACAATACAAGACAATAATGAAACCACATACTGCATCCATCATCAACAGCATGGCTTCGCAGAAGAGGAGGCCTTTCACCAATGGAAAACATTTGGTGGATCATGAAATCAAAAATCCAGCATAGAAGACCCAAGATTGCTGAGCAGCTAGAATCCAACATCAGACAAGAATGGGACAACATTCTTCTCCCAGAACTCCAGCAGTTGGTCTCCTCACTTCTACACTTGCTACACAATTGTAGACATGGGCCTGTCCCAACTTTTTTGAGATGCGTTGCTGCGATCTTAATGACTCAATTTTTCTCATGAAATGTTAACATGTCTCACTTGCAACATCTGATATGTGTTCCATGATCTATTGTGAATAAAATATGGGTCTATGAGATTTGAAAATCATTGCATTGGTTTTATTTACACTCACATTTTTCACAGTGTCCCAAAATGTTTGGAATTGGGGTTGTAATTAAATCCAATTAGAATTTTTTTAAACATAAAATACATGCAATTAAGTATAAAAAAATCAATGCAAAGGTGTCCATAGCCTTTCATTTCACAACAGATGATTGCTATGGACAACTGCTCCACGTACACCATTTATGATAAGTTTTGCCCAAAATCGTGGCACTGCACTTCCACTCTCCTGACTGGTCTTAGTAACCATTTACCCCAGCAGAAGACCCAAGAAATGCTGGTCATTAAAAACATCATTGTGTCATGCTCCACCCCCTTCTCCCTCTGTATCATATTTCACAGACCTGTTTGCAGTTTTTTTTTTCTTTTCTCCAACCAAGTCAACGAAGCGAAATTGCCACATAAATACCAGGCAAATGGAATGTCATGGTTTAACTGCTGCATAAAAAAACACTACAGGACACATTCTTAAACTACATTATCTAGAGAATCCTTAAAAGGAATGTGTTTTCAGAATATGACCTATTGTTTAAATCACATTTTTATGTTAAACATTTTTTTTTCTTAGTATTTTTGGGATTTTTTTTTAAATTTTCCATCCATATTTAAAAAAAAAATCTGCACCTTTCGCCCTGGCCACTAGACCTAAAATATGTTAAGACTTCCTGTCTTTTGAGAGCAGCTACATGGGCCATAGTCACAATGGACAGGACCCGACTCATTGACTTCTATGGGGAGTTTTTTCTAGGCATGCTCTGTGACCTGTCCAGTTCAGGAGGGAGCAGATAAGCTGTTACATCACCTATTGTGAATGGTGGAGCCTGTATTATCTATATAGAGGTTTTACTTCTCATCGTTATTCAGCCTGTAGTGATAACGATAATGGCTACTGAAAAGTGATCCGTACAGAACAGGAAATCATTTTGTATTAGTAGGCCTAGTGGGCAGTGTGAAAATTGCAGGATTATATACTTTTTTTTAAAAAATTTAATGGCATGGAAAATAAAATAAAAAACTCACTATAATTCTAAAAAATATATGTTTAACATAAAAAATGTGATTTACACAATCATTTTATGATGACACATTCCCTTTAAAGATTGCACAGACAAAACACAGTCCAAGGGCAGTCCTAAAAATAAAGAAATATTATCATACACAGATAGTGAAAGTATGCACGCTGGAGGTCAGCTTTAAATGTCATATAACCCTGCCATGTAATGGATGCAATGACTCATTTAAAGGGATGCAAATACCAAACACACTGTGGTCTCCTATCTACTGGCCATAGCTGGGGCTGTATGTGTATGTGGCTGTAGGTGACGGTTGTATTATTTGTATTGTATATTTTATGCAGCCATTTAGGCGTTTCATTTGGAGTCCATTTTGGGTTCTCTACTGAAGGAGCCATGTGGTAAATTAGCATAGAGTGCTGCATTGTATACGGGCCTGCTATATTGTGTACTACACACTCAATAGGGTTATCTGTGAGGTGCTATACACATATAGTCAGACGACGCTTATAAAAGGCCTGTCTGCTATAGTCAACCTTTCTTATACCGTCCACTGAAGGGTATATTCAGGTTATAGAGGGGGAAGGCATGGTTTTATGCTTTGGAAAGGTGACGGCATGCACTAAAATGAATAAATAGCCACTGAACACCACTTAATGCCTTACAACAACTGTAAAAGCCTATGGGCCTCAGTTATTGCTTACAGCAACCAACCAGAGCTCAGCTCTCATTTATTAAATTGCTCTGTAAAAATGAAGGCTGAGCTCTAATTGGTTGCTATGGGCAACAAGAACAACTTTAATACTAGACAGTTTTGAGCAGTGACCTACTTTATCTTAGCAGACTCATATTGGCGTTTTCTTCATAAACAGTGCGACTCTTGCCAACTGTTGTATCCAGTATAGCATATTGAATGAAATATTGCAATAGCAAATGAAACCCATGGACAAGAATGGCACAGTTTCTGAAAGACAGCAGTCATGTTCTTCTAATTGCATACAACTAATTTAAGTGCCATCAAGTCGCACTGAGACATACCTTTTAAAGGCGTTGTCGAGAATTGATCTTATTGGTGGGATCTGACTCCCTGCAGCCCCGATGATCAACTGTCTGAAGAGACCATGGCGCTCTAGGCCCATAGTTGCCAACTGTCCCGAATTTGCCGGGACAGTGCTTGATTTTCAGAGTCAGCCCTGGCAAATTTGCGCTGTTCTGGCCTGAAAATGGGCGGGGCTCATGCAAATCCCGAAAGCCCACAAATGGGCATTTCTGGCAGGTTTGGGGTGTTCCCAGAGGTGGGGCTTATATGCCCCGATTTTACCAACTGAAATGTTGGCAAGTAGGCAGGCCTCAGGGGGCGGTGCATGACAAAAGGATTTACATCAAACATCAAACAGCACTGACCCCTCAAGCCATGCACTAAGCATATTGTGATATACAGATATGGCACTGTGAAACTCAGACCTAGAACACTTTTTCTCAGGTCTCTGGAGTTACTCATTAAAATATGTACATACTGATTCAGTCCATGCCAATGCCTTTAAAAGGCTACTTTAGGGTTGATTTTTTATCATTACACTTTATTCAATTTGGGCTACAAATCATTTTTCCAATTGGTCTTTAGTAAAAAATGTGAATGGTTTTTGTTCTACAGCCTTCGTTTTCTGCAGACTATTACTTTCAGTTTTATTCTAAATCCATCAAGGAGCCGCTCTGACTCCTCAAAGTGTAGCCCTTATCTCTGTACTTTCCTGACAGCTCATAAACAGTCATTACTGCTAAATTCTCATCAAACTGATAGGAATATGGCTTGGATTAGTATTTATGAGCTTTTAGGAGTTCAGAGATAAAGGAGAAAACACTGAGCCATCAGAGCAGCTCCCTGACAGATTCACTCTCAAGCAGAAAGAAATGGTCTGCCGATACACTGAAAATGAAGGCTGTAGAACAAAAACTGTTGAAAATATTTAATAAAGACTAATTGAAAACATTTTTTTAGCCCAAAATAAGTAAAATGCAATGATAAAAAAGCTATTTCAATTTCTGTCAATTAATGCAACTTTTACGTGGCCATAAAAATCAGGGCTGGTTCTAGAAAGAGATTGTCATGTACTATATGATGTCTGATTTTCATTTTTACATTAAACATGAGTCGCAGTTTTTGGAGAGGTATTTTGTGCTGCTGGGGCAGTATCTTGTGGTGCACTGTGGTAGGCTACTTTCACACTTGCAGTAGCCTTTTCCGGTAGGCTGTTCTGGCGGAAGAACAGCCTGCCGAATCCGTACTATGGCTAGTCCACCGTGTCTCCGGAAGTCTGCTCCAGCCCCTAAAATTCATTATTGTGAATGTGGCCAGAACAGCCTGTCGGAAAAGGCTACAGAAAGTGTGAAAATAGTATCCGTATGTCATAGTTGCCAACTGTCCCGAATTTGTTTCTGATTTTCAGGGACAGGCCCAGCAAATTCAGGCTATCCCCGGCAGAAAATGGGCAGGCTAACCTAAACACCGCCCATAAGTGGGTTTTTCCAGGCAGGGTCAGGGGTGGGGTTTAGAAGCCCCCATTTTATGTTGGTTAGTATGGTAAGTCCTGCAAATTATAGAGCATGTCCTATTCTTGTCTGTTTTGTGGACAAGAATAGCTATTTATATTAATGGGACTGGAGAAAATGCGGCTTGCACACGGAAGGTATCCGTAGTTTGTGGATCCGCGGCGGACCACAAAATGGATTTGTATCCTTATACATAGCAGTATGGCTACATGAAAGGTGTTAGACTGGATTATTAAAACATAGCTGCTTTCTTCCAATACAGCACCGCACCGGTCCACAAGTTGTGTGCTGTACAGCAACTGGTTCACATCTACACATAAGTCTATGTTCAACATCGGCCTCTAGTGGAGATCAACAGAACTGCGGCATGTATTAAAATGGATTAGATAATAGCTGTAGATAAAAAAAAAAAAAGCAGACATGCTATAATTATATACAAAGGTTAGTGTATGTGCACCAATGTACAGGATGCACCATATAAAGACCAGACACAAAGCAACAAGGCACTACGGAGAGTTCACTACAGCGCAACGCACTGGCTTCTGTTTATAGAGTACTGAAATCTGATATACACACATATAAATAGTATATATGGAGACAGAACGTGTATATATAAACATGACAGTGAGGGGGTAAAAATGGAAGCCCTAATGTCAATATCTGTCCCTGGATCAGCCTACATTATACTCATGAATATTCCTTTTCCTTGAACAACAGGTAATTTGATAAAGCAGAAGTTTATCCTCAAGAGCTGCTCTTCCTTTTGTAACTGATGACAGAAATGACAATCATAATCAGCCATTTTGGAATTATATATCTAAGTCTTCTGGTCACCTGGTCCTCCACCTACAATCTTATAGGTCCTCCTCACCTATTTCAAGGGCATCTGTCAGCAGAATTGTTAGAATGAAACTTGCTGACCTGTTATATGTGTGCTTAATATGTGCCTGCATTGCTGAGAAAAATTAACTTTTAATATATGCAAATGAGGTGTAATTTGAAGCTCCTGGGCTCCCATGCAAAATCAGTAACAGGAACCCCCCACCTGCCAAGTGTCATTTATAACACTGGTGACTTCTTATCTGGTAGAGGGGCCTTTAGGTCCCCTCAAGCACCATGTCCCAGGTATAACTGCTATTCTTGCACCCCCTATACCTTTGCCCCTGAAGACAGCTCTACTAAGCAAAACAGTCCACATGACAATCCATATGGACCATATGATCTAGAAATATTAACTACTCCTCCTTTCTTTTCAAATGTCAGACAATTTATGTGTTACATTTTTTTAAAGGCTCAACAGATAAAAAATCATAATTACCTTACCGATCCCCTGCCTCTCCTGTTCCAATGCCTACTGGTCCTCAGACACTTTGTTATTCCTGGTCCCTCTTGACACACAGGAAATGACTGCCAATCAGAAGGTGAAGTGGGTCACTTCCTGTGTGTTGAGAGGGACCAAGATTTAGAGACCAGCGGGAGAGGAGTGGGAGGCTTCAAAACAGGAGTGGCGGGGGACCGGTAACTGACAGCATTTCAGAAGGCTACTGGAATGAGTGGGTGTCCATTGTTTTCCACTGTTACCATTAGAATTGCCACCTTTACCACCTCTGCCAATTGTCTCTTCATTGCTTCCTGCACTTCTATTACACTGCATAGTGTTGGTGTCACGATACCCTGGACCCTGCCTTGCACCTCAAAGCCTTCACCACCAAGGACACCTCAACCATCACCAGGCAGGAGAACACCAGAACCAGAGTGTACCCTGAAGGGAAGAAATGAGTGCCATTCCCATCACTGCATGTCGGCCAAGGGAGCTTCAGAACTGTGAGTACCAGAACTTCTTCGACACCCACCCAGCCACCCACGCATGCGCCACCTACACATGCCCCTGCAGCTTGGTTGCTGCATATAGATAGGAGGAACAGTGTAAAATAGAATGACATTTGTCACTGTGATCTTAAAGCTGGAAAACATCTGGGTCATGGTGTTGAGAAAAGGTCTAATTAAGCTCAGAGGCTGGTTAAATGATGATGATGATGACGACATTTTCTCACTAACTATTGTGGCAATAATAGAGCAACTACAGTCATGAGAAAAACAAAGTACACCCTCTTTGAATTCTAGAGCTTTACATATCAGGATATACCGTATTTTTCGCTTTATAAGACGCACCTGATGATAAGACGCACCCCAGATTTTAGAGTAGGAAAATAAGAAAAAAATATTTTTCATCACACCTCATATCAGACCCCCCATAAATTTCAGGACATCACATCAGACCCCCATCAGCCCTCCATGTCAGACCCCCATCAGACCTCAGATCAGCCTATCAGCCCCTATATCAGTCCACTGTGCCCCCATCAGACCTCAGATCAGCCCACCCAGCCCCATAAGGAGAAGACAGAGGAGCGCCGGACCCGGAGCAGAGCCGCAGCGCAGGAGAGGTGAGAGAGTTTTTTTATTTTATCCTTATGGTTGGGTGGGCTGATCTGAGGTCTGATGGGGATCCCGGCACCGAATACATTCTACTAAGCGCTCACTTGTATTCGCTTTATAAGACGCACGGCCATTTTCCCCCTACTTTTGGGGGGAAAAAAGTGCGTCTTATAAAGCGAAAAATATGGTAAGTAAATACTTCTGGTCCATAGAAGGTCTTAAAATTAGGGAAAATACAATCTCAGATGAACAACCACACAACAGATTCCACCTTTCATAACCTATTCAACAAAAATGAAGCCAATATGGAAAATGTGTGAAAACTAAGTACAGCCATTGAATCAATAGCTTGTAGAACCACCTTTAGCAGCATTAACTTGAAGTAATAATTTCCGGTATGACTTTATCAGTCTCTCAAATGGTTCTGGAGGAATTTTGGCCCACTCTTCTTCACAACATTGCTTCGCTTCATTAAAGGGAATCTGTCACCAGTGACCTCCCTATCCAACGGTTTGCACAGGCATCTAATTAAAACACTGCTTTTCATTTGTTGATCCAAGACTCTGTTTCTGAGTTACTTTTTCTTAATGTCCAAATTATGCCTTTAGTGCAACAAGGGCATCATCATTGCTCTTGTAGCACCCACTTTCCACTCTTTTATGTGGCTGCCCCATACCTGTATGCTTTCATTGACAGGGCCAGGCAGTGGCAATGCAGCAAATGAGGTGTTGATATGTTGTGTTCGGTTTTCGCAAAACGTGTCCCAATGCAGTATGGCCAGACATCTCCACTTAGGTCTTGTCTGTCCAAAGAACATTTTTCCAGGAGCCTTATGGTTTGTTGCATATTTAAGCAACACTGCCATGTTCTTTTTAGAAAGAAGAAGCTTCCTCGTGGTAACCTTGCCAAACAAGCCATACTTGTTCAGTGTTTTTCTACTTGTACTGTCATGAGCTTGAACATTTAACATATTTAAGGAGGTCTGTATAGTCTTAGAAGTAGCTCTTGGGTTTTTGCATTTTCTCTAAGAATTGCAAGGTCTGACCTTGGGGTGAATTTTCTGTGACATCCACTCTTTGGAAACCAGACTCCATTATAGTCAAAGGGGTCTGTCAGGTTGCATCCGTTTCTGTCATTTGGCAAAAACACCTTACCCGTCCCTGGGGCCATATACACATACACAAGGAAAGGAGGATCTATGCCTCTCCTCATCTTCTCCTGCAGTCTGTCTGCATCTCCCCTACTGGCTCCCCTCCTCCTTACAGCCGGCATGGATGGACGGCTTCAACCTGAAATATCTCAGTCTGTATAGCTGCTAAAGGTATGAGCAAGGTTAAAAGCTAAAAATGTAAGCTTTAAACAAAGGCATGATTGCTGTGCTAGTCACCATACAGCCACTGATAAAGCCATTAGAAACTGGATGAAAAGTGAGATCTGCGAGTACCGATGCACTTTTTTCCCTCCAAAGTGAAGGAAAAAAGTTGCTGCGTCTTATAAAATAAACGTTACTAATTAGGTGGCTCAAGAGCTCTCACTAACAGCTCCTGAGCCTGCCATTAAACTGTTTGGAGGGCTGGCGACTTCAATGAAGGTTTCTGCCGCCAGCCTGCGCTTCCTTAATAAGACGGCACCACGGGCGGCTTCACTTAATGCGCTCTGCATGCTGCCAGGCCGCACGTCCATTGAGCTCCCCTGTTGTAGTAAATCGTTGGGCAGGCTGGCGGCTTCAGTTAGCTCACTCCCCTGCCGCCAGCCCGCACATCCATCTTACCAACTTGTTCCCATATTTTCACAGGTCTGCTGATTGGTGGTGAGTGCATCCTGCTACTCACACTTCCACCAATCAGCTTCCTTCCTATCTCCCGCCGTACCAGCTCTGCTCCTGCTGTGTATGGCGGTTTTGTTGGTCTAATCCCTGGGTGAGTCAAGCGCTCAGGACCTATAAATGTGGGTCCATAGATAGCCACCCATATACTGCAGTAAATGAGTGGATTCCTATGGATGAGGGGGGTTATAGTCATATTAAATATAAACACTGTCCAGGGACTGTTCTGTAATTGGCATGTGTTTATATTAAATATGACTATAACCCCCATCATCCATAGTAATCCACTCATATACTGCAGTACATGGGTGGATTCCTATGGATGAGGGGGGTTATAGTCATATGCCAATCACAGAACAGTCACTGGACAGTGTTTATATTAAAAATGACTATAACTCCCCTCATCTTTGAGAATATGCCAATGTACAGTACTTACAGTACATCAGTGTATTCTTTAGGATGATGGGGGTTATAATCAAATCCACAGTTCCCTCATAACAGTGTGTCATCCACAGATCCTCCATAAAGTGTCATCCACAGATTCCCCATAACAGTGTATCATTGACAGATCCCCCATAACAGTGTGTCATCCACAGATCCTTCATAAAGTGTCACCCACAGATCCCCATAACAGTGTATCATTGACAGATCCCCCATAACAGTGTGTCATCCACAGATCCCCCATAACAGTGTGTCATCCACAGATCCCCCATAACAGTGTGTCATCCACAGATCCTCCATAAAGTGTCATCCACAGATCCCCCATAACAGTGTATCATTGACAGATCCCCCATAACAGTGTGTCATCCACAGATCCTTCATAAAGTGTCACCCACAGATCCCCATAACAGTGTATCATTGACAGATCCCCCATAACAGTGTGTCATCCACAGATCCCCCATAACAGTGTGTCATCCACAGATCCCCCATAACAGTGTGTCATCCACAGATCCCCCATAACAGTGTGTCATCCACAGATCCCCCATAACAGTGTCATCCACAGATCCCCCATAACAGTGTATCATCCACAGATTCCCCCATAACAGTGTGTCATCCACAGATCCCCCATAACAGTGTGTCATCCACAGATCCCCCATAACAGTGTGTCATCCACAGATCCCCCATAACAGTGTATCATCCACAGATCCCCCCATAACAGTGTGTCATCCACAGATCCCCCATAACAGTGTGTCATCCACAGATCCCCCATAACAATGTGTCATCCACAGATCCCCCATAACAGTGTGTCATCCACAGATCCCCCATAACAGTGTCATCCACAGATCCCCATAGCAGTGTATCATCCACAGATTCCCCCATAACAGTGACATCCACAGATCCCCCATAACAGTGTCATCCACAGATCCCCATAACAGTGTCATCCACAGATCCCCCATAACAGTGTATCATCCACAGATCCCCCATAACAGTGTCATCCACATATCCTCCTTAACAGTGTCCTCCACAGATCCCCCATAACAGTGTCATCCACAGATCCCCCATAACAGTGTATCATCCACAGATCCCCCATAACAGTGTATCATCCACAGATCCCCCATAACAGTGTCCTCCACAGATCTCCCATAACAGTGTCATCCACAGATCCCCCATAACAGTGTATCATCCACAGATCCCCCATAACAGTGTATCATCCACAGATCCCCCATAACAGTGTCATCCACAGATCCCCCATAACAGTGTCATCCACAGATCCCCCATAACAGTGTCATCCACAGATCCCCCATAACAGTGTATCATCCACAGATCCCCCATAACAGTGACATCCACAGATCCCCATAACAGTGTCATCCACAGATCCCCATAACAGTGTCATCCACAGATTCCCCCATAACAGTGTCATCCACAGATCCTCCATAACAGTGTATCATCCACAGATCCCCCATAACAGTGACATCCACAAATTCCCTATAACAGTGTCATCCACAGATCCCCATAACAGTGTCATCCACAGAACCCCATAACAGTGTCATCAACAGATCCCCCATAACAGTGTCATCAACAGATCCCCCATAACAGTGTCATCCACACATCCCCCATAACAGTGTCATCCACACATCCCCCATAACAGTGTTATCCACAGTGCCCCCATAACAGTGTCCTCCACAGATCCCCCATAACAGTGTCATCCACAGATCCCCCATAACAGTGTCATCCACAGATCCCCCATAACAGTGTCATCCACAGTGCCCCCATAACGGTGTCATCCACTGATATTCTAACCTACAGTTACACATTATTGTTATTTTGTTAAAATGTTTTAGCCCACCTTTTAGTTCAAATTATTTTTTTCCCCATTTTCCTCCTCTGAAAACTAGGTGCGTCTAATAAAGCGAAAAATACGGTAATACCTGCAGCTTTCGATCCCAACCCTTATTTCTGGCTCATATCTCAAGCTGCTATACAGCCTGAGATAGCTTATTAGTAGCAAGGACTGGTGGTTTACCTTTCAGGTGGCAACCCAAGTTACCATATAGAGTCAGCAGACATGTCTATCTAATAATGAGAGACCCAATCAAGAAATACCCCCCACCCCCCCCCCCCTCCACACACACACACACACACACAGTCCATAAGCAATAAAATAAGAATTTTGGTAACAACAAGTAATTAACTCACACACTTACCAGACTGGGTTGGAAGGTTCATTCCGATGTCCACTGGTTGGACAGACATGTAGAGGGGATACAGACCCCCGCCCTGGATCTTCAATGCCCAGGACTTCTTTCAGGTGGAAACAAAGATGAGACCGCTCAAGGAATCAGTTCAATGGGCACATCACTCAGTTTCTTCTGCCCTGTAATTAGAACAACAATGTCAGTATGGTAGTAACAACAAACCATGACTTTTTGGTCAGTCTCTTCATGATGAAAAGTTGAAAGAAAAAATCTCTAATTCGTACGCAAATCATGCAAGGAGCGAGCAGCAGTAATTATCCTCCTTGTGGAGAAGGTCTACAACACTAGAATGAATTATGGGGCTGATAAAATAGTACAAGGCAAAATCTATAGGAGGAGGATATATAGGGAGAGGTTATTTAGAGATATAGGAGGAGATATAGGGAGAGGTTATAAGGAGTAATAGGAGGCGATATAGGGAGATGTTATATGGAGTAATAGGAGTAGATATAGGGAGAGGTTATATGGAGTAATAGGAGGAGATATAGGGAGAGATTATATGGAGTAATAGGAGGAGATATAGGGAGAGGTTATATGGAGTAATAGGAGGAGATATAGGGAGAGGTTATATGGAGTAATACGAGGAGATATAGGGAGAGGTTATATGGAGTAATAGGAGGAGATATAGGGAGAGGTTATGTGGAGTAATAGGAGGAGATATAGGGAGAGGTTATATGGAGTAATAGGAGTAGATATAGGGAGAGATTATATGGAGTAATATGAGGAGATATAGGGAGAGATTATATGGAGTAATAGGAGGAGATATAGGGAGAGGTTATATGGAGTAATAGGAGTAGATATAGGGAGAGGTTATATGGAGTGATGGGAAAAGATATAGGTAGATGTTATATGGAGTAATAGGAGGAGATATAGGTAGATGTTATATGGAGTAATAGGAGGAGATATAGGGAGAGGTTATATGAAGTAAAAGAAAACATGTAACATGTAACTCTGTAAAGCTGAATAGATCTTCAGGATATATAGACAGTGATATGATTTTGGGGACTATTATTTGCAGTAATTCTATGTATAACAGAAAACTAGAATAAGAGGACTTACAATGACCAGCCCTCTGCAATCATTGTGCATTCATCAAGCAGCAGAGGGTTAAGGCTGTCTGCACCCCCATACTGCTTGGAGATCACGTCTCCATGCGTCTGTGACCCTCAGCATCAGCACAGTCATTAACATTCAGAAAACGCAGAGAGTGTGGGAGGGAGTCCGCTGTATGAATGGAGACGCAGAGAAGAGAGAGAGAAGGAGGGAGGGAGAACAAAGTATGAATGGAATATAGAGAAAGAGAGAATCATGAATGGACCTGTTTCAGAAGCAGACAGAATGGAGAAATAACCACGCTGGGAAGAGAAGGAACATAAGAGATCCTTTACCTAGACAGACATGGTGAAATGCAATAATTATAAAGGGTGGACAAGAAGATGAAATTTGCCTTAGTGTGACATATGCAGAGAGAAGGAGGCAATGATATATCACCGCCAGTCACTGCAGAGAGGCTGTATACACGTCAGTGGTGCATATAAATAGATGTACACTAACTGATGTAAGCCGCGGCTCGCTCCGCTATGTAGTGCCGGATCTCCTGGCATTTTTAAAGTTCATGGTTTTAGATAGATGGAAAAAGATTATAATACAAATGGCAGATGTATTTCCTGATACCGCGTCATAACGCTATCTGGACCCAGTCTCATTTAAAGGGGTTGACTGCTTTAAAGAGGCTCTGTCACTAGGTTGTAACCTATGTATTTAAATACATAGGTTACAAGTCCTAGTGACAACTTTTAAAATCATACCTTTCATGCAGAGTTCTGCGCAGCGGTCGCGTAGAAATCTAAACTTTAAAACATATGCAAATGAGCCATCGGAGCACCGGGGGGCGGCCTCTTTCCTCTGGAGCACCGCTCCCCCGGGCCCGAGGCACGTCCCCTGTCTCTAATCACGCCCCCTCCTGTACTTGATAGACAGCTCTAGACTGGTAAGTCTAGCGCTGAACTCTCGCGCATGCGCCCTAAAATTTTCCCGGCGCATGCGCAGTAGCGCTTGCAGTGTCTACACTGCAAGCGCTGTCTTCTCTTCTGCGCACGCGCCGTCACTCCCGGGACTAGCGAAGTGACGGCGCATGCCGTAGTAATATTACCGCATATAGTCCTGTTTCCTACATATTGGTTAGACACAGCCTATTTTCATAGTTGCTAACAGTCTCGAATTTGAAGGAACTCTCCCTAATTTGCAGAGCCTGTCCCTGCAAATTCTGGCTGTCCCCGATAAAAATGGGCAAAGCTTTTATAAGCCCCACACATAAATGTGCGGCCTGACACTGTTTGAGCCATTCGTGGTATATTGTAGGTTTCATTCATGAGCAGACTGGAAACCTAAAGTGGCCCTGGAAAAAAAAAGTGGCCCCATGCTGTAGGCGTGTCCAAATTGACAGAAGTAGGTGCAACACAAGTAGGCAGAGACAACAGAAGTAGGTGGACCTGAAATACTATAGAGCAGCACAAAATACCGCCTCAGCAGTAGCAAATACCACAGTGCAGCACAAAATACTGCCTCAACAGTAGCAAATACCACAGTGCAGCACAAAATACCGCCTCAGCAGTAGCAAATACCACAGTGCAGCACAAAATACCGCCTCAGCAGTAGCAAATACCACAGTGCAGCACAAAATACTGCCTCACCACAGTATTCAACTGTATCACCGTCCTCAGGAGTTCAGGAGAGCACCTTAAGCAATTGGCCTGGTGCATAAGGACCTGATACTCCTAGCAATAATTAGTTGAAGCTGAAAGTTGCAGATAATTATTCACCCGGCTGGCGGCCCCAATTTTGTTTTGTTTGTTTTTCTTCACAATGTTCACCATTCATTGTTCATTTTATTATATGGTTTATTACAGAGAAAGCTTTTTTTTTTACAGAAATAAAGGCATCTGAAGGGGGACTTGAACCTGTGATCCTCTGACGCTTCTGTATTGCAGTGTATTATGTCAGCTACAGCAAATGACATAATCCCCCATTAGGTCCTGCCAAAAGCCTCGGTACATGGCAGGCCTGCAGGCCATTGTTAAGCCCCTGGCTGCCATAGCAACCCCTTGGCACCATGCAGTTTTATCACAGGGGTAGGGGAATTGGGGCTGATGGGGTCAGAGACTTAGCACCCTCTCTTTAACCACTTAGACGCCACAGATAACTCCTGGTACAAGTGATGGCTGACCAGATAAGCAAAAAACAAGCCTGTGATGACAAATAAAGTGGATTTCGGTCTACCTCAGACTCCGTGAAGCTGGCCATACATATTATAACACAGTGGTAGAACCCTGGAAGGTTCAGCCATCTATTTAATACATATGGAGGCCTCACAGCTCCCCCTTGACTGCAGATGTCATGGGAAAGAAGGATGGAGCATGCTGGATTTCGACATGTCCAATCCTTTATTTCTGCAAGATATAAGCCACTGACTGTTGTAAAAAAAAAAAAAAACTTGGAGGAGGCAGCAGAGCCAAGAGTGTCTATGGCTGCTTAAGACACTGCAGCTAGCTGGAGTTGTTGATGGCAGGCCTAATGGGACACTGATGGGGGATCGTACAGCAGATGCAAAAAATAATTCCGTTCTGCAGTTTCTTTCTGCTAAAGCAGTGCACATTATTTAAGTGGCAGTGAGACAACGAGAATAAGTCATGATCACCATCATTTCTCTATTTCTCAACTGTAAATTTATGTCTCAGAACATCTTTCTTCCTGATGACAGCTGAAGAAACAAAATGGTCTGACATTTCAACATGATGGGGCCTGCACAGTGTCTATAACGAAAAACCACTGGAAAAGGTGTTTGGCTTTCCACTACCACCTGCTGGCTATCTGTGGTATGGCAGGCACTTGATTTTTAAAGTGTATCTCCGATGTTTGTAAAACGTTTGACTGCTAGAAGCAAGGACCTTGGTTTCAATCCGCCATTACTAATCTCTTCATCTCCAAAGACCTATCTGATAATGCCACTCCTATAGAGTTGAAAGGAATATAATGTATACATGTGCTAATAGTTAAACAATAACTCAGAAGAGCCCCCGGGGGTCCTTTTGAGGTTGACAGAGAGGTGGGCAGCTGACCTCCCCAAAAGAAAACCTTTTACATGTCATACCAAATGTAAGTTAGAAAAGAATAGGGCACAGGGGAAAGGGAGCGTGACTGGTTCAGACTACACAAGGTTTGTTTGTTGTCTGTAACCATTGAGACAAATATGTCCAGGATTTTTTTATTTTTCATTTACTGAGGCAAATAAACTTAATCGGTCGTAAAGGCACCTGATTTGGGGCCATTAAACCACCAGTATGCCATTACACAGCTGGGTTTTGGGGTCTTAAACCTGACCATGGCAAACCCATGTGTCCCTGCAAAGAATAGTAAATGAAAATCAAACTCTTCTCCAGTGGCAATGGTACACTTTGCCTCACTGCACATGTGCCCACTGCACAATGCATGAGCAGTGAAGCGAGGTGCGTAGTGTTCAGGTGCCTCATGTCCTGGACTCTTCTCCCCTGAAGTTTGACTTTCATTTCTATTCTTTCTGGGGACAGATGGGTTGGCTATGGGCAGGTTTGGGACTGTAAACCCCAGCTGGCCTCATACCAGGTGACAGGTTCCCTTAAGCAATTGGTTAGGAAAAAAACAAATTTAATAAAATTACGCTAGTAGGAGGTCCTCCCTATGCATCAATTACTGTAATATGGGTCAGAAAAAGGGTCATGTGGCTGGCATTTGATTTCCTGGAACAAGCCATGAGATCCTTCCCTAATTTGAAGAGTTCAGTCACCATGACACATCCGCATTTGCAGAGGTTGTCCAGAGGTTGACTTCAATTGGAGCAGCCCTGCAACGTCAAGCCCAATACATTACAAAGTGGACAAAGCTGTCTTCTTCCAGCACTGAAGCTACTGCTGAACAGGGCCCCCCACCTCCTTTTGATTGACAGGGCCAGGTTCCTGCATAGTTGTTTCAGGCAGTGGGTGTGGAACCACTGCATCAACCACCCTGTTTGACTTTGCAATAGACCTAAGGACGTTATCCTGGTGGTCCTCTGGTTTTCACCCTTTAACCCATATACAGGGATCTGGTCTTCGCTGCAGGGGAGCCACCAGACCAATACCTCTTGGAACAGTCCCAGTCTGGTTGGCAGCTGAACCACAGGGAAAACAGGCAACAGGCCGGAATTAGGGAGGGCAGAGTACATGAAAATCTGTGAAACTAGTCTGAGGTCAAAGCAGGCAGCATAGGGTCAATATGGTAAACGAGCTAAGGTCAGATCAGGCAGCAGAACGTAGGAATCGGTAGACACACAGAGGTCAGTACACAAGCAGACAAACAGAACAACTCTTGGTACTAACATGCTAGAAAATGCTCAGGCACCCTAAAGTGTCTAGCCTTTGGATGGTGCAAACTAGGGCATACGCATGCTGGCCCTTTTAAGCGCCTAATGGCAGCACAGGAGGAGAAGTAACGCGGTACCTGTGTTGGCCCGAGGGAGCAGGAGTGCAGAAAGCACTGGCCACTAGCGTAACAGTACCCCCACCATGCCCCCTCTTCTTTGGACTAGACTTTTGCAGAAACTTCTTTAGACGAATCAGGGCATCAATGTTCTCCAAAGGCTCCCAGGATCTCTCCTCAGGACCAAAGCCCTTCCAGTCCACCAGGAAAAAAAAGCGTTGCCTCTGATTCTTTTCTTGTGCAAGATGTCCTTTACTTCATACAAATTTCTTCAACTGACTGGGGAGACAACAGAAGATGAACCTCCGGAATAGCGATTGAAGATTACAGGCTTGGGTAGAAAGACATGAATTAAATTAGGTATTTGTAGAGAGGCAGAAAGACGTAATTTGTAACCGACTGGGTTCAGTTTCTTAATCGCTTCAAAGCGACCAAGAAAATGAGGGCCTAGTTTGTATGAGGGTACTCTGAGTCTGATGTTCTTAGAGAATAGCCAGAATTTGTCACCAGGAGAGAATTGAACAGTGGTCTTCACAAGAGCAGCTTTAATCTCCTGCCAAATCTGAGAAAAATTTTCAACCCTGGAATCAGCTGCCAACACTCCAGAAGAGACAGAAGAGGGACTCTTAAGTTGGCAACCATACACAATGAGTAACTTTCCCATAGATTCAGTAGCATGGTTATTATAAAATATATATATATATATATATATATATATATATATATATATATATATACAGTACAGACCAAAAGTTTGAACACACCTTCTCATTCAAAGAGTTTTCTGTATTTTCATGACTATGAAAATTGTAGATTCACACTGAAGGCATCAAAACTATGAATTAACACATGTGGAATTATATACTTAACAAAAAAGTGTGAAACAACTGAAAATATGTCTTATATTCTAGGTTCATCAAAGTAGCCACCTTTTGCTTTGATTACTGCTTTGCACACTCTTGGCATTCTCTTGATGAGCTTTAAGAGGTAGTCACCTGAAATGGTTTTCACTTCACAGGTGTGCCCTGTCAGGTTTAATAAGTGGGATTTCTTGCCTTATAAATGGGGTTGGGACCATGAGTTGTGTTGGGCAGAAGTCAGGTGGATACACAGCTGATAGTCCTACTGAATATGGATTTGTATTATGGCAAGAAAAAAGCAGCTAAGTAAAGAAAAACGAGTGGCCATCATTACTTTAAGAAATGAAGGTCAGTCAGTCCGAAAAATTGGGAAAACTTTGAAAGTGTCCCCAAGTGCAGTCGCAAAAACCATCAAGCGCTACAAAGAAACTGGCTCACATGAGGACCGGCCCAGGAAAGGAAGACCAAGAGTCACCTCTGCTGCGGAGGATAAGTTAATCCGAGTCACCAGCCTCAGAAATCGCAGGTTAACAGCAGCTCAGATTAGAGACCAGGTCAATGCCACACAGAGTTCTAGCAGCAGACACATCTCTACAACAACTGTTAAGAGGAGACTGTGTGCAGCAGGCCTTCATGGTAAAATAGCTGCTAGGAAACCACTAAGGACAGGCAACAAGCAGAAGAGATTTGTTTGGGCTAAAGAACACAAGGAATGGACATTAGACCAGTGGAAGTCTGTACTTTGGTCTGATGAGTCCAAATTTGAGATCTTTGGTTCCAACTAGCGTGTCTTTGTGCAACGCAGAAAAGCTGAACGGATGGACTCTACATGCCTGGTTCCCACCGTGAAGCATGGAGGAGGTGTGATTGTGTGGGGGTGCTTTGCTGGTGACACTGTTGGGGATTTATTCAAAATTGAAGGCATACTGAACCAGCATGGCTACCACAGTATCTTGCAGCGGCATGCTATTCCATCCGGTTTGCGTTTAGTTGGACCATCATTTATTTATCAACAGGACAATGACCCCAAACACACCTCCAGGCTGTGTAAGGGCTATTTGACCAAGAAGGAGAGTGATGGGGTGCTACGCCAGATGACCTGGCCTCCACAGTCACCAGTCCTGAACCCAATCGAGATGGTTTGGGGTGAGTTGGACCGCAGAGTGAAGGCAAAAGAGCCAACAAGTGCTAAGCATCTCTGGGAACTCCTTCAAGACTGTTGGAATACCATTTCAGGTGACTACCTCTTGAAGCTCATCAAGAGAATGCCAAGAGTGTGCAAAGCATTAATCAAAGCATAAGGTGGCTACTTTGAAGAACCTAGAATATAAGACATATTTTCAGTTGTTTCACACTTTTTTGTTAAGTATATAATTCCACATGTGTTAATTCATAGTTTTGATGCCTTCAGTGTGAATCTACAATGTTCATAGTCGTGAAAATACAGAAAACTCTTTGAATGACAAGGTGTGTCCAAACTTTTGGTCTGTACTGTATATATATATATATATATATATATATATATATATTTATATTTATAAGAAAACTCCACCCATGGAAGCAAAGCGGCTGAGTCATCTTGATATACATTGGCAAAGTGGCGCAAGTAGCTGGTTAAAATGTGATTAATGCGCTCAATTTGTACAACTGTCTGTGAATGGTAGGCAGAAGAATTTGACATCCAGACGCTTGCACAGTGCTCCCTAAAGCTAAGAAGCAGACTGAACTCCCCTATCAGACATGATGTGCAGAGGGAACCCATGAAGACAGAAGATTTGCGCAATGAAAAATTTTGAGCTCATTCACACCTGCGCTTAATTGATGCAGCAGGCTGCTCTGGCAGAGGAACAGCCTGCCAGAATTCACCTGATCCTGCATATCTGGACACAGCCGTGCATCTCCGGACCCAATTGACAATAATAAGATCCAGTGGTGATCCAGCCGCTTTCCAGCATAAGTGTTGGCTTTGGCTGGACAAAAAGTACTGCATGCCTAAGCCGTCACTCATGCCGGAAAGTGGCTAAATCATTGCTGGATCCTATTGCAGTCAATGGGTTTTTATGATCAGTGTAAAAAATAACTGGATGATTAGCACCCTCCAGAAGATAAAATCACTCTTCCAAGGCCAGCTTGAAGGCCAGTAAAGGCCTTTTTGTGCAGTGCTCCAGACTAAAAAAAAAACCAAGGAGCCATTGGCTCCTAACCTGAAAAATTTAGGAGCCAAATAAAATTTTTAGGCGCCAAATTTAAATACATAAAATTATAACGTCCGGCCCTTAATAGAACTGTCCTATCCTATTTTTTGGGGGGACAAGGTGACTAAAACATAGTGAATTGTGAGGTTTTATTTATTTATTTTTCTTTTACGTGTTCACTGTATAGGATCTTTTTTTTTATATTTTAATAGTTTGGACTTTTTGGACATTTATTAATATATTTTATATGTAAAATTGGGAAATGGGGTGATTAATGGGCCATTCAGACGGCCGTAGTATTGTGGATCCGCAAAAATACGGATCTGCAATACCACGGATGCCGCCCGGCCTGTGTTCCGCAATTTGCCGAACATGGCCGGGCATCCTGATCAAAATGCCTGTTCTTGTCTTCTGTTGCGGACAAAAATAGGACATTTTCTATCATTTCTTACGGAACCGCGGCTAGGCAAGTTCACAAGCCACCCATTTAAGTGAATGCAGCCGTATCTATTCTGCAAAATTGCGGAATAGATGCGGGCACGTTCACATGGTAGTATATATATTAATATATTGGTGGGTTTTGTTTTTTTTTTTTACTTTTTATTTAATAATTATTGGCCCCATCAGTCCTCAGATCAGCCCAGCGTGCCCCCTTCAGACCTCAGATCAGCCCAGCATGCCCCCATCAGACCTCAGATCAGCCCACTGTGCCCCCATCAGACCTCAGATCAGCCCACTGTGCCCTCATCAGACCTCGGATCAGCCCACTGTGCCCCCATCAGACCTCGGATCAGCCCACTGTGCCCCCATCAGACCTCGGATCAGCCCACTGTTCCCCCATCAGACCTCGGATCAGCCCAGCGTGCCCCCTTCAGACCTCGGATCAGCCCACCATGCCCCCTTCAGACCTCGGATCAGCCCACCGTGCCCCCTTCAGACCTCGGATAAGCCCACCGTGCCCCCTTCAGACCTCAGGCCAGCCCACCGTGCCCCCTTCAGACCTCAGGCCAGCCCACAGTGCCCCCTTCAGGCCAGCCCACAGTGCCCCTTCAGGCCAGCCCACTGTGCCCCCTTCAGGCCAGCCCACTTGTGCCCCCTTCAGACCTCAGATCAGCCCACTGTGCCCCCTTCAGGCCAGCCCACTTGTGCCTCCTTCAGGCCAGCCCACTTGTGCCCCCTTCTGACCTCAGATCAGCCCACACTGCCACCATCAGAATAAAATAAAAAAATCAGAGTGCGCGCACTACGTCCTGACGCTGTACGCGGTCAGGACAGTGCAGCGCAGGCCCAGAGAAGAAGAGGAGCGCCGGACACCAGAGCGGAGCCACGGCGCAGGACAGGTGAGAGATTTTTTTTAAAATTTTGTCTGCATGTTCTCTGATACTAGGCTGCGCAGTAGCGATCGGGTCCAGGCGCAAATGGCGACAAGACTAAAAAGTCTTGTCGCCATTTGTCAAATCTAAGTCGCATTTGCGACCATTTTGGTCGCCATCTGGAGCCCTGTTGTGATAATTGTTTGAAAAATCGTGAAATCAAAAGTGATCAATTATCAAGTAGTCTAAAAGCATTTAACGATCGAACCACAAGTGATAATCGTTTAGTTTGTTGTTTTTGCGCTCAAAGATATAGATACCTGAATCACTGTTCATCGTTCAGGTAGAGTTTGCTTGACAAATTATCTATTACACGACAGCACATGATACTTTGGACATGTAAAGGGTTGGCATTCGAGTGTTGATGACTCGGATAACGACTCATTCGTTGCTCGATCAAATCAATTATCTACTCGTATAAAGAGGCCTTAGCTCTCTGTCTCCGACTGAGTAATGCTGCTCTGCTGCAGAGAATGCTTTAGAAAAGTAGCCACATGTCTTGCCAGTAGTCTTCTGAGATAGAACAGCTCCAGCTCCCACGGAAGATGCATCCACCAAAAATTGTGTTGTCTTGCTTTGTTAAGGCCAAAGGGCAAGACTAAATACTCGTTGTGGCCATCACAGGTTTTAAAAACAGTTTTCTTCTCATTGGCTTCACAGGTGCGGATCAGGTTGTACCCTCCACCCAGATCTAATTTGGTGAACATCCTGGCACCCTGTAGCCTTTCAAAAAGTTCAAGGATCAAGGGTAGTGGATATTTATTCTTCATAGTTATTTTATGTTGTGTTGGATTTCTTGCGACTGCCACGGCGATCCCATTCATCTCTATGGGATCCCCGCTACTCAGGGATCCTGGCTGCGACGGGTGTCGCGCGACAACTGTCGCCGTGTAGCCCTAGCCTTAAGGTGCACATCACAGTGCACGCTTCACTTACAGCACCAGTGAACAGCTAGTTATACATCTCTCTCGTAATGACTGAACCCATAAGTGTTACAGAGTGTTAGGCTCAAATAGGGACAGTATGTCAGGCTGAATATGTCTACACACTTATGTCTGATCCCTGAAAGGGCGTCCTGCTGTTGGAGTTCAGTTTTATATTTTGTTTAGTTTTTTTTCACCACCAGAGATATCTGTTAGGGGTGAGATTGGACCCAGAGGTGTCATTTAATTATTGAACGCCCCTGTTAGTCTTTAGACCCATGTGTATCCCCTGTATCCAGTTGTATTATCTTCCTTAGACACCCCACAACTGGGGGATTTGATTTTCTCCTTCCTAACAAGTTTTTTAATTGATGTGTATTAATAAACTCATTTTTATTTTGATTTTAACGTCCTGGTAAGGCAGTGATTTCATAGTGTCAGATTGGCTCCGCAATATAGACATAGATTTTTGGAGCGCCGACACTGACGTTCCACTTCAGACAACCTGATCCTGTCCACGTGCCAACCAAGAAGGTGTTCTCTCACGGACTGCTTCCTTACTACATTCCCAGGACCGAAGATCAATATGGGTGGCAATGGAGATCGAAGCTTCTAAAGTAACTGGTACATCACCACCCGCCAATTCTTCCTTAACCACCTAACTGTTCTGCCCGAGTCCAGCTTGGGCAGTGTGAAAAGTAGCTAACTGGAAGGGGCATGGCTGCTTAAAGGGGTTCTCCGGGAATTAAAAAAATGAAAATACGTAAATATTACTTTATTATAAATATATTCCCAAATACCTTTCATTAGTTATAATGGCTCGTTTTGTCTAGGGAGCAATCATTAGGAGAAACAAAATGGCCGCTGTCCTATTAGTCCACACAAAGCCTGTCCTTATCACACAGGAGGACAAGTTACTTCACATCACTGAGGTAAAGAGCTGCCTCATCCTCCTCTCCTACTTGTCAGGAATTATGATCCTGAATACAGATGATCTTTAGCTGAAGTACATAAAATACAGAGAGGATGGACAGGACAGACTGTGGTAATGGAGACTACATACAAGAGCTGCTGCTCATTAGCCACATCTCCTCATGAACTCCATTCCTACAGAGATTCAGCTGAAGATCTTATCTGTATTCAGGATCATAATTCCTGACAAGCAGAGCAGAGAGGAGGATGAGGCAGCTCTTTACCACAGTGTTGTGAAGTAACTTGCCCTGCTGTGTGATTAGGACAGGTTCTGTGTGTACTAATAGGACGGCGGCCATTTTGTTTCTTCTAATGATTGCTCCCCAGACAAAAACGAGCCATTATAACTCATGAAATGTATTTGGGAATATATTTATAATGAAGTAATATTTAAGTATTTTCATTTTCTTAATTCCCGGAGAACCCCTTTAAGATGGTGCTATCTCCTCAATGGTAGCAGCTAGAAACATGCAATTGGTTTTGTCTGTAAGCTGACAGTCTAGGCTTTACAAGACCAAAATGACAGCTAAAGTCCAAGAAACAGAGGAGAAATCACTGTTAGAAATCAAGTGGGGAATAATCACGAGTGAAACCTGTTTTTACTTTCATTTTCAGCTGCATTCACAGCATACCGATTTCTATCAGTGATATCTTTCTCTGTCATTTTGGTATTGTCTGAAAGCTTTGAATGTCTGCTTTCAAACAAGACCAGTTGCATGTTCAGAAGGTAGCAGCGTCTAAAGCAGCCCTCCCCCCTCCAGTTAGCTACTTTTCCCACTGCTGGAGCTCCACTCTGGCAAAACAGGAGGTTAATTAACCTTGACAGACCACCCCAGAATGCTGCCACTAAAGCCACATTTTTCAAGGCCAAGTCAGAAGTCGAAGTATGGAACGGAAAGTCGTATTGACCAACCTTGAGGAAGCCCTGATAAAGTTGAAGTAAGGAGGAGGCGGGAAAAGAAGTACACCCAGGTTCTTTAAAGACTCTGCAGAAGGTAGATAGAAACTCTTGCAGTTTACTGGTCACAGTGACATGGAAAAGGACCTAGGAATTTTAGTGAACCGCAAACTAAGCCGTAGAAACCAGTGTCAGACAGCTGCTGCCAAGGCCAGTAAGATAATGGGTTGCATCAAAAGAGGCATAGATGCCCGTAAAGAGAACATAGTCCTGCCACTTTACAAATTACTAGTCAGACCACACATGGAGTACTGTGTACAGGTCTGGGCTCCTGTGAACAAGGCAAACATAGCAGAGCTGGAGAGGATTCAGAGGAGGGCAACTAAAGTAATAACTGGAATGGGTGGACTACAGTACCCAGAAAGATTATCAAAATTAGGGTTATTCACTTTAGAAAAAAGACAACTGAGGGGAGATCTAATAACTATGTATAAATATATCAGGGGTCAGTACAGAGATCTCTCCCATCATCTATTTATCCCTGTGACTGTGACGAAGGGACATCGTCTGCGTCTGGAGGAAAGAAGGTTTGTACACAAACATAGAAAAGGATTCTTTACTGTAAGGGCAGTGAGACTATGGAACTCTCTGCCTAAGGCTTCATTCACACGTCCGTATGTGTTTTGCGGTCCGCAAATTGCGGATCCGCAAAAAAGAACGGATGACGTTCCGTATGGCATCCGTGTTTCCGTTTTTTTGCGGATCCATTGTAGCAATGCCTATCCTTGTCAACAAAACAGACAAGAATAGGACAAAAACCTTCGTTTTTTTTTTTGCAGACCCATTGAAATGAATGGTTCCGCACACGGTCCGCAAAAAAAACGGAACGGACACAGAAACAAAATATGGTCGTGTGAATGAAGCCTGAGGAGAAGGTGATGGTAAGTTCACTAAAAGAGTTCAAGAGGGGCCTGGATGTATTTCTGGAGTATAATAATATTACAGGTTATAGTTACTAGAGATAGGTCGTTGATCCAGGGAGTTATTCTGATTGCCTGATTGGAGTCAGGAAGGAATTTTTTTCCCCTAAAGTGAGTAAAACTGGCTTCTACCTCACAGGGGTTTTTTGCCTTCCCCTGGATCAACTTGTAGGAAAACAGGCTGAACTGGATGGATAGATGTCTTTTTTCAGCCTTATAAACTATGTTACTATATTACAGTGGATTCACCCAGGCTAGAGCCTCACCAGACAGCAGTGTGAAGGCCACCTTGGCCCAGTCAGAAGCAAACAAGTGTGGCTGCAGATCGAAATGGATGATGCATTGGTTGATGAAACTGTGACACAGCTTGGGATCCCCATCATGTTGTGGGGGATCCCATACACGTAAACCAGAATTCATCTGTTGGTGTAACTTCAGGTAAGAGAACTGGTACTGTGGCTGCAACAGGAAGTTGTGGTTAAGTTGCAGTAGTCGTCAGGGCATTCAGGCAGGCGTATATGTTATGCATTTAGGAGAGCAATTGTTCCTGGCATTCACATTGTTGAGCCAGTTCTGGTCTTCACTGCAGGGGTGCCACCAGGCTGCTACCTCTTGGAGTAGTCCCGCTGTGGTTGATGGCTGACCAACTCGGTCAAAGACACCGGTGCATCTATACTAGTAATCAGGAAACAGGCCGAGGTCAGGGCGTTCAGAAACCATGAAACTAGTCTGAGCTCAGAGCAGGCAACAAAAGGTTACTACAGTAAATGAGCTAAGGTCAGGTCAGGCAGCAGAGTGTCAGAATAGGTAGACAGGCAGAGGTCAGTACAATGGCAGAAAATCAGAACTGGCCACTTAGCAGCCACTTAACAGCCAAGGAGAGCGCGCAAATCCTAAAGGAAGTGCAGGAGGAAAGTGGGAAAGTGCAGGCTGCGACCTGCAGTGGGAAAAGCAGCAGCTGCCAGCGAAGCAATAGGCTGAGCGGAGTAAGTGACGTTGGCACCAGAGCAAGTGAGTGGCAGACACGGGCCGCTAACATAACAACAGTTATCCTGCCTGGCCCTGTCCTATCCTGAAGACAGACCAGCCCTGGCCCAAAGACAGGCCATCAATATCAAAATCCTGGACAACCCTCTAAGGACAGGTTCTCTTTTTAATCTACTCCTCCCTTAACGTTTTAGCATTCATATATTTATTTAAATTTATTATTAAGATTTGTGTAGGATCTATACCTGGGGTTGGCAACCTTTTTTGTATGGAGTGCCGGGGGGAGGGGGGATCTAAGATGAAGCGCTCAGTGTGTCATGCCATACAAAGTCATATAAAACAAACGTGCCACAAACCAGGTATTTATTAGCCACTTCCAAAAATTCTCAAGTTTCCAGCTTTTTAGAAAAATTGCCTTCCGACATATATATGGATAATAAAGCATTTGACTGCTCATCTGAATCTGCTTAAGGGACCAATATATGTGGGACCCCCCAACAACCATACACGTACTACACGTACTGTGGAGGAGAGCACCTCTCATTCATTTTAACTGAGGGCTGCCCTCCCCCACCACTATCTGTCATACACTGATGCCCCATATACTGGGCACCCACCCCCACAAACCAATCACACCAAGATCTCACCCCACTGCCCCCCCCACACACACACACAGAGTAAACACATTCATACTTACGATCCCAACCACAATCCCCAAAGTAGTCAAAAAGTTTGTTCCCCATCCCCTCACTCCCCCAAAATAGTCACAGTACTCATTCCCCCATGTTCCCAAGTTCACCATCTTCCCACCTGCAAACAAGTCACAGTGCTTGTTCTTTTTCATCATTCTGCCTCCAAACTAGTCACCATGCTCGTTCTCCCATTTTCCAAGTTCACCATCCTCTCCCACTCCTGGACTAGTCACAGTGCTCAATATGATTTCAGCATGACCTTGTGTGGAGAGGGGAGGAGGGGCATCTAAAGCAATTTTGGGGTCTGGTTAGGGGTCTAAATTCATTTTTGGATCTGTCTGGGGGAGTTAATTCAATTTAGATTCGTGTGAGGGGTTATAATTTATTAAGGGAACTGCTCTGGGGTGTGAACTAATTTAGGGGTCCTCCTTCCAACCAAAAACTAGTCACAGTGCTCATTCCCCCATCTCACCATCCTTCCCTCCCCCAAACTTGCCAGTGCTCATCCCCTCGGCTAGTCACAGTGCTCGTTCCTCTATTTCACCTTCCTATCCCCCACCCCTAATCTAGTAACAGTTTGTTTCCCTATGTCCCCAAGCTCACCATGCTCTCCCCAGTCCATTCAGATACCTTTATGTGGCAGTCCTAAGGAGCAGCATCGCCACCGGAGAAACGAGGTAGTCGCACACTATGCTATCATTCGTCTGTGCAGGCCAGTGCAGAAAGCGTGAGGGGAAGGCCTATCAGACGCGGCACGGCAAGTAACAAATGGCAACAAGAATGAAAATTCTTGCCATCATTTGGTGACAGCTGGTGTGCCATCAAAATGTGGTCTGTGTGCCACCTCTGGGACCCGTGCCGCAGATTGCCGACCCCTAATCTAAAACAAAAATTAAAAACATACTTGATTCTCAACATAGTATTTAACCACCAAATGATCCTAAAGACCCCATAAAGAACCCATCCACATTTTACCCACTATGGGCCACTAATGTGTCTCTGCCTAACATCTGTCTAAAACCTGGCACAATTCTGGTGCAACTACTGTTTCTACACTTTTTTCTGACTTGCTCGAAAAGGCTGTGAGGTTATCGGAAAGGGGCAGAGCTTTGCGGGAAAGGAACATGGACTAAGATGCTCCATTTTGCACCATAATTGCGCCACAATTTTGGCATAAAATTCTGTCCCAAAGTATGCCAACCAATAACTGGTATAAAGCTAGACAAAAGTGTCTATCCCTGAGCCACATTTGTCATTCAGCCTGAGCCCCTGTGATAAATCTGGTGCAGGTCTAGACAGCTTGTCTAAATTTATGTCATTCCCAGACTGAAAAAATTCTCCTGAAGGCAACTTTCCTGCTACTGTTCCACCAATAGCATCATCTGTAGTAGTCCAAGAAGAAAGCGCCACTGCACCAAGCTCCAGATAAAGATCCAAAGTTCACTTTATTCCATAAATAGCCGATACACATATAGGTGATGTAGCCACTTTATGGCTGAAACATTACCTTCACTGTATGTGTATCTACTATATAAGGAATATGGTGAACTTTGGATCTTTCTCCGTAGCTTGGTGCAGTGGTCCTTTCTTCTTGGACTACTACATATGCCTGTTAATGATGCAGTCAGGAGCTTTGGATGCACAGCCATTATTGATGATGCAGAGGGAAAATTTTGAATTATTTGAAATATCATCTGTCCCATGAATTTTTGTAGCCAGAACAACCCATACAGCTCCAACTTCATGCATACAACTCCAACACACCTGACAACACCATTCAAACAGCTCCAAAATACCTGCGAAAACCATGTATCTCCAGATGCACCATGTATAAAGCTCCAGAATACCTGCTAACACCATATAGCTTGAGAATATCTGACAACACAATACAGCTCCAGAATACCCAACTAAAGCAGCTCCAGAATATCTAACACCACATGCATGCAGCTCCAGAATACCTGTCAACACCATAAATACAGCTCTGTAATATCTGAACTCATCATACAGTATGCTCCAAATTACCTTACAACTTCACACATACATACAGGTCAAGAATAACTGAAAACACCATAGGGCTCCAGAATACTTGACAACACCATGCATTCGGCTCCAGAATACTTGACAACACCATGCATTCGGCTCCAGAATACTTGACAACACCATGCATTCAGCTCCAGAATACTTGACAACACCATGCATTCAGCTCCAGAATACTTGACAACACCATGCATTCAGCTCCAGAATACTTGACAACACCATGCATTCGGCTCCAGAATACTTGACAACACCATGCATTCGGCTCCAGAATACTTGACAACACCATGCATTCAGCTCCAGAATACTTGACAACACCATGCATTCGGCTCCAGAATACTTGACAACACCATGCATTCAGCTCCAGAATACTTGACAACACCATGCATTCAGCTCCAGAATACTTGACAACACCATGCATTCAGCTCCAGAATACTTGACAACACCATGCATTCGGCTCCAGAATACTTGACAACACCATGCATTCGGCTCCAGAATACTTGACAACACCATGCATTCAGCTCCAGAATACTTGACAACACCATGCACTCAGCTCCAGAATACTTGGCTACACCATACACTCTAAAATACATGACAACTTAATACAGTGTGCTCCAGAATACTACACGATACCATACGGACAACTCCAGAACACCTGACAAAACAATGCAGCTCTAGAATATCTGCCAACGCCATACAGCTCCAGAATATCTGACACTATACAAACAGCTCAAAATATATCTGATATCATACATAAAGCTCCAAACCTAAATTACATCCTAAAGTGACAATTCCTTCAAGTTACATATTAGCAACTTACCGTATATATGAGAATATTCTTTATACATATACTTTTTGCAATAAAAATCAGTTGGATGGTTTTCTCATTATAGACTACCACAAAATGTAAAAGCAACACCAGAAAAACTTCATGTGATTAAGCCAAGAAAACTGCTAGTGGTGCTTGGTCAATGATCTCTCAGTCAGGGTGGTGCACCCATTATTTTGGGTTCTGCAGCTTTATATATGTAGAGGCCTGGTCACATTAATACTGGGTGGCATCTGCCCTTGATGTGACACAGGCTGCCACTCTAGAATGGTAACTTTCACTTTGGACCCATAGTTCAGCCAAGGCGGCTGTTGGCTCCTTTGCATGTGAGATCCGTCGCTCCATCCAGTCCCAGACATTCTTGATGGTGGAAAGATCTAGAAATCGAGCTGGCCAGGGGAGCTGCTGGATACCTTGAAGAGCATATTGTGTAACTCGGACAGTGCGTGGGTAGGCGACTGCCCATTGATTATATATGGCAAATATCTCTGCACAGACGTTTAAAAACGTCCGTGCAGAGACAACAGCTGCGGCAGTGGTGCTCCCCATTAGGAAGGAAGGGTATTGCGTATAGAGATCAGGAGGCAGCAATGCCATTTTCCTGCTCTGGTCCCAATAGTTATGTGACCACCAGGGCTGGGAATCTGCACAAGCTGCTGGGTTTTAGCAGTCCCAGATCAGCTCTGCAGTTATGGCTCATGCACATGAATGTGTGCGTCCCGTGCTGCAGACCACAAATAGTGGTCTGCAATGTACGGGCAGTGACCGTGTGCCCGCCGTTTGCAGATGCATTCACTTGAAGATTCAGTCCGCACCGCAAAAAAATAGAACATGTCCTATTTTTTGTGAAGCACTGACCGAAATCCCACAGAAGTGCTCCGTAGTGGTTTCATGGCATTCCCCTTTGTGCCTCCGCTCTATATCTTGTGGACTGAGGACCCATTTAAGTGAATGGGTCTGCATCTGTGATACAGAGCGCACACGGCCGGTGCCCATATATTGCAGACATGTTCATGTGCATGAGCCCTTAGTTTGTACAGCCCTGTGCAACCTGTCTTGGAGCTGTATTCCCCCTGTAACTGGGGCTACAATAAATACATTTTTTTTTAAATTAATGCTAAATGTCCGCCAAAGTTCTTGTGTGACCTCATGGGGGCACAAAGTGTAAAATAACAAAATAAAAAATAAAGACAAAATTAAAAACAGACAAAATTTTAAAAAAATAATACATAAAAAACCGCCACCACATGCAGCCCTGCAGCTTCTAGCCCCACGTCAGCCATCATAACCCATATATCAAAACAACTGTTATAAAAGGAACATAAAAAATGTGAAAAAGACTATTTTTCCGCAATTTTTTTTACATTAGAAAAAATAAAAACATAAAAATACTAAAATAAAAAATGACATAAAAATAAAGTCTCAAGTATCTCAAAAAATGGTGCATAAATTATTTACATAAACGAAAAGGAAAAAGTTCTGGCTTTCAAAATAACCGAAAATGCTCCTGGTCAGGAGGTGAGGTAAATGGCCTGGTCTTGAACTGGTAAAAAAAAAAGGATCAAGTGAAGATTATGTGGAAGATTTATCAAAACTGGTGTGAAGGAAACTGGTTTAGCTGCCCATAGCAACCAATCAGATTCCCCCTGTCATTGTTCAGACCTCCATTGGAAAATTAAAGGATCACTCTGATTAATTGCTAGGGGCAACTAAGCCAGTTTTCCTTTGCACCCGTTTTCATAAATTTCCCCTTATGCCCCCCTGGAATATTTATTTTAATTTATTACACTAACTTTCTTAATGAAATATATTAAAAGCAATAAACTGTTAGTTAATCAATAATTAATTGTTATTAATAAAAAAAATATTGGCTGGTGTTTTGTGAAATAAAATTACATAAATAATAATCCAGGGATCTTTACTTGATCCAAAAAAACAAAAAATACCCATTTAATAGAAGAGTTCCTTTAAGGCCTCATGCACACGACCATATGTTTGGTCCACATCCGATCCACCTTTTTTACTGATCGGGCTTGGACCCATTCATTTCATTGCATTTTCTGTGATTCGTGTGTTGCAGTCGCAGCAAACGTGCAAGTCTCACTGTGACCCCATTTATTCCTAAGGCAGCCCCACTACAGTCAGATCTTTGGTCGTGCAACACTTTTCGCAGCCTAAATTGCCATGTAGACATACCCTAAAAGCCTCAGATATGCTGACAAGAGAGAACAGTATATTGGACTGTTACCTAACAATTCACATTAAAGGGCCATCAATTTCAGATCGACACCCTGCACCCCACCAATCAGCTGTTTCAGAGTAACCCTGGCAACTGAACTACACAATTCCAACCAATGTGTAGTGGACGGAGCATGTACAGTATCTCACAAAATGAGTACACCACTCACATTTTTGTAAATATTTTATTCTATATTTTCATGGGACAACACTGAAGATATGACACTCTGATACAATGTAACTTAAAATAACTGAACACATAGCCATTAATGTCTAAACCGCTGGCAACAAAAGTGAGTACACCCCTAAGTGAAAATGGCCAAATTGTGCCCAATTAGCCATTTTCCCTCCCCGGTGTCATGTGACTCGGTGTTACAAGGTCTCTCCCATACTGGTCACTGGAAGGTCAACATGCCACCTCATGACAAAGAACTCTCTGAAGATCTGAAAAAAAGAATTGTTGCTCTACATAAAGATGGCCAAGGCTATAAGACGATTGCCAACATCCTAAAACTGAGCTGGCCAAGACCATACAGACAGGTTCCATTTAGAACAGGCCTCGCCATGGTCAACCAAAGAAGTTGAGTGCACGTCCTCAGCGTCATATCCAGAGGTTTTCTTTTCAAAATAGACAGATGAGTGCTGCCAGCTTTGCTGCAGAGGTTAAAGGGGTGGGAGTCAGCCTGTCAGTGCTCAGACCATACGCCGCACACTGCATCAAATTGGTCTGCATGGCTGTTATCCCAGAAGGAAGCCTTTTCTAAAGATGATACACAAGAAAGCCTGCAGTTTGCTGAAGACAAGCAGGCTAAGGACATGGATTACTGGAATCATGTCCTGTGGTCTGATGAGACCAAGATAAACTTATTTGGTTCAGCTGTTGTTAAATGTGTGTGGCGGCATCCAGGTGAGGAGTACAAAGACAAGAGTGTCTTGTCCACAGTCAAGCATGGTGATGGAAGTGTCATGGTTTGGGGCTGCATGAGTGCTACCTGCTGTAGGGAGCTACAGTTCATTGAGGGAACCATGAATGCCAACACGTACTGTGACATACTGAAGCAGAGCATGATCCCCTCCCTTCGGAAACTGGGCCGCAGGGTAGCATTCCTGCATGATAACGACCCCAAACACACCTCCAAGACGACCTCTGCCTTGCTAAAGAAACTGAAGGTAAAGGTGGTGGACTGGCCAAGAATGTCTCCAGACCTAAACCCTATTGAGCATCTGTGAGGCATCCACAAACGGAAGGTGGAGGAGCGCAAGGTCTCTAACATCCACCAGCTCTTTGATGTCGTCATGGAGGAGTAGAAGAGGATTCCAGTGGAACCTGTGAAGCTCTGGTGAACTCCATGTCCAAGAGAGTTAAAGGTGTTCTCCAAGTTAAATTTATTGATGATCTATCATCACGATAGGTCATCAATATCAGATCGGCGGGGGTCCGACACCCGCCACCCCCGCAGATCAGCTGTTTGAAGAGGAGGCGCGCGCCGTGCCAGCGCTGCCTCCTCTTCATTGCTTACACGCTAGCCGTAACAGGGGTTGCGGTAAGTAGGTGTAATTACACCTAACCGCCCCATTCATTTCAATGTGAAGGATCGCTCCCATAGACTTGTATAGAAACGAAATGAAATGAATGGGGCGGTGAGGTGTAATTACACCTACTTACCGCAACCCATGCTGGCACGGCGCGCGCCTCCTCTTCAAACAGCTGATCGGCGGAGGTGGCAAGTGTAGGACCCCCGCCGATTTGATATTGATGACCTATCCTGAGGCCACACAAAATATTGACACAATTTGCCCATTTTCACTTAGGGGTGTACTCACTTTTGTTGCCAGTAGTTTAGACATTAATAGCTGTGTGTTGAGTTATTTTGAGGGCACACCTAACTTACACTGTTATACAAGCTGTACACTGACTACTTTACATTGTATGAAACTGTCATATATTCAGTGTTGTCCCATGAAAACATAGAATAAAATATATACAAAAATGTGAGGGGTGTACTGACTTTTCTGAGATTCTGAGATGCTGTAACTCTGCAGTGGTGCTCCTATTCACTTCAATAGGAGCAGCACTACAATAAGTTCAGGTGCCAGAGTTACTTCAAAATAGCTGCACAGCGGTGGTGCGGAGTACTGATGTGATATTGATGGCTTATCTTGAGGACAGGTCATCAATAGTGCAGGAGTGGACAACCCCTTTCAAGGGGTACTCCAGCTTTGGCAGCCTTTATGGCTGCCCTCCCCCACCTCGGCCAGGCCTGTGGAGGGAAGCATACTTATCTACTCCCTGCCTCTCTGGTCTCCACTTGTCAACTACTCGAAGTGGATGGAAGTTAAAGGGGTATTCCCATCTGACAAATGTAGTTTGTATAGTTAGATATAGCCATACCAATATTATTACTTGTATTTATATAAAATGTACCGTTTAGAAGATTTGACTATTTGTATATCCTTTGTCCCACACACATCAGTCAGGCCGTTGCCCCTGGTTACGACCACCGCGGCCATGTAGTAGTAGTGGCCGGCTTGCACTTGTTCAAACACGTTCTGAGGTAACTGCTGTATTGTGAACACACATTACATGATCATGTGGAGACACATCTTATGGTACTTTCACATCTGCGTTTTGGACACTACCAGTCTTAAACACAATGGTCAGGATTGGTCCAAAACACAGACTTTATAAACGGATCCTGCTCCATAGAGATGAATTGATCTTGGAACAGGATCCGTTTCTCTGCATTTTGGAAGCGCAGACAAAAATGCTACAACCCTAAGATGTGTCTCCGCATGATCATGCAATGTGCGTTATACAGCAGTTACCTCAGAGCGGGTTTGAACAGGAGCAAGCCGGCCACCACTACTACATGGCTGCGGTGGCCGTAACCAGGGGCAACGGCCTGACTGATGTGTGTGGGACAATGTCTATACAAATAGGCAAATCTTCTAAACGGTACATTTTATATAAATACATTCTATTAATAATATTGGTATGGCTATATCTAATTATACAAACTACATTTGTGAGATGGGAATACCCCTTTAAGTGTGACGCTGCAGCCAATCACTGGCCACTGAAGTGACAGGTCCCACAAGCAGCACATAACCCAGTGATTTGCCGCTTGGGGGACATGTCACCACTGAAGCCAGTCACTAGCTGCAGAGGCACACATGATCCCCCAAGCACTCAAGAAGTTGACAAGCAGGGACCGAAGCGTGTCTGAATTTTTGACTTCTATCATCCTGAAGTTTCTTATCTGTGTCATGTGACCAGCAATTAGACCCACCAACTCACACATAGACTTATGTGTGGACAGGAAGTCTAATTCTCTATGTATTCCTATGAGACTGAAAGTGAGGCTCCCATAGGAATGAATAGAGCAGTTACTAGCTTGCTGTCCTGGGTCAGTTGGAGGTCAGGGAGTTGGTCACATGACCCAGCTACAATAAGAAGAGAGGTTTTTACTCACAGAAACAGTCACTGATAAGAAAATGACAATCACTACAGATTATATCATGCACCTTTCTAACAGGTCAGAGAATAAAGATTTTTGCGGGAGTTCTTCTTTAAGAGAAAATCAGACAGATAAGAATAGACGCATCAACAGCAGCTTGCTGATAGTTTCCATCTACCAACAGCATCAAAGGTGATGAAAACAATCTGCATTAACACAAACTAAACTACCAAAGCTTACAATTTATAAGCATAATCCCCATCATCCCTTCTCTGCGAGCTGCTGGGCCCTATAAAGTCCCTTTTATACTAGGATTAGTGAAAGAACTGAGCACTGATCAGCACTGCCCACAGTACCCCATGCCTAACCTCTTTACTTAACCCTGTCATTCCCAGCTATGCGCTACATCTCATTCTCTGTAATCACCATCCACTGAATGAATCGATTCCACTATAAATCCCCAAAAATAGAGGGTTTCCCTTAGTTACCATTCATGGGCGGAGTTATGCTAATCACCCCATGAATCCAGCGGTGCTGATGTAGAGCCCTCATCAGTGCAATTTATAGAAACCATGTAGCCAGCATGGTAACGGGGGTCTGGGGGCAGCACCAAGCAGCCCACTGGTAGATACAACATTGCCTGTAGGGCATCACTCCTATGGCAAGGCAGCCTGGCATCCATATGTGCAAAATTCTCACCCATCACCTGTAAAAGTGTCCATTATGTCGTGGCAATGCCTAGTCCCTGATTGGGACTACCCTCTAATAGCCAGAGATGAAAGCGGTCTCATTAGTAGCTCTGTCCTCTGTAAGGACCACAGGTGTCCATTGATATGAATGGGTGATGCCTACTTTTGCTGGCAAACTGGGAACCAGAGCAATTACATTACCAATCTGACAACCCTCCCCCCCACCCCCCTATTACAGAGTCAAAGGAATAGGACCCCCTAATTCAGCTTTAAAGCTTGTACTGAGGCAGGAACTGACCCTAAACCAGTAGTAAATATCTACCTCCTCTGGTCCTTTCCCACATACAAGTTATGGCTCATCAGAACACATAGGGTGAAACAATGTTCTCATCACAACACACAGGGGGAAACAATGTTACAACAGCGACTCCGGATGATGGGAATTCATTCTCTCCTAACAGGTGTCACTCACCTGAGCTCCTCTCTTTGCTGCCTCTCGCTTAAGTGATGGGATGTCTTAGGCAGCAGCTGGCTGTCTCTCCCTGTGGCTGGGTGTCTCTCTCATTCAGTGTGTTCTATGAATGGGGTGTCTCTAGGCTGGATGGCTGCTCTTGCTGTCTCTTGAGTCACTCAAGAGAAGACGACTGTCTCTCCCGTCTCCTCTGCTGTCTTCTTAGAGGGAGTGTCCATAGTCACATACATCAGGCTCTCACGTAGCTCAGCATCAGCCCGTCACTCTCAGGCTGCCTCCCTGCCCGTCCGCATCCTCATTGCCCCTCACTCACTTGCGGTTTCTCTCCGGCTGTCTCTCCCTTCCCTTCTTTGCAGTCTCTCTACCAACAACAACATTCAGTGACGTCACCAGAGTCACGTGACTCGGCGGTCCTAAAAATAGAATGTCAGAGAACGGGCGTGACATGCAAATGAAGGGGCGTGGCGAGATGAATAAAGAGCCTGCATCCCTTTAAAGGGGCCGCTACCGACAAAACCTGCTACCCGCGTCGTAATCCAGGCCTGAGTTATGTCATACGTCTTCTCCTTCCTTTCTGCAGGATTCAGTTATTTTTATTATTTCTGTAGCAGAGGTATTAGTGTTTGCTGCCTTTATTAGAGCATTTAGGTTATGGTATGAGGAATTTGCATAAATATCAACTCCCTAATCATTAATACTATAGCAGTCCCTCACTGATATTATTCAGCAGAGCTATGGGGAATTGTTCTTTTCTCGGCAAAATGTCCTGTGTCTAACCACAGCCATAGGTTAAAGGGGTACTCCGGTTGTCACAAATTCTCTGCTATCCATAGGATAGAAGATAACTATTACATCAGTGGGAGTCCTAGCACCGGGAGCCCCACCGATCTAATAGCTTTCGCCTATCCTATAACTTGTCACAACCGGAATACCCCTTTAACGCTACATAGTGGCTTTGGTCGGGCTAAATGAAGTTGCATTCAATGGACGGACAGAATAGGGGATAACTATCATATCGCTGGGACCTCCACCAATCACAAGAACAGGAACCCCATACCCCCTTGCTGCTCCCCTAAAATGACAAGATCTGCTGATCGAACATGCTTCATTCATTTCTATGGGAGTTCCAAACATAGTGCTGTAGTCGGCTATCTCCGGAACTCCCATAGAAATGAATGGAGCGGTCAGGTGCATGTGTGACCCTTTAAAGTACAATCTGTATGAGGGGCATTAGAGGGGGCATTATAAGGGTTGTACTGCACTGTGGTATCGCTGGCCCTGTCTACTTCTGTCGTCCCGCCTTCTGTGAATTTGGATCCGCCTACAACATGGGGCCTGTTTTAGGTTTTTTTCCAGGGCCACTTTAAGTTCCCAGTCCGCCCCTGCTTGCATCCGAGTCACATAACGATTTTAGGCTCTGATTTGCATAGGTTTAGGCTTCACCCTTTAGATCAGACGTCTGCAACCCCCAGAACTCCCAAGCTGTGAAACTACACTACAGCTCCCAGCACTCACACTTGCTCAGCTGTTCTCAGAACTACTGTGAGTTGTAGTTTTGTAACAGCACTCATCGGAGCACCACGGCCTCTTCAAACAGCTGATCGGTGGGGGTACTGTGTGTTGACATCCCACCAATCTGATATTGAAGGTCTATTCTGAGAATAGGTCATCAATATTATACTCCTAGAAAACCCCTCTAAGTACCAGAAAAGCCCTTTAAACCCAAGTGATCGATTTCCCTGCAGCGCCACTAAGCACTACACAGTTCCAGTGTAAATCAGTGGGTTGTTAGTGTAATGCAGGACATTCTCCAGGGTGAGAGGTTCTCTATTACCGCACTCCCTAGCGTACAAGTCCTGCAACCATCATGAGAATGTACGTCCCAATGTTCCATCTGAATGGAGCAGTGGTGCAACCCTGCCCACTGCTCCAGGGGCGTAACTACCATAGCAACAGACCATGTGACTGCTATGGGGCCCAGGGCAAGAGGGGGCCCAGTCTTAGTTGGGATTATCTCTTCTTCTACTGGGGGTGAAAACTCAGTCAGAACTTTACCTTCTAAATGAACAACTTTTGGCAAACGAGGAAGTGGAAAAAATGGCCCAAGGGTCATTGAAAGGGGTTTAGGAAGAAACCCTTCTGTCCTGTGTGGGGGGCCTGGGTTGATCCTTGCTATGGGGCCCTTACTTCTCTATGTAAGCCATGGCTCTGCTCCATTCACTTCTATGGGCCTATTGGCGACTGCTGTTCTTATAATCCTTGGGGATCGGACCCCCAGTGATAGCAGTAGACTGGCCATAGACCCTACAGGGAAATTTGCTGGTGGGCCGATGCTCAGTGGGGCTGCCTGAAACCTTCTCATGGACGGCCAGGTACACAACGATCTGATCATTAATTAATAGTAGGAGTATCAGGTACTTATACAGTCAGGGGCGGATTGGCCATAGACCTTACAGGGAAATTTCCAGGTGGGCCGATGCCCAGGGGGGCACCTGGGCCCTCCTCAAGGCCAACCAGTGGAAGTTTTTGGAGATGTATTTTGTGCTGCTCGTATTATTTTGTGATGGACTGTGGTATTTGGCTATGTTAGGGGTGGTATAATGTGCAATACAATATGGTATTGTTGGCCCAGCCTTCCATCAATTTGGACCTGACTACAAAAAGGGGCCACTTGTGGATTTTTTTTCCAGGGCCACTTTAAGTTCCCAGTCCGCCCCTGTATACAGTGGCCATAGAGGTCTTCTTGATTTCAACTGTGGTTCTGCTGGGGCAGTATTTTGTGCTGTACTGTGGTATGTTGTTTCTGCTGGAGCAGTATTTTGTGTTGCACTGTGGTATGTGGTTCTGCTTGGGCAGTATTTTGTGTAGCACTGTGGTATGTGGTTCTGCTGGGGCAGTATTTTGTGTAGCACTGTGGTATGTGGTTCTGCTGGGGCAGTATTTCGTGCTGTACTGTGCTATGTGGTTCTACTGGGGCAGTATTTTGTGCTGTATTGTGGTATGTGGTTCTGCTGGGGCAGTATTTTGTGCTGTATTGTGGTATGTGGTTCTGCTGGGGCAGTATTTTGTGTAGCACTGTGGTATGTGGTTCTGCTGGGGCAGTATTTTGTGCTGTACTGTGGTATGTGGTTCTACTGGGGCAGTATTTTGTGCTGTATTGTGGTATGTGGTTCTGCTGGGGCAGTATTTTGTGTTGCACTGTGGTATGTGGTTCTGCTGGGGCAGTATTTTGTGCTGTACTGTGGTATGTGGTTCTACTGGGGCAGTATTTTGTGCTGTATTGTGGTATGTGGTTCTGCTGGGGCAGTATTTTGTGTAGCACTGTGGTATGTGGTTCTGCTGGGGCAGTATTTTGTGCTGTATTGTGGTATGTGGTTCTACTGGGGCAGTATTTTGTGCTGTATTGTGGTATGTGGTTCTGCTGGGGCAGTATTTTGTGTAGCACTGTGGTATGTGGTTCTGCTGGGGCAGTATTTCGTGCTGTACTGTGGTATGTGGTTCTACTGGGGCAGTATTTTGTGCTGTATTGTGGTATGTGGTTCTACTGGGGCAGTATTTTGTGTTGCACTGTGGTATGTGGTTCTGCTGGGGCAGTATTTTGTGCTGCACTAAGGTATTGCTGGCCCCGCCTACTTCTGTTGGCCCCACCTACTTGTATTGTCCTGTGAATAGGGAGTAAGAGGGTCATTTATTAAGATCAGCGTTTTAGGCGCCTATCTTAATAACCCCTATATTTGGTGATGGATCTGCTGAAGTTATGAAGAGCGTAGGCTTTTACATAACTTTGGCGCGTCCAGCATCAGTCTAAGTGTAAGCCGGATTCCTAGCTGACTTACAAAACAGGCGTATAAAATGATGAATGAGACAGACCTGCCAGCCTGTCCCCTTCCCTGTGGCACAACTAACTGTTGCGCAGCTACCTGCATCGGAAATACGCCTAATGGAGGTGTATTTCTGGATAATAAATTACCCCCTAAGTGTTCATTGTAAGAAAGCTCCTTTAACTCAAAATTAACTAACTAAGTATATGAAAATGGATTTTCTAAATTTTTGTCAACCCCTTTAAGGGCTTTATTGTTGCTGGCACAGTTTTTTTTTTCTATTCCCGGAGAACTTCTTTAAACAAGGGTGTCACCAAGATAACCCTTTTCCATAAGCCCCATTAAAGGGGTTATCCCACAAAATATTCTACAGTTTTTAGAACTTGGATCTGAATACTTTTGTAATTGGATGTAATTAAAAATTTAGCCACTGAGTTATTCAATAAAATGTATCTCTATAGCGCCACCTGTTGTTTGTTTCTTATTTCTTTGTCCTGCCCACTGAGATTGCCGCACATGCTCGGTTTCATCTTTCAACTGCCTCCTGAGCTGTGATAGGCAGAGCTGAGACACACCTCCTGAGCTGCAGCAGAACGGACACACCCCTGAGCTGTGATAGGGAAAACATGACATGCCCTCTTAGCTGCAGCAGAAAAGACACTCCCCTTGAGCTGTCAGCTTGATATAAATCTAGCAGAGCAATGAATGGGGAACTCTTGATCCATGTGAGGTTCTAGCTTTGTAAGAAGGAGATTGTCATGTACTATATGATGTCTGATTTTTATTTTTTACATTATTCGTGGGAGAACTCCTCCATGTCATAGGGGCAAGTCCCCCACTTGGAACAGTAATGGCCCCTTTCACACCAGTATATTTGCAATTCGTCATATTTCAGCTCTGGAATACTCAAGGATTCCTGATGATATACCACCCAGATTGTTATCAGTATTACTTCAGTAATTCATCCAGATTTAGCAGCATATTCCTTCCTGCATTTTTCATGCACTCCCATAAACCGTAATTTGATTATATGGAAGCCAATTCGGATTTCACACACTGATGGAAATTATAGGCCCGTTATTAGCAGTGGATTCCGTATAAAATACACAATGTAAAGAATTGTAAATATGCTCCTGAGGCCTACATCACATTTTTCTTGGCAGGGGAACTACTGAGGAAATGCTCAGTTTTTCTGGTGAAATGAAGCATTGCACAGAAACACTGAAATCCGTAGGTGACCATTGATTCAATCATTATCCATTATCCCTGTATGAAAGGAAAAAAAATATTGGGAAACATTTATCAAGACCGTCGTTTTCTATGCTGGTCTTGATATCCCTACCCTGCCGGAGGATGCCCTTAATTTATGCATAAATGAAGCGTATCTTCGGGCAGTTTGTGCGCCTAGAATGGCATAAAGTTATAAAAGAAAACTGGCCTAAATTACGATAAATCACCCATAACACATCCATACCAGGTATGCTTTTAAGAAAGTGGCAAGGGTGGCGTTAAAATTATATTTTTGCAAAAATATGGTGTACGCGGTTGATAAATGAACCCCAATCTCTCTGAAATATTTAGAGGAGGTGGGTGCACTTCCATGATGGTTATAGCCTCCAAGTGGCTGTGAAATAAATGTGTTATCAAGACTACCCCATTTGTACCATCCCCCACCACTAGGTGTCACTAAGCTTGAGATGACTGTGGCATTGTAAGTGGGCACACTCACTCAGCGCCCTTTCTATGCATGCCCCTGGGTGTACAAATTCAATAGCTGTCAGCCAAACGATTGTTCAGCTGTGTCTCCCGACCGCTAATGGGGGCATTATTAAAGGGGTTCTGTAAAACTGATGATTTATCCTCTGGATAGATCATCAGCATCTGATCAGCGGCGGTCCGACACCCAGGATCCCCGCCGCTCAGCTGTTTGAGAAGGCAGCGGCGCTGCAGGAGCGCCGCGGCCTTCTCTGTGTTTACCGCAGGCCAGTGATGTCACGACTAGTATCACTGGCCTGGGCGGGGCTAAGCTCCGTTCAAGTGAACAGAGCCTAGTCCCGCCCAGGCCAGTGATACTAGTCGTGACGTCACTGGCCCTGCGGTAAACACAGAGAAGGCCGCAGCGCTCCTGCAGCGCCACTGCCTTCTCAAACAGCTGATCGGCGGGGGTGCCGGGTGTCGGACCGCCGCCGATCCGAGGCTGATGATCTAGAGGATAGATCATCAGTTTTACAGAACTACAGAACCCCTTTAATTCTGAGGGGCACTAATTGGGGCATTAATATTACTGAGGGCTGCTGATGGGGGCATTATAATTCCAGGCGGGGGGGCACTAATGGGGGGTATTAATATTACTGAGGGGCACTAATGGGGGTATTATATTACCGAGGGGTACTAATGGGGGCATTATTAATTGTGGGGGCACTAATGGGGCATTAATATTACTGAGGGGCATTAATAGGGGCATTATTAATTCTAGGGCACTAATGGGGGCATTAATATTACTGAAAGGCACTAATGGGGGTATTAATATTACTGGGGGCACTAAGGGGGCATTATTAATTCTAGGTGGCACTAATGGGGGCATTATTAATTCTGGCGGGCATTAATGGGGGTATTATATTACTGAGGGGTACTAATGGGGGCATTATTAATTGTGGGGGGCACTAATATTACTGAGGGGCATTAATAGGGGCATTATTAATTCTGGGGGGCACTAATGAGGGCATTAAAATTACTCAGGGGCACTAATGAGGGTATTAATATTACTGAGAGGCACTAATTGGGGCATTAATATTACTGAGAGGCATCCCATGTTAAGCCACACCCCACAACTGCACCCCCTTTGAGGTGTGGCTTAACTTGGCCAGTATACTAATACTATTATTTATTATTAAATTTTGTGCAATATTCATATACGCTATTGTATGCATAGACCATGGGATCCTGTGGACTAGGTATGTCACTGTATGTCTTTACAGTAGCAGATAAAGCTATCTGTGTTGGTCCAATGTTCATATGTGCCCACATTGCTGAGAAAAATGACGGTTTTATATATGCAAATACTTGATTGACAGGGCCAGACGTGATGAAGTTTTCACTAGCTGGTCCTGTCAATCAGGGTGCGGCAGTTGCAGAAAGAGCTGAGCCTGTAGGTGTAATGGCAACGCCCCCGTTGCGCCTTGCATATATTAGAATGTCATTTAGCCAAGGGCAGACTGGGAACTTAAAATGGCCCTGGATAAAACCTACAGTCATGGCCAAAAGTTTTGAGAATGATACAAATATTAATTTTTACAAAGTCTACTGCTTCAGTTTTTATAATGGCAATTTGCATATACTCCAAAATGTTATAAAGAGTGATCAGCTTAACAGCAATTACTTGCAAAGTCAATATTTGCCTAGAAAATGAACTTTATCCCCCAAAACACATTTCAACATCATTGCAGCCCTGCCTTAAAAGGACCAGCTAACATCGTTTCAGTGATTGCTCCATTAACACAGGTGTGGGTGTTGATGAGGACAGGGCTGGAGATCAATCTGTCATGATTAAGTAAGAATGACACCACTGGACACTTTAAAAGGAGGCTGGTGCTTGGCATCATTGTTTCTCTTCTGTTAACCATGGTTATCTCTAAAGAAACACTTGCAGTCATCATTGCACTGCACAAAAATGGCCTAACAGGGAAGAGTATCGCAGCTAGAAAGACTGCACCTCAGTCAACAATCTATTGCATCATCAAGAACTTCAAGGAGAGATGTTCCATTGTTGCCAAAAAGGCTCCAGGGTGCCCAAGAAAGACCAGCAAGCGCCAGGACCGTCTCTTAAAAGTGTTTCAGCTGCGGGATCGGGCTACCAGCAGTGCAGAGCTTGCTCAGGAATGGCAGCAGGCAGGTGTGAGTGCATCTGCACGCACTGTGAGGCGGAGACTCTTGGAGCAAGGCCTGGTCTCAAGGAGGGCAGCAAAGAAGCCACTTCTCTCCAGAAAAAACATCAGGGACAGACTGATATTCTGCAAAAGGTACAGGGAGTGGACTGCTGAGGACTGGGGTAAAGTCATTTTCTCTGATGAATCCCCTTTTCGATTGTTTGGGATCTGGAAAACAGCTTATTCGGAGAAGACGAGGTGAGCGCTACCACCAGTCTTGTCTCATGCCAACTGTAAAGCATCCTGAAACCATTCATGTGTGGGGTTGCTTCTCAGCCAAGGGAATCGGGTCTCTCACAATCTTGCCTAAAAACACAGCCATGAATAAAGAATGGTACCAGAATGTCTTCCGAGAGCAACTTCTCCCAACCGCCCAAGAGCAGTTTGGCGATCAACAATGCCTTTTCCAGCATGATGGAGCACCTTGCCATAAAGCAAAGGTGATAACTAAATGGCTCAGGGAACAAAACATAGAGATTTTGGGTCCATGGCCTGGAAACTCCCCAGATCTTAATCCCATTGAGAACTTGTGGTCAATCATCAAGAGACGGGTGGACAAACAAAAACCTACAAATTCTGACAAAATGCAAGCATTGATTGTGCAAGAATGGACTGCTATCAGTCAGGATTTGGTCCAGAAGTTGATTGAGAGCATGCCAGGGAGAATTGCAGAGGTCCTGAAGAAGAAGGGTCAACACTGCAAATATTGACTTGCTGCATTAACTCATTCTAACTGTCAATATAAGCTTTTGTTACTCATAATATGATTGCTGTATGTGATAAAAACATCTGACAAACACACATAAAACCCAGAGGGCAGCAGATCATGGGAAAATATAATATTTGTGTCATTCTCAAAACTTTTGTCCATGACTGTAAAAGTAGCTCCATGTTGCCAATGTGTCTAAATTGACAGAAGGCGGAGCAACACAAGTAGACAGTGACAACAATACCTTAGTGCACTGCAAAATATCTCCCCAGCAGAACCAAATACCACAGTGCATCACAAAATACTGCCCCAGCAGAACCACATACCACAGTACAACACAAAATACTGCCCCAGCAGAACCACATACCACAGTACAACACAAAATACTGCCCCAGCAGAACCACATACCACAGTACAACACAAAATACTGCCTCAGCAGAACCACATACCACAGTGCAACACAAAATACTGCCTCAGCAGAACCACATACCACAGTGCAGCACAAGATACTGCTCCAGCAGAACCACATACCACAGTACAGCACAAAATACTGCCCCAGCAGAAGCACATACCACAGTACAACACAAAATACTGCCTCAGCAGAACCACATACCACAGTGCAGCACAAGATACTGCTCCAGCAGAACCACATACAACAGTGCAGCACAAAATACTGCCCCAGCAGAACCACATACCACAGTACAACACAAAATACTGCCCCAGCAGAACCACATACCACAGTACAACACAAAATACTGCCTCAGCAGAACCACATACCACAGTACAGCACGAAATACTGCCCCAGCAGAACCACATACCACAGTGCAGCACAAAATACTGCCCCAGCAGAACCACATACCACAGTACAACACTAAATACTGCTGCTCCCGCTGCAGTATTCAACTGTGTCACTGTCCTGAGTTTGGCCATACAGTTGAAATAAAGAGGACCTCTGTGGCCGCTGGCCAGGTGTGTAACTGCATGATGCCCCTAACCTTAATTAATGATGACAGCATCAGATGAGGAGGTCTCAGGCAGCCCCCCTGAGCTTGGCCCAATGGGAAATTTCCCTGCAGGGTCTATGGCCCGTCTGCCCCTGTTCTCAGCAATGCGGGCACATATGAACATGGGACCAACACAAATGACTTACAGCACATGTAACAGGTCAGCCAGGTTCACAGGTACAAATCTGATGACAGATCTCCTTTGAGCATGGCATGGAAACCTAGCCTCAAGCAATTTTCATATCAGCCTTTTGAATATGAAGTATGCAGCGTAAAATGTTTCTATTGGTGAATCAGTGGCTTGTTTGTTTTTCCCGTGTTTGCATGAGTTTCCTCCAGAGCTCCAGTTTCCTTCCATACTCCATAAAATAATTAATTTAATCGCTCATGATTACATGAATCCAGCATAAAAATAATGGGGGCCATTTACATAGACTGGCTTTATTCCCCCCTGCACTGCCAGAGGATGCGTATAATTCATAACGAGGTGTGTGCCTTGTCATAAATTCGGCGTCTGTACGGCAGTCCATGCACCTGGAGTGAAAATCTACTCCTCTGCCTGAGTGGAGTAGATTTCCGGCATCTTGTACGACTAAAACCGGAGTAAATGTAAGTGAATATGCCTGGGCCGATGGTCTGGCCCGGCACCCGACACGTCCCGTCACTCCCAAATAAAAACACTGCCTGTAACAAAGTATTGTCGCATGGGTGTTAAAAAGTCGCAAAACGGGGTCTTCCAACTTTTTTTTACGCCAGTTTTTCATTAGTAAATGACCCCCAATGTTCTGTTCGACTGCTTCCCTGCTGTGACATCCCGCCTGGCACTAGCTACATAACGGTCAGATCCCCATTAAACCTCTTGAATATAGCAATTCACCAGCAATACCACCAGAACCAAATATATAGAGAGAGAAAACCTACTTCTGGACAGAAGAGCTGATGCTTTTTGCAGATGTTTTTTTTCCTCCCAGAAGGCCGTGCTGCTGATTTTTTTTTCGTTTAATAAAGATTTTTTTTTCCCTTTCCTTTTATACTATTTTCACACTCTCGTCTATCCCACCGCAGAAGGTTCTGGGAACTTGCTGAGTCCGAGAGCTGGTTTCCATGGCAACCAGAACAGTATTTTTCTCTCTCATGAAACGCCCAGTCCTTCTGGAAAAGGAGGGAATGTGAGAAAGGAGGAGAGCGGAGGGCTGAGCCTCCAAGGGGGAGATTTTGTTTAATAGAGTTGCTGCCAACTTGAAATCATATTTTTCTCTACAACATAATCCGTGAGGCTGCGGGTCACAGCAAGCAGCACAGTACAGGATGATATGAGATTTTTTTTTCTTCTGCGTCATCAGAGAAAGCTGCCGCCTATGCCATGGATTGCGATGTTGGCATATAGTGGCATCTCGTTGTGTCACCGAGAGAATATACTACATGTACTCCATACTCTGGGACATTGATGGCGTATTACTAGGATATGTCATCAATGTCATATAGGTGCAGGTCCCACCTCTGGTACCCACTCCTATCTCCAGAATAGGGCCCCCAAAGTGAAGGACAGCACACCGCACATCTACGGCATGTTCTCCATTCATCGCTATGGTAGTTCTGAAAATAGCCAAGCGAGCACGCTCAGCTGATTTTGGAAGTTCCATAGCAGTAAATGGAGAGCGCACCACACAGGCACAGCCACCACTCTATTCACTGCTATGGGACTGCCGGAAATAGCCGTCTATTTTCGGAACCCCCATAGCAGTGAATGGATGTGGGACTCGCACCTATTTGACATAGTTTGTAAGGCTGAAAAAATATGCTGTGTATCATATGTTGAATATGCCTTGTGTTGCTGTGAAAAGCCAGTATGATACTTAAAGGGTTATCCCATGATTAATGTAAAAAATGAAAATCAGACATCATCTAGTACATGAGAATCTCTTTCTAACAAAACTAGAACCAGTCCTGTACCTCACATGGATCCAGAGATCTCCCCATTCATTGCTCTGCTAGATTTATATCAAGCTGACAGCTCAAGGGAGTGTCTTTTCTTCTGCAGCTCAGGGGGCGTGTCCATGCTCTCTCTATCACAGCTCAGGAGGTGTGTCCATGCTCTCCCTATCACAGCTCAGGAGGTGTGTCCATGCTCTCCCTATGACAGCTCAGGAGGTGTGCCCATGCTCTCCCTATCACAGGTCAGGGGCGTGTCCATGCTCTCCCTATCACAGATCAGGGCGCGTGTTCATGCTTTCCCTATCACAGTTCAGGAGGCAGTTGAAGGATTAAACTGAGCATGTGTGGCCTTCTCAGTGAGCAGGACAAAGAAATAAGAAAAAGAACTAACAGCAGGTGGCGCTATACAGATAGATTTCATTGAATAACCCAGTGGCTATATAAAAAAATTTTTTGCATTCAATTACAAAAGTATTCAGATCAAGGCGCTGGTTTGAAAACGATAGAATATTTTTCAAGGGACAACCACTTTACGTAATGTTTGCACCACTGTAGGCTAAACCATGAGTATTCATTTCATGTTTAGGATGGATATTGCGAGTAATGGTACAGGTATAATACCTGTGTGAACCATACATAGACAGTATGTTGATGGATGCTGCTACAACCATATATGTGTGAAATCGTACTGTAATGCAAACTTCACACAAGAGTGACAGAAGTTAATTTGCTTTTATGTTTGCATCAGGTTGGAGGTTGCCTGGGCTTGGACCCAGCAGTTTTGTCAGGGCATCATATGTCAGAACCTGAGCACACTTATGGGCCCAATAGCGGACTAGTTCAATACTTACAGTACATGCACTGCCTAGCCAGGCCTCATAGGGATCATTAGCAACTATGATCCCTATTGAGAGATGTGTGTACGTGGTGATGCCGTGTGTAGTGCCTGCATTACAAATTCTCCTCATGTCCTGAGCAGAGGTCTTGATGCTCGGCAGTTTGGTGGTGACTCATTGCAGAGCCTGACTCACAGCACAGGGACAGGCTCTCACACTGGCGTACAATGCATCTGAAGAGCGAGCTTAGCCAGGCTTGAGAATTTACAAATGATTGCATCTGATGTCAGACTATTAAATGCCATACAACCTGCAGAGTCCACTGCCAGGAGAAAGGGCTGTACATAAGATTGCCTTTTGGATTATGGAAAATCATGATCTAAATGGTTTGGGCCCCAGATGACAACATGATATCTGTTTACACAGACTTTTCAGTAGGTAACTCTTTCTACAATGTTTCTGTAACTTCCATAAACTTGGCCACCTTTTCATGATCCAAATTAAAGGGACTTTCCAGGAATACAATATTGATGACCTGTCTTCAGGATAGGTCATCAATATCAGACCGGTGAGGGTTCAACTCTGAGCACTCTCACCGATCAGCTATTTGATAGGGCTGTGGATTCCTCACAGCATGCAAAGCACAGCGCCATGCATTGTATAGTGGCTGTTCTTGGTATTGCAAGCCCAGGCCTATTCACTTGAATGGGACTGAGCTGCATGTAGGCAAGGTGACCGAAGAACGTGATGTCACTGACCTAGGAAGACACTGCAGCATTCACCCGAGTGCAGCAGGCTCTTCATAAAACTGATCAGCAGTATTCTACCCCCGGAAAACCCCTTTAATTACATATAATTACATGGCTAAATGGAGGGGATCATGATCTCAGGGTCCCCTCTATGATGTTCTTATTTCCTAATAGGGCATGTGGACAGAGATTGTCATCGTGAAACAAACTATTTAAAATGCGTTCTTAAAAGTGGAGGCGCGTTTTAAGAAATTTGTGCTCTTGAACCCTTTTAGGAATGCTTAACCCTGTCCTGCATATAGTGCTTCAGTAATCAGGAATGTTGGCATGTGCTCGCTATTGCAAAATATCTGCAGTCTGTCTTCAGGGGCACAAATCATCACGGTCCTCAATGTCCCAGAAGATTAGCTAGACACTCTGTACGGACAAACCAAAGACCTGTATGGGTCAGATTAAAAAAAGGATCCGCCATATGTCGGTCAGTGGACACTTGTGCCTATGCACATACATTTCATTATGAAGTCCTCTCTTATTATTTCATGAAAAGCCCCCTTCATGGGAACGCTGAAATGCCAGACACAGAACCAAGACGGATCAGAACGGTTTTTGATAAAAATCCAAAATATTTGTGGAGGTCCCACCAGTTGGACCATCACTGGTTGCACCAGGTAAGCATATCCTAACAATATGCCATCAGTTTCTGACTCGGAAACAGTCCTTTTAATCATGGACTGGAAAGTTGTGCAACCTGGTAATAATACCCTTTGTGTTTCAACCCTTCCACCATTTTCAAAATCTCTGTTAGCTGTCAAAAGGGAACATTCATTGCTGATATCATGAGTCTGAAAATCTGTGCTCATCTGTGTGTAGTCCCCTGTACGTTGGGACTACACAGGGATCTTGGCTACGACACCTGCCACACGACCAAAGAATCGGCCACATGACCTGGGGGTCGTGGTAACTTGTGAGTTCCACTTTGGCCCCATTTCGTTCAGTGGCCACGCGACCTGGGGGTTGTGGTAACTTGTGAGTCCCACGGTGGCCCCATTTAGTTCAGTGGCTGCATGCCCTGTTAAACAGCAATCTTTGGTCATGTGATGGTGGCATGGCCAAGATCGCCGTGCAGCCCCAGGTGACCGTGTCTGTATTGGAAATATGTAGTAAGGTCTGTATATCAATGTAGGACATGGACTTAAAGGGGTTGTTCAGGCAGTATATAGTGATGACCTATCCTCAGGATAGGTCATCAATATCTGTTCTGCGTGGGTTTGACACCCCCATCGATCAGCTGTTTGAAGAGGAGGTGGCACTCCATGTGAGCGCTGCTTCCTCTTCATTATGCTGCTCATCATCTCCCGTGCAGCAGTGGCGTTGTGTACTTACAAGTATTCGCGCCATTCAAGTGAATGGAGCAAGTACTTGTAATTACACTGTGAGATGACTGGCAGTGTAATGAAAAGGAAGCAGCGCTCGCATGGAGTGCCGCCTCCTCTTCATACAGCTGATCTTTGCGGGGGTGATGGAGATAGGTCATCGCTTTATACTGCCTGCAGAACCCCTTTAAGGACTGCCAGAGACAACATTTTCCAATAAAGCTCATCGTTGGGGGTGATGGAGATAGGTCATCACTTTATACTGCCTGCACAACCCCTTTAATGACAACAGAGCATTTTCCAATGATTTACAGGCTCGTGAGACTCAAAGCCTGAGTTTTGGAAGGAGATGTGAATAGTACCATTCACGGTACTTCTATGGGTCTATATGCAGTCTGACAGAATGTCATGGCTGTAAGTCAGACATAATACTTCCTGGCATATCATAGACTATATTATGGCTGTCTGATACTGGCCAAATTGTGCCTATTCTCCGCTAAGGCCTTGTTCACACGTCAGTTATTTGATCAGTTATTTTGATCAGTATTTGTGAGCCAAAACCAGGTGCGGGTCAAAAACACAGAACAGGTGCAGATCTTTTCATTATACCTTACCTCTGTGTAGCCTCCACTCCTGGTTTTGGCTCACAAAAACTGATGGGAATAACTGATCAAATAACTGATGTGTGAACAAGGCCTAACAAGGGTAGTATGACGGAAGTCATCAATCTTCAGGTATGAGAGGAGACGCTGCAGCCATTGTTTTCTATGTACTTTACATCTGTTCATAAATCGTATTATAACTGTCCCACAAAGAGATTATCCACACACACTGTAACCATACAGGCAGGTTAATACTACCGCTAATCCTACTAATCCATGGAGCCTGCACTACGAATTCTAGGTAAAAAAAAGCATTCCACATTTGCAGTGATGGGAAAATAACTAGATCATCATAGGAAAATCAAGGTACGGTTACTTCAAGGGGAAGTCCCATGAGAAATATTCTACATTTTTCAAAACAGCACCTGGATCTGAATACTTTTGCAAATGAATGTAATTAAAAATGTAGTATAGCCAGTGAGCTATTCATTAAAATGTATCTACACTGCTTAAAAAATTGAAGGGAACCCTTAAACAACACAATGTAACTCCAAGTCAATCACACTTCTGCGAAATCAACCTGTCCAGTTATAAAGCAACACTGATTGAGAATCAATTTCTCCTGCAAATTGAACTGACAACCCCTATAAATGAGTGGTTCTGCAGGTGGTGACCACAGACCATTTCTCTGTTCTCATCCTTTTTGGCTTTTGTTTTGGTCACTTTTGCATTTTGTCATTGCTCCCACCCCTAGAGGTAGCATGAGGTGGTGTCTACAACCCACAGAAGTTGCTCAGGTAGTGTAGCTCATCCAGGATGGCACATCAATGCAAGCTGTGGCAAGAAGGTTAGGTGTGTCTGTCAGCACAGTGTCCAGAGCATGGAGCAGATACTAGGAGACAGGTCAGTACACCAGGAGACGTGAAGCGGGCTGTAGGAGGGCAACAACCTAGCAGCAGGACCGCTGCCTCCTACTTTATGCAAGGAGGAACAGAAGGAGCAGTGCCAGAGCCCTGCAAAATGACCTCCAGCAAGACACTAATATCCGTGTGTCTTCTCAAACTGTCAGAAACAGACTCCAATGAGGGTGGTATGAGGGCCCGATGTCCACAAGTTGGCGTTGTGCTTATAGCCCAACACCATGCAGGGCGATTGCCATTTGCCAGAGAACACCAAGATTCGACATAGGTGCCCTGTGCTCTTCACGGATAAGAGCAGGTTCGCACTGAGCAGACGTGAAAAAAGTCTGAAGACGCCTTGGAGAATGTTCTGCTGCCTGCAACATCCTCCAGCATGACCAGTTTGGCAGAGAGTCAGTAATGGTGTGGGGAGGCATTTCTTTGGAGGGCCACACAACCCTACATGTGGTAGTCAGAGGTACCCTGACTGCCATTAGGTACCGGGATGAGATCCTCAGACCCATTGTGAGACCACATGCAGGTGCAGTGGGCCCTGGGTTCCTTCTGATGCATGACGATGCTAGGCCTCATGTGGCTGTAGTGTGTCAGCAATTCCTGCATGATGAAGGCATTGATGCTATGGACTAGCCTGCCCATTCCTCAGACCTGAATCCAATCGAGCACATCTGGGACATCATGTCTCGTTCCATCCACCAATGCTACGTTGCACCACAGACTGTTCAAGAGTTGACTGATGCTTTAATCCAAGTCTGGGAGGAGATCCCTCAGGAGAACATCCGCCACCTCATCAGAAGCATGCCAAGGCGTTGTAGGGAGGTCATATAGGCACGTGGAGACCACACACACTACTGAGCATCATTTCTTTGTCTTAAGGCATTTCCACTGAAGTTGGATCAACCTGAAATTTGATTTTCCACTTTGATTTTGAGTATCATTCCAAATCAAGACCTCCATGGGATATTAATTTTGATATACATTGATCATCATCATGTTTTATTGTTCTCAACGTAGTCCACTAAAGATTTGCAACTGGAATATTTCATTCATTGATATCTAGGATGTGGTATTTTAGCGTTCCCTTTATTTTTTTTTTAGCACTGTATACAGCGCCACCTGCTGTTTTTTTTTTTTTTGCAGCAGCAGAGAGCAGAAGCTCAATAGCGACCGCAGCATTTAAGTAGTTTAGCGGGGAAGGGGGGTGCTCCCTCTGTCTCCCATCTAAACTCCTGCAAATGGGATCATGGGGTGTCAGTGTCTTTGCATGGCAGCTGGGAGCCTAATGAAGGACCTAGGCCTGTCTGCAGTAAATCCGTTTTATAGCGCGCCTCTCTGGCACAGCCTGCTGGTGCCTGTCACTATAGCAATGAAAGTATAATACACTGTACTGTATAAGCAGTACAGTGTATTATAGAAGCGATCAGAAGTTCACCAATAAGTCTCATTGTGGGACTAATAAATGATAAAATAAACATTAAAATAAAAGTCTTAGAAAAAAAAGCTTCCAAAAGTTAAAGTTAAAAAATGAACCTTTTTCTATGGGAAACTTTCTATTGCAATTAAAAAAAGTAGCAAAAATACCGGGCACATAATTGGTATCTGTAACGACCTTTACTAAACAATTATCATGTAGTTTATCCTGCATGGTGAATGCTGTAACAAATGACAAAATTGCAGCTTCTTGCTTATTCGCCACCATACAAAATGGAATAAAAAGCAATAAAAAAGGGTTATATACCCCAAAATGATATCAATGAAAACTACAAGTCATCCCGCAAAAAGCTATGTGGAAAGAAAAATAAAAAAGTATTAGTATGTATTGGCTCAGATGAGACAAAGTTATTGCTTTGCGAAGTCTCGCGAGACTACGGGTAATAACTTCATAAATTCCTTTTTACTGTAAAAAACCATGTCCTGAACTGGGGTTCGGTTCCAAGGTACCACTTTGTACCATCCCTAGTTGGAATAGCCCTTTATTGGGGTTATTCAACCCCTGAAATCACCCCCTCCCATATGCCCCGGACCCTCACACTCAACATACCTAACTCACTCCCTGGCACCCACGTCGCTTCTGAAGCCTGCCTAGCCGCCGCTGCTTCTCTCCGTGCGCGGATAAAAAAATCTAGCATTGGGGTGGGGGTGAGTGACGCTAGGGAGGCTTGTCCCCATCACCCCCTGCTATTGGCTGCCCGAACAGGCTTCAGAAGCGACGCAGGTGCCGGGGAGGGAAGTAAGTATATTGTATGTGAGGGTCCCGGGCATATGGGGGGGGCGTTTTAGGGGTTGGATAACCTCTTTAAAGCTAGACGCTTAGCACTATGCATTTTAGGAGACAAATGGCTAAGATCAGTCGTATATGTATATAAGTACAGTGGTGCCTCAAGATATAATGGTCTCAGGATATAATATTTTTCACTTAAAATGGTCTTTCCTGCGCAATAGTAAGTTGAAACCAGACTCAGCATACAATGTCTCAGGCTCAGATCCAACATGGCCATTTGTCAGGTAAAATACAAGCACTGGCTGTCTAGTAGCGCCTCTTTACAGTGTGGTACCACATGTCCTGTACTGCCCTCCGTCTGTCCCAGGATGGGCTGCTCCTGTGTAAGGGCTCATGCACACGTGTGTGCCCCGTGCTGCGGACCGCAAATGCACTGGCACTGTCTGTGTGCATGTGGTTTGCAGACTCATTGACTTGAATGGGTCCATGATCCGCAAGAGATTGCGGACCCATTCAAGTCAGTGGGCTGTTTGCAGTCTGCAATACGGGCACGGGGCACACACGCTCCTCTACATGAGCCCTAAACCGGAGGAGGGCAGCTCCATGCTATTTTTCTGACACACTATTCAGGACCCTAAAGAAGCTCCTGTCTCCATCATAGAATGTGATTTCTTCTCCTGAATGTAGGTAACAACCAGCTTTATCTGTAGTAGTTATCTGCTTATTTTTCTTAAATCTTCATTTTAGGGATTTGGAACCAATTACCAGCTTTGCATAAAGTTCTGGACACAAGTTACAAGGTTTTCAAAATACAACGGTCAAAACCATCAGTTTTTTCCTGAACAGATTCGGACACAATTCGTATCATTTGTGTGAAAGGAGCCTAAGGAACGGAGTTTGGCTGCAACAAGTGCAATGGTGATGCCCTCATTGCACCAAAGGCATATTAGGAATAAGTATCATAACTTGGGAACAGAGCCTCAGATAAATAAAAAGAAAAACAGCGCTTTAGGCTAGTTTCACACTAGTGGCATGCTGCTCCGGCGGGTGAACAGCCTGCCGGATCTGTGTTGCCGCTAGTGCACGCTTGCAGCTGGAACTCTGCTCCAGTCCCATTCACCATGCACTAGTGTGAAACTAACGGGGTGAAACTAGTGGTGAAACTAGCCTTAATCAGGTGAATCACCACAGTTTGAGGGAGGGTGATGGTGACCAACTTCCTTTAAAGGGGTTGTCCAGGATTTATTTTATTAAATTACTCCCCCATCCACCCAGATACGCCATTTTCCATGGCTCCCACACTGTCCTCGCCAGACTTCCCATCCACACCTGTAAACTTCCTATGTGTAACCCGTGCCACTGCAGGCAATTGCTGTCCTCAGAGGCAACATGTTCTTCAATGGCATGTTACTGCTAGGTCACATGCAGCTTTGGGACATGGCAAGGTTAAGGTCAGTCATTGGCTGTAGTGGCGTGTGTCACCTCGTTCATGCAGGAAGAAGTCTGGTGAAAGGAGGCAGAAAAGGGCAGCGGAAAGCAGGTAATTATTAGTCTCACTAAAAATCCTGGACAACCCCTTTAAAGGGGGTTTCCCATAATCAACACTTATCACATATCCACAGGATATGTAGGTTATTCTGATCCTGGTGGTCAGGTCATACACTTATCAACTATCTTGGGGATTACAAGAAAAATCCATTTAAACAGGACCCCATATTAGGGCGTCATGTCTGATTTAACGATACGAAAATACATTGTATTGATAAAAATCATTACATCTATGGCCTTAGTAATTGATATCATATCCTTGTGACAATAAGCAATTCCAAAAAACCTTGGTGACTACCACTACAACCTGTAGTTTTCATGCAGATGGCAGTAATAATAGCCAGGAACTATATGCCCTGCAGCGTTGAAGAACTTAAAAGTATACTCCACCCTGCCTTAAGAACATTTGCTTTTCATTTACTTTCTAGGAGTCCTGAACAGCATTAAATGCATGGATTATAGCAGTAAATCCAGCTAAATGTTCTGCTATAAACCACAACCAAAAGAAGAAGAGGAAAAACAACTGTGGTCTCTAGCGGCTCCCTCCGTCCATCACAGGGGGCGGGCCTATGCCCTTTTATGGAAATGCAGGCTGACCCAAACGTCGAATTGTTGACTCTCAGCGAGGGCTCTTTGCATTCCAAACAGCGGAAGTCTGCGTTCCAATCGCCGGAAGTGTACGTCCGGAAGCTGCCTGGGGTATCTCGCAACGCTGGAGCCACCTGGGCCGTTTGGCTGATGCTGCGGAAGATTGTTAGACCTTTGATATATGGTGAATTTTCTTTTTGTCCTCTCCAAAGTTACTGACTGTAGTACGGGCCCTAATATGACTCCCTTCCTATGTGTACACATTGTGTTCGTCAGCTGCAGGAGACCACAAGTCCCTGCATGTCCTGACAGCCGTTTTCTGTGCAGCAGGGGTATCGCAGCTGACAGGACAGGTGAAGTTGCCCAGAGCAATCAGAGTACAGCCTACATCATTTAGGAGCCATTTTGAAATTGGAAGCATCAACTTGATTGCTGTGGATAACTGCTGCTCTTTTCCATTACATTAGTCTTAATAACTGTCACCAAAGCTCCTGGGTCTCCCCTTTTCTATGGCTAGTTTCACATCTGCAGCAAAGATCTGCTGGGTACTGCTGCCTTCCCGCTGGACCCCATATACTATAACGGTGACCAACAGAGATCTGGCCACAGGTGTGAAAGTAGCCTAATTCTGATCAGCCCCTTTAAGGAAATCCTCATTCGATGCTGCTTGAAATGGCAACTGATATGAAGAGTGCTACCTTTTGAAAAATGTCCCCATGTAATAAACATTTCGGAGAATCTCTTAATATAACTCTATGGGGTGCCGTTTCTCTATTATCCCTACTAGAAGTATAAGAAGGAATTGTCTGCAGTAAAGGTCCATCTGGGTGTTACTAGTTGGGGCTGTGTCCCTGTACAGTCTGATGCTATCCAATCAGTGCTGCTAGTGTCAGACTGCAGGGACACACCCCCTACTGGTAACACCCAGGCCTTTGGACTTTTATAGCAGACTGCTGGCAATTCATTCATAACACCAAAGGTTCGCTGACTAAAAGTTAATTGAAATGTTTGCTGTGAGAGAAGGTTCAACTAGTGATGGACCCCTGCAACTTTCTAGTCATACTTCGGCAAGTTGTAGACCGCTGATCTGTGAAATATCCCTCATGCTTTATGTTCATTGCTTATTTAAAAAAAAACAAAAAAAAACTTTTGTTTCTTTCCAGGCTTTAAGCTTCCAGAACCTGTTCTGCTCTGGGTCTGAAGATTTTGACGATGAGGTGAATATAGTCATTAGTGCTCACTGTGGTAATATGCAGGTTTTTTGTGCTTCTTAAGTTTTCTTGTCAGAAATAGTATAGAGAAGAACTGCAGTGCAGTCTGCAGGCAGCATGATATAGAGCAGGAGGAGCTGAGCGGACTGATATATAGGTGACAAATCTCCCTGTACTTTGTACTGTCCCTGTTGATATATCATAGTGACATATCAAAAGTTTGAATCTTTGGAGGTCAAGGTGCTGAGATCCCTGCTGCCCGCTAGAACACGGAGGGAGAAGCGTTCCCAGCATGTCCTGTCTGTCCTCACAGGCTCATAGACTTTATTTTGAATCCGTCTTGCTTCCATCTCTGCAGTGAGGAGAGAGTCCGCTATGTGAGTGCTCCTCAGTCCTCATTCTAGTGATCGGTTAAAACTTTGGGGAATGCAGGTAGATACCACATTTTCTACAAGACACACTTTTTTTTTTTTTTTGCAGATCAGACACTCTTGCCTGATCTGCAAACAGTACCCACATACCCGGCAGCCACATGGACCATAGGAACCTGTAGTCTGGAGATTCCTCATGAGAGGGAGATTCCTCATGAGAGGGAGATTCCTCATGAGAGGGAGATTCCTCATGAGAGGGAGATTCCTCATGAGAGGGAGATTCCTCATGAGAGGGAGATTCCTCTTGAGAGAGTTTTCTAGGCATGCTCCGTGACCTGTGCAGAGGTCGTTGTGGAGGTAGGGGGTAGATAACCTGTGACCATCACCTATTGTTAATGGTGGATTCGTGTGGGAAGAATAGCGCTGCATGCCGTATCATTCTGCGCGTTCAATTTGACTCAGTCTCATGACGGAAATGTGAACAGAGCCTTAGACATTTATGGCATAAATATATGGTAGGTGGGACTGGGACTCCCATCTATAAGGGGTAAAGAAGCTTATTTGGTTGTTTCAGCTAAAATAGCCTAAATATGGCTGCTGTCATCTGTCCACTATGGTGAACATGGGTCTGAGGGCCTGTGTACTTCTGATAGGTAGGGGTAGCACAGACACACGTTTCCACCTGTCATATCCTGTTGTCTGGTATATTGTTATTTATTCCATCCATTTTCTTTTATAGGATTTCCTGTCTGTACTAGAGGGTACAGAGTCCAGTCATGGTAACCATGAAGCCACATCTGTCTGTCTCAGGCCTATCCCTAAAACCACTATTGAAGACGCGGGGGCAGGAAAGAGTTTGCAGCCCTTACCAGTGCAGAAAGCGGCTAATGCTGAGAGAAGCTCTCTAGAGAAGCTAAGCGCACCGTCCTCAGTCCAGGACGTAGATGATGAGGAACTATTGTCTCTATGTAGTCAGCTGGAGGCGGAGGTGTCTAACAATCAATGTGGAGGTCCAGAACCTCATCTGCTCCTCAGAACAGTTAACCAGACTTCACAAAAGAATGTAAAAACCCCAAGTAGTTCTTCATTACAGTTACGTCCGTCTCGAAGCAATCAAGATGAGGGACCCAGTCATTGTCTGAGTGGCATCACCGGACAGTCACAGCATCCACACTTCAGTGCCAACCATCCCACAAATCACAGTTCTCATCTAAGTGGTGGAGGAAATGGACCATGTCAGTCTCCAGGACCCACTGCTAAAAGGCCCTGTTTAAGGCCTGGGGTGGAACCTCAGCCTGTTACCCCCGTGAGGAGTGGAACCTTTACCAACACTTCAAATTTTGTGTCTCCACGTTCCATTATGTCACCCAGTCCATCAGGCTCAGCAAACGTATGGCAGACTGGACCAGCCAACTCTCACCCAGTTCCCAGAACTCCCCTGTTATCTCCTCGCCCACACCCACCCAGCACGCTGCAGACACCAGTGGTCACCAATCATCTTATACAGCTAATGACAGCTGCTAATAATACCCCCAAGAATTTGCCGTGGGAGACGCCTCCACCCAAAGAGAGGAGATTTCCAGGACCAGCTGGACTCCTTCCACAGCAGGTGATCTGTATGGTGGATAAGTTATAATTATGTGTGAGAGCTGGATACAAACTTAAAGGGATGCTCCATGCAAAACAGATACGTTATACTCCCTAGAGTAGGGTCAGAAGGGGTGGAGCTTGACAAACGTTCAAAGAACACCAAAAATAGAGTTGTCATTCTCTGCCCCCTCCACTTACCACAACCCAGTGTATCTGGAGTGTTCCTTTAATATCTAACATAGGTTATGTTATGGAAGCCTGGTGATATGATGGCTAAATATTTTTACCATGATGATCTGTTTTGTGTAGTTTGTATTCTGAAAATGCTTTATACATATGGTTAGTGTGATGTCACTAGCCGTCCTGTATAATCAGTAGTCACATAGGTATAGCAGTAGTTTGTAATTCCAGGTTTGACAAATTGGCACTTTACCTTTGTCAAAAGTGCTGAGCTGATGACCGAGTAGTCGTCCAGATGTCCCCATCAGTTCAAGTGCCGTCTTGAATTTTCCTTTCTATTCTGGCAGAAGTCAAGATGATTAGATTGGGCGGCACATTGTTACCGAAGATGGCGGTTGCACTTGTGGTGTTGGTGTGCGCAGGTTTTATAATGCCATCTATCACTGGATGTGTACACCAGTAGGATCTGATTTCCATGTGTGCAGGACATATGTATACTGTATTTTTGGACTATAAGACACACATTTTAGCAACCTGAAAAATCTTGCTAAAAATCCCTGCACCCGCAGGCAGGGGGCAGCACCTGACCACTTCATAGCTGCAAACCCCCCAACAGTTATTTACATGATCAGTCTCAGTAACCTCTGATCTTCTACCCCAAAGCACCAAGAAAGGAGGAACTACCCGCCACCACTAAAGCTAGTGACATTAACCCCTCCGTTTTCTTAGACCTCCAGGGACGTGAAATATGTTTCTTAGTTTGTGCCTAAACCTGAGTGCATTCAACTCCAGCCAACTAACAGTGAGGGAACTGTGTCCTCCATATATACCTGGGAGGAAACCTCCTCCTAAAAATTAAAGGGCTTTTCCAAAATGTTTACCATTGACGTCCTATCCTCAGAATATGTGAATGGTGGGGGTACGACTCCCAGCACCCCGGTGGTCAGCTGTTCTGCAGTAGCTCCAGCATCAGAACTACACAGCTGCATCTATGGACAGAGGTGGTAACTGCAGTGCCGCTCCCATTCACGTCAGTCACTACACAAAAGACGGAGCTGTGCCGGAGCTACTGCAGAATAGCTGATCAGTGGGGATACGTGGGGCCAGACCCCCAGCAGTCAGATATTCACAGCCTGTCCTGAAGATATCACAGAAAACCCCTTTAAAGGTTATTGGATATGCAGCAAACATGAATAATGAGTGACTATGTAAGTGAGCCAGTCACTTTAAGAGGAAATGCGCTTTGCTGGAGCTGCTAGCAGCTGTTCTAATGGTGAAACAGGAGGAGAGCTCGTACATGGCACACCGTCACTATTTGTGCAGGGACAGACTTTCAGCCTTGGGGCACCTTCTTCAGGGTAACGCCTCTGCCATACTGTAGGTTGCTGTGAGGGCGCTGTAATAGGGAGTAGATACTTTAGTGTGTATGTGGGGAGAAATACCCACAAACCTCCCCACTGCTAGACCGGTTTCTGTCCAACTAAGCACATGGACATCAGTTCTCTTTCCTTTGAAAGTGACTGGTTCACATATACATTCACTGATTGAATATTCATGGTTTAAAGGGGCTTTCCAGCTAAGCCCAAATAGTCGTCTGGGGGCTTAAAGGCTATGTACACCCTCGGGGACTATTTTTTTGTTATGATTGCATTTTACTACTTTGGGGCTTAAAATCACTTTTTCAATTGGTCTTTATTAAAAATATTGAGCCGTTCTCAAAGGTTTATTTTATTTTAATTTTTTTTTAACTGTAAATGGTACTTTTACTTTGTGCCATCATCTAATAACACTGATCTCTAAACTACTAAGAGGTCATAAACACTTATTTAAGCCACATTCTTATCAGTAAGATAAGAACTGAGCTTTAATGAGTGTTTATGAGGTCAGAGATAAGGAGAGATAATACAGATCCTGCTATTAGATAAACTCAAAGCTGTGCAGGGAAAATAGCTCATCATGTTTAAGGGTACTTTCACATTTGCGGCAGGGGATTCCGGCGGGTGAACAGCCCGCTGGATCTGTGCTGCCGCAGATGCACGTGTGGGGCCGGAGCGTAGTTACATAAGCGTAGTTACATAATTTTGATCCGGCCGCCTCTCGGCAAGTTTGCCGTGCTGCGGCCTGCCCCCATTACAGTGAATGGGGCCGGGGCGTAGTACCGGCCCCACACATGCACCTGCGGCAGCACGGATTTGGCGAGTGAACAGACTGCTGGAATCCCCTGCCGCAAATGTGAAAGTAGCCTAATAAAGACCAATTGAAAAAATGATTTTTAGCTTAAAATGAGTACAATGCATTAAAAAAAAATTACCACCAAAGGTGTACATAGCCTTTAACAACAAAAAAGAAGATGTACTTGCCACCGTCGATGCCTTGCCAGTGCTATTCCCAATGCCCAGGTTCCATCTTGGCATGCAGAAAATGCCATTTAATGCTCTGCCAGCCTGTTACTGGCCGGGACAGGTCACTGGTTGAGGTGCGGATCTCTTCTTTTATGTTTGTAAGCCTCTCTGACCCCGCTGCCAACTATGTATGATTAGCTTCAGTACCTCTTTAATGCATACCCAATAAACGTTATGTTTGGGTTTTACAATTTCTTTAGTCTGAAAAACATATGTATATGACCCAATTTTTATTTTTTTCTAACAGATGTAGATACCTGCTGCAGGTGGGCTGGAAGCAACATGGCCAGCTATCAGGAAGGCATCAGGAAGGAACTTTCTTCTCTGGCCTTTCCTTCCCTCTGCCCCAGTCTTGTCAATGGTGCTGCCGCGTGCACTGTAATAGAAATTCCCACAAACCAGTCGTCATAAGTCCAAAGGAGCCCAGAGAACCCTCCGAAGAACCCTGGCACCCTGCAGCATCCACCTTAGGAACTACCAGTCTATGTCTAATAAAATATATATATATATAATTACACAGTATGCCGCTTCTCATACAAATGACATTTACGAATAGGCAATGGATGTAAAGAAATTATTGGCATGCTAGTGCCAGTGATCCGGCCTGCCATCTGCTGGCAGAAGCGTTGGTGCCAAGGATAGTGCCCGGACTGTAACCTGATAAACTTTTGATGTCATCTGACTTGCAGGACTTTTGTCCTCAAATAAACTTTAGCTTTCCATCTGTTCCTAGGACAGTGGCAGGCGGCTGGATGAAATTCTGGTGTCCACTCCTCACACCCCGAGCCATGGGGCACGTGCTAAGCTGAATAGTAAGGTAGGTCTTTATTCGATGGATACTTGGCTGATCTTTATTCTTTCCTATCTGCACTTAGTATCTCTGTGGCGTTCTCTACAGATGATTTCTTTTCTCTGCAGGAAGGGGTATCTGCACAGCAGCCAGCAGAAGACCAGTTTATCAGGGGTCCATGGGCTCATATGAAAGCTGAGCTGTCATTGGATGAAAACGACCCCTCCTGCTTCCTCCGCACGTACAGCGTGGTGATGGTTCTGCGCAAGGTGACAACTCCTCCACCTTATTGAGTACATGATGGGGGTTATATAGATCTTACTACTGTTCTCCTTTTAATATATATAGGCAGCCCTGAAGCAGCTACCAAAGAACAAAGTCCCAAGAATGGCAGTGGCTCTTAAGACATTAACCCCCGCTAATGGAGATGCCAGTGCAGTTTTCAGAGACCCAACAGGTAACCTGAGCACTACCCTTCCCATTCTCCTACAGCAGGGATCAGCAACCTTCGTCACTTCAGTTCTTAAACTACAATTCCCAGCATGCTCCATTCATTTCTGGAGCAAAGCAAGAATGCATGCTGGGAGTTGTAGTTTCACAAACGGCTGGAGTCCTGTCCTACCGTATTTTATTCCGTGCCTCTGGTTCACACTTCCATACGCCTCCATTTCCTCATCCGTCTTTCTTTTTGGTTTTCCCGATCATTTTACATTGAACACAACTGTATCTGCTCTTCTCTAGGAGATATTCAGGGCACGGTCCACCATCTGCTACTAGAGGAGCGAGAGAGTGAACTGAAGATCGGTAGTGTCCTCTTGCTGCAGCAGGTATTTGTGGCCACCAGTTTATACTGGTTTTTGCTGCCTTAAAGGGGTTTTCTGAGACATTATCCTTTGGATAGCTCATCAGTATCTGATTGGTGGGGGTCTAACACCCGGGACCCCCGCCGATCAGCTGTTTGAGAAAGCACTGGCGCTCCTGTGAACTCTGCGGCTTTCTGTTTGGTATCACAGTGGGTCTGAGCTGCACCTAAGCCATGTGACCAATAAACGTGACATCACATGGCTTAGGAGAAGCTGCGAGAAGGCCGAGGCACTACTGAGAGCGCTGGTGTCTTCTCAAACGGCTGATTGGCAGGGGTCCCGGGTGTTGGACCCTCACCGATCAGATACTGATGACTTTAAAGTGGTTTTCCGAAACTTTTATACTGATGACCGATCCTCTGGATAGCTTATCAGTATCTGACCCAGGACCCCTGACGATCAGCTGTTTGAGAAGGCACCAGCGCTCACAGCGTAGCTTAGACTATGCCAATGAACTCGGTTCATCAGTCATATTGCCTAGGCACAGCTCAGCCCTATTGACGTGAATGGGACTGAGCTGCAATACCAAGCACAGCCGCTATACAATGGACTTCGGTGAGCTGTAAGAAGACTAGAGCTACTGCGAGCACTGGTGTCTTCTGAAACAGCTGATTGGTAGGGGTACCGAGTGTCTCACCAACGATCAGATAGTGATGAACTATCCTGAGGATAGTTCATCAGTATAAAAGTCGTGGAAAATCCCTTTAGGGGACGGTTCTCCCCTTTTTGCTATTGGTTGCCAAGAACTGCAGAACTTTCCTATACAAAGAAACTATGACAAACACCAGGCTCTTCCTAAAACCACAATGGCACCCTTTCTCTTCTATATAATCTACTGTGCTGCCTGGACTAGGCAGCGGGATTTACACTAGTGACATTGGGTCTTTACATCAAAAATATAATATACAGTGAAACCTCCTTGAGACAACTGCTCAGAATTGCATTGGAAGTGGGCCAAGAAGATGGCCAGTATGGATAATGGATGATGGAACTGAAAATCTTTGACAGGAAATCTGGTCTGGTTAAGGCGGTGGTTTCTGAAAGATTCACTGTATATCGATCTTAGGATTTGGGTTGACTGTGCCTTTCCTGTGCTAACTTACTTTTTAATATAACATGGATCATACAGACGCTATCAACAGGCAACAGTAGGTGAAATAATATACATTTACACAGTCTATGTACATGCCCTTTAAGGGGTATTCTGGTTTAGCTTACTGATTGAACAGTGAAAAATGTGGTGTTGTCTTGTACATTGTGCATCCTTTTCTCCTGGTTCTCAAGATCTGTTTGCTGTCATTGAATGGAAACCTATGTTTATATCCAGGGATTGAAATCCCGTCCTGGTTTTGTGACTTGCTACAGTTATGTCGTGTAGCTGCACATAGAATGAGGATTATTTGCCCTTTTTAATATCTCGTTTTTTACCTTCACAGGTCGGCGTGTTCTCACCATCACATCGTAATCATTATCTTAATGTGACACCAAGCAACTTGGTAAAAATCTATTCCCCTCAGGAGGACGGTGTGAAAACCGGGGTAAGGAATATGGCTTGCTTTTGCCTCCGTACTCATCCCATCTGCATGTTTCCCTTCCTAGAATCCAGGAGACTGGTGCAATATAAAATAGTACCACTAGCCTCTCTTGATATGTCAATTTTAGTAAATACTTGAATTCTCCACAAATTAACAACTCTGGAGCCTCTATTCTTAGAACTCTATGTTGTGTCATTCCTCTGTTGTTACACCTAGAAATTGACAGTTTAGTGTTACCATTCCATTAGTCAGCTAGATGTGTCCCTACACAATCTGAAAATCTCCATTCAGTACTCACATTGTCAGACTGTAGGGACACATCCTGTTGATAAGGAGAATGGTAACACCCAGTTGTCAATTTTCAGGAGGAGTAGCAGAGGAATGGTGCAATGAATGTCATTTTAGTTTGGATTAAACATTGCTGCTCCTTTCTACATCCAGGTGCCCATGCCACACGATGAGGTGGATTTGAACAGCAACCAGACACGGTCACCACTCGTCCCCTCGTCTAGCACAAATCAGCCGAGTGCTGCACAAACGCCTCCATCACATGCCAGAGCCTCCCAGGCACCTGGAACTTACCCATCCTTAAGAAATCCTCACCTTCCAGGATCACATACACCTTTCAACACTACACCGTCAAGAAGTTCCCAACCCCCATCTTCTCGTCTGTCGTTCAGCGCAGAGAAGCCAGAAACCCCACAGCCAGACTGGGATTTGGGTGAGTGAACTAATGGGTCTCCCCTAAAGGGTTGGCATGATTCTCTTGGCCCCATAAACAGCGCGCCTCTTGTCCATGGTATAGTACCGACTATAGTCCATATCCAATCTCATGCACCCGTTTACAGATTTTACCCCATGAAGTGTATTTATCACCTAATCATGTTAGAGGTGATAAATATCAAACCACTGGGACCTCCGCAAACCCACCACTACGTGACTGACTGAGTGCTGTCTTTCAGATTCCTAGAAGTGAATGAGGCGGTGGACTGTCATTTCCATTCAGGAAGAGGTCTCGCGACCCCTCATTTCCAGAACCCCTGCTATTTTGATATTTATCACCTATCCACATTATATTTTTATGGCATAACCCCCTATAACATCTTTGCTGCCATATTTTGACACGCACAAATAAAACCTAAATCATAAAATTTTTTTAAAAAGTCACATTATATCCTCAATTTACTGAAAGTAGACATATCTAACACATTGTAAAATACTGGACAGTTCCTTACACGCCTGGGCAGATTGTGTAAAATACGTATAAGAATTCATGTTTGTGGCTAAGAGTCCATTCACACAACCATAGGCTGGCCAAGCCTTTATTACAGACTGCAAATGGCGGTTCCGCAATATACGGCACTGGCCGTGTGAATCCCCATATTACCATTGTGGTCCCATTGACTTAAATGGGTCCCCGATCCTCGAAATACGGCGTGGTGCGAACCAGACGCACGCAACGGAAGCCGACAATGGCACTCGAATAGTGCTTCCGTGGACTTGGTCCGTGCCTCCGCATCGCAAAAAATAGGACACGTCCTATCTTTTGGTTATATTGCGGATCATGGACCCATTCAAGTGAAAAGGTCCGTGCCGCAATACGGGATTCACACAGCCGGTGCTTGCGCGTTGTGCTTTGTTCGTGTGATTGTACCCTAAGGCTGATTTCACACACGTGTTTTTTTTTTTTTTTTTTTTTAAGCAGCAGTTTGAGTGAAAGCCACCAGGAGTGGATCCAACAGGCAGGAGTATAAGGCTGGATGCACATCACGTTTTATGCCCCCTTTTGACGTATACGGGAAAAAGAAAGGATGCCATTGTATGGGATCAGTCTGAGGCATCCGTTTAACGTATACTTTTTTATTTTTTTGTATACTTTAAAGGGGTTCTCCAAGTTATATTTACTGATGACCTATCCTCAGGATAGGTCATCAATATCAGATCGGCGGGGGTCCGACACCCCCCGCCGATCACCTGTTTGAAGAGGAGGTGCACGCTGTACCAGCGCTGCCTCCTCTTCATTGTTTACATCCTAGCCGTAACATGGGTAGTGGTTAGTAGGTATAATTACACCTCACCGCCCCATTCATTTCAATGGGAAGGCTCGTTCTCATACAAGTCTATGGGAGCGATCCTTCCCATTGAAATGAATGGGGCGGTTAGGTGTAATTACACCTACTTACCGCTACCCATGTTACGGCTAGGATGTGCCGACTTCATCCAGGTCACTTATGTCTACATATCATCACATAATTCAATAGACCAGAACCTCCAAGCTGTCAGCAAATGTTGTGATTCTGAGCAGGGAATGGATAGATGTACAATGTGATGTTCTCCCATATATTTATACATTTTTCTTTTTTCCACAGATGACCTCGACTCGCTGCTTTGTGACCTACCAGAAGACTGACGTGTGCTGAATCCGAGAGTTAAGAGAAGACTTCACCAGTATTTCAGCAGTGGCTGCTGGGACTTGTAAATGTATAAAATTAAAAGAAATATACTGTGCTAAAAAAGTGCTTCGGAATATAGATGTGTGTCAGACGAGGCTCAGTTTACATAGGCCTTCAATGTACTTTTTCATCATCATGAGTTCCACTGACCTTGCCAGGAGGAGCAGCTGTGGGGACTTCACTGCCTTTCCTTCTGCTAAAAAAAATGTGGATCAGATGCGAACCCATTCAATTCAGTGGAACCGCAAAAAATGCAGACAGTAAACAGTGCGCTATACGCATCCCTTTGTGTGTTCCCCCGGCCTGCAAAAAAGATAGGACATGTCCTATCATTGTCCATTTTGTGGACGGGGATTGGGCCTTTCTATCAATGTCCTATCATTGTCCATTTTGTGGACGGGGATTGGGCCTTTCTATTGAAGGGCGGTGTGCATACAGCCAGTATCTATATTTTGCTGATTGCGGTTTTGAACTGCAAAACACATGGTCGTGTGGATGAGGCCTAATAGAGAAATATCAGAGTGTTATGCGGTAATAACATGTGGTTCCTTAGCTGTTGGGAAGCTACAACCCCCAACATGCCCCTGTCAACTAGTAGTTACACAACAACTTGAGAGCAACCACTCATTTATTTCCATCCTTTACTGATGCAGCCTGCTTATCCACAACGCTGTGGCCTGAAAAGTTAGGGAACTTGTACTTGTGGTTTCCATTCCTTAGTAAATTGATTGTCTGCATTCAAAGGCGTACCGTTCGAGTACAGGTGAGAGGGAAAAGTAAGAAACCTTATTTTTCTATATATTTTGTATTCAAAGCTGTTCTAATAAAGTGAATAAATGCTATTGAACTGGACTAGACATGATGACACTCATCGGCCCCATATTGGGGAAGATGGTCGTAACTTACAATTGCTGTGCAAGTAATAAACTTCCAACCATTTGACAAATGGACTCAAAGGAAATGTAAAATGTGACTGCTGCCTAGAATTTCACCCAATCAAGCTGCAGTTGGAGCTCCATAGCTGCTCTTCCTTACCTGTTATGAGCGCGAAGGTGCAGCCTTAATCTTCTACTGGTCTCCTCCATATGAGAACATGTAGGCCCTTTGCTGCTTTCTCTTCTGAGTCTTCTGCATTTCTAAACCTGATTTGCATGGCCGGAGTCTGTAGGTGCACATTATATGGCTGTGTCTTTAAGGGGTTGTAGGGCAAGAACAGGTGTCTGTTGTACCTCATGTCCAGATTCTCTCTAGTTTTTACTGCTGTATTCTCTTGGTCTGTGTAGAAAATGCTTTTCGTTGTTGCAGTACTGGTACCCGTCTACAGCAGTACAAGATTTGCTGGACCAGCAATTACTACACTAAGGCACCATTCTTGTGTCATTTTGAGCCTTCCGTCAGAGGTTTCCATTGGGAAGACTCCCAACATATACCTCTGACGGATGGCTGCAACATATCCCACTGTATAGGCAGACAGTTCCAGCCCCCCTTTCCCAAATTCCTCCACCACCTTCCTGCACCACAGCAATCTGCTGGAGGTGCACTGGTGAACCTACTGAATCCAAAGAGGAGCCTGTGGTGTCAGGTGGCAGCAGCTGCTTCCTTCTGCTGATCCTACCAGCTGCTGGACATAGACTATATGAGCAGTAGTATTGGGTCAGCTATACGTTACACCTACAGGAGCTTTTATGCCATCCCATTCTAAATCACACATTCCTCTGGGAAGACTTTCTACAAGATTTTGGACTATGTCTGTGGGAATTTTTGCCCATTCATCCACAAGAGCATTTGAGAAGTCAGACACTGATGTTGGATTAGAGGGTCTCGCTTGAAATTTCCACTGCACTTCATCCCAATGGAGTTCTGGGGTTGAGGTCAGGACTTTGTGCCCACCCAGCTATGTTTTGCTTTATGCACTGGGGCACAGTCATTCTGGAACTGAAAAGAGCCTTCCCTCAACTGTTTCCTACAAAGGTGTACGCATACAATTGTCCGAAATGTCTTGGTATGCTGAAGCATTTAGATTCCCCTTCACTGGAACTAAGGGGCTTAGGCACTTAGCACTATCCCACCTCCTCCAAATGTTACAGTTGACATTCTGCAGTCAGGTAGGTAACCTTCTCCTGGCATTCACCAAACCCAGACTTGGCATCAGACTGCCAGGTAAAGAAGTGTGATCTATCACTCCACATAACACATTTCTGCTGCTCCAGAGTCCAGTGATGGACACTTGGCATTCTGCTTGGTGATGTTAGACTTGCATGCAACTGCTCGACTATGGAAACCCATGCCATGAGGCTCCCAACACAGCAGGAGATTTGGAACTCTGTATATTGTTGGTGACTTTTATACACTGCACCTCAAAACTTGACGACCCCGTTCTGTAACTTCACGTGGTCTATCACTTCATGGTTGATGTACGTGGTTCCTAAATGCTTCCACTTTACAATAATGTCATAGTTGATGGTGGAATATCTAGGAGGGAAGACGTTTCATGAACTGATTTGTTGCGCCGGTGACATCATATTACAGTGAGATCTTTAGAACAATACATTCTTTTACAAATGTTGTAAAGGCAGACCACATGCCATGGGGCTGGATTTTATAAACCTGTGGCAATGGGACTGAGTGAGACACTGTATCTGAATTAACTAAGAGGTAAGTCCCAATACTATTTATTAAAGGGGTTGTCCATACATGTGACATACCCTTAAATTCACCCAGGCAGCCCGCCTGATGTTAGCATCGGAGCATCTCATGCTCCGATGCCCTCCCTTGCCCTGCGCTGGATTGCGCAGGGCAAGGGCTCTTCTGTTTACATAACACACTGCCGGCAGTGTGTTTGGTAACGTCACCGGTTGTAATGGGTCGGCTTTAGCACTGCGCTAGCCGTTTTACTGGCTAGGGCAGCGCTAAAGTACCATCAGCGCCGGTGACGTCACCAGTCTCACTGCTGGGCGGAAGCCTCTGCCCGGCAGAGCCCGGTTTGTCACTGGAACCGGGCTAAATGCCTTTGCCCTGGGCTAATTAGCGCAGGGGAAAGGAGGGCATCTGAGCATAGGATGCTCCGATGCTAACATCAGGCGGGCTGCCTGGGTGAAATTAAGGATATGTCCGGGTTCAGCTCTGAACCCAGACAAACCCTTTAAGTATCTCGACAGTTATGTCAAAGGAGCTTCGTCAGTTGGCTCTAGTGACGTAACACACTGTCCATACTCGGTAGAGATCAAAGGAACACTCTTGGGCTTCATCTGGCAATAGAAACCTATTTAGTGTGCACCTTGGGAGGTTTCCTGGAGTGCATGATTTTTATGTAGAATAAAAGTGTGTTGTCAACAGGGCCTAAAACGGTCTTGGGTTTCTGTCAATTTGACACTTTTAGGGAGACTTCTCAGTACAAGTTATGTCTTAAGTCCTTTATTCAGTTATGCCGTACTGTGTAGTGGCCATTCTGGGGAACTGCAGCTCAGTTTACGGAAACACCGGCGCCAGAAACTACACTATATACGGAGCCTTCTGCTTCCATCCGTACAAGGTTAGTGTCTGGCACGCCGGCAGACCACAACAGCAGATTAGTAGGGTTACCAGGTGTTGGACCCCCAACTGATCTACCTCGGAGAACCCTCTTAAGAGTGAAAAGCGTTAAATTGTGTCATGACACAGTTTTAATTTTTGTAGTTGTCACAAAAACCATTTGCAACTTTATTTTTTATAGCAAACAACTGATTCAATGATACAGGTCAGTGCTGAGTCCTCCAGATCAAGGCTTTGTCCAGATGGCCATAATATTACTGCATTTTAAAGGGAATCTGTCAACCCGATTTTCAATTATTATCAATAATAGTAATACTTACATAGTACTGCAGATAAGGAGTCCAGATTGATAGTTTTTATTTTCCTACCGCCCCTTGTCCCCCTGCTGTCAGTGCTCAGAGCTGCACTGAAATACACAGGACTGCTGTGCTGTTCAATCATAATGAAGAGGACTCCTGTGCATGCACAGCAGTCTTGACAATGTATTTCAGTGCAGCTCAGAGCATTGACAGTGCAGGAACGAGGGGCAGTATCTGCAGTACTACTCATCTATTATTATAGATAATGGTCCAAAATCTGGATGACAGATTCCCTTTTATCATCTATGTAATAGATGTAAAGACTGGACCCCCTGTGGTTCAAATGACCTGAAGTATAAACACTTTGAGGATTTATGTTGATCTGATTTAGGTTCACTTAAAGTGTGGAGAGTCCAGGTCTTGCAGCTCTATTAGATCCCATGCATATGGCCATTTCCATGTTGCAGTACTTAAACCGCGACGCATTTGCAAAACACGGATACCCCCCATGTGCACCTTGCACTTTCCCGTTCTGCAGGTCCCATACTATTGTACAAATGCCTATTCTTGTTTGCAAAACGGCCAAGAATAGGACGTTCTATTTTTAATTTTGCAGAATGGACGTACAAATGCAAACAGTGCACGGTGTCCACATCTTTCACATAGAAATGAATGGTGGCGTGCATGGGGCTGTAAAGAGGTTGTCCAGGATTAGAAAAACATGGTTACGTAGTCCACAGGTTGTGTGTGTTTTGCAGCTTTTTCCTCGTTCACATCAATGTAATTGAGCTGCACTACCAGACACAACCCATGGACAGCTGTGGCACTGTTTCTGGCCATGTTTTTCTAATCCAGGATGTTCACAATGGGGCGGTGAACATGGTTGCAATGTGAATGATGTCCTTCCTTGCTAAAGTAGGATTTTTGGCTGTGGAGGGCGATTCAATGACTCTCATTTTATATGTTCATGTACTGTGCTTGCATTTGCACGTGCCCAATAGTGAGAAGACCGTGAAGTCACAATGAGGGACCTGATAGGGACAAGCGACCCCATAATTCTATTCAGGAAGGTGACACTGCAAAAATATGTTTACCATGTGGAGAAGCAGAGCTCCTGGGTTATAAATAGGGCAGCGCTCCTCTCCCTTGCTGACTCTCAGTGCAATGAGGTTCTGGGTTCTTGAAGGGGATGTTAAAACCCACGTAACATGGCCAAAGAGACTTTCCCTTACTCAGCTGCCACCCTACGATCCCTTCAGCAGCAGCGGGAACAGCTGGAGGACGAGGAACGGAGAAGGGCGGTGAGAAGTCAGTGTCTCACCCGCAGGTTTATGTCTGACAGCCGGCCCTCATACCCAACTGCCAACCGAAGACGCCAGTACTGCCGGGATACTGCCATTCATAATGCCCTATACACAGGAGACGTGGGAAGGATTAAGGGGATATTCAAAGAAGATGGTTCAGCAGAAGTTCTGGTGGAGACTGTCAGTGAGGAGCTCCAGTGGTCCCCGGAAATGGGTGAGAGAGTCATTGGGGTGTTGTGTTCCCTGTGGGATAGGAAGGGTTAAAGCTACTGAGCAGATGTCATCTTGGCAGAAAGAAATGCCAGCTGCAAGAACACTGGAAACTATCCAGACGTTGAGAGGGAGAGAAGATAGAATAGATAAATAATGAAAGTATTTTGCGGATCCATTGTTTGCGGATCATAATACAGACAGGGCCTTGTGCATGAGGCCTTACAGGGATGACATGTGGAAAGTATTTTCCAGCCCATGACTGGTACTTTTTAGTTGTACCCTAAAGGGCTTTTACAGGGTCAGAAAAACATGTCTTATTTCTTCCAAAAATACTGCCACACCTGGCTACAGGGTGTGTATGGTATTGCAGTTCAGCCACATTCACTTCGAGGGGGCTGGGCCTTCCATGCCACACAAAACCCATGGACAGGTGTGTCGCTGTTTTTGAAAGAAAGCGACAATGTTTTTCTAATCCAACCTCTTTAAGCATCAGTAGCGCCGAGTAGTATACAGAGAGTTGGACTGTTCTGGTGACCTAAGTCCAGATCAGTAAAACATAAAAATTGCAACAGCACTCTGCAAACACAGACAATAAAATGAGTACATATAATACTGCTATACTCACCATCTACACGATACTAGCGCTACATTGTAAATGTGAGATTCTTGGCAGATAATTTTGTACAAAAATTATCTGTGCCCGTCTGCCATACATCAAGGCGATCTCTTTAAGACGGGAACCTAACACTAAACGCCATAGTCACTAGGTGCCATAGCAGTCTCCATTAACTATAGAGGATGCAGGCTCCACATGCATGCTAAGCCGACATTATATTGTACCTCTTATGCCCCTTTCACACGAGTGGGAGACTCGCATGTCTCCCGCAACGCATCTACAGGGCTGGAGTCGGCACAGACAGGGATCACATATAATGCTGTGCGATCCCTGTCCGTGCCGAGTCCAGCCCTGTAGATGCGTTGCGGGAGACATGCGAGTCTCCCGCTCGTGTGAAAGGGGCATTATGGTGCCAAAATGGCCTCCACTGATTCAGGGAATATAGGCTCCACATGCATGCCGAGCCCACACAATATGATACCTCCTTGGTGCCACACTGACCTCTAAGTCCAGATCAGTATAATCGCATGAGGTCCAAGTGTTGAAACCATAATCCAACTGTATAACCAACTAATGATTTTAGTATTCATTTTTGTTTTCTTTCTTCTCAGGCCTCTTTTCGTTGACACCTAAGAAGTCCCACACCAGTCCACTGCGCATCACCGCCGGTCGAGGGTATTCTGAATGTGTACGACATCTGATATGCCGCGGGGCAAACCCCAACTCTCTAGCAGGTGGACGTAGTGCCCTACATGACTCCTGTGAGGGTCACCGTGCTGAGTGTACTCAACTATTACTGAGCCGTGGAGCTGACCCCAATCTACAGAGTGAAGATGGCCAGGCGCCCCTCCACCTCTGTACCAGCAAGGAAACGTTGGAGTAGGTACCTAATGTTGGATGATTTAGGAACACTACAGGGAATCTGCTCCCAACCTGGTATCTAGGGTGGTGACAACTTCATAATGATGATATTGTATATTCTCTGCAAGTCTGCATAAGTTAGAAAAGAAGTTTGAATTCTGTATTCCAATGTGTGTCAAGAGTCATGGGGGAGATGCTGCCCATTGGAAGAGTCATGCAGGCCTTTTCCCCTCATGGCTTTATTGATGTTCCACAAGTTGGGCACTTCTTAACAGGTGCCCTCAAGCAAGCTGCATCTGGCGCAAGTGCAGACAAAGCTGAGGCTAGTGCATCTCCCTTCACTGTGCATATGCTGGCTTGAGGTGACTTTTGATGACCTACCCGGTCCATAGGACGTCGATCAAGACAGGAGGAGGAAGAGCCAGCACAAATCTTTCAAGGAGCAGCTCCTACCTCCTGAATCCCAACACAAATTGGAACACAGAACTTCTTTGGGATCACTGATGATAGGTTCCCTTGAAGAACATGGTTATTAACTGTTAGTGATGATGGACCATAGTTTGGAACATCCACGTTAGCCTCCAGTGGAATGTGAAGATGCCATAGTCAAGTCTGCACAACAATATGATTGGTCTTTGATGACCTTAGCATTGAGTGTTAATTACTCATGTATGATCATCATTCATGGACAGAACCCACACTCATAAAACCAATGGAGCTAGACAGAGTCCTGTTGGTGTTGGCGCCCAGGGACTTCATGTTATGCTTCTGTCTCCTCCTACTCCAGGTCCCCAAATGTCTATTTCCCATGACCCCTCATGTTAAAGGGGTTGGCCATTTTCCGGTTATTGTTGACCAGTTTGAGATGATTATGTGGCACTTTCTAATGTAGTCTTTGTTGAAATTCTGTGCCATTTTCTATATTTCATAAGTTAGAAGTTGAAAGTTAGAAGTTGGAAGTTTAGTACAAAGCAGTGTGTTTGAATGGTGGAGACGTCACATGGAGGTGATTTGCCCGGTCACATGACCCTCGATCTTATGGACAGCAGGACCTCTTTATGGACAGCACAAAAGACTTTGTAAACAAGGGGGCATACCTCATGAAATATAGAAAATGGTGCAGAATTTCAACAAAGACTATTTTGGGAAGTGTCATATAGGCATCTCACAAACACACTGGTTAACATTAACCATAAAGTGGCCAACCCCTTTAAGGCAACTTACAGCACTCCCTAACTCCAGGTGTGGTATAGCTCGCCTTTACAGTGACTCAGTCCCATGACATAAATGATACCGATTACCAGATTCTTTGTGGGATTCTTATGGACTCCGAATCTAATGGGAGCGACCACTGTGTCTTATGTATGTTGTCCTCTATTAGACAGGCGGCCATACTTCATCTGGCATGGAAGAGGCTGCCCAAAATGCAGTATAATGGTACTAAACAACTGACCACCAGGCTACCATCCCTGCGCTGTCATACGGAGACATCATGCACATGGCTGTGTTATGGCTCTGTACGACCTCCATGTTCTATATAGCTGTAATATGGCACCCAGAGAAGTGTATGGGTACTGTATTACAAAGCAATGCATAACATACAGTTCTGTATATATCTACCTGGAATATACACACAACTTATCCCACTCTACTTGTTTTATTTCAGCTGTGCAAAATTGCTTTTGGACTATGGCGCACGCATCAGCCTTCCCTGCCATTACACCCGTGCTACTCCACTACATGTGGCTTCTGTACGAGGTCTGGAAGAACATGTGGCATTATACCTAAGCATTGGTGCTGACCCATGTGCCCGCAATCGTGAGGGTGAGACACCTCTCAATGCAGCGTGTGCTGCTTGTGATTCCCCTCAACACTTTGCTCGCTATTTGAGGGTGGCAGAAATGCTCCTCAAAGCCGGGGGTGATCCTGGGATGCCAGGGAAGAAGGGCCATGGACCCCTCCACAATGCCAGCTCCAATTGCCATCTTAGGTTGGTGCAGCTCCTTTTGGACCATGGAGCATCTGTTAATGTGACGAACAGCGCTGGTTACACGCCTCTGGACTGTGCTTTACAGGTGTGCACAGACTATCCGGAGTGTCAGCCCCATCAATTGGTGCAGATGTTACTTAATCACGGTGCTGCGCCCCCTAGTGTCAAGGTAAGTGTAAACTGTCACCCCCCCGAACCTGGTGTATGCAGGTATTTTTGTACGTTTAGGGTAAATGCACACGATCAGGATTACGTGCAGATTTACGTGCGGAAAATCTGCATTGTATGTCACGTACATTGTATTCTATGAGAATTTGAAATTCTCATGCACATGATACAGATTTTTTCTGCGTGGATTTTGACCCACGGTGCGGATTCTAAAATCCGCATCATATCAATTTATTTTATTTTTCCTGTCCGGATTTTCTCCATTCACTTCAATAGGGACAGAAAAATCTGCATGCGGAAAATCCACATCAAATCTGCACCAATTGATGCGGATTGACCGCACAGATTTCCCTGCGAACACCTGCGGATTTCAGTGCAGATTGTCTGCACATAAATCCTGAACGTGTGCATTTACCCTTAGGGTCTGTTCCCATGTGGCGGATTTGCTGACATGGATTTGTGTGTAGCAAATCCGGAGCATGTCATGTCATGCAGTCGCTGAGCATGTAATGGGTGCAATAAGCATCCCTAGTTTACCTATTAGGCCTCTAAAAGATGCCCTGGTCTTGAACGGCATAATAATCTAGGACTAGTCATCTAGCACATGGCCTCCCATTTTGGTGCTGGGTATGCCACCCAGAACAGATGCACTGGGGGGGGGATTTATTAAAACTGGTGTGAAGGAAAACTGGCTTAGTTGCCTATAGCAACCTATCAGATACCACCTTTCATTTTTCAGAGCTCCTTTGACAAAGGTGGAATCTGATTGGTTGCAATGGGCAACTAGGCAAATTTTCCTTCAAAACAGTTCTGATAAATGTCTCCCTAGGTGTTTATTTCTCACCATTAAAAAACTGACAAAATAATAATAAAAAAGCATACTTTGCATTCTTGACTCACTTAGTATTATCTGCTATCTTCCAAGGAGACATCCTGGTTCTAAGCGTGGTGCTGGCAAAATAGCCTTTCATGCCACTGGCACTTCTATGGCATGGCAGGGTACGATGCCAATCATGCACTGGTTTGGATGCTTATTGCATTGGCATCAGGGAATCTAATGGAAGAACAGATCTGTAAAATGGATAAGAAGATGTGTCTCACGTCTATGATGTGCCCACAGATGTGGCGATGCTGCGCTGCTTCACCCCTGGCCTTTGAAATCCTTCTGAACTCATATGACCGAATTCCACCAGGAGATTTTTGGGTAGAAGCTGTGCCCACTGAAATATGGGAGGTAAGAAAGACCTGTATCTTTTTTCAATATCAGTCACTGGCAACAAAACAGGGCATGGCATCAACCAGTAATGAATGGGTTCTACCCATCCTTGCCTCCATTTGTAAAGTACATCAAGTAAAAGGTAGTTCAGGAAATTCGCTAACCAGGAACTTTATTGCCAAATTATCAGCTCTGGTCCGCCATTATACTATGTGACCCGAACGGTGACTACCTGGATCTTACAGAGTCTGCTGTATGGACCGGAAGCCAGTCTCTCTGTGCATTTCTATGACGGTCTAAATGTGGGTCCCCTAGACATACATAGAGGTTGGCACACGCCAGACGTATAGTCAGAGAACAGGTCACTAGGGCCAGAAAGAGAATGCCCGGGATTACCAATTACCTGATGTGTTTTACAAACAGAGTCAATGATGACAAATTTTCCCCAGAGTGCTTCTTGAAAGGGTCCTCAGTTTTCTGTACATCAATCTTAAAGAGGTCTTCTCAGTACAACCATTTAAGTCATATCACGAGGACATGCAATGTTCAATGCCATGGGTCAGACTGCCAATCGTGCCAGTAGAAAAGCACCGTGCCACATCGTCTCCTTATGGCTCAGCCTTGCATTCTGCGTTGGCTACATGGTGGCCCACTGAAATCCATGGCTGACTGCAGCTCCAAAAAATACCTAAACTGAGAGACAATCCCTTTAATGGCTAGATCTTGGAGCTAAACTTTCTTTGCATTGTGATGCCTCACAGTGCTTGCTGTCAGTGAATGCAGATATTCCGGTTTGCTCCGAAAACCCTGGGGCACATTTATTAAGACTGGCGTTTTAGACACCGGTCTTAATAAGCCCTATACTGGATGGTAGATTGGCCGAAGTTATGTAGAGACGCCGGTCTCTACATACGCCGCTGTCTTACATTTAGACCTTTTTCTACACCTGAAACAGGTGCCCATGCCATGCCGACTTGTTTTAGACCTGGCATGAGCGGGGCGAAGTTGCAGATTGCAGTGCAACTAATCATTGTGCCACAATCGGCGCCTGAAATACGCCAAATATAGTCAGATTTCAGCTTGATGAACGATCGCCCCTGTTCTTATATCATGCTAAGAGAACTGCAGGGATCTTCAGAAGGTAAATCTGGCAGATTGATCAATCTGAAGTCTAGAAAAGGTCCCAGAAGTAGATGCTGAATAACATGTCTTCCTATCTGTTTGCAGGAACATCTCACATTTTATCAGTCCGTCCTGCAAGTTACAAATCAACCTCGTCGTCTTCAGCACCTCGCCCGCTGCGCTGTGAGGAACCTATATAAAGGGCAGTGCCACCGGGTGATTCCAGAGCTGAGACTACCAGCTGCACTCACTGCATACCTCCTCCTGCTTCCAGAGGGCCTCATCCACTAAACTTTGTGAACTGTCCACAAGGGGGCGCTCATGTTTAAATGAGAAATTATTACTGTATTTTCTCAAGGGTGAAAGTCCAGAAATGTCCACTGTTGTGGAGAATAGGTTTTCTCCTCCCAGCTCCAAAGCAGACGTCGACAGTGATGGGAGGGGTAAAGGCCACAGATCTAACATCCTGTATGGGCTATGGTTTTGGAATTTGCCACTGCATTTAGGCATCGCTTACCTTCATTTAATGTTCTTCACAGTTAGCTACTGTTCAGCCCAGCTCCTTTAAGGTATAGCTCATTCACGGCACAGGCAGTCTCCTTTGTGCTTTACACTGCAGTCTCTGTTATCAGACTATTGCAAGGCCCTTTGGGATCTCTGAGGCCAGACACACGAGCGAGTTCAATGCAGCGTGTCAGTGTGAGGTCCCATTTTGACCTCTACCGGGATCACACAGTGTTACTATGATTAATATTATGTGTCCCTCGGAGACCTGGAATCTACTGAATTACACTGACTTAATGCCGTCAGTGTAATATAAGTAAAAAATATTTTTGTGTTGTGCGACACATGTCGCCATACCTTTAAAGAAGGTCTGTCACCAGGAAATTCCTTGATGAACCAGCCACAATGTCTTGTAGGTCTAGCTGTTGCTTCATCCTGGAGAAAATGTATTTTTAATTCATATACAAATGAGCAATTTAGTGAACTGAGGGTGGTCCCAAGCCACTGTGTGCGTTTTTGCTCCACCTGCTCCCTCTGCCGGCCTCTTACTCTTGATTGATAGGTTCCTGCGTAGTCATCTCACCTGTGGGTCTACTGAACTGTAGTCACTGCATTATGAGTACAGTTCAGTAGACCCACGGTGAAACAGGAATTCACAGCATCCTAAATCAGTATGATGCTGCAAGTTCACTTCAGAGGAGCGGCGTTTAGTCCGGAAATACAGCTCCCGCACAGAGCATCATTCCCAGACTGAATGCACTCGTGGAAAACTGGCCTAAAAGTGGATTTCCTGGTGACGGGTGAAGGTATCAGTGACACATCAGATCATTGACTTCCCCTGCGACAGGGTCATAAAGGGAAAACTGGATAATATTCGGACTCTCCATGTGTAGGTTTTATATCTATAAAGTGTGTGTGGACCTTAGTGTTACAATAAACTTCTAGTTAAAAAAAAAAAAAGTGATGAGGACTGTTGTGTTGTGGGCACAGCTGCAGGTCCTTTAGACATCATCGAGCTAGTGGTGACCTCAGAATGACATAGGCAGGGAACACAGCGGCGCATGCATTATATAGCAATGTGCTGCAGAGAGGCGCTACTGGGCAGCCACCCACACATCCATGACTGCAGGCTCCATCCCATAGTCCCTTTCTATCCTCACAATACAAAGAACAGGAATGACGTCACATACACAGACACTCTGCCAATTTATTCATCGTTTATAACACAGAACTTTATAAAACCTTTCACTCAATATTATAATAAAACCTTTTTTTTAATTTAACATAGAAAAGATAAAACCAAACATTGTTTCACCGTTAAGGTAATTTCTGGAGAAATCCTCATTCAGTGACTCTACTTCTCCAGCAAAGTAAAGCTAGAAACAGACAGAGAAGAATTACAGCACCACTTTTATCCATAGGTGGTGTCTGGTATTGCCAGTGATAGGCTGCAGTGGTCATGTGTTACTGGCATGAGATCTTTCATGAAAGTTTCCACCAGTTCTTTGGTGCAGGTGGATCCCAAGGGTTGTCCAGTTTCCTCCTGAAACCAGATATCCCATTTAAAGGGGTTTTGCAGTAAGGCAGGTTTCACACGAGCGAGTGTCTCGCTCCGGACTCGCAGAGCAGCACCCGTCCTGAACTTCCACCACTGCCGGGGTCACATACCATTATACTGATTTATGGTACTACGTAACCCTTACAGTTCTGGAATGTATTGGCTAAAACTGACAGCATTATGTCTGGAGCGTGACACTCGCTCGTGTGAAACCAGCCTAATACTGATATTTTAGCAAGTGTCAATCTTCTGTTGCAGGGCGCAGGTTGCATAGTTACCTGCTCCACGCCGCCACGCTGTTTTCTTCCGGCAGTGCCTGGGCATGGTCACATGCACCGCTGCAGCCAATGAGTAGCTTCAGCAGTGATGTGCAACCTGTGGCCACAATACCCCTAAAGCCAGTCATTGGCTGAATCAGTGCATGTGATCATGCACTGCCAAAAGAAGCGGGTGGCGCTGAGCTGCAATACTAGTCACTGCCTATGGACAAGATGGTGGCACTGTTTCAAGGGCAATAAAAAACAAGCATGTGAACAACAGCATATGGCAGGTATGAATTGAGAACATCCTGCACTCAACATCCATGCGCAGGACAATTAAAATTTTAAAATGAAAAACTTAGTCCCTAAAGACCAAACATTGATAAAATCACTGAATTGTCCTCAGTTCTAGGAAAGCTGGTCGATAACCAATAAGACCGCCTTGAGGGATGCAGTCGTTTCAGCTGATCTGTCAGTCCATAGAATACAAAGTGCAAATCGATTTAGTGACTGCAACTCACTTAATTTCCTGAGCCGTCAAATTTGTTAAAGGGGATTCCAACCATAAACACTGATCACCTATTCACAGGATAAATGCTATTACATTGGTAGAGGTTCAACCACAGGGACACCCCAGTGCCTCCACACCAGCACATCTACAGTGTGGAGCAGTGTATGTGCAATGCGCTCTATACAACATTATGGGAGCAGCTAAGCGAGTGCCCACTAAGCTGGGGTTCTAGATGTTACACCTATCCACAGGTATTACAGCGCAAACCCATTCACCGCAATACCGCACACTGCCTGTGGACAAATGTGGCGCTATTTCTCAAAGAAAGTAGCCACGTTTTTCTAATCCTGCTCAAGCTCATTAAGGAAGCTTTATGGCAGCCATACTGGTTGTCACCCAGCTGTCCGGAACCATATACTACTAATTTAACAAGAGAGGGGACAATGACTCAGGGACTTGTGATTAATACAAAAGGCATCAAAGATGACCAAAATAAAGTGGCCATTAAAGTCTGTCTGTCTTGTCAAGTCCACCACTTCCTCAGTGGTCCGTGGTATAGACAACATCATGATATTCAGCAGCAGTAGTGTGGGAATAACTTGAACATCCACAAGACAGTCAAGGAATGTGGAAGAAGACACAGGACATCCTTGTGATCGGCGGCAGCAGTGCTGCCCTGTATTAGCTATTTAAGCAGTTGTCCAGATGTTCATTGATCTTGGCTTCTAAAACCTTCGCTCCACATACCGGGCAGTTCACCATCTTACCCTGACTGTTGTTGCTGGCTGTGGGGTTAGATGATGGACCACCATCTAGAACTATGACTGGTTGTTCCTTAAAGGAGTTTCCACCTGAGTTGAAATTGTCATTCAAGGTTTTGGTGTCCAGGCGAGGTCTTTTTGGAGGTCGGTCTTGACTCTGATCATGGCTTGATCCCTGGGAGGTAGATGGTGCACCCTGAGATGAGGTAGGAAGTGCAAATGAAAGCCTCTTCTGGGTAAAGCCATCAAGAGTGCCAAGCTTTGACCCTGATGGTTTGGAAGCGTTCCAGTCTTTCACGGGAATTCTTATTGGGGATCCATTGATGTTTTTGAATGCTTTGGTGTTTGCCACAGACACTTTGGGTAGGTTGGGCCTTGGGTTCATGCTCTTGTTGGTAATAGAGGACAAGGCACTGGCGGTCTGAACTGGTTTTGGAGGAGAGTTGGATAAGGATTTACTGGAAGACGGTGGAACGTTATGGACATTCACCAAGGTGGAGGTTTGGCTGGGGGCACCGAGTCTGTAACCGGTGCCGCTGAACGGGAAGAAAGAACGTATGTCGGTTCCCTCTGATTTTCCTGAAGAAAAGGAAAATATATCATTTTATCACGTGGGCAAAAACAGAAATACATTGATGGACATTCTTCAAAAATGGAAACGGAGGTCCACCCTTGCTGATATATTATCATGACATGACCATTTCAAATCCAAAATATAATAATGCCTGCAAGCAGTAGCTTGGGTAACTACATGTAACACACAATGCCTTGCTCAGCCAGATCACATAAAAAGCAACCACAGGCCCATGGGAGGCACCAGACATTGCCCTGTGCACAGGCAGTGTGATAATGCCAGCCAATGTCTTGTATCATCATGGAGAAGATTCGGTGATAACAGCAGAACACATGACGCTATGGGGATCTGTGGTGGTCACCCAGTGCATAATTCAACCTCATACTTTATTACTCAGAAATGCATAAAGATAAAGGACATGGGAACGAATGAGAAAGAACAAGAGAGAGAAAAGATTCAAGGGTGGGGTAAAACACTGGGAACTGGAACAGAGGAGGGACCCATTGCTTCATGATATGTCCCACAATACCTTTTACTTCGGGGATATTACTAGGCTGCACTTCAGAGATGTCTTCCTTCTTCTTGTCTTTTCCAGTTTTCTTTTCTGGCTCCTTCACTTTTATAAATGTTCCTCCACAAGACCTCTGATGGTCGGCCCACCATGGATCTAGTCTGGATGGAGCTCTGTTCATTGCACGCTTAACATAACCATGATAGGGAGGTCTATTCTGACAGGGTCCATTACAGCGCCACCAATGTTTTCTGTACTCTTCTACCTCATCGTGAAAACTGTGATAAACCTGGGCACAGAGACCAAGAAACATTATAGAGAATACAGAGAATGCTGCTATACAGTACTCACATAATATGCACATATAATGACAGCACCACCGGAGAACCCCCATTAGTTTCACAATCACTGTCAACAGAGTGCTCCTTATAAACTGCACCAGCTGAGTGCCACCCAATAGTGCCTGCAGAGTGTGGCAGTATAATCTGTGCTAGTCGTGGGCAGTAAAGTGGTTAATAGGTACATCTATAGTGTTTTAGGGTGGTGACTGGTTAGTGCCACTTTATTAAAGAGCTATCCAGGATTTCTATCATCGGGATAGTTCATCAATATCTGATTGGTGGGGGTTGGAGACCTCGCATCTGAGCTAACTAGATGCAGTAGTTCTGGCGCTGGAACTACACAGCTCCGTTCATTGTGTAGTGATGCTGCTCCCATTTAAAGAGCCTCTGTCAGCATGATCAACCCTATCTGGCAGTATGCATTGTTTAATAAGGTTGACCATGCTGACAGAGGCTTTTTAAAGGGGATCTCCTGGCTTTTAATACTGATTACCTATCCTCAGGACACCCGGCACCCCCGCCGACCAGCTGTATGCATGGCATCTCCCTTCCTGCTGCTTTGCGTTGACATAGCAGCAGCGAGCAGGAAGAGAGACTGCATGTGCACCCTGCACGTGCCTTCCCTTCGTATAGCTGATCAACGGGGGTGCTGGGTATCGGAACCCCATTGATCTGATATTGATGACCTATCCTGAGGATTAATATTAAAACCCTGAAGAATCCCTTTAAGTGAATGGCATCAGGGCTGCAATGGTCAGCTCCTGCCACTATACAACAGATGGAGCTGTGTAGCTCCGGCAGTGGAGCCACCCCAAAGCACCTGAATGGTGGGACTGTGAGGTGTCTGACCCCTGCTGATCAGATACTGATGTCCTATCCTGAGGATAGGCCATCAATAGTAAAATCCTGGAAATCTCTAACAGTGAGGAGCGTTAGAAGGTACTGAGTTCTGACACACTTACCGATATCTTAGCACCAGTGAGACCATTTATACGGTTCATGTGTTTGTGGAACTCGGGCCCGTGACCATCGTGGTCTTTATTGTTGTCAGTAACAAACAGAAGGGCGTGAATCATCTCATGGAGAAGCGTCTGTGATGGAAAAAAAAAATCATCATTAGATCACTAGTAAAGATAAGATTAGATCACTAGTAAAGATCATTATTGTTCTGGTGCTGGATTACTGGATAATTCACTGAAGCTGCAGGATTTTAAATCCTACAACCCTTCTAAGAATTTACAGCCTCATGCAAAGTGCGTTTAACCCTTTAAAGAGGTTTCCTTGGATTTATCATTGATGATCTATAGCCCCACCCCTCACAGCAGTGCCGAGGAGATGAATGGAACACAGGTCGAGCATGCTCAGTGCCGCTTCATTCAAAGTCTATGGAGCTGACGCAGACAGATGAGGCTACATTCACATCTGCGCTTTCCTGTTCCGCTATTGAGATTCGTCATAGGATCTCAATAACGGGGGAAAACGCTTCCATTTTGTCCCCATTCATTGTCAATGGGGACACTGAACGAAACGGAATGCACCAGAATGGATTCCGTTCTATTTGGTTGTGTCCCCATCGCGGACAGAATAGCGCTGCAAGCAGCGTTTTTCTGACTGCGATGTGGAGCAAGATGGATCCGTCCTGGCACACAATGTAAGTCAATGGGGACGGATCCGTTTTCTCCGACACAAAAGAAAACGGATCCGTCACCTATTGACTTTCAATATTGTTCATGACGGATCCGTCTTGGCTATTTTAAAGATAAAACAACCGGATCTGCTGATAACAGATGCAGACTGTTGTATTATCTGTGACGGAAGCCTTTTTGCTGATCCATGAGGGATCCAGCAAAAACGCAAGCGTGAAAGTAGCCTGAGCCACGCATGAGCTCCTTTCACCATTCTCCTCACCGGAGAAGTGTTGTGAGAACGACCCGACCACTGATGACCAAGGCCTCTTTCACACGTCTGTGTCCGTAATGACATCCCTGACAAGATGGTCAGTGTTTCATCCGTGAAGAATCCGTGTTTGGTTCTCGTGTCCGTTTTTTGTCCTCTGTGTGTCATCCGGACATCTCAGCATCTCCTATTAAAGGGGTTCTCCAAGTTAAATTTATTGATGACCTATCCTCAGATCAGACGGATATTAGATCGGTGGGGGTCCGACACCCATCACCCCCGCCGATCAGCTGTTTGAAGAGGAGGTGCGAGCCGTGCCAACGCTGCCTCCTCTTTATTGTTTACATCATTAGCCGTAACATGGGTTGCGGTAAGTAGGTGTAATTACACCTAACCGCCCCATTCATTTCAATGGGAAGAATCGCTTCCATAGACTTGTATGGGAATGAGCCCTCCCATTGAAATGAATGGGGCGGTTAGGTGTAATTACACCTACTTACCGCAACCCATGTTACGGCTAACGTGTAAACAGTGAAGAGGAGGCAGTGCTGGCACGGCGCGCGCCTCCTCTTCAAACAGCTGATCAGCGGGGGTGCTGGGTGTCGGACCCGCGCCGATCTGATATTGATGACCTATCCTGAGGATAGCAAAATAGTTAGTTTGAAAACAGCACTCACTCGGCCTCCAGAGATGCACCAGCACGCCCAGGACCTTTGATCCAATCAGTCCATAGAATAGCTCAATGTAAACAGAAGGACGGCAGCATCCCAAATCCAAAAAGGCTTTTCTTTATTCAAGTGGGTTCCATAAAAATTGTACAAAAGTAGTGGCCATTAGGAGGGCCAATGCAACGTTTCGGCTACTCTCTAGCCTTTGTCAAGCATATTACACCGTGTGATTTCAAACTTTAAATAGTACATACAACTCCTCCTCTCATCTGTATACACCAATCAATGAGTTCCATTAATTATGCTAAACAATAGGTTTCAAACCTCCCACCAATGTGAAAGATAAATCACATAGTGTTCACTCCCACTCACCTATCATAGAACAGACATCATAATGCACCTGTGCAGGTCATCTGACAGACCCCCATCCTCGTGTGCACGTCTCCAGAGCGTCTCCGTTATTAAGCTGCGCATGTCTAAAGGATCATATTGACCCCATCGCGCATCACACATTAGCATATCAGGCTCATCCCCCTAATGGCCACTACTTTTGCACAATTTTTATGGAACCCACTTGAATAAAGAAAAGCCTTTTTGGATTTGGGATGCTGCCGTCCTGTTTACATTGAGCTATCCTGAGGATAAGTCATCAATAAATTTAACTTGGAGAACGCCTTTAACCCCTTAGTGACCACCCATACGCCTTTTTACGGCGGTCACTAAGGGGCCTTAGGCTGGGCCGCCGCTTTTTCACGGCGGCCCAGTCTAAGCGCTGCACGGGTCTCCCGTGCAGCGGGGAGCACGGGCCCGGCTCTCACATGAAAGCCGCGGCCCTGCTCTAACAGCCCGGACCGGCAGGAGTGCCGTTCCGGGCTGTTTAACACTTTACATGCCGTGGGCAATGGCGCCCGCCGCATGTAAAGTGCTGACAGAGGGAGCGGTCTCCCTCTGTCTCCCATCGGGACCCTGCAAAAGCGATCGCAGGGTGCCGATGTGTGGGAAGGCTGGCAGGGGTCTAATCTAGGCCCCAGACCAGCCTTGAGTACATTACCAGCAGGCTGCGCCTCTCTGGCGCAGCCTGCTGGTCAAAGTATGAATAACATTGCCATTAAAATGCAATGCACTATAGGGATAATGCATTGCATTTTAAAGGCAATCAAAGTATTGTTTGTTATAGTCCCTCTGTGGGACTATTAAGTGGTAAAAAAAAGTTTAAAAAAAAAACATTTTTTCTATTAAAAAAATCCCATAAAAAAAAAATTACTCTTTTTTTTCCATTGAAAATAAGCTTTTCAATGAAAAAAATTGCAAAAAAAAAATCTCCCCCATATGTTTGGTATTGCCACGTCCGTAACGACCCGTACTACATAAATATCACAAAAATTAGCCCCTACGGTAAACACAATTAAAAAAAAAATTAAAAAAAAAAAAGACAATTGCTAATTTATTCTTAGTTGCCACCAAAAAAACGTTATAACAAGCGATCAAAAAGCGTCATTTACTAAAAAAGGATACCAATGAAAAGTACAAGTTGTCCCGCAAAAATGAAGCCCTGACACAACTCCATAAAAAGAAAAATAAAAAAAAAAATTTGTTCTTGGGAATCAGCAATGCAAAAACTTTTTTTTTCTTTTAAAAAAAGGATTTTATTGCAAAAAAGTAGTAAAACGCAAAAAAAACTATATGTATTTGGTATCATTGTAATCGTATTGATCCAGAGAATAAATATATGTTGTAATTTATACCGAAAAATGATCGCCGTAAAATTTATAACGTAAAAACGCAGTGGTGGTATTGCAATTTTTCCCATTTCCCTCCCAGAAAGAGTTAATCAAAGTTAATCAGAAAGTTATCTGTACCCCAAAATGGCACCATTAAAAACTACAACTTCTCCCGTAAAAAATAAGCCCTCATACATCTATATAGACAGAAAAATGAAAAAGTTATAGCTCTTGGAACGCAACGATGAAAAAAGAAAAAAAAACGCTTGGTCACTAAGGCCAAAAACAGGCTGGTCACTAAGGGGTTAAAGGGGCTGTCCGGGCTTTTACTATTGATGACCTGTCCTCGGGATAGGTCATCAATATCAGATCGGCGGGGGTCCAGCACCCCCACCAATCAGCTGCTCACCGCTGCTGTCTATGGCAAAGACCATAGACTGCATGGGTGGTATGTGGAAAAGCACTGATGTGTGAACACATACATTAAAATCAATGGATACAAGAGCGGTCTGTGGAGACCCCTGCACAGCACACGTCTGTGATTCACGGACAGGTGAAAGAGGCCCAAGGCAGATAATTTCACAATCACTAGAAGATGGCCACCACTACACAGTGTCCGAGCCCCTCAGTACAATCAGGGATACCTACCTCTACAAGATCTTTCCTTGGTCTGAGTATCAGGAGAGGTTTACTGAGACGTATAGAGCACAAGCCTCCTCGCCCTTCATAAGAACAGACTCCGGCGCATCTGGAGAGACAGAAAATACAAATCACATCAGTATTCCCCCGTCAACGCAGTGCAACGGAAGCTCTGGCAGTAAGGGGGTTAAAGGGGTACTGCAGAAAGTATGGTAAATATACGCTCGGGTTAAAGGGGTTGTCCAGGACTGCAAAAAGATGGCTGCTGTCTTCTAGAAACATAGGTGGTGTATAGTATGACAGCTCAGACCAATTCACGTCAATGGAGCAAAACTGCAGTACCAGAAGCAGCCCGTGTACAGGCATGGGGCTATTTTTGGAAGAAAGCAGCCCTGTTTTTCTGATGCTGGACCACCCCTTTAAAAGTCTAGCACTGACTGTATGGCTTCAGGGTGATGTGGTGTGACTCATCATTATGGAGGACTTACAGCGTCATCCTGTGGCTCCACTTCACCTCCACCCCGGCCAGCTTCCCCCAGAAGAACATCTCATTGAACTGGAGGAACAGCTCATGGATATTGGGGCTGGGGTCCAGCAGCTCCCAGGACGGGTCCACCACTGCCATGAGCGGGGGGTGAGCGCTGCTCCTGCTGCTATGACTGGCGGACGGTCTGGAGTCCTGATCCCGGGGCCGATCCCCGGCCTCCTCCCGGTCATACTGCTCCTGCAGCTGTATAGCCAGCAGCAGATCCGCGTCCATCATGCATCCGCCATAACAAACTTCCCAAACGGCTGAGGCATTGATTGACAGGCCCAGCACGACTCCTCCCACATTGGTCACATGACCCCCTAGAGGCGCGTTCGATAACTTCCGGCTCCCGGGGATGACGTCACGCGTACACGCCTCCACGGTCGCAGTCTAGCTGACGCCACGCCTTCCTGTGTCGGGTGGTCTGGATTGGGACTGTCAGGACCCCAGCGGTGGCCGGCGGTGAGTGACGTCATTTCTTACCTCACTCTCTGACGTCATTGTGTTGTGCGGGTGACTACCTTGCTGTGCTGTAGGACGTGTCAGCGGCTCTTATGTCAGAGTAAACAAGACGCTGTGCCTTCCCGCGGTCATACATATATATATATGGCGCTGCCCGGCCCGGTACACTAGGGAGGGAGCAGATGGTCTATAGACAAGTGTGTCGTCTATAGTTCCAAGAGATGACCCAGAGAAAGGCGGCATCACTCATCAGACGCGTTTTTCCCCCCAAAGTGGGCATAGTTTTTGTCGCCATGGCAACGAATATGGCCCCCCACCCCTTTATAGAATACTGTTATTGTAAGGTCATTATGCTGTAGATGTCTTTCTATGGTGGACATCTCCGGTCTCCAGCTGTTAAGAAGCTACAAGTCCCATCATGCCATGGCTGCTGTGCTGGGAGTTGTAGTTCCACAGCAGTTGGACGGCATTGATGTACATTGATACATGAGGTCTTTTGGAACGTTCCCACATTGATTTCCATTGGTTGGCATCATCTGCGCTGTATGGTTATAGGGTGCGGATGGGCAGTGCACCTATGACCATCCCATCTGCAGGACCTTCACGCATGGTGGGCGACCAATGCGAGAGGCAGATCCATGACGAAGCATCTGGAAATATTCCAGTGGTGCTTAAAGGGGTTCTCCAGTTTACGTAAATGACGCAAAAATCATTATATAACTTAGCGTTCTGATATTCTCGCCGTTTTTCGAGATCCGGTTGCTGTCAGTAACTTTTACTTTGTGTTGCCAGAGGCTGAAAACCTGGACAGACCTAATACTTGTCACAGCTGAGGTTTTGCCACAGATGGTGTAGACCAGGTGTCTTGAAGAGAGGTGAAGATCTACTGTTGTAACTTGGGAGGGTCTTTCTAGTAGTGAGTTATGACAGGACTAGGGGGGATGGTGTCTTAGGCCTGGGGGTGTTGCCGGGGTCTTCAGACACTCATCCCAGGATGGATATTACTGTCAGCCCTACAGACCATATAGCAAAAGTCACTTCTGATCAGTTCTAGACAGAGGACACAAAACATACATCCAGTGACATCCTCTCTGATTGCAGTCATTCACTTCTCATCCTTACAGCCCGCTCCACCATGACAGGTTATTTGATTAGGTTGTTAACCCCTGATCTAGTGGATAAAATTGCAGATTTATTAGGTCTGTACAGGTTTATAAGGAAATTCTACGAGGCTTTGGGCACCGCTTGTTTTGGGAGATACCTAGATTGTGCCCTGCCAGGACCTTCCTCCTATAGAACTACAAAACCCTGCATTAGTGGGATGGGGATGTGGTCGTTCCTGCTTTGTATGGGCTCTGCTGTCTTCTCTGTACAGCCTCACTGCACCCAATGGGAATGAAGAAGGGCATGACTACAAGAGGGGACTCACTGCGGGTTGAGAACCTCTGCAGATATTTCAAAGATGTATGAGTCACTGTATTGCAAGTTGTAAAGGTGCCCTTTATCTCATGAATATTAAACGACCATGACTGCACCATGATCATGATCTGACCTACATTATGTGCCACGTGCAGCACCCTGTGTGCGGCTGAGACTGCTTTTGAACATAGTGGAAGGGCAGGCTTTACTTTCATGTTGAATTGATAGATGCTCCTGGTCCTGTCTAGAGCGTGTGCTAAAATGGAGATATAGGCACCGTTATAAGGTAAAAAAAAAAGGGCCTGAAACAGTGCCACTCTCATCCATGGCCCTTATCTGGTATTGCAACTCATCCTTCTACAAAGGAATAGGGCAGTGCTGTGTAACAGCCAGTTGGTGTGGAACCCCTGTGTGGACTAACTGGTTTTGTTTTAGGCTATCCCTAAGGGCATTATCATGGCTGTCCCCTGGTTTTCCCTCCTTTAACACCTATACAGGGGTCTGGTCTTCGCTGCAGAGGACCCACCAGGCCACTGCCTCCGGGGATAGTCCTTTTGTAGTTGGCAGCTGACCCATAGGGGTCAAAGACAACGGTGCAAGGCACGACTGGTCAGATGATACTTGTAGTCCTGTAATAGGCTGAGGTCAGGGCAAGCAGAATATGTGCGTAACCGAAAGACTAGTCCCAGTCGGCGTTGGGTCAATACAGAAGTTAGTCTAAGGTCTAGGCAGGCAGCGGAGGTTAATCCCAGCATAGGTTCGGTACACAGGCAATCAGAATAGCGCACCTTCACTGGTCACTAGCAAACTAGAAAACCTATTGCTCAGGCACTTCTCCTTGGGGAAAGGTGCCTTAAGTACCCACAGATGTCCAGCTATTGGGTGGTGAAAATATAGAACAGGAGCTCTGGCCCATTAAAAGCTGAGAGGATTGAGCTCCCTACAGGAGAAGGACAGAGGTCTACCAGCTAGAGGACTAAGGACTCTGGTGACCGACCCTGCCAAAGGAGGGCTTTTAGGTGTTGGGAAGCTTGGAAAGAGGAAGTGATGCCGCAACCACCCCTTACAAAATCTCTTCTTTGGACCAGAGCTTTGCAAGAACTTGTTAAGCAGGGCTGGGGAATGACTGTTCTTAAAAGGTTCTCAGGATCTATCCTCAGGACCAAAGACATTCCAACCTATCAGGAAATTGTTTTTACCTCTAACCTTTTTGATATCCAGAATGCTGTTCACCTGGTACACACCTGGTGGCAGCAGGACGTTGGGAGTACCAGTTAAGTACCATTGGCTTTGACACATGAAAGGAGTTAGGAATCCATTAATGCATTAACACCTCGAAAAGGCCCAAAGGAACGAGGCGCCTTGTATGAGGGTACCTTAAAGGGGTTGTCCGAGTTATGAAAACAAATGTATAGTAGTGTAAATCTGATGGGCAGCAATATATAACTAAGTTAAGCAAAATAAATCTATATTTCCTCATTTCCCTGGTTCTCCTCTGGACTTTGTTTATATGCTGTAATAACAATCTATGACCCTCCCCCTTCCTGCTATGCAAAGGAGTGACTACAAGAGCTGGCCTGAGTGGCATGTCTGCTGGAATACTCAGCAGCATGTTGTATGTGTAGGACTACAAATCCCAGCTGTACAATGACACTGCTGATACACACAGGATCTTCCCCCTACCTTTCTTGTACAATACAATACTCTCCAGATCAGCTCCAGTGTCAGCTCTGTGTCTGTAGGGTGAGGAGAGCAGATCCTGTGTCTCTTTACATCTGCAGCTGCTGTTGTAAAGCCTTCAGTGTGTTCTGGCCGAAGGGGTTAATGTTGTATCTGAAAGAATCCAGGGAGAGAGCAGGGGGGCGTGGCCAGCACAGTGACGTCTGGTGTACAGGCTCTGTGCACAAATATAAGATTAGCAGGGAGGCAAGCTGATATCACAGGTCATGTGACCCTCATTGAAACCTGAGAAACCAGCAGCTTTAGAAGCAGAAAGTGTATGGAAAAGCTGTTGTATTTGACTAGTTAGCAACATACAAAGGACAAAAAAATAACTCGGACAACCCCTTTAAGCCTTGTGTTTCTTGAGGAGAGCCAGTTTACAATCTCCAAATTTCTTTAATTCTTAAATCGGGCAGAGGCCTGTAGCAGGGAAGTGTTTGCCTCTTGCCAAATCTGAAAAAAAAATTGAAGGTAGAATCAGTTGCTGGGACTCCAGAGGAGATAGGTATTGGAAGAGGAGTTATCACTCGCCTACAATGAAAAATGGAGACTTGCCGGGGGACTCACTGGCATAAATTTTATACGAGAACTCAACCCATTTTTCATGACATCTACAGCATGAATTGCTGCAGGTAGTTGACTAAGATATGGTTGATACACTCCACCTGCCCAATGGTTTGAGGGTAATTGGAAGAGGAAAAGTCTAATTCCACGTCCAAAAACTTACAGATGACTCACAAGAATTTTTTTGTGAACTTCACCACCCAATCAGACACAATATGAGCAAGCAATCCATGTAAACAAAAAATATGTTCCATATTCGATATAGCCAGTTGGTTGGCTGAGGGGAGATCCGGCAGGGGCACAAAGTCATCCATCTTTGAAAATTGGTCTGCCACTAACCAGATTACTGTGCAACCAGAAGAAGGTTGCCATGGAACCTTGGTTACAGGGAAGGAGAAGTGGGGTGGCTTTTTTTTTTAGGAAACGTGTTTTTCGCACAGGTGGAAAAGGCAGCGATAATCTCCAGGACAGGATAGGTAATCAATATCAGATCAGCGGGGCCCAACACCTGGCAAGCCCACCGATCACCTGTTTGAAGAGAAGGCAACGCTCTTACAAGTGCTGCCTTCTCAGTTTACCTGCTCGCTGCAGCAATTGCAGTGGTGAGCAGGTATAATTACAAGTATACCTTGAACAGACATTCACTTGTATTCACTTGAACAGACATAGCCGTCCCATAGAAGTGAATGGGGACGCCATTATTGTAATTACACCTTCTCACCACTGCAATTGCTGCGGCGATAAACACAGAAGGCAGCACTTTTAAGAGCACTGCTTTCTCTTCAAACAGCTGATCGGCAGGCGTCCGACACCTGATCTGATATTGATGACCTATCCTGTCCTGGAGATTATCGCTGCCTTTTCCACCTGTGCGAAAAACAAGTTTCTTAAACAAAAAGCCACAGAGCAGAGAAGGCAGTGCTCATATGAGCGCTGCCTTCTCTTCAAACAGCTGTCCTCCAGATATACCATGACACAGGAGTTCAACAGGTCATGGAAGACATCATTCACAAACTCCTGGAAGACAGAAGGTGCATTGCACAAACCGAAAGGCACCATAGTGTCTGTTTTGGGTATTGTAAGCGGTCTTCCATTTGTCACCCTCTCGTATCCGGATCAAGATTACTTAATACTCTCGCCCCATGCAGTCTGTCAGATAGCTCATGAAAAAGAGGCAGAGGATATTATTCAGATCTTATTATAATCTTATAAGATTATTATTCGTGATCTTATTCAGACCACGGTAATATTGATACACTGTTGAAGAGACCCTTCTTTCTTCTTGATGAAGAAGAAACCTATGCCTGGTGGTGAGGAGGACTTTCAGATGAAACCTTACTCCAGGTTTTCCTTGATATAGGCCAGTCTGACACTGGCGTTTCTGTTCACATTGGACCATTTCTTTATTTCATTGGTGGCAGTAGCCCGCTGCGTCACAGTGAGGAAGGAGGGACACTCTCCACTGTGCGGTTGCTTTGCACGCGCCGTGTTCTCCGATAGGGACTGATACTAAGCTGCGCAATAGCACAGCTTAGTTTCGAAAAAATGACAATCCCAGTAGGGTATCAAAGTATTGAAAAGGTATCAATAATGACAGAATATGTGCGTAACTTAGAGACCAGTCCGAGGTCAGGCTAAGGTCAAGACAGGCAGAGGAGGGTCAAAATAGCGAGTCTTCACTGGTCACTAGCAAACTAGATATCCTATTGCTCAGGGGAAAGTTGGCTTAAAGGGGTAGTCCCACAAAAAATATTCTACAGTTTTCAAACCAGCACCTGGATCTGAACACTTTTGTAATTCAAAATGTTGTATAGCCACTGAGCTATTCAATAAAATGTATATATATGGCGCCACCTGCACTTTTTTTATTTCTATGTCCGGCTCAATGAGAAGGCCACACATGATTTCAACTGGCTCCTGGACTGTGATAGGGAGAACATGGACAAAGACACTCCCCACCGAGCTGCCAGCTTGATATAAATCTAGCAGAGCAATTAATGTGGAGATCCATGTGAGGTACAGGGCTGGTTCTAGCTTTGTTAGAAAGAGATTGTCATGAGAAGGGAGGTTTGTGTGACACAGCCGAACCTAGCAGCCGAACGCAGGCCACGGCCTCCAGCTGACAACTAAGGATTCCAGCGTCTGATCCTGCCAGAGGAGGGCTTGCAGGGGCTAGCCACTGGGCAGAATGGAAATATTAAGTAATGTTGCACCCACACCTGCTGCCGTTCTGCTATCCATGGTGGAGCGCCACCATGACATGCTGCAATACTGGACACAGACCTGGACAAAAGCGGTACTGTTAGATGGGGTCCTCTGATAGGTCTCCATGTTTAATGGCTAACACCTGGTCCACTGTAAGCACCCATAGAAATCAGTGGGCACCTACTGATTTCACTGTGTGACCTGCAAGGTGCACCTCCTTGATGACAGCTGATCATGGTGCTCTTTATAGATACTGGTCAATGGAAGTTATTGAATCTGCCTGTCTTGGGCAGACAGAAAAAGTTCAAGGTTCAGATCCATCCATCTCAGTAGCAGGTTACCGCTATTGCTCAAAACCTGACTTTGTGGTAGTGTGGAGTTTGGTGAAGCCTCATGTACAGTTAATAAAAGGTTTAATTTATTGTAATTTTCCCTTTTTCCCATAGGACATGGGCATGGAGTCGCCCCCGCCCACCATGATAGAGGGGCTCGGTGATGAGGTGACTGTTGTAGTGGGAATTTTTATTTTACTCCTTGCACTAATCCTGGCATGGCTGTCCACTTATGTAGCTGAAGGCAGTGATCCTCTGCTGGGTAGCCTGATACCCACTGGACGTAGAGAGCCTCTTCTAGGGCTCAGTAACCCAGTGCCTCCAAGTCCAGAACCACCAAGGGCTGTGGAGCCTCAAGTAGAAAAACCAGAAGAAGGGGAACAAGGCAGTGAGCAAGATACAGATACTGAAAATGCCACCCTTGATCAGATGCTGGATATCCAAGGAGTGCCTAAGCGTGGTCAGCCAGTGCCCCCAGTGAGTGAGGAGGAGGAATTGCTGGGAGCAGGAGATGCTGAAGGTCAGGATAGTTCTCAGGGAGTTGCTAGAAGTAAAGGTCCAGAAGAAGAAGGTAAAGAGCAGGATAACAGTATCAGACATAGAAGTATAGGCAGAGATCATGAATGGAAGAAGAAAGGTGGAGCAGTCCAGGAGCAGACCCAGCCAGAAGAAGGAATGATCACAGTTAGGCTCAAGTTCCTGAACGAAACCGAAGAACTTGCTTTGGTGAGGCCGGATGACACGATTGGCACATTAAAAAGGTGAGGAGACCTTGTCTGGTTTTTAACGCATGTCTCTAGCTAAACCACAACTATAAGTATCCTCTGACAGCTGTAGGGTATGTTCATGGTTGTATATCCACAACAGCTGAGAGCTACAGGTTGGAGCTCTAGCTGTTAAGTACGGTATACCATACACTGTTTCTTGCTGGACACCTTATGTTCTCTATGCTTGGCAAGCAGGTTACAGTGTGTTGTTATGCCAGTTTACCTCATAAGCCCGTAAGCTTGTAGAAGACGTCACTGTGTACAGATAGCTCTGTGCATGTCATGTCTTCACAGTACCGCTTATCATTACTGTATACATGAGCCATGTTGTGAGTTTTCTGGTGAGTTCCCTGAAGAATGTTGAGAAACCAGAAATTGAAAGCCTCTGAATGAAGAGGTGTGAGGTCTGGGATGCTCTTCTGAGGGGATGGCTTTGAGCTGGATAAATTCCAGCAGTCAGGTATCAAATGTGCAAAATGTTTTCCAATAATAGGGATTCATGGTCCTCCTGCATTGGTCTGTTACCACATACAGCAGTCAACAAAGGGGTGCTTTTATGTAGTCTTCCAGCAGAGGGAACATAATGGGAGTGGGAGGTTCTTTGCTCTAACTACTGTGAGAGCAGTTGGTCTCTGGGGCAGTTGTGTGGTGACTACTGCGGGAAGGAGGGTTAGGGCTCATGCACATGAATGTATTTTTCGTCCCCATCCAATCTGCATTTTTTGCAGGTCTGATACAGACCCAGTCACTTCAATGGGGTTGGAAAAGTTGCGGACAGCACACCTGTATGTCTGTTCCGGGGCCCCGCAAAAAAATAGAACATGTCCTATTCTTATCCATTTTACGTACAAGGATAGGACAGTTCTATAGAAGGCAGGACGTTCTGTTCCGCAAAATGCGCAACCCACACGACCGTTATCTGTGTTTTGCAGATCCACGATTTGTGGACTACAAAAATGGCAACCGTGATGTGCATGAGCCCGTAAGCTGTTAATCCTGTTAGGGAAGTATGAAGGATGCATTGCTGTAACTATTGGGGAAGTAGGAAGGGGCTGCTGTCACTACTTAAAGAAGAATTTGTATTCTCTGACCTGTTAGAAAGGTGCATGATATAATCTACAGTGAATGTCATCTTCTTATCAGAGAATGTAATTGTGAGTAATAACCTCTCTTCTTATTGTAGCTGGGTCATGTGACCAACTCCCTGACCTACAACTGACCCAGGACAGGAAGCCAGTTACTTCTCTATTCATTCCTATGAGACTGAAAGTGAGGCTCCCATAGGAATGCATAGAGAATTAGACTTCCAGTCCACACATAAGATGCTATGTGAGTTGGTGGGTCTAATTCCTAGTCACATGACACAGATAAGAAACTTCAAGATTATATAAGTCAAAAATAGACACTGGTAAAAAAATGACATTCACTACAGAAATTACATCATGTACATTTCTAGCAGGACATGGAATAAAATTTTTTGTGGGAGTTCTTTAAAAGAAGTAGGTGGGGACTGTTGTGACTACTGGGATAGTAGAGACTATTAAGGTGTTACTACAGAGGAAGAAGGAAGGATGTTCCTATGACTCCTAGGGAAGGGAGTGTAGCTGGTGTGACTTCTCAGATGTGATGGGGACTGCTGTGACTACAACGGAAGAAAGGTGGTTACTGCTGTGACCACTGGGGAAGTAGACAGACTGATGTTCTGATGTGACCATTTGGAAAGTAGTGATTTGTTCTGATTGTTGAAGTAGAGTGAACAAAAGGGGACTTTTACTACTAGAGGGGAAGAGGAAGAGCACAGCTTGACTACCAAGGGAAACTCTGTTCTGACTAATGGGGGAGGGTGAAACCAAGGCCAAATGTACATCATTACCTTCCAGTACCTCTGAGGCCGGATGACAGTGAAGATGCTGATAACACAGATTTGTCTATTTCATGTTGTGTTTAATCTGAATTGTTCCATGTTTTCTCTTTATCTCACTTATCAGTATTCTTTTTCTTGCCTCAGTAAATACTTCCCGGGTCAGGAGCCACAAATGAAGCTCATCTTCCAGGGACAGCTTCTTCATGACTCCACCCAGACCTTGCGCTCCCTCCATATTACAGACAACTGTGTCATCCACTGCCACCGTTCTCAGGCCACTGCCTCCTCCTCTCCTGTAGGACCTGAATCAGGAGGGACTTCCCAGGAGCATGCTGGCCTCACGCCGCCCATCGGGAACCTGATGATCCCAGTCTTTGTGGTTATGTTGGCACTGATCTGGTATTTCCGGATCAATTACCGTCAGTTTTTCACGGCTCCGGCCACTGTCTCCTTGGTGGGGGTCACTGTATTCTTCAGTTTTTTGGTCTTTGGCATGTATGGACGATAAGAGAGAGCTTGGGCAATGAGGGTACAGGAACATTGGACTATTGGGTAGAATTACTCTATGGGATGAACCAAGAAAGCCTCTGATATGTATTCGGTATCAGTTCACAGTACCTTAATCAGACTTAATCCGGTGGTACTGAGTATGATTTTATGCGGTATAAAATTATTGTGCGGTATCAGATATGCCTATTGTGATGGTGCCCTGATCTATCTCTAAAGGCCTTGTTTAATAGGTCCATAGTATGCCATACATCACCCCACAACCTTTAAGACGCAATGCAGGCATTGAGGTCATTGCTGTGCTGTAGAGGAAGTGGCACAGTTTTATATCTTGCAGGCATGGTCTCTTAGACTATGAAACCACTCGTACCACTTCCAGAAGAGAAGGGATCATACTGTACTGGAAATAAGACTCCTGTAAAGGTGGACTGCTGGTCCTAAAGCAATATTTACACATTCTATTACCGTGTGCCACCTTAAAAGTCAAATTCAGACCGTAATCTATGGCCCTTGCACATGATCTTTCTGGAGATCTTGAGTTCTTCTCCACATCTTGTATGAAATTCAGATGATGCATGTTAACGCTGAGCAAACCACAGATTTTGGGAATTGTGTGCATGTTGCGATGCACTGTTTTAGGACCCACACAGGTTTTATCTGCACTTCATCTCCTGGTAATCCTCATCGTTTGGCCTACCACGTGTCATTCAGGGTTCAACCAGACACCGATGGGGTGGTCGTTAACTAAAGCCTTGGGATCACAATCCGGAGTCCAATGCATTGTCTTACAATCCAATCTTATTATTATTTATCTGTGCTGTATTGTTGATGGAGTGAAAACGGTGAGACCTGTAGATGTTTCCACGAAGGACAAAAAGTAAGACACGAGAGCTTTGCTGATGAGAAGGTTGCATCACCCCCTCTACTTGCTCCTATCGGGGAGGGGATGGGTTTGATCATTTCCATCCTATTTTAAACTTAAATCTACAGGGTTAATATATGAATAAAATAATTTTGCTTCTTCATGAACTGGATTTGAGGGTTTAGAGCCTTGTTTTTTTTAATCCATAGAGAATGTATAAACGGGGTTGTCTCACTTCAAGTGGCATTTATCATGTAGAGTAGTTAATACAAGACACTTACTAATGTATTTTTATTATCCATATTACCTCCTTTGCTGGCTTATACACTGCTCGTTTCCATGGTTATGACCACCCTACAATCCAGCAGCGGTGGTCGTGCTCTCACACTATAGGAAAAAGTGCTGGCTGGGACTGTGGGAGTGCACGTAGGCTGGTGATTTTTCCTATAGTGTGCAAGCACGGCCTCTGCTGATGGAGTGCAGGGTGGCCGTAACCATGGAAACAAGCAGTGTAATGTGATGGAAAAATTAATCCAGCTAGCAAAGGACAAGTGCCTTGTATTAACTTCCTCTACTTGATAAATGCCATTTGCTGAACTGAGACAACCTCACGGCTTACATTTGGCTTTTAGGGATCTTTAATAACAGCACATCCTGTACCTCAGTCATATCTAGGGCCATATTTAAAATCCTGCAGGTTGCTACATGGAATCTGTCAACACTGCAGACAGCCACGCCCATAACAGCTTTGATTAACCCCTAAGTGACCACAAATGTGCCTTTTTATGGTGGGTTCTAAAGGCTTTTAGGCTAGGGTCGTGTCTTATTCTGTGCTATATGGGAGTCACATGCTGGGTAGAGTTCGATACAATCATTCTACATGTTTTACCTTGAGCATCATTTTGCCTCCCTTGCTGGCTGTATTAATTTTTCCATCACATTATACACTTCTCTTTTCTATGGTTACGACCACCTGTAATCGATCAGCGGTGGCCGTGCTTGTACACTATAGAAAAAAGTGCTGGCCCTCTATGGTGGCTAGGACTGTGGGAACTCACATAGGCTGGTGCTTTTTTTTTTCTATAGTGTGCAAGCACAGCCACTGCTGCTGCTGGATTGCAGGGTGGTCGTAACCATGGAAACAAGAAGTGTATAATGTGATGGAAAAGTGAATCCAGCCAGCAAAGGAGGCAATATGGACAATCACAATACATTAGTAAGTGCCTTTTATTAACTTTCTCTACATGAAAATTGCTATTTGCTGAAGTGACGACCCCTTTAAGGCTCTCGGAATGCAAAGATAAAAAACTAAATTCTGAAAAAATATGCTAGGTCATTAGTACCCAAAATAGGCCGGTCACTAAGGTGTTAAAGCCTGCATTGCATTCTGGGAACTCAGTAAATGGAATAAAAGCATTTAGCAAAAATGTAGATCTGCAAATATGCTTTATATAGACACTGAACCAGCAGGTATTACTGTGAACTTGGCATCGGGGATGCAGCCCTGGAGGATAACAGACTTGTGGTAACTCGAAGATGAGAGAAGCGATAGAAAGACACTGACCGTTTTATATATATATATATATATATATATATAAAAAAGGATCTTCACGCTCTCCTGTGCTACTGCAGGCAGTGAGTGGAGCTGCCAGCAATCAACCATCCGGACTGGTCTTCAAAAGCAATGATGAGAGTAATACTACCACACTTGTCACACTGTTTTATTACACATAAAATTTACAGAGTCATATATGCAACATCCCATTCCTCAGGAGGTCCAGGATAGGTGAATGGATCCATATATATATATATATATATATATATATATATATATATATATATACAGTACATGAATTATATCTTAGTCTGATATCCATTTATATCATGACCTGCAAACTATTGACCAGAACCAGCGGTCAGTCCCACAGGAGAAACAAGAGGACAGTGTGAGGCACCGTGCATGCCCATATCTAATGCCAGTCAGACGAGGCGTTATATGCATGGAGTCCAGCCATTGGTTATACTCTGGGTACATATAATAGTGAGAATTATCTTGTCGGCCACACTGCAAATGCTGTAGTTTCTGTTGCAGGCAGCTAGGGGGCAGAGTTCAGCTTTTGTTCGTTGAACTTCTGAAGACCCAATTGGTTGGCAGGGGGTAAAAACAAGGATATTTTCTATCTAGGTCAGACTGTACATCAGCGCCAGGCAGATGCCAGGGCTCATTGAGCTTTGGAGGGCACATGGTGATTAGGGCCCACATACAACGGGCTCCCCTTTGGTTTGAATCAATTTTGATATATGAGGCCCATTTCCATGTATACCAGGTATGTAATGCATTAACGTTTCTTTACATATTAATGTATGTAAAAAGTTTAGTCACATGTGTTTGAAATCCCCCAGAAAGTGTAGCAGCCCCAGACTGCAGTGCAGACCATATTAGCACATGCAAGAAGTTTGGGGCGTGTCTGACATCACCTTATTGACTGGTTCCAAAAACACGCAGCAGAATTGTCAATACCGCTCTGGAGTTTAATAAAGGCTGTAGCCAAGGATCAGACTAGTAATGCATTTACTATGTGAATTCACTGTTTATGTAGATTTTATCCATATAAGTGACAGGTGGGCTTGGGCGACAATTACTGATCAGAGGAATTAAAAGGAATTGTCCAGAATTAGAAAAATGTAACTGTTTATTTCCAGAAACCGTGCTACACCTGTCTGGCATTGGAGCTTAGCTTCATTGAAAAGAATGAGGCTGGGTTGCAATACTACACCCAACCTGTGGATGGGTGTGGCACTATTTTTATAGCAGCCATGTTTTTCTAAACCCTTCACACATTTATCACCTATCCTGTGGCTAGGGGATAAGTTGTTATAATGGAACAAACCATTTAAAAGATAAAATTCTGTCTGCATGCAGCCACCACTAGGGGGAGCTTCCTGTATCATTATGGAATTAAATGTACAGGTTGCTTGAAAGGACCCCCCCCCCCTTAGTGGTGGCTGCAGAAAGACAAAATGTTATATTCCTCTGTCTATATACCAGAAAAACGGCTATATAGGTATGTTAATCAACACAGAACGATAACCCTATTTAGAAGACTAAGGTTGGACATTCCCTTAAAGAACTCGTGCTACACATATGACTATATAGATGTGTTAGACAAAGGTCAACATGTTTCCTTTATTCTGCTTTTGGCACAGACACATGCAGACTAAACTTTTAAAGTGCATCCGAGAGGAGACCCTAAGGGCCACTAAGAGTGGTCTTCTACAGTCACACAGGAGTTCCCTATAGGTGGCATGGCTTACACTGTACCAGTCTCAAGACTGGAGTCCTTTAAAGTGCCAAGTCCGTCAGTGATCTACCAGGTTCTGGAACATCATCTTCCAGGCTTACATGAGAAGGGGATGTCCTTGCAGCAAGGTCACCGGCAAACAGTGTGGTGACATTTATCAATACTCATGTGAGGGGAAAGAGTAGTTCCCATAGCAACCAATCAGCTTCCAGCATCTGTCGCCTGCAGCAGAAGGGGCATGTTAACGCACTTACAGTGCCAGAGACACCAACTGTTGGCAGATGCTTGGGCTACAAGGAGAGTAGTGGCCAATGTGTCACACTAGAGTTCTGGCTTATTACACTGAGGCTGCACCACTGAAATTCTGATGACCTTTCCTAATATGATTTTATTCCGGTGCAGTGTTGTGATGGAGACCTTATGTGGATTTAAATCTCCATCCACAGTCATACATTTAGACACATATTAGGATGTAGATATTGATACGGATGGTGACTGTAGTCCACTCATATTCTATTTGCCAAAACTTCACAAAAACAAAACACCAGGAAAGGTTTTCCTAAGAATCTCTCAGTAGTGCAGCCTCAAGCGAACATATCCCAGCACAGAATAATGATATTCAATGGCTTCTCATACACTTCTGGTAGGGCTTTTTTTAAGCAGCCCTAGAAAGTAGATAGATCTTCTAATATCTATGTGAAGGAAAAATGTAATGTCTTGGCCAGAGTGAAGAGCAGCTCTCGCTCTGGAGGACCTGTCCTGTAATTCTCAGTATCACCTATGGTGGTGTTGCAGGGAATACCTAGGCCTCATGCACACAACCATATTTTTGTTCCGCTTTTTTTTTTTGAGGACTGGATGTGGACCAATTAATTTCAACAGGGTCACAAAAATTGCAGACAGTACATTCTGTGCTGTCCACATCCGTGTGTCCTATTCATCTCTGTTTTGCATACAAAATGGCGGCATCCACACTTTGCTGACCGTAGAACACATACAGTCATGAACATGAGGCCTTACTGCCCATAGATTACAGCTGAGTGCCGGAGAGCTCAGCTCTTTGTTAAGGGACCCTCTTAGTAGTAGGGACTGTCCAAAGCGCACATGCAGATGAGCCAATGGCCTACACTTGTCAAGTCAAGCCGGGGGTTGCAGTTTCAGCACTGTTTCAGCACTGTCTGCTCATTTATATACTCAATGGCCGCCTCTTGCCCATGATCACTAACCAGACTGTGTGCCCGTGACACCACAACACTGAATACAAGTGCAATCTAATCTCCTGTGTGAACCCTGTCATGCCAAGGAAGGAAGCTTCTGCCGTCCTGAAGTCCCTTCCCCGACGCTCTTGAATCAAACACATCAATGTGACGGATACTCCCACTATATATACAATGAAGCAGAGCTGCTTGCAAGGAAATACTTAGTGTGAATTTTTAATACGTGCAAGATATTCTCCCACCCTTCACCTGCCGGAGGCAGAAACACTTGGTCGCCCCATGGGCATGTGTCAGGGCCCGCACCCAAACACCTAAAGCACTTCTATGTTTCAGAAGTGATGAGGTCACACATGGTTTTTTTTTTTTGTTTGTTTAGTTTTTTTTTTCTCGCATGATTTTTTTTTTTTTTTGTGAAAATCTTCAAGTTTTAGGTCTCACATTCCAGAATGTTCCAGAGATGAGAGTTTTAGCACGGGCACGCATGGAGTCCCGTTGTGTTACACAATGTCCAGTTATCTGCTGAAAGACCCCAAGTCTCCATTCAACCTCAGCAGCAGGGGTCTAACACTTCACGACCAGGTAAAATTTTTGTCTCAGCGAAAGACTCCATTATAACCTCCCGTTCGTTCTGTGGTCCCGCCCTCCCCCCAACAAACTCCACCCATTATAGTTCTGACATCACCGGCAGCACAGATGCAGCATACAGAACATGGCAGCACGCAGACACCAGAAGTGGTGGGAAGGAGTACGTTGCCTCAGAGAAGGCATTGTTTTTTTCCTTTGATATAGGACATGTTTTGTTTTTTTCACAGTAGAGGGTTTATCATGGGAGGGAGGGAAGGATGAGCCTGGTATTAACCATTTGCAGCCAGTGGGCTAAGCAGGCAGAGGTAAGAGCCCATGTAGACACAGGCTCACAGCCATTGGATCCATGACACAACATCTCTTGATCTCAGTTGAGTTCACTGTACATTCCTGGCGTTAATGGTGCCGGACCTTTGGGTTTCTTCTTCTTGCTGGCTCCCCCTGCACTACTCATGTTGATGTGACTTGGCTTTTTCTTTTTGGGTTTCCGTGTATCGGAGTTATTTGTACCTAAGCGTGGGATAACAAAGACCAATCAGAATTCACTTATATCTAAGCTTTAAAAGGATATTCTGTGATTTTTAAGGGCATCTGTCAGCAGATCTGTACCTATGAAACTGACCTGTTACATGTGCATTTGGCAGCTGAAGACATCTGTGTTGTGCCCATGTTCATTATGTTTTAATATATGCAAATGAGGCTCTAGGAGCAACGGAGGCGTTGCAGTTACTCCAAGAGGCTCAGCTCTCCCTGCAGCTGTCATGCCCTCCACTTTGACTTTAGGGGAAGTCAGGGCCAGGTGTGATCACACTTACACTGCCTGGTCCTGTCAAAGTCCAGAGGGCACAGCAGTTGAAGAGAGAACGCCCCCGTTGCTCCTAGAGGCTCATTTGCATATATTAAAACTTTATTTTTCTCAGCAATGTGGACAAATATAGGACCAACTTAGATGCCTGCTTGGATGTCTTCAGCTGCTAAGCACATATGCAACACGTCAGCCAGTTTCACATGTACAAATCTGCTGACAGATACCCTTCAGGCCTCAGGCCCACAAAACACGGATCCTGGCCTTAATAAAATATACCCAACAGCAGGAAATGGTCTTACTCACTTGTTAAATCTCCCCACCAGTCCTGCAGCATCATTTACATGACTGCTGCAGTCACATCACTGGCCTGAGTGGCGATGCTTGCATGTACAGCACGTGACAGCTGAGGACAGTGATTGCTACATAACTCCCACACATCCCCTTTAACTTATGGTTGAAATGGGCCAAACTGATGTACAGTTCTCATCAATCGCTGGCACCCCCATAGAGATGAATGGAGTGCCACTGGTCATGTGCAACCTGCCTCTCCATTCGTAGGGGGGGTGGACCAGTCAGAGCCCCACAGGTAAGATGTTATCCTCTCTAGAACCTGGCACAACCCCTGTAAGCTGAAGCTGATGTCACTTATCCTTCTCATTAAACCACTTACTCGCTTTGGAGGAGGCAGAATCAGATGGCGAGATATCAGAGGATCCATCCCACGGCAATCGACTCATCAACGCCTGTCCTTCCACCACATCAAAACTGTCGTTATCCGTACTGCCATCAGGCTCCGGGAGAGAGCTGTGTGGGAAGGGAGAGGGACGTGTCCGAATCACATTTGGGACATACGTCAAACATGCTGGCATATATTTTAAAGGACTAGGCTAAGCATATACCGTATTTTTCGCATTATAAGACGCACTTTTCCCCCCCCAAAACTAGGGGGAAAATTGAGGTGCGTCTTATAAAGCGAATACAAGTGAGCGCTTCCATTATGGAATGTATGTTTTAGCTGCGGCACCCTCCGCTCCGGGTCCGGCACTGCTCTGGCTTCCCGGGCAGGCGCTGCACTGTCCTGACTGCGTAAGCGTCAGGACGTAGTGCGCGCACTATGATCTAATGCAGCACGCAGTCAGGTGACCGCGCAGCGCCGGCCTTAGAAGCCAGTGGAGCGCCGGACCCGGAGCGGAGCCACAGCGCAGGACAGGTAAGAGAGGTTTTATTTTATTTTAATGGGGCTGGGTGGGCTGATCTGAGGTCTGATGGGGGCACACTGGGCTGATCTGAGGTCTGATGGGGGCACACTGGGCTGTTCTGAGGTCTGATGGGGGCACACTGATGGGGGCACAATGGGCTGATCTGAGGTCTGATGGGGGCACATTGGGCTGATCTGAGGTCTGATGGGGGCACTACAGGCTGATCTGAGGTCTGATGGGGGCACACTGATGGGGGCACAATGGGCTGATCTGAGGTCTGATGGGGGCACATTGGGCTGATCTGAGGTCTGATGGGGGCACATTCGGCTGATCTGAGGTCTGATGGAGGCACAGTGGGCTGATCTGAGGTCTGATGGGGGCACACTGGGCTGATCTGAGGTCTGATGGGGGCACATTGGGCTGATCTGAGGTCTGATGGGGGCACAATAAGCTGATCTGAGGTCTGATGGGGGTCTGGTGTGATGTCCTGAAATTTATGGGGGGGTCTGATGAAAAATATTTTTTTCTCATTTTCCTACTCTAAAATCTGGGGTGTGTCTTATCTTTGGGTGCGTCTTATAAAGCGAAAAATACAGTGGTTTGTGGAGGACAAAAAAAAAAAAAGTTTTCACTGCATTTTTAACGTTTTGTTATGAAACACTGCAACCATATGTTACTTTAACCCATTCTACCTCAGGCCAGTTTTCACCTTCCTGCCCCAGGCCTATATTTGCAAATCTGACATGTGTCACTTTATGTGTTAATAACTTTGGAATGGTTTTACTTATCTAACCGATTCCATTTTCTGGTGACAAATTGTACTTCATGTCAGCGGTAATATGGTCAATATTTTTTCCTTTATTTATAAAAAAAAAATGCAAAAAAAATTTCACAATTTTCTAAATCTGAATTTCTCTACTTTTAAGACAGATAGTAATACCTCATAAAATAGTTAGCAATCAACATTCCCCATATGTACGCATCATTCTGTAAATGTCATTTATTCTTTTTAGGACGTTATAAGACTTAGAATTTCAAGAAAATTTCCCAAACTGTGAGGGGCTTACATAATAGAAACCACACATAAAAGACCCCATTTTAGAAACGGCAAACCTTCAAATTATTAAAAACTGAGGTTACAAACTTTGATAACCCTTGAGATCATAAACTGTTGTAGGGGCACACTGCAGGACTCTGAAGGGAAGGAGCAACATGGCTTTTGCAGCGCAGATTTTGAACAGTCTCTGGGATACCAGTACAGCTATTTTATGACAACTTTTGGATCACTTTTTTGGAAGCAGGATAAAGAAATACAACAATTCTGCCATTGCTTTTTGGGTTTTGCTATTGTGGCGTATACCGTGCGAGAAAAATGACGTCATCTTTATTCTGCTGGGCAGTATGATTACAGAGATACCAATTTTATAATCTTTTTTTTTTAACCACTTTTACACAAAACATTTTATAAGCATTTCATAAAGAACAATCATGTTTTTGCATCACCATTTTCTGAAAGCCATACATTTTTTATTTTTGGGGCGATTTTCTTATGTGGGGGCTCAATTTTTGTGGGATGAGGTGATGTTTTCATTGGTTCTATTTTGGGGTACACACGACTTTTGATCACTCGATATTATGCATTTTGGGAGGTGACAAAAATGATTGTTCTGACACTTTTTATCTATTTTTAATCGTTCATCTGAGGGGGTACATAGTGTGATATTTTTATAGAGCAGGTTGTTACAGACACAGCAATACCTAATATGTTTATTTTTATATTTTTTGTTAAGTTTTACACAGTAAAAGCATTTTTGAAAAGAATAAAATCTAAAATTGTTTGTGTGTTGCCATTTTCTGACTTATGGAGGGGGGGTGGGGCTCATTTTTTGTGGAATGAGGTGACATTTTCATTGGTAGGATTACTTTTTGATCGCTTGGCATTACACCTTTTGTGAGCCCAGACCAACAAGTGGCTGTTTTGGCACAGGTTTTTATTTATTTATTTTTTTACAGCATTCACCTGACGGGGTAGATCATGTGATATTTTAATAAAACCAGTTGAATTGGATGCCGCGATACCCAATATATTTTTCTTTTTTTTCCCCCTATTATTTCCAATATTACATGATGTCATTATGGGGAAAGGGTGTTTTTTTTGCTTTTTTTTTTTTTTACTTGGAACTTTTACTTTTTTTTGCTTTTTATTTTTGTCCACTGTGGGACTGATCCCCTGTAAAATGCATTACAACCGGACCCCTGTCGCTGATTTAATAGGCACAGCTCCTGCACCAGCCTGATCAGAGCGCCATACATCTTTGGCGCTGGGTGGCAAGTCACATCCTGCAGTGCCATACATGTACGGCGCTGGTCGGGAAGCAAATAAAGACTGTAACTAATGAGTCTACATCTTATATACAGTTTTTGATTTTTAAGGCACAGCTGCCCAGATCTGCCAATATGTCTGCATCTAAAATCTGTGTAAAAAGTGGCACAAACTGGCATAACTAGGGCTTCTACACTTTCTTCTGGCATGCTTGAAATGAGACAGGGCTCATCAGAAAAGGGTGGGGCCTACAATGCACCATTATGTACCAAAATTGTGCCACAATTCTGGAAAACATTTCTGTCTCAAAGTAAGCTTACCAATAGTTGATAAAGAGGAATATAGCCCGGACCCTGTGATAAATATGGTGCAGCACTAACAGCCTGCCTAAGTTTACCTCATTTATATGATTAATAAATCTGGGCCAGCAAGCTCTGGGATTGGTGTTTTTTATGGCTTTTCTCTCACTCACATTACAAACGTTCCAAAAATGCCAGCAAAAACATCTAAAACCCATGGATTTTTTTTTTTTTTTTTTTTACAAGGGTTTGACAGAGTCCTGGGGGGGCGGGCAGGTCATCAATGTAAGAACACAGAAACTTCTTCAAACCTCAACTGCATCAGGATGTGAACAAAGTGTAATGCCTAGGCAGGAGCATCGGCCTGACCGTTATCGTCTGCTCCCTGTTGCTTCACAGTACCCGAGGTAGGGAGTACCGGTTCTGCTTGTTGGGACCTCAGACATCCTCTTAATTGTTTCCAGCTCCAGTAAATGCTAAGTTTTTATTACGATTCACAGGTCTAGAACTATACAGAAATCACTTACGCTGAAGATCCGAGGAGGTAAACCCGGACTGACCTCCGCTGATCGTCAGTATGTTGGGGGCAGCGTAGAGACCTGGTACACATCTTCTTTGTATGCTCGGATATTACACCACATTGCTAGGAATGAAAAGAACACATTTTAGGCTACAGACTTGTGTTTTTTATGTTCTTCAAACACAAGAGTTGGGCATGATGGTGCCTGCAGTGGCACACCCCCAGCTTGCCTCAGTAACAAGCTAGAAAAGGTGGCATCCCATTGGGTGCCACCCAAGATGCTTATGCCACAACTGGCAGTAATAACACTGGAAATACCAGTAAACAAAATATGATGTATATGAAGGCCCTGTGAGGTTTTGCTACGAATCAACTGAGGATCATTCACCCCGAGAACAAATGAGCTGGAAGTCTTCCCATCTTGGAAAGAAGCTGAGCACTTATTACAGTCATGCTGGAAATGGACCCCTTTCCTAGGTGTACAGAGCCCTGCAGAAGCCTCTTGACATAATGCACAATGCCATGTATACAATGCAGCTAGAACATAGCTACCTGTCATCATATATGCAGCCCCTAAACCACCGCCATAGAGTAATACAGGCTGGTAATAGTTTTGTAAAGATGTCACTTTCTAGAATATCACTTTCACCGCTCCTGACATGCCTGCTTTAATAGCTTCATGCATTCCCCATGTAATAACAATTCTGGAGCATCTATTCTTATGTCTCTATGTTGTGTCATTCCTTTATTATTTGCACTAGAAGTTATGAATGAATTGCTAGCAGTCTGTAGTAAGAGTACAGAGGGGAGGTGACCAGTTGGGGGTGTGTACCTGCACAGTCTGAACATGACAGCACTGATTGGCTAGAGTTAGTCTGTGCAGGGACACACCCCCCCAACTGGTCACCTCCCCTCTGTTCCTTTACTGAAGGCAAATAGCTATTCATTCATAACTTCTAGTGCAAATAATAAAGGAATGGCACAACATAAGAATAGATTCTCCAGAATTGTTAGTATGTGGGGAATGCATGGAGCTATTAAAACAGGCATGTCAGGAGTGGTGAAAGGTCCTCTTTAAGTTATGAAGCAGCCCACTGCGTTGTGAATAGTCATGTGAGCGGTCCTGGTCTCAGGAGTAGTCATGCAGAGCTCTGGTGAAGCATGGTTTACTGGCCTCTGCTTCATCTGCGCATGTTCCGGATGCTGCTAACATCGTTTATGGGCTTCATATTTTATGGTAGATTCCCTTTTCAATGAATGCTCCAGATGCCATTTTTCCAGGCACTATACCTTGGGCATACTTAAAGGGGTTATCCCACAAATAATGTAAAAAATGAAAATCAGACATCATATAGTACATGACAATCTCTTTCTAATAAAGCTAGAACCAGCCCTGTACCTCACATGGATCCAGGGATCTCCCCATTCATTGCTCTGCTAGATTTATATCAAGCTGACAGCTCGGGGAGTGTCTTTTCTGCTGCAGCTAAGGGGGCGTGTCTCATCTCTTCCTATCACAGCTCAGGAGGCAGTTAAAAGTTGAAACTGAGCATGTGCGGCCTGCTCAGTGAGCAGGTCAAAGAAATAAGAAATTAAGTGGTCCTATACAGATATATGTTGTTGAATAACTTAGTAGCTGTACAACATTTTTAATTACATGCAATTACAAAAGTATTCAGATCCAGGTGCTGGTTTGAAAACTGTAGAATATTTTTTGTGGGACAACCCCTTTAAAGGGACGTTCCCATCTGGACCCCATGAATGTCTGACAGATGGGGGTCTCCTATCTCAAGAACGAGGCTCAGTCACACGCTACAGAGAATGGAAAGAAACATGTGCGGCTCTCTCAGTTCACTGCTACGAGACTTCTGTAACTAGCAGTGCGCTAGTCCTATAGTAGTGAATGTAGCTAGTCCTGTTCTCAAGATATGTCATCAACGTCCAAATGGGAATATCCCTTTAAGGCTATATAATCTTTGGGGGATTTAAAAAAAAAAAAAAACACAACTATACTTGCACTGCACTTATTACGGGCTAAAAATCATTTTCCTAATAGGTTTTCATTGAACATTCTGCTCTGATTGTCTTCTATAGACATATGTATGTCTCCTGTTCGTGAAATCAGTCAGAGAAGCGGTGGGACAGCTCACTGTGTAGCTTTTATCTATGTTCTCCTAAGTGGTTATCACTCATTTAAGCTGAATTACGGTTAGGCCTCTTTCACAAGAACCAGTTTTCCATCCGGATGAGATGCGTGTAGCAAACGCATAATGAATCCTGACCCATTAATTTCTATGGCTCTGTGTTTTATACGCATCACCTTTGCGTTCAGGAGAAACAAAAAAAACAAAAACCAAATGTTCTATGTTGTGCGTTTTTCACTTAGCTCTGGCTCCATAGAAGTGAAATTAACTGATTCAGCTGTTCCCTGAAGAGATCCTGACTAGAGATGAGTGAGCATGCTCGAGTGCCATTTTTGCGTATGCATTTTAAAATTCCTACGCTATTCATACACATATTTTAATCTATACGCAAATGCGTACGAATAGTGTACAAATTCAATTTGTATGCTATTCGTACGCATTTGCGTATAGATTAAAATATGTGTATGAATAGCGTAGGAATTTTAAAATGCGTACGCAAATACGCAAAAATGGCACTCGAGCATGCTCTGTCGAGCATGCTCGCTCATCTCTAATCCTGACACAATCCGCTTGTGTGAAACAGGAGTTACTTCAGGAAGATTTCACCTTACAATGATACACTGTGAAGGACAAAAGCTGGGAAGTGTGCCTGACGTACGGCGGGAGGGATGGCAGGCTAAGGACGTACTCTTACCGTGGTTAGAAGCGTATGTAATTCTTCTGGACCCAGATTTTCATAACTAATTCCTGAACTGCTACTGTACTGCTGTGGAGAAAAGATATAAGATCATGAAAAATCTGCACAATGCTCAGTCGTAAGATCTCTAGTATTGAGCGAAGCGAGCTACGGATGTTTCATCCAAAGTCGCTTCGTTCAAAACTTTGGAAAAATACTGTACGGAGATCCAAACGGGCTCTGATGAGCCAATGTAAGTTAGACGCAAAGTCGCAGACGCGGCTTCGTTGAATAGTTGATTTTTAAAGTGGAAAACCACTTTAAAACTTGAAACCGAACTCGGCTTCAATTCCGAGGTACTAGTCAGAACCGAAGCAGAGTTCGGTTTCAAGTTTTAAAGTGGTTTTCCACTTTAAAAGTCAACTACAGAAGTTATTCAATGAAGTCACGCACGACGTCACAAATAACTTACTTTGGCTCATCGGAGCTCATACATTCTAATACTGTACGGAGACGGATCTCCGTACAGTATTATTCCGAAGTTTTGAATGAAGCGACTTCGGATGAAGCATCTAAAGCTCACTTCGCTCAACACCACTGACAATTCTTAGGTCCAGTTCAGATCTGCAACTGGAGTTCTGTCAGGAGTCTCCATCGCTGATTCCAGCAAAAAAGCAGGACAATTGTGGAAGTATTTTGTCCCACAGAATGACGTTATAGAACTCCCGACAAAAATTTTATTCCATGTCCTGCTAGAAATGTACATGATGTAATCTGTAGTGAATGTCATTTTCTTACCAGTGTCTGAATTTTTGACTTATATCATCCTGAAGTTTCTTATCTGTGTCATGAGACCAGCAATTAGACCCACCAACTCACACATAGACTTATGTGTGGACAGGAAGTCTAATTCTCTCTGTATTCCTATGAGACTGAAAGTGAGGCTCCCATAGGAATGAATAGAGCAGTTACTGGCTTTCTGTCCTGGGTCAGTTGGAGGTCAGGGAGTTGGTCACATGACCCAGCTACAATAAGAAGAGAGGTTTTTACTCACAGAAACAGTCACTGATAAGAAAATGACAATCACTACAGATTATATCATGCACCTTTCTAACAGGTCAGAGAATAAAAATTTTTGCGGGAGTTCTTTAACCCAAGGGATCCCAATATGGTCTATGGTAATGGTGGCGAACCTATGGCACACGTGCCAAAGGTGGCACTCAGAGCCCTCTCTGTGGGCGCTCACGCCCTGGAAAAAGTCTTAGGCATACCAATAGACTTTCCCTGCCTTTCATCAGTGTAGGACACGCTATGAACAGTACAGACGTCACATTGAATGTAGGCAGGCTATTATAGCTAAGTGATAAAGTACATGGAAGATATACTATACTGGACTGTAGTAATTAGGTTAAATTGCTGTGTTGGCACTTTGCAATAAATAAGTGGGTTTTGGGTTGCAGTTCGGGCACTCTGTCTCTAAAAGGTTCATCATCACTGGTCTATGGGATCCGCTGAGCACTGCTGGTGTGTTGTGTATGTTGCATCTAGCGCTTCCGTTTTTTTTTTTGTTTTTTTTTTACAGTTGCTATACTGGGACATGATAATGGATTAGTGCTACAGATGTGAACCTATCCATAAGAAAAAAAATTGGATTTAACAAAATAGCAATAAATTTCTATTTTTACAACAACAGTATGTGCATCAAAATAACTTCCTCCCCCCTAAACGGACACAAAGAAACCAATTGTCCTCTGCTCTGCAGTTGAATGGTATCTATTGTTGCCCGTTATCAGCCATTTCAGGCTAGGGAGATGCTGACTAATGCTCGTCAATGTGATGACTGCTCTAAGCTGCAGTACCAGACACAGCCACACATACATGAATGGCGCTATGCAGTAAACCACTGCTGATTAGTGTTATGGCCTAGCCTAAGAATTTCATCAAATGACTAACCAAATAAAAAAGAAAAAAAATAGATAACCACATCTACATTTAGTAAAAATATCCAGGGTTGTTAAAAAATAAATAAATAAAATAAATAAATAAAAAAAGTTTTATCAATGTACCTTAAACGGGTCTGTGTTTACGGAGAGGTCTCCTAGAAGAATAGGAAGAGGGTGAACTTTAGATAGAACACACAGTGCAGCCTCCAGAGGCAGTAAATAACCCCCAACACTATTAGGACACATGCACACGACTGTATGCATTTTGCGGTCCACAAAAAATACGTGTGCATTTCGTATTTTGCAGAACGGAACAGCTGGCCCCTATCCTTGTGCCTAATGCTGACAATAATAGGAGTAACTTCCGTTTTTGTTTGTTTTTCCCACAGAAATGAATGGTAAAAAAAAACAAAAAAACGGAACGGACACAGAAGAAAATACGTTCGCGTGCATGAGCCCTTAAAAACATTGTGTGGAGCATGCTGGAACTTCTAGTCTGTAGAAGCAGGGAGGGCCAAGTGTCATTTCTTGCTTTAAATGTAAAACTTACCATTTTTGTGTTTTATAGATTTTGATCTTCGCGGAGAGTTTGGATTCTGAAAGTTGAATAACAATTATAGAACCATATTAATAGTGTATGATAAAAAAAAATCACCAGTCGTTTGTCGTAGTTGTTTTAGAGGGAGCAGACCGCTTCTGTGAGTGCTCCTGCTCTACGAACAAAGTGTAACAGCTCTGGTTCTCAGATCAGCCTGTTGCTCTACAGCCAGGATCGGAGGCAGCTCCAATCCCAACTGTTAACCCTGTAACCCTGATCAACAGGGATCTCACCCTCTGATTGGGTCCCAGTGATCTTATAGGAGCTCTGAAAATCTGGTGGCTCCAGTAATTCTGCTGTTAGGACACACCAATGTTACCCCAACCACGGCCTGTGCCACAGAGACACCGCATAATCTATCAACGTACAGGAGTATGCTAATGCATTTAAGTATAAAATGTAATACAGTAATGCCCCTTTCACACGAGCGGGAGACTCGCATGTCTCCCGCAACGCATCTACAGGGCTGGACTCGGCACTGACAGGGATCTCATAGCATTATATGCGATCCCAGTCAATGCCGGAGTCCAGCCCTGTAGATGCGTTGCGGGAGACATGCGAGTCTCCCGCTCGTGTGAAAGGGGCATAATTCTTTCATTTTTTTTTTATACAATAAGAATTTTTTTATAAAAAAAAAAGTACCAAAAAATAAAACAACTGATTATTTTACATAAAATACATTTCATTGTGCATATGTTACGTAAAAGAAAAAAAAGCTACACTTAAAAAGGTATCCACATGACTAAAATACCCTGAACAACTCATTTACCAGGTTATTCAATGTGAAATATGTAGAGTGCAAACAGTAAAGTAAAAATAAACGTCAATTTTTTTATTTTTTATTATTTTTTTTATATTTGCTGGTGCACTAAACATTAATCTAATACAATTACCAATCTGTTTTTTCTCTTTAGTTCTGTGCAGTTTTTGTTGGTTGTTAAAGAGGACCTTTCACCGCTCCTGACATTCCTGTTTTAATATATTCAGGCATTCCCCATGTAATAACAATTCTGGAGCATCTATTCTTATGTCTGTATGTTGTGCCATTCCTTTATTATTTGCACTAGAAGTTATGAATGAATTGCTATTTGTCTTCAGTAAGGGAACAGAGGGGAGGTAACAAGTTGGGGGTGTGTCCCTGCACAGTCTGAACATGACAGCACTGATTGGCTAGAGTTAGTCTGTGCAGGGACACAAATACTGAAGACAAATAGTAATTCATTCATAACTTCTAGTAGAAATAATAAAGGAATGGCACAACATACAGACATAAGAATAGATGGTCCAGAATTGTTAGTACGTGGGGAATGCATGGAGCTATTAAAACAGGCATGTCAGGAGTGGTGAAAGGTCCTCTTTAAGGCCCACTTGTTCTGAAAGCACGCCACTCCAGTCTCACTGGAGTTGAAAGTGCACGTGACCAGACGTCGCTCGGCATCCCCAAATCCAGAGTGTTACAAGGGGAGGATCGAGAGTGACGTGTCTGGTCTTTTGCTCCTCCTTCTGCATCCATATTATGGACAGAAGCGGCATTGGGAGCTCCAATAACAGGTAGGCAAGGCTTCTTAACAAACCAAAACAGCTGAGTACTTAAAGGAACACTATTATATAGCTGTATGCTGAGTGCTGGGTCTGAGGGGGTGGAGCATGACACAGGAATTCTCTGGTGTTCTTTGAATCCCCGCTCATGCTCCACCTCTATCAGGCCCTGCACTGGGTATAACACAGTATATACATTTTATCTGAAGTATTCCTTCTATGCAAGGTTAGATATTTTAGTATTTGACTTAAGGAGACATAGAGGAGGATAATCTCTTACCTTTTCTGATTTTCTCTTCTTAGCTACAGAAGGAAGGTGGGCACAGATATGATCCAGGACACGGCAGGGAAGGAGAATACGACATGGGAACATAACATATTGAGTAGAAAAGGTTTACCAGGCAGGACAAAGAAAGGGAACCCAAAAAACAAGACAGATGGGGAGTTGAAGCAGACAAGGGGGTGGTGGGGGGAAAAAAAAGGAAAAACAACTTTCAGTTTAGGTCAATGAATGGGACGGAAAAATGCAGTATAGTAATAAATGCAGCATGTTAGTTACCTCCAGACTGACTAAACGCACCTTTCTTCTCTGCTCCATATGACCAGTCATTATCATTGACATCGTCATTGTCTTCCTGGTCACTCTCCGACTTATTCATATTGTTGCTGCTTGCAATCCTGAAAATCAGTTACAAATCCATAATCCGTCTATGGTCACTTAAACAGGACCTGTCATGTAGGTACAAGCGCCTGCCACTGCCTGGGTTCAACCCAAAAAGTCCATCACCATGCTGTTTCTGGGCACTGTAAGATGCCAATCATGAGGGTCACTGCTATTGGCCCAGTGAAGGTCAGTCCCCAAACTCAACTGATCGGCTTCCCTGATCTCCAGACACATGTGGCAATACACTTCACATGCAGGGCAAATGTGGCGCTATATGCTGGCCATTCAAGTAAATGGTAGATCATGTAATGGACGGACAGGCCAGATTCACAGAATGACAACCGCTGTCAGCAGTGAGTGGAGGGTCCCTAGCTTGTTGCTGCGGGACCCCTTTAAAAGCAGTCATATGTGAGAAGTATACTGGAATTGCAGATTTACATAACAGAGTGATTCACATACCCTAGGATGCTGGAGGTCATCCACTTTCTCAGGTACAGATTTAAAGGGGGTTTTCCGGTTAAAAAAAAAAAGTTATCCCCTATTCACAGGATAGGGGATAACTATTAGATGGTGGGTGTCCTACCGCTGGGACCCCACCCGAGAACAGGGACCTCTTCGAGGTATGAAATGGATGGAGAGGCTGGCCAGAAATATGTGTCGCTGCTCTATTCATTTCTTAGGGAGAAGCAGAGATAGTCGGGTGCGGTACTCAGCTGGACAGGATGTCAGAACTTTGTCAGAAGAGTCACAGGCCATTTGTATTATGAGTAAATTCTCAGTCATGAGAGCCATCTCATGGGAAGGGGGGGGGGGGATTTATCGTGGCCTGTGTGCCAGCTTTCCGGTGTAAAATAGTCAGATTGTGAAGCACGGACAGGTCAAGGATGTGTCAGATTTATTAAGAGGTGCCGGTGTCTTAATAAATTTGGTGCATCTTACTAGGTCTTATGCCCCAATCTTGGGCAGTGTTTCTGGTGGCAGGTGAAGTGCCATGACATAACTTCTATTCAGTCCTCTCTTACAGCTCTTTTTGGTAAAGATGGGTGACAACTAATACAGCCACCGTTACTGATGTCATAAGAGTTTGACCCAGCTTTTATAGACACTAACTTGACATTACCAAATTGTCTATTCAGGAATCTGGGAAAGCTGAGTGACAACCCCATGGAAACTAGAAAGGAGGCCATATTGGTCACTCAGCTTTAGACATGAATATAGCTAAGAATCATTCAGGCCCATCGAAGTGGGGGTGACTGAATAACTGCACGCACAATTCAGCTTTTCCTTCCAGGTGTCTGAGAGGAGAAGGGCACAATTATCATTACAGACCGCCAGCACGTCCCCCTCCCCCCCCCCACTTACCTTCGATTAGCAATGCGACTGCTGTTCCGGCCCATGCCTAAACATTTCTCAAGGTGAGGGGCGAAGCGGGAGGCTGCTATACTGCGATTACAGTTGGGACACACACACTCCTTGCTCTTCCACTGATTATAGACCTGGCCAAAGATGTCTACACCCGGCTGGTCTATGATTTCTACAAAAATAGACAGGAGCAGAGGAAAACAAAATGAGAACAGAGTCCGGTATTTTGGAATGATGTTCACAGGTATACGTCTATGAAATAAACTGCGCAATGACGGTTCTAGCATCTGCTTCTCATGGATCCCACTGTATTATTTGTGCTCTGTCCCATAATTCCACTTCATGTACTAAAGATTGCCTGTTCCTTGTGGGGGGGGGGGGGTCTTATTTGGAGATCACGGGGTGCCTGAACCCATATAACACGTGCTGTTTGATATCAAAGACAGACCAGTGACTGGCTGCAGAGTCATGTACAGTATATGGGCACCTCAACCCTGCAGAAGAGTATGGCCATGTAAGGCATTTGCAATGTACCTGAGGAGATGCTAAGAGGATTTTTCAATGTACACCTCAGGCAGATGCCTCTAACATATATCCTATATCCTCTGATGTTAAAAGACATACTACGTATTATACATATATTTTTAACATGCCTCTGTACATGTAGTTAATTATGCTCTTCTACCCAGATTAAAATGTATACTGCCATATAGTTGCCTGACGGAGGCCAAAAGTAAACTTTTGCACTATTGTGGCTCCCATAGGGTGAATGGGGGCTTATGACTATGTTTGAGATATACACCATATATGTTGGATGTATATTTTGCGTGGCCCGGGTGCGTTCAAATACCTCCTGAGATTTCAGATCTGATGGAAAGAGCACAGGCCTGAGGCAGCACAATTCAATGACTCAATCTAAAAAATAACCTAATGTGCGACAGGATGCCTTTAAACTAAGTTCTTCTTCACGTACTAAAGATTACACATACATAGTATAGCGCTACCTACCAAAATCCTTCATACTTTCAGGGTCTGTCTCGTCCAGTAAGAAGTATCCGCACTTAACAGCTCTGTGGACCTCAAAACTCAACCCGAGACACGTGTCCTCCACCAGATCAGTGTATATGTCATGAGCAAGAGCCTAAGAAAGGGCAGGAATTAGTGTTAGTAAGTGTCATAAAGCATGTCAACCAGGCAAATATCAACGTACAATCACCCATGACTGGTTAAAGTGGTACATAATTCACCTGCAAGGGGAAGGGTGGCAGGGACACCACTGTGCAGGGACGCAGCGCTAAACCAGTGCCGTGACCCTGTCATTCTGAGGATCCGTGGGTATACCAGAGGTCAGACCCCCAGCAATCATAAAGTGACGGCATATCCTAGTAATGTAAGTTAGGCTCCAATGACCACTTTCCACCTCTAATGATAAATGTAGAAGTGCATTCAAGAACTCTCAATTAACTTTATTTATAGTGTCCCTGAGAAGCATATTTCAGCTGTGTATCCGAACTACCATAAGGAACAACCCCTTTACAAGTCGGATTCACGTCAAAATTTTTGCAGCCATTTTTATGAAATTGTTCAAAATCATGCATTTTTTTTCTTTTGCTTTTTTTGTGAATGGGGCAGAGCTGCGCCTAAGTCACCAGACCGATGGTCGTGACGGTCACTGGCTCACAGCAGCGCCAGCGCTTTCTCAAACAGCTGATCAGCAGGGGTCCTGGGTGTCAGACCTCCACCGATCAGATGGTCATGAGTTCAGAGGATAGGTCATAAGTTACAAAGAGTCGGAAAACTCCTTTAAGCCGAGTACAGCTCTCAGTTATTTCCAGCAGTCCCATGCAGGACTACAGGACCCCCAATCTTGTGATCAACAGTCACTCGGGTTAAGTGTTGTTCATTGGCAAAAACACCTGTACAGATAACTGGCAGCTGAATGCTTGGCTGATAGTTATTCTTTCAGAGCCCTCCCCATATACACGTATTCTTGGCTTGACTGAGCATGCATGTGTGCTCAGAGGGAATCAGTCGCTGCCAGATACCTCTTATGACAGCTTTTCCCTTGAAAACATCTGCCATCGCGGACAGAGTGGATATCCCAATACACATAAGATGGCTGGCTGTTCAGCGACATTCATCTCATGTGGATGTGGCTACATGATGACATGCTGCGACTGCAGATGGATTTTTGTTCGACTGTCATGTCGTAGTGCGACACCATAGACTAGCATTATAAAGCGTGGTTGTACCCTATATGTCGCCAGGTAGCCGTAGCCTTAATGACACCGTTGAGCCCGCCTCACCTCCAGTTTACTGTTATCCAGGCCAGACAGAGACATGTCTTCCATTCTCATTTGCGTCCAGTACTTGGAGGATGACGATGCCTGGCCAGGCAGAACATGGGCAGCCACCGCCCGCTATCTGTAATACAACAGGAGAGAGAGAGGACACGTTAACCACATGGGAGACACACAGGTGGGACACAACCAATCGAAAGGCGCCAGATATGACACCGCTGAGTAACCGATGCCTCAAAGGGGTGTGGCTAAACAGCTCACAACGCTGACGCCAAATTAAAGACCTGGCGTTGATCTTATGAAGTGGTATAATGAGGGGGAGTGTGTCTGGTACACATGGGTTGCACCTAATGTTTTATACGCTGTGCACCATCTTGATAGATTTGTAGAAACAGACATTCTGGCCAATTTGAACCCCGACAACTGCCGCCACTAAAAGATGCGGCCGACCGGATTTTCAGCGGCAGAACATTTCCATTGAGAAAATTGAACAAGGCATGAGAGAAATTATGTGACTGGGGGTCACTGTGTAGCCTTAGCATAACCAATGGAAGACAGCGAGACTGGCGATATGGCTGCTGGGGAACTACAACTCTCAGCAGGCAGTTAACATGGCATGCAGTGCTTTGTAGTCCTCCTGAAGCTTAGAAGGCTATCTAAATGACTGGCGGTTATGGTTATTGGATAAATCACATGCCGGGCTATTCGATATGCCCCTGTGCTGCCAGTCTATGGGGAGTAACAGCTAAATACCAGGGCATTGCACAATACACACTGCTATGGAAGTGTACTACTCACTCCCCACGTATACAGCAGCCTACAGCAATCCTGTGCACAGAAGCAGGGGATACACAAGTATACGACGCGCTCCTGATAGAGATTTCATTGTTCATACCCAGCATTACCCCCGTCTGCCTCTTCTGTCCGGTCTCCTCAGCACCTAATAGCACCATCCGCCATCTTACCTTACCAGGCGGACTCAATCACCGGCTGAGAAGATCGAGCGAGAAGCCACGCCCCCTGGGCGTGCCTGTAAACAGCAGCATCAACATCCATGTTCGGCGATCCATCCACTGCGGCACTGGGTGGGGACAAGGTGGGCCAGCCAATCAGGAGGCGGGGAAGTGTTGGGGAAGGTTGAGCGGCTGCCAGTAGGAGGCAGAGGGGGAGTGGTGATGGGGTGTTGTCATGGAAACAGGGCAGTGAGTTCGGTTCGGGCTCATGTGAGAGCAGCATGTTAATGATATTATATAGATGCTGGTCGGTGATCCATCCCTTTAATTATATTTACCTGAAACCAAGAAATTCCCAATGAATAGAAGCCTAAGTTCATCTGTTTGTGGGAAAGTTGGGTGATTACTGATATGGCCGGCTCTACAACCTTCCCAGAGGTAGTCAAGACATGATGTACCTCCATTGTGATACATTACGAGTAGTTCAAGGAGCGTTTCAAGGGGTTGTCTGGGCTGCACATACTGAGGACCTATCCTCAGGATCAGATTGATCGGAGTCCAGACGTTCTGCACAGGCGCAGCATCGAAAACCATACAGTGCAGAAGATTCTGTTCACTGTATTGTAGGTGTGCTCAGGGGCGGACTAGGAACTTAAAGTGGCCCTGGAAAAAATACTAAAAGTGGTCCCGTTTTGTAGTCTGGTCTAGATTGATGGAAGGCAGGGCCAGCAGATGGCCCTCTTTTACACTAAGCCACCCCTCTTACTCTGCCCAGTGGCAATCTACACGCCCAATTTTACCCAGTCCCCTTTGTGCCTCCACACAGTAATCATGTCCCCTTAGTGCCCCTACACTGTAGTTATACTCTCTTTGTGCATCACCACACAGTTAGAATGCTCTGTAAGTGTCCCTACAGTCATGTCCCTATAGGGGCACTTAGAGTAGTGCTGTCTCTGTAGTGTTAAAGGGGTTTCCAGAGATGTTAATACTGAAGACCTATCCTTTTGATAGGTCTTCTGGTCTGACACCGTGACCCCCATGATCAGCTGTTCGAGAAGACAGTGGTGCTCACAGTAGCGCTGCAGCCTCCTCGCTGCTTTGCCTAGGCCATGTGATGCCTCGTTCATCGGTCACATGGCCTAGGCACAGCTTAGCCCCATAGAAATAAATGGGGTTGAGCTGTGATACCAAGCACAGCCACTATACAATGTACGGCGCTGTACTTGGTGAGCACGGAGAAGGCTACGGCACTCACAGGAGCACTGGTGCCTTTTCAAACAGCTGCTTGTCAGGGGTTTCGGGTGTCGATCAGATACTGATGATCTGTAAGTAATACTCGCCTAGCTCTGTTCTCCTGATGAACAGAGCACATCATACTCTCCCCAGGAGCAGGTGCAATGCAGTGATGTCATCACGCTTGCAGAGCTGAGCAGGAGAGCGCACAGGCTGGGGGAGGATCCTGCAGAGGCGGAATGGGATCTGAAACTGCCCTGCAATAAAAAAAAATAAAATTGACCTCAAGTTGTAGGCGAGTCTAAATTGACAGAAGATGGGGCAAGAGTCAACACAATCCATAAGTAGGCAGGGACAACAAAAGTAGGCAGGACCAGCAATACCACCCCAGCAATACTGCCCCAGCAAAACAAAAAACCACAGTGCGGCATAAAATACTAACTTATCACCATACTGATGGGGGTCACACAGATGTATTCAGGAGGGTATCTGTGGCCGCTAGCCAGGTGCATAAGTATCTGATGCTTCTAGCATTAAAGGTGTTGTCTGGGTTCAGAGCTGAACCTGGACATATCCTCTTCATCACCCAGGCAGCCCCTCTGGAATGAGCATCGGAGCAAGGGCTTTTTCATTAATGATCCGGTGACGTATCGGGTCTCTTCTCGGCAGAGGCTTCTGCCTAGCAGTGTTCCTGGTGATATCACCGGCACTAATGGGCAGTCTTTAGTGATGCCCTAGCCTATAAAATGGGTGCCCCCATGGGCATTAGCCCACAGGGAAGTTTCCCTTTAGGCATACCTCCCAACTTTGGAAATGGATAAAGAGGGAGAAATTGTTTCGCCACTAGGCCACTCCTCTAGCTCCGCCCAAAACATAACTATACACCTAATCCCACTCAGTCCCCTTAATGCCCAACATAGTAATTATTCCCCAGTTATGTGCCCCCAGTAATATGCCCTATTATGTGCCCCCAGTAATATGCCCTATTATGTGCCCCCAGTAATATGCCCTGTTATGTGCCCCCAGTAATATGCCCTGTTATGTGCCCCCCCAGTAATATGCCCACATTGTGCCCCCAGTAATATGCCCACATTGTGCCCCCCTGTAATATGCCCACATTGTGCCCCAATGTAATACTCCACATTGTGCTCCCCAGTAATGTTGTGCTCCCACTAATGTGCTCAAATTGTGCTTCCCAGTTTATGCTGTGCCCCCAGTAATATGCCCACATTGTGCTCTGCAGTTTATGTTGTGCCCCCAGTAATATGCCCACATTTGTGTTCCCCAGTAATGTTGTGCCCCAGTAACATGTCCACATTGTGCCCCCAGTAATATATTGTCCCCCAGTAATATGCCCACATTGTGCTCTGCAGTTTATGTTGTGCCCCCAGTAATATGCCCACATTGTGCTCTGCAGTTTATGTTGTGCCCCCAGTTATATCCACATTGTGCTCTGCAGTTTATGTTGTGCCCCCCTGTAAAAAGCCCACATTGTGCTCCCCAGTAATGTTGTGCTCCCACTAATGTGCCCACATTCTGCTCCCCAGTTTATGCTGTGCCCCTAGTAATATGCCCACATTATGCTCTGCAGTTTATGTTGTGCCTCCAGTAATATATCCACATTTGTGCTCCAGAGTAATGTTGTGCCTCCAGTAACATGTCCACATTGTGCCCCCAGTAATATATTGTCCCCCAGTAATAAGCCCACCTTGTGCCATTCACAGAAAGTTGAAAAAAATAAACACCATAATACTTACCTTCTTCCTAGCAGCATCACCAGCAGGACATCTTCTTCTCTAGTCTGGAGGGGGCGGGGCCGTCCTCCCAGACCGAAGGTGTGGAGAGCCGCCTGGAGGTACGGAGAGCCTGCAGGGAGGATGGGAGGGAGAATGGGTGAAGCAGCGAGCCGATGCTGGCTCTCTGCTTCATCACCATTCAGGCAACTGTCTCTGCGTCCTATGGGCGCAGGGACAGCTGCCAGAAACCGGGACATACCTCCCCCGTAGGGTTGCAGCGGTAACCGGTTCCACGGTATACCACGCTAATGAAATGCACGGTTATCAAACCGTGGGCATTTGCTTATTACCGGTAAATGGCGACAAGACTTTTTAGTCTTGTCGCCATTTGCGCCTGGACCCGACCGCATCACTGATACTAGGCTGCGCTACTGCGCAGCCTAGTATCAGAGGACATGGAGAAGATAAAATTAAAAAAATCACTTACCCGTCCGGCGCTCCTCCTCTTTTCCGGGTTGCGCTGTACTGTCCTGACCGCGTACAGCGTCAGGACGTAGTGCGCGCACTCTGACCTGACGCTGCACGCTGTCAGGTGACAGTGCAGCTACGGGAGACTAAGGAGCGCTGGACACCGGAGAGGAGCCGCAGCGCAGGAAAAGTAAGTGATTTTTTTTATTTTATTCAGATGGTGGGCTGAAGGGGCCACAGTGGGCTGATGGGGGCACAGTGGGCCGATTTGAGGTCTGAAGGGGGCACTGGGGCTGATCTGAGGTCTGAAGGGGGCACTGGGGCCAATCTGAGGTCTGAAGGGGGCACTGGGGCCAATCTGAGGTCTGAAGGGGGCACTGGGGCCAATCTGAGGTCTGAAGGGGGCACTGGGGCCAATCTGAGGTCTGAAGGGGGCACTGGGGCCAATCTGAGGTCTGAAGGGGGCACTGGGGCCAATCTGAGGTCTGAAGGGGGCACTGGGGCCAATCTGAGGTCTGAAGGGGGCACTGGGGCCAATCTGAGGTCTGAAGGGGGCACTGGGGCCAATCTGAGGTCTGAAGGGGGCACTGGGCCAATCTGAGGTCTGAAGGGGGCACTGGGGCCAATCTGAGGTCTGAAGGGGGCACTGGGGCCAATCTGAGGTCTGAAGGGGGCACTGGGGCCAATCTGAGGTCTGAAGGGGGCACTGGGGCCAATCTGAGGTCTGAAGGGGGCACTGTGGGCTGATCTGAGGTCTGAAGGGGGCACTGGGCCGATCTGAGGTCTGAAGGGGGCACTGGGGCTGATCTGAGGTCGAGGATTAGTGTATCTTTTAATAATATATGTAACAAACGGTGATACCATGATAACCGTAATACCGCGGTATTTACTGAGACGGTTATCATACCGTGAAAATTTCATACCGTTGCAACCCTACTCCCCCGTACTGGGACAGCGGGACTGCCACTGTAATCCGGGACAGTCCCGCTGGATCCAGGACGGTTGGGAGGTATACTTTAGGTAGGGGCAGATTGGCAATAGACCCTACAGGGAAATTTCCCAGTGGCCTATGCCCCAGGGGACACCCAAGTCCTCTCTGCCGCTGACCGGGTACGCTGTGAGAATCAGGTACCCAGCCAGCGACTGCACATGCCCTCTGAATTCAACTGCTGTCCCCCTGCTCCATATGTTAATCAAAGACAACAGGAGGACAGAAGATGGCCACCACAGAGGGACAGCTTTTGGGGCAATATATTGTGCTACACCGTGTTATTTGGTTCTGTTGGGATGGTATTTTGCCCTGTGGTATTGTTGATCCTGTCTACTTGTGTTGCCCCGCCTTCTGTTAATTTAGACCTGCCTACAAAATAGGGCCACTTTTCAATTTTTTTTCCAGGGCCACTTTAAGTTCCCAGTCCGCCCCTGCCTGTAGGGTATATGGCCAGTCCACCCCTGGGATTCTGCACAGTGCCACTCACATGCACAGCAACATAGGTCCATTCAGATGAATTGCACAGGAAGGGAGTGGTGCTGTGCAGGGAAAAACTGTGGCGCCTTCATTATGAGGATCATTAGGGATGGCTGCCATTGAACTCTCAATGATCAGAAAGTAATAGCATGCCCTAGCAATATGTTAGCACTCCCTCTGGTGGGGTGACAAGGGCATAGCACTTACAAGGGCATAGCACAGTTATGCCCAGCATGCCCAGAAATTGACCTGAACCTCAACTATTCTTAATGACGTAGTCCAAGACTTGGAATCCTCACATGCTTATATAACATCTTACTTCTTACACCAGATACCCTTAAAGCTTTGATGTTCCAGACCCCATACTTCCCTGACCTGATACCTGCCCAACACAACACTTACATGTGTTACATTGTGTAGAGTACTGCAGTGCTGCAGTCACAATTCTGTAGACCGTAGAGCTGAAGTCTTGGGTGGTTCAGAGTCTACACAGATCTTCCATGGGTGATTTTTATTCTGGGAAGTGTTATCTTTACACTGGGAACCCACATAAATTGGGCTGATCTGCAGTACCAGACTCAGACTGTGGAGAAGAGTGGCACTGTGTCTGGAGGAACAAAGCCTCTTTTTTCAAATCTTATACAACCGTTTAATTAGAAATATGCTGTCCCTTTGTGTCCCCAAAACTGTGGTTTATAATTGTGGAAAGAGACAGCTCCAGCTCATCATGCCCTTTGGCTGAGGACAGTGGGGGTCACAGAGATCGGACCACTACCTCTTGTACTGTCTATTCTCATAGTAAGTTCCCATTGACTGGAAATATTGCTAAGATCAGTGTGATTGTGTAGTGTCTATGGACACTTGTTAGTCAGACATAGGACGTTGCACTGCCATTTCCTTCCATTACTATCCTACAGCAGCACAATCACATATGGTTTTTAAGGTCCTTTTACACAGACTGATCATCTGGCAGATTATCGGGGATGAGCGTTTGTACAGATGCTTATTTCCAATAATCTGCTTGTGTGAAAGGTGTCGGCGGTCACCTGATGAACAAACAAACATTCGTTCATTAGGTGAATGTCGTTCTGCCAGCATAAAAAATCATCGTTCCTGTGCAGCAGATGGTCCTGTCGAAACAATGAGCTACTGCCCAGGAATAATTCTTTTCTATAGGGACAAGAAGTCGCTATATCAATTGCTTGTCTCCATACAGCGGAGTCTGTCAGTACAAGAATCGGAACGTGTACCAGATAAAACTTGTCATAAGGCAAAGGACTCTGAGCCAATAAGGCAATGTAGTAGAGCATCCCTTGTAAATATCCTTTTAGTCCATATGCAGAGGATGGGAGTGGTAGTGGCCGTGATAAAGTGTTGCGTCACAGTGTACTCCCTTAGGCCTGTTTCACGCGACAGTATATTTTGCGGGCTCCGCTCCGCATTTTTTGCGGATAGATTCCTTTCTATGGGTTCACAAAAAATACTGACAGCACACTTTGTGCTGTTCGTATCTGTATGCCTGTTCCATAGCCTGCAAAAAAAAATAGAACATGTCCTATTCTTGTCCGTTTTGCGGACAAGGATAGGCATTGTTACAATGGATCCGCAAAAAAAAACGGATGCCATACGGACGTCATCCGTGTTTTTTTTGTGGATCCGCAATTTGCGGACCGCAAAACACAACGTTCGTGTGAAACTAGCCTTAGGCTGTTGCTCCCTGGGGATCAGTGCAGTGGAAATAAAGTTTGAAGAATGAAGCCAGATATAAAGGGATAACAGTCTCTTTTTACTTGATACAAAGTATAACTTGCGGAACATCCAGTAACAGCAATTTTAAAGTGCAGTTTCTGGCACCAGGAAGTATTAAAGGGAACCTGTCATCTCCGAAACACCCCCAGAACTAGAGTAAACGTTGTATAGTGTAAGTGATGCTGAATCCGAATATGTAAGTTTTATCTTCATACTCACTTCTATTCCGACGCTGTGCTCCCACAAACCTGCAGTAAAATACATTGAGAGGACTCTTCTTTGAGTCCTCTCCATTATATGAGTGAGCACTGGAGTCCAATAAGTGCATTTTACTGCAGGTTTGTGGGAGCACAGCGTCGGAGTGTAAGTGAGTATGAAGATAAAAATTACATATTTGGATTCAGCATCACTTACACTATAAAACGCTTACTCTAGTTCAGGGGGTGTTTCGCAGATGACAGGTTCCCTTTAAGGATGGTTAGACGGCTGCAACTTAGCACTTGTGGATGTAGATGTCCACTATCAAATTTTAGCTTTAACTGGCCTTGTAGTAGTCTTGGGTGATGGGTGTCAGAGCTATAGTCCCTCACCTTACAGCAGTGTCTAGAATGCAGTTTTCAGCTGTTTACTGTCTTGGCTCTCAAGTATGTTCTTGAGGCAGAATAATGTTGATCTCTCTGGAGACCCGCTTCCTCTCCTCTGTGTCTGCACAGGACTGCCCCTCTTGGCAGGAAGCAGTACCTGCTCACTTTTACTAAGAGGAGAACAGGGTGGTTAGCGGTGTATGCATGAAACTACTCTGGCTGATGCCCCATGCCAGTGCACTTATCACAGCTCTGTTATCACTGCTACTTTCACTCTGCTGTATGTTACCTACCATTCTCTGGTAGATGTCTGTGTTCTGGCTATGTTGTGGACACCCCTAGAGTTCTCATGCTATGGGTATGTTTTCTTATCAGATGGCTGGCTCTTGTGGATGCTTCAGGAAGAGGTCTAGGAAATCCAGACAGTGCAGGAAATGCCAGCAGCCTTTACCAGAAGACTGAGCTTCTCATGTGTGCACTACCTGTCCATCACATAGACTTTATTCACAGCATAATGAAACCAGGGAATTTTATGTCTTTGTTTTAAAATTGTTTACCTATGGGTCTGCAGCCTCTCAATTCTGACCAGGCCCAACTCTGCCTAAAGGAAGAAGCTAAGCAGAGTTGAGCTGGGTTCTGGTCTGTATCAGAGACCCATGCCTGCACTCTTGAGAAAGTAAAAATGTCATGCTGTGCTTAAATGTCAGAAAATCATCTGCTTGTTCCTTTTCTGTGCAAGTGTATACTCTGTCAGATCTTCTGCGTCAGACCCTGAAGATTGCTATATCACTCTCAAAGACATACCACAGAAACGGGCAAAAATGTGCAGAATAAGATTAAATGGGAGAGACTTTTCTTATTCCTGAAAACCAACGAGATAGATTTTCCTAGTCATCCAGTACTGGATAAATGACTGAAACAAGCAAATTAGATGAAAATTCTCTGAAGTGTGGGATGCTTTCCCCAAAAACGTATTTGGCAGAGGCAAGACAATCCAAAAAATCTATGTTCTCCTCAGGGTGTGTTCACCCTCTGGATGCCTTTTTCCTCAACACAGACACGAATCCAGTTTTTCTTCACCTCCTCCAGATATGTTTATAAAAGGCAGTATTAGCAGCGTATCATCTTCAGAGAAAGGGAAAGCTTCCTCGTGAATAGGAAATTGAAAATAGAGACTTTTTGATCACTCATGGTATTTTGGAGAAAGACTATTTTCTGACCTTAATTAATCTCACAGGTATCTACCTGCACATCCTCATATTATCCAGGTACAGGAAGTTTCTCGGAATCACAGTATACACAAACAATTTGCTTGCCTGTTATTACCAAGACCACAGTAATTCCAACAGGGTCTCCAAGGATGCAAGGTATGGATGTTATCCCATACCTTGACGATTGTCAGGTAAAGGTGTTCTCCAAACAACAGCTTATTATGGATCTACCCGAAATCATCAGGTAACAATAAAGTTGTCATCAGAAAGGAGAGACACAATCCTGAAGGGGGTGAGTCACCATTTTTCTAACTCCACTGAACAAGAAGCCAACTGTTGTGAAGGAACGCTTCCTTCCTGACAATTGGCTGCTGTATTGCCCCATGTAAACCCATCTTAAGGACTGTATTATACTGACAGATTATCTGACAGATTTTATGACCAATCATTGGTCAGATGACCATCGAAACAGCTAAAAAGACAGAGTGATCAACAAAGTGTTAACAGCGCTGTCAGTGAAGAAAGTAACACCCCAAGTACTGAAGCTGCATTTATTATTAATTCAAGTACATCAAACCATGCATAATGCATAGACTCTGTAGCAACTAGTCATATGGCAAATGACAGAAACTTCTTCTCTAACTTTGACCAAAGTAAAAAAGTGATCCTAGCTAATGGTCAGTACATGACTTCAGAAGGAGTAGGAGATGGCTACATTAATTATCAGTTCTCCCCAACACAAAGCAGTAGGATTCTAGTAAAGGATGTGCTATATGTCCCAAGTCTTGAAAGTAATTTCTTGTCTGTGAAGAAACTCACGGGACAGGGCAACGTAGTCACATTTAAGAATGACCGCTGCATCATCTCAAAACAAGAAACACTTGTAGAAGTAAAAATTACGGATGGACCATGTCAACTAAAATGCAGAGAAAGTGTGTGTACTGCCAAACAAGAGCAGCACAAGGATTGTGTTCACGTATTGCAAAGACATCTTGCACATAGAGACCCAGAAGCAATAAGATAGCTAGTTCGAGACCAGCTTCCTGAAGGTGTTAAAATAGATCAATGCAATCAGATGATGAAAATGTTTAAGCTGCCTTAAAGGGAAAATGTCCAGAAAAACATTCCCTAAAAATAGTGCCACTTTTATTGATTATTCAAGGTATACCATTGTTTGTTTGCTACACAGAAAAAATGAAGTTCCAGAGAAACTTGAAGAATATCTCTCTGAAGAAATTAACACGTTTGGCAAAAAGCCAAAGACATACAGACAATGGAACTGAATATAGAAGTGAGAAGACACAAACCATTTTAAAGAGAAATGGAATCTTATTCCAGACTACTGTACCATACAATCCCGAACAAAACTGTGCTGTAGAAAGAAAGAATTGAACTCTCTGTGAAAGCAGAAGTATGTTGTTTGATGCAGATCTACCAACAATATATTGGGCTGGAACAATCATGACAGCTTGTTATATTCAAAATAGACTAAGTAAAGCTACTGAGAAAAATCCATATGAACAGTGGAACAAGAAGAAGCCCTACACCACATAAGAATATTTGGAAGTAAGGCATTTGCATATGTTCCCAAAGAAAAACACACCAAATGGGAATCCTATGCCAACGAAGATATCCTGGTCCGCTACAATGAATTTCAAAAAGGTTACAGAATCCTTCACCCAGAGACCAACAAGATAAAAATAAGTAGAGATGTGATTGATGAGAGTCATGTGTCATTTAAGTTTCACAATGTCACACCTATCGTTGATCCTAAACAAGAACAACTTCAATCACAATCTAAAGGCAACCAGAAAGAACACATATAAATCTGGTTTGTGTCTTCAACTGAACAAACAACAGAAGTACCAGATCAACCTCAAGTCAGATCAACTAGATCAAACAAAGATATCCCGGCTCACCTGTTATCTTACATGTCTTAGATCTTACAAGACACTTCTGGAGTCAGAGCCACAGTCATGGGAAGAGATGCAACAATTACTGTACCTACACATGAAAGACAGAAATGGATTAAAGCTGCTGATGAGGAAATGGAATCCCTTCCCTTCAAACATGGAAACTAACCGAGTTTGAGACCAGCTTGCTGAAGGTGTTAAAATAGATCAATGCAATCAGATGATGAAAATGTATAAGCTGCCTTAAAGGGAAAATGTCCAGAAAAACATTCCCTAAAAATTATGCCACGAGATCAGAGCAGCCACTTGACTTGATACACATAAGGCAAGAAACCAATCATATGTAAATGGGTTTTCAAGACCAAGTGTGATTCTGAAGGTAATGCTCACAGATTTAAAGCAAGATTAGTTGCAAAAGAATATTTACAAAAATATGGTGAAGATTATGATGCCACGTTTTCTCCAGTTTCCAAGCAGACCACATTTAGGACAAAATGACCATTAGACATCAAAACGGCATTTCTGAATGGTGACATTGAAGAAGAGTTTTATATGACTCAACCTGAAGGTTATGTCACCAAGGGTAAGGAGAATCTTGTTTGTAAGTTACAAAAATCTGTATATGGCCCCAACGAATCAGCAAGAGCATGGAATACCAAAATGAACAAAGTTCTGTTTTGGAAGAAGGATTTAAAAAAGGTCAAGCAGATCCATGTTTATACACAAGATGTGTGGATGGAAAATGGATGTACATTCTTCTGTATGTGGATGACATGATTATAGCTCATCAAGATAAGAAAGATATCACAAAATATATAAAATTCTCAATCAACATTTTGAAACAAAGGCTCTTGGTAAATATATTATCTAGGATTTCAGATCCAAAGAGAAGAAGATGGAAGCTTTCTTCTTAGTCAAAGTGCTACTTGCATGGTCTGTCCTAAATAACGGTGCACAACTGGACAGCGGTCCCTAACTTAACTTAAGTGCAGGGTCTTAAGGGAAGGGAACAATGGGAGACAAACACCAGACAAAGACAGATCAAACATTTGTGAAAACTTTACCAGGCCGGGGTCAGATACCGAGAAGACAATCAATCCTAAACAGAAGCAAAAACCGGAACCAAGGAAAGCCAAAGTCAAAAGCCAGGAGGTCATGTCAGTCACAAAAGGGTCAAGCAGTGTCAGAGTCGAAATACGAGAGGCGAGGTCAAATCCAGGTGATAAGCAATATAACAAATTCTCTTCAATATATTTATTAATGATATTGTAGAAGGTTTGCATAGTAAAATATCAATTTTTGTAGATGACACTAAACTGTGTAAAGTAATTGACACAGAGGAGGACAGTGCACTGCTGCAGGATCTGGATAGACTGGAGGCTTGGTCAGAAAAGTGGCAGATGAGGTTTAACACTGACAAATGTAAGGTTATGCATATGGGAAGGAATAATGCAAGTCACCAGTACATACTAAATGGTAAAGCACTGGGTAACTCTGACATGGAAAAGGACCTAGGAATTTTAGTGAACAGTAAACTAAGCTGTAGAAGCCAGTGCCAGACAGCTGCTGCCAAGGCCAATAAGATAATGGGTTGCATCAAAAGGGGCATAGATGCCCATGATGAGAACATAGTCCTGCCACTTTACAAATCACTAGTCAGACCACACATGGAGTACTGTGTACAGTTCTGGGCTCCTGTGAACAAGGCAGACATAGCAGAGCTGGAGAGGGTTCAGAGGAGGGCAACTAAAGTAATAACTGGAATGGGTGGACTACAGTACCCAGAAAGAAAAAAGACGACTGAGGGGAGATCTAATAACTATGTATAAATATATCAGGGGTCAGTACAGAGATCTCTCCCATCATCTATTTATCCCGAGGACTGTGACTGTGACGAGGGGACATCCTCTGCGTCTGGAGGAAAGAAGGTTTGTACATAAACATAGAAGAGGATTCTTTATGGTAAGAGCAGTGAGACTATGAAACTCTCTGCCTGAGGAGGTGGTGATGGTAAGTTCACTAAAAGAGTTCAAGAAGGGCCTGGATGTATTTCTGGAGGGTATTACAGGTTATAGTTACTAGAGAGGGGTCGTTGATCCAGGGAGGTATTCTAATTGCCTGATTGGAGTCGGGAAGGAATTTTTCCCCCTAAAGTGAGGAAAATTGGCTTCTACCTCACAGGGTTTTTTTTGCCTTCCTCTGGATCAACTTGTAGGAAAACAGGCCGAACTGGATGGACAGATGTCTTTTTTCGGCCTTACAAACTATGTTACTATGTTACTATGTAGTGTGGTAACTCCAAAGAACACCAATCACAGGCAACCTATGGCCAGTAGGTTGCCTGTTTAAATAGGCAGACTGATGGGTCACGTGACGTGGCCAGCATCACGTTACCCAGGTCATGTGCAGTCTAAAATATTGAGCGCTGGCTAACCAAGATCGGCACTCAACTCTTACCCCTGCTGGTTGCCAGGGGCATGGGGACGCCGGCCACACTGAGGAGAACGCGTGCCGTCGGCTCCTATGGATAAACACCTTTAGCATCTGACTGTAACAGGGAGCCGGCAGTGCGGTCCCTCCATGCAGCGACGCCGGCGTCCCTGTGAAGCAATGGAGATAGGAGCCGGCGTCGCTGCATGGCGGGAGCGCGCTGCCGGCTCCCTGTTACAGTCAGATGCTAAAGGTGTTTCTACTCCAATGGATCCATCCTACTTGAAATTAGCAGGAGAAGATCATCTGTTACCTGAGAAAGTTACAGACAAGCAGTGGGGGCACTATTGTATGTGGCAAACGCGACTCGTTGGAATTCTCTGCAGAAACATAGGCAAACCACGTCAAAGAGACTGCACTGTTTAGAGAGTTGTTAGATATCTGAAAGTAACTCTAATACAAGTTTGAAAAACTCAAGCCAGCTATGGGACTAACAGGATAGTTATATTCAAATGTTGTGCAGTTATTTCTGAATAAAACCCTGTTGTTCCTCGTGCTATTCCTGATGGAAACCTGATTAATAAGCTGCCAACAAAAAGGGTTTAGTTTGTTTAAAAAAAGGGTGTGTCTGGAAGCACCCCCTTCAACTTCTAGAGATCTCCCCTAAAAAGTTGTGACGCATGAATTATATATGCAGTGTTGAGCTCAATCCTGCCCCCACAAAAAGAATACAAAACTAAAAAAGTTCCCTTTAAGCCTATCTACACAGCTATATTATTGCTCCAGTGGGAGGGTGGGATCCGGACACATTTCACATGTCCTTATGGTGCAGAAATAAGGCAGTCAGACGTAGAAAACATTTCTTGTGCAGCAAAACACTGTATCAAATATACCTGTATATATGTAATATATGCAGTACACACATGTATATATGTAATATATAGGAGGGCACTACACTTTTGGAAGTGTATATTACAGTCTCTCATAGGAGGGCACATAGCTAAGTGACTGCAGTCTCTTAAAGGGCATGTCACTCTTGCACCATTTCACTCACCCAGAGGCTCACATGCTTAGTGCGTCTTCCAGAGAGGCACTTTCTCTTTAAAGGGGTTCTGCCATGATTGATGTAAAAAATGATAATAGACATCATATAGTACATGATAATACCTTTTTTTTTAAAAAAAATGCTAGAACCAGCCCTGTGCCTCACATGGATCCAGAGATTTCCACATTCACTGCTCCAGTTACTCTGGTAGATTATACTCAACCTGGCAGCTCAGGGGAGGTGTCCTTTCTGCTGGAGCTCTCTCCCGCTAACTGCCACAGCTTTTAAGAGAACATATGACTGGTGGCAGTTGAAAATTTAAACTGAGCAAGTTTGACTAACTCATTGAGACGGATAAAAAATATGTGCAAACAGCAGGTAGCACTATACAGATACATTTTATTGTATTCAATGTATATTGAATTTTATTGGTAACCCTTGAGGTGTTCCACAAGAATTGATGGAAAATGAACGTGAAATTTCAAAAAAAAATTTTGTAGATTTTTTATGTTAATTAGTGATGATCGAGCACCCCGATGCTCGGGTGCTCTGGACGAACACTAGGTGCTGCTCGAGTGCTCAACCGAGTACAATGGAAGTCTATGGGAGAAGACCAGGCACCCCCTGCTCTGCAGAGGGGAGGGTGTCTGATTGATAGGGAAACGTGAGAAAATGGTGGAAACACCACTGAAATGGTTAGGGAACAGCATGGGGAGGATGCATCTTGGACTCCAAAGTCGCTGATATTCACGATGATGTCCGACTATTATGCCACTTTTATGGAATGACAAAAATACCCCCCCAAAACCCAAGATAACATCGATTTTACAGGAAATATTGTTAGGAACCATATATTTACTTGTACGTTAAGCGCAAGTGCTGCTAAAAATTACACGGATGAGGCACTTCGATACAACCGGTATATCACATAAAGGAGGGCCTCATTCACATCGTGGTATAATTGTGGGACTCCTACACTCATAAAGCCTATGCACAAAGTGAAGGGGCTGCCAAAAATTACAAGGAACAGGCACTCTAATACCCACTTTATTACACATAAAGGAGTGCATCAGACACACCCTTGAAAAATGCGGAATGATGGCCTGCAGCTGATACTCAAAAACAATAGGGGTGACGTGCTGATGCTGAGCTGACTGTGTCAAAATTATGGGTGACATGCAGCAGAGCTGACCGTGTAGAAAATTATGGTTTACATGCAGCAGAGCTGAACATGTAAAAAATTATGGTTGACACTGTACCACATAAAAGGTTAGTATATAAAATGAGAATGCTTGGCCTGGGAGAAAATGTCTGTATGTGGGTAAGTAACTGGCTCAGTGATAGAAAACAGAGGGTGGTTATTAACATATTCAGATTGGGTCACTGTCACTAGTGGGGTACCACAGGGGTCAGTATTGGGCCCTATTCTCTTCAATATATTTATTAATGATCTTGTAGAAGGCTTGCACAGTAAAATATCAATTTTTGCAGATGACACTAAACTGTGTAAAGTAATTAACACAGAAGAGGACAGTACACTGCTACAGCAGGATCTGGATAGACTGGAGGCTTGGGCAGAGAAGTGGCAGATGAGGTTTAACACTGACAAATGTAAGGTTACGCATATGGGAAGGAATAATGCAAGTCACCAGTACATACTAAATGGTAAAATATTGGGTAACTCTGACATGGAAAAGGACCTAGGAATTTTAGTGAACAGCAAACTAAGCTGTAGAAACCAGTGTCAGACAGCTGCTGCCAAAGCCAATAAGATAATGGGTTGCATCAAAAGAGGCATAGATGCCCATGATGAGAACATAGTCCTGCCACTTTACAAATCACTAGTCAGACCACACATGGAGTACAGTTCATAGCAGAGCCGGAGAGGGTTCAGAGGAGGGCAACTAAAGTAATAACTGGAATGGGTGGACTACAGTGTCCAGAAAGATTATCAAAATTAGGGTTATTCACTTTAGAAAAAAGACGACTGAGGGGAGATCTAATAACTATGTATAAATATATCAGAGGTCAGTACAGAGATCTCTCCCATCATCTATTTATCCCCAGGACTGTGACGAGGGGACATCCTCTGCGTCTGGAGGAAAGAAGGTTTGTACACAAACATAGAAGAGGATTCTTTACGTTAAGAGCAGTGAGACTATAGAACTCTCTGCCTGAGGAGGTGGTGATGGTAAGTTCACTAAAAGAGTTCAAGAGGGGCCTGGATGTATTTCTGGAGTGTAATAATATTACAGGTTATAGTTACTAGAGATGGGTCGTTGATCCAGGGAGTAATTCTGATTGCCTGATTGGAGAAGGGAAGGAATTTTTTTTCCTAAAGTGGGAAAAATTGGCTTCTACCTCACAGGGTTTTTTTGCCTTCCTCTGGATCAACTTGTAGGAAAACAGGCCGAACTGGATGGACAGATGTCTTTTCTTGGCCATATAAACTATGTTACTATGTTACATGCAGCAGATCTGAACGTGTTAAAAATTATGGTTGACATGCAGCAGAGCTGAACGTGTTAAAATTATGGTTGACATGCAGCAGAGCTGACCGTGTAAAAAAATTATGGTTGACATGCAGCAGAGCTGAACATGTTAAAAATTATGGTTGACATGCAGCAGAGCAGAATGTGTTAAAAATTATGGTTGACATGCAGCAGAGCTGACCGTGTAAAAAAATTATGGGTGACATGCTGCTGCTGAGCTGACCATCGAAAAAATTATGGTTGACATGCTGCTGCTGAACTGACCGTTGAAAAAATTGTGGGTGACATGCTGCTGCTGCGCTGACCATCGAAAAAATTATGGTTAAGGTACAGAGGGATCGCTGAGGACGTTGACACAGTCAGCTAGGTACTCCTTCACCATCTTCCAAAACTTTTCCCTCCTTGTAACACTATGGAACTTATCAGAGACTTTTCAACATGCAGAGCATCCGCCTTTATTGTGAGAAGTGAGCTTTTTAGCACACAGAAGTGGGATGGTTATGCTGATAATTGCATTATCGCCGCTCACCATCTGTGTAGATTCATCACCATCTGTGTAGGTCAGACATCATTGCCCACTCGTCGCTTGTGAAGAGCGGAAGCTGACTGGAGAGGCGCCAACCATGTTGCAGCTGGTATTCCACCGCAATCCTTGGCGTGGGTAGCACCTATGCCATCCAGGTACGACTCACTCCCAGCCTCCACAACATTCACCCAGTGTGCTGTCAGGGAAATGTAGCGTCCCTGGCCAGACACGCTTGTCCATGTGTCAGTTGTTAAGTGGACCTTCCCAGTAACTGCATTGGTCAGGGAACGGGTTATATTTCTGGACACTTACTGGTGTAAGGCGGGGACGGCACACCGGGAAAAATAGTGGCGGTTGGGGACTGCGTAACGAGGGACAGCCGCCGCCATCAGGCTGCGAAAAGCCTCGGTGTCCACCAGCCTAAACGGCAACATTTCCAGGGCCAGCAATTTGGAAAGTTGCGCGTTTAGTGCTATGGCCTGTGGGTGGGTGGCAGGGTATTTGCGCTTGCGTTCAAATGCCTGGGGTAAGGACATTTGAACACTGCGCTGGGACACTGTAGTGGACGTGCTGGCTGATGGTTCTTGCGACAGTCCAGGTGCAGGGCGGGAGGAATCTGGGCCTGCGTCTTGGACAGCAGGTAACAGAGGGGAAGAGGAGGCAGTGGTTTGACCTGCAGACACATATCGTGGACCCAGGCATTCGGCTCACCTTTTAGGGTGCTTTGCTGACATGTGGCAGATCATGCTGGTGGTGTTCAGGTTGCTGGTGTTTATGCCCCTGCTCATCTTGGTACGGCAGGTTGCAAATTACAATCCGTTTATCGTCAGCACTTTCCTCAAAAAAACGCCAAACTGCAGAACACCTAACCCTTGGCAAGGGAGCTTTCTGCAAGGGGCTGCTCTGGGGAACAGTTGTGGGCCTGGTTGGCGTGGCCTGCCTTCTCCCTTTCGCCACCCCACTGCCTCTTCCAGTCTGTTCCACTGCTGCACATCCCTCCCCCTCTGTACTGCTGTCCTCGCTCGGCTTGCCACCTTTCCAAGTTGGGTCAGCGATTTCATCGTCCATCGACCACCTCCTCTTCCACTTCCTCACTCTGTTCCTCCTCCTGACATGCTGAGCTAACAAGAACCTTATTTAACTGCGTCTCATCCTCATCAACAACCTCTTGAGGCACTAGTTGCCCTTGACTTATTGGCAACTGTGTCTCATCATCATCATGCACCTCGTGAGACGCTACTTGCCGTTCCCCACCGTCATCTTCTTCAGACTGTGTTTGCTCAATAGGTTGGGAATCAGGGCACAATATCTCCTCATGTCCCACTTCAAGTGGCCTTGGCAAGAGGCCCAAGCCAAGGAACGGTGATAAAAAAAGCTCCTTGGAATATCCGAATGTGGGATTAGTTCTTTGCCCAGACTCTGCATGGTGGGAGGAAGGAGGATCAGGGTGAGGATGCGGTTGCCCAGACTCTTGGCTTCTGAGACTGGACTTTGTGAAAGAGAGGGTGGTGCTTAACTGACTGGAAGCATTATCAGCTGAAATCCAACCGACTACCTGCTCGCACTGGTGTGGCGACAAGAGTTGTGTCTTGCGCCGCCCTGCAAACTGTGACATGAAGCTAGGAGTTTGGATGACTTTGTTTTTTGAGCTCTGCCAGCAGGCACAGTTTCACCGTGCCCTAAGCCATGGCCTCTGCGTTCACCATCAGCAGCACCCCCACTTCCCCATCCCTTACTGCTCGCCTTGCGCATATTATATAGTATATATGCAACTTTGTCACAAGTACAGTACTGCAGATTTTTATTAAGTGTAAGATCAGAAAAATTTCACTGAATGTCAAATATTTAGAATGCGCAAACGTTATAGAGCATATATAATGAAGACTCCGAACTTTGTTAGTAGATGCAAGGTTAGTATTTTTATTTTGCGACAAAAATCACTCAGTAGTGACGTTTCGGCTCAGGTCTTGAGCCTTCTTCAGACTGTGACAGTAAAAGACATACGTTGACATTGTATTAGTATACAGAGAAATACATGGGACATGGTTAAATACTTAATAACAGATTTCCCAGATCCTATACCAGACACAAAATGGCTATACTAATATATAACAGTAATCATCAGTATGGATAAGCAAAGATGGCTTAGTATGTTAGGTGAGCACTGATTAGTTCACATGCATATTACATAATAAATACCGTATAGGTGGCAAAAATAAAGAGTATCTGTATGGGCTAGATAAGGAAACCAACACTTAGAACAAATAGACAACTGAACATAGGAATGTTGTCATATATTCCCAGAGGGTCCACTTACCAAATGTCGCTAGAGGCAAAAGATGAATAAAGTCCAATTAGGACGGCTGGAGATGCGCCAGGGAAACTAACAGCATCCGCTGTATGTTTGAAGATAGTGCACCATATCAAGGGAGCGGTAAACCGCCTTTTTAAAGACCGCGCTCGCTACTAAAGCTGGAGGTGGAGCGGGTAATTGATCGAGGTCCATCATATGATATTGTCAGAAGCAGGAAAATCCAATTGAACAAAGTTATAGGTCAAATGTTACAGTCTCAATATACATAGGTCTATTCCTATATTAGAGAAAAGACTATAGCAGTTGATAAAGATCATAATCCCGATTAAGACCCCTTGGTTCTAGGGTCAGGGCCGTATTTCCAACTAGGCACCGGGGGCACGGTGCCTAGGGCGGCGGGTTGCGGGGGGGCGGCACCCCGCCGGGTTAATCTATAATAATCTTGTAAAAAAAAAAAAAAAAAATTGTAAAACCATCCTGTTTTTTTTTTTTCCCTGGGGGGGGGGGGGGTGCTGTGGGAATACTAGCGAGCGCTTCCGTAATGGAAGCGCTCACTAGCCTGCAGGAGGAGGGGGAGTGAAGCGCTGGTAGCGCTGTACAGTACTTACCCCTCCTCCTGCTTGCCGGCGCTGCTGTGTCCTGACTGCCTGCAGCGTCAGGACGTTCAGAGCGCCCTCTGACCTGACGCTGCAGGAGGTCAGGTGACTTCAGCGCGGCCCCTGGAAGAGGAGAGAGCGGGGACACAGCCAGGACCAGAGGTAAGTTGTTTTTTTTTGTTCTTGTCTGATCTGAGGTCTGAAGTGGGGGCCACAAAGGGATTTGGACAGAGTGGGGCATCTGAAAAGTGGCAACTGAATGGGGGGATCTGAAATGGTGGGGACACAATGGGGGGGGATCTGAAAAGTGGCAACAGAATAGGGGAATCTGAAATGGTGGGACAGAATGGGGGGGGGGGTTCTGAAATTGTGGGACAGAATGGGGGGGTTCTGAAATGGTGGGACAGAATGGGGGGGTTCTGAAATAGTGGGACAGAATGGGGGGGTTCTGAAATGGTGGGACAGAATGGGGGGGGTTCTGAAATAGTGGGACAGAATGGGGGGGTTCTGAAATGGTGGGACAGAATGGGGGGGTTCTGAAATGGTGGGACAGAATGGGGGGGTTCTGAAATAGTGGGACAGAATGGGGGGGTTCTGAAATGGTGGGACAGAATGGGGGGGTTCTGAAATGGTGGGACAGAATGGGGGGGTTCTGAAATGGTGGGACAGAATGGGGGGGTTCTGAAATGGTGGGACAGAATGGGGGGGTTCTGAAATGGTGGGACAGAATGGGGGGGATCTGAAATGGTGGGACAGAATGGGGGGGTTCTGAAATGGTGGGACAGAATGGGGGGGGTTCTGAAATGGTGGGACAGAATGGGGGGGGTTCTGAAATGGTGGGACAGAATGGGGGGGTTCTGAAATAGTGGGACAGAATGGGGGGGTTCTGAAATGGTGGGACAGAATGGGGGGGTTCTGAAATGGTGGGACAGAATGGGGGGGGTTCTGAAATGGTGGGACAGAATGGGGGGGGTTCTGAAATGGTGGGACAGAATGGGGGGGTTCTGAAATGGTGGGACAGAATGGGGGGGTTCTGAAATGGTGGGACAGAATGGGGGGGTTCTGAAATGGTGGGACAGAATGGGGGGGTTCTGAAATGGTGGGACAGAATGGGGGGGTTCTGAAATGGTGGGACAGAATGGGGGGGATCTGAAATGGTGGGACAGAAATGGGGACCAGAAAGGGGGGTCTAAAATGGGGGCCAGAAAAGGTGTTCTGACATGGGGCAGAAGGTAGGGGGGGGGTCTGACATGGGCCCCAGAAGGAGAGTTCTATATGGGGGCCACAAGAGTATGATATGGGGCCAGAAGGGGGGGGGTATGATTGGGGATCTAATTAGGGGTCTTAAGGAGGTCTGATTAGGGGCCTGAAGGGTCTGACTGGGGGTCTAGAGGGGTCTGATTGAGGGTCTGGGGGTCTAATGAGGATCTGATAGGGGGTCTGGAGGTCTAATGGGGGGTCTGATTGAGTGTCTGGGGGTCTAATGAGGGTCTGATAGGGGGTCTGGAGGTCTAATGGGGGGTCTGATTGAGTGTCTGGGGGTCTAATGAGGGTCTGATAGGGGGTCTGGAGGCCTAATGAGGGTCTGATAGGGGGTCTGGAGGTCTAATGGGGGTCTGATAGGGGGTCTGGAGGTCTAATGAGGGTCTGATAGGGGGTCTGGAGGTCTAATGGGGGTCTGATAGGGGGTCTGGGGGTCTAATGTGGATCTGATAGGGGGTCTGGGGGTCTAATGAGGGTCTGATAGGGGGTCTGGAGGCCTAATGAGGGTTTGATAGGGGGTCTGGAGGCCTAATGAGGGTCTGATAGGGGGTCTGGAGGTCTAATGGGGGTCTGATAGGGGGTCTGGAGGTCTAATGGGGGTCTGATAGGGGGTCTGGAGGTCTAATGGGGGGTCTGATAGGGGGTCCGGAGGTCTAATGGGGGTCTGATAGGGGGTCTGGAGGTCTAATGGGGGTCTGGAGGTCTAATGGGGGTCTGATAGGGGGTCTGGGGGTCTAATGTGGATCTGATAGGGGGTCTGGGGGTCTAATGAGGGGCTGATTGGGGCTTTGGAGGTCTAATGGGGGTCTGTAGATGGGGGGGGGGGTCTCATCTGGGGTTTGATATGGGGATCTGATCTGAAAGGTAAGGGGGGTACTGTTTTTCTGTGTGGTGCCAGTATTTTCAGGGGGGCTGTTTCTGTAGTATAGTATGGGGGGCGGGCAGGGTGAGATGTGGAGAAGGTGAGAGGATGATGGAAAAGTAGGAAAGTAAGATGTCTGTTTGTTGCACTCTTCAGAGACGAGGCACAGCTGAAAGAAGTCACCATGGCGGTCTGGTCTGACAGAAGAAGAGGAAAGAAAACGTCATCAGAGAAGAGAAGTCACTGGATGTAAGAGGTACATGTGGCGCTGTATGACCTTGTATGCTCTGTAGTGCTGGATGAAATGTTTTCCAAGTCTGTCTTTGAAGGAGTTGTCTTTTTTTTTTTTTTTTTTGTACGAGCGCTGCTTTCTCTGCTCTGTTTACTGCTCTTCACTGCAAATTCTATGGCGAGCAAGTGAACAGAGCAGAGAAAGCAGCTCTCATATGAGCTCTGCTCTCTCTTCAAACAGCTGATCGTCAGGGTGCCGGAGGACCCCAGCCAATCTGATATTGATGACCTATAGTGAGGATAGGTCATTAGTAGTAAAAAGAGGACAACCCCTTTAACAGTAGGACTGGTGGGAAGGGATTAGGTTGAGAATTTGGCATGGGGGGCGTTTTAATATTTGCCTTGGGCATCAGAAAATCTAGGTGCACCAGCGGCAGGTGGGGGGGGGGGTACAGACTGAGGGTAGTTGGGTGTATGGGGATGGTGGGGTAGTTAGGCGGGGGTTAATTGGCTTGGCAGAGGACCATTTTCAGTATCCAGGGGGTTGGGGGGGAGGATAGGTCACTGTAATAAGTCCAGGAGGAGGCTACTATGGGGGGTGGGGGTAACGAGGCTACTATGGGGTTGGGGGGCTACTAAGGAGAGGCTACTATGCTACTGTGGGGGGAGGAGGCTACTATGGGATGGGGGGGACTGAGGAGAGGCTACTATGCTACTATTTGGGGGCGTGGGGGAATGGGTCACGTTGGGGGGGGGGGGGGGCGTCATCACAGAGAGTGCCTAGGGCAGCATGAACCCTAAATACGCCCCTGTCTAGGGTGTCTAGTTTATGTATCCAAAAAGTTTCAGTTGTCGGATCCTATTACCACCCCGTCTAGGGCGGGGGATCCTTTCTATGACCTGGAATCGTAACTGTGAGATAGTGTGTTTAGCTTGGTTAAAGTGGAAAGGAACTGGAAGTAATAGGTTTTGTTTGCGTATACTTGACTTGTGTTGGCATACTCTATTCCGTATGGTTTGAGATGTTTCCCCTACGTACATAAGGCCGCATGGACATTTGAGAATATATATTACATAGCCCGTGTCACAGTTAAAAAATTCTGGAATGGGGTATGTACGTCCTGAGCGAGGGTGATGGAAGGAGTCGCCTCTTAATACATTGGAGCATTGTGTGCAATCATTACACGGGTATGTGCCCTTTTTGGGGGTACTTAAAAATTGTTGCCTCGATACTCTAGTTGCTGAGCCTATGTCCGCCTTGACTAGTATATCCCTAATGTTCTTGGGGCGTTTGTTACACATTAGGACCGGAGATTTGAATTCCTCGATGTCAGGATAAGCCCTATGTAAGAGGTACCAGTGTCCTCGGATGATGTTTTCTACTTTTTTGGCACAAGGGTGGAAGGTATGCACAAATGGGATGCGTTTGGATGGTACTTTCCTCTGTTGGGCGGATGGTAGTTTGGTATGTAATAATTTCTCCGGGTAGCCTCTTTCCCTAAATCTACAGCGCATCTCCTCTAATCTTTGGTTGCATAATGTTTCATTATGTACAATTCTATTCACCCTATGGAATTGGGAGAGAGGGAGAGATCTCATGGTATTAAAGGGATGAGTGCTGGAATAGTGTAGGAGGTTATTACGATCAGTAGTCTTGCGGAATAAATCAGTGGTAAGGTGCCCGCTACTGTCTTTTGTAACCTTGGTGTCTAGATAGTTAATACATGTGGTACTTTGTGTGATAGTGAATTGGAGATCCGGATCTATTGAGTTGATATAGATGTGGAAATCATCTAGGGATTCCAACGATCCGTTCCAAACACAGAACACGTCGTCAATGTAGCGTTTCCACATGACGACGTGCTCTGTGAAGAGTGTCTCCGTATATAGATGAGACTCCTTAAAATTGGCCATAAAGCTATTCGCATAAGGCGGGGCCACTTTAGATCCCATGGCCGTCCCTCGTTTCTGCAGGAAAAAGGTGTCCTGAAATAAAAAGTAATTGTTATACAGGACGAGGCGGAGTAGGTCAACGCAGAATTCTATTACATCAGTAGGTGTATTATTAGTACGAAGTAGTTTTTCCATCGCCTGTATGCCCTTTTCGTGGTTAATGGAGGTATATAAGCTACAGACATCCCATGTGACTAGGATGGTGTTGTGGGAGAGTGGTGGTAAATTTCTGATTGTCTCCAGAAAGGATGTGGTATCTAGAAGGAAAGATCTGGTGCGGGTAATCAATGGAGTCAAGATTTTTTCTAAGAGAATAGAGATGGGTGACAAGATCGAATCCGTGGACGCAACTATTGGGCGACCAGGGGGGGTTTAGAGGTTTTTGTGAATTTTAGGTAACGTATAAAAAATGGGTATTGTAGGGTTGTGGTTTACAAGGAAACATGCTGTGGCTTCGTCTATAATATTGATGCTTTGATAATGTTGTACCAGTGTTTGCACCTTGTTCATGATAGATATGGTGGGATCACAAGTAAGTGGTTCATACACTTCCCTATCATTAAGTTGTCTAGTGATCTCCAAAATGTATTTGTCCTTGTCCATCACAACTAATGCTCCCCCCTTGTCAGCGGGTTTGAATACAAGGTTCTTAAAACAAGTAAGGTCTTTTAGGGCCTGTCTCTCAAGGATATTCACGCTGTTAGGAAAGTATAATTGTTTTTGTTCGATAGATTTCCTAAATAAGTTGACATCCCTTGTGACCAATTTAGCAAATGTTTCAACAGGTGGGCTGTTCTTAGGGGGCATATAGGTGCTTTTATTTCTAAGGCCCAGTGTTTGAATGGAAACTGGTACTACGGGGTCGCGGGATTCTTTTAGTGTAGTATCAGCTGGTGAAGAAAAGTGTACTCTTAGACGGATATTCCTAAAAAACCTCTGAAGATCCAATTCAAGCTCGAAAGTATCTATGGGGTTGGAGGGGCAGAATGATAACCCTTTTTCCAGTAGGGATACATTTGCTGGACTTAGTGTTTGTGAAGAAATGTTGACTACTAAAGACTGTTTGGGTACCTGAGATCTTGTAGTCATACTGGATGGGGGAGGACCAGAGGGGCCTCCCCTGTTCATGCCCCTCCTATTGCCACGTGAAGGACGTTCTGTAGAGTGTGCAGTCCTATGTGGTTCCATTCCGGACCCAGATCTCGAAGACTCTGAAGAAGAGGATCTCCATGTCGCATTGGAAGGACCAGTGCTGGGATCCGGCCACTTGTATACCCTATTAAGGCGATAATCTTCCGTATCTCTTATAAATTTCTGACGTTTAGTCATTTCCACTTCTTTGCGCTGTTTAGAAATCATGGATCATGTTCTATCCTGGAGGGACTTGAACTCTTCTAACGTTATAGAGCAGCCACAAATGAGGAACAACGGCCTAAATTAACTGTAGAAAAAATACCAACGGATGTCAGGTATATAGACTTTTGAAAGGTTCTAATACACACGCTGTCCATGTGCTGGTAGTGTCAGGCACACTTGCGTTATTTTTGCCCCCCCCCCCCAAAAAAAATGCAGCCAGGTATAACAATGGACTTTTGTGTCTTTTGAACAGAAATACTAGCCCTGCCTAGCCAAATCCTATCCCTACAGTATAAGTCCCTCCTTGCGCAAGTTAAACTGCAGACGCAAATGAGGAACTGCAGCCTAAATTAACGGTAGAAAAAATACCAACGGATGTCAGGTATATAGTGCACGTAGTGGTAGTGTCAGGCACACTTGCGTTCTTTTTGCCCCAAAAGAAAAAAAAATGCAGCCAGATATAACAACAGACTTTTGTGTCTTTTGAACAGAAATACTAGCTCTGCCCAGCCAGATCCTATCCCTACACTATAAGTTCCTCCTTGCGCAAATGTTATACAGCAAGATGCAAAAAAGGTACTGCGGGCTTAACAGCAGAAATAATAGCAAAGAATGTCAGGTATATAGTATACAGAGAGTATCATGCAGCATGCAGCAGCTGCACAGGTGGCGTTAATGGCAGGCCACCTAGCGCTATTTTTAACACCCCCCAAATAAAAAAAAATGTTTGCCAGCAAGATATAATAGCCCTTAAAAGGGCTTTTGGGTCGTTTCTGAGCAAATTATATCCCTGCCTAGTATTCTTCTGTCCCTACTGTATCTGTCCCTGCTTGCAGCAGCTCTCCCTGGCTCAGTATGAGTCGGTCACATGTCACCGGGTGCTTTATAGCCAGCCAATCACTGTAATGCCAGTAGCTAACATGGCTACTGGCATTACAGTGAATGCCATTACCTTCCCGCACGGTAATTGGCTAATTAGCGTGCGGGGAGGGGACTCGAGTATGGCGCTTGAGCACCGCGTGGTCACGAGCGCCGCCATGTTCGGCCGAATAGTGTATTTGGCCGAACATGTCTGCTCATTACTAATGTTAATCCATTTTTTTCATCCATTTTCAACTAAATAAGGGTTAATAGCAGAATAACCTCTATTTATTACCCTGATTCTGCAGTGTACAGAAACACCCATATGTGGTCGTAAACTGCTCTTTGGGCACATGGCAGTGGTCAGATGGGAAGGAGCGCCATATGGTTTTTGGAGGGAAGATTATGTTGAAATGGGTTTTGGGTGCAATGTTGTATTTGAAGAGGCCCTGAGGTACCCCTACAGTGGAATCCCCCAAAAATGACCCATTTTGGAAACTATAGCCCTCAAGGAATTTAGTAAGGGGTGTACTGAGCACTTTGACCCCACAGATATCTTACGGAATTCAAAAACACTTAACTGTGAAAATGAAAAATTTCATATCTTCCAATAAAATGTTGCTTAGCCCCAACTTTTTCATTTTCACAAGGGGTAACAGGAGAAAAAGCAACCCCATAATTTGTTACCCATTTTCCTCTGAATATTGCAAAACCCCATATGTGGTCATAAACTGCTGTAGAGGCTTACCACTGAACTCATAAGGGAAAGAGCGCTATTTGGCTTTTGCAGTGCAGATTTTGATTGGTTTTGGTCGTATTGAACAGTCTCTGGGGTACTAGTACAGCTATTTTCTGACAACCATATGTTTTTCTCTGTGTCAGGATGTATTTTTTGTGGGATGAGTTGCCATCATCATTGGTTCTATTTTGGGGCACTGTCATGGAAGAAGTGGAAGAAGACCCACCACTAGAACATGTCTCCGGCAAACACAAGAGCATACAAAGCAAGCAGAGACAAGACATGACAGTAAGCATGGAACTAGATAGAGCCCCAGATGGTTGGGATGGACTTAGCTGAGGCTCACTGGTAGCACCTCCAGGATGGTTATGGTGCACTTGGCCACTTACCTGCAGAGACTGCTAGAACCAACAGCAGTCCACACAAACAAAGACCGGAACCCGAGCACACCAATGGAACCCAGACAACCCCACAGGACCAGAAAGACAGGACAAACAGGAACCAACACACAGACTCAATGTCCTCCATCCGTAGAACCCAGGAGCGCTTTCAGCGAAGGCACAGACAGGACTAGCAGATGCTTGTTCCCCATGCTTAGTTAGTCCATGAGCTGCACACAGACAAGATGTCCTCCCTCCTGAGAACCCAGGAGCCCTCTCAGCGAAGGCACAAAACAGGCAGATAACTAGACCCTATGCGAACACTGCGACATAGCGGTCCTAGTCAGAGCTGCAAACATACAAGACACGCTAGACAGGCAGATGACCAGATCCTATGCGAACTCTGCTACATAGTGGTCCTAGTCAGAGCTGTGTAACACCCCGGAGTGGTGTTACCATTCCTACACCCTGCTACTATCTCTAATGGGCTAACCTGTATGTCATCTTATGTATTTTGTTCCAGGTCCTCTCCATATTGTGCATTGATAATCTTGTTATGTAACTACTTATTTCATGTAATGTGCCTGGTTCACCAGCAGGTGGCAGCAAATATGGCAGAGCTATACTGTAGTTAGAGAGAATGAAACTTACCATTCCATTCTCCCCCCTTTGGGCGGAAGTGGGCCAGTCCTGCTTCCTGCCAGAAGGGTAGGCAGAAGTTTCTAGTTAGTTCTAGTCTCCTCTAGACAGGGGAAGGGAGTGCAGGGACATGTGCTCACACCAGCCAGAGCACCCTAAGCTTTGCTGGCCATGGAGGCAGAAGCTTGAAAGCCTCAGGAGCCATGAGAATAATTCCTTGGCTGAAACTAAGTCAGACTAAAGAGTGGAGTGCAGCATAAAGAAGGAATCAAAGTTACTGAGCTAGCCTGCCAGTACAGCAGAGATAAAGCAGAGTTGAGTATGCCTGCCAGTTCATGCTAAAGCCTGCTGGAACCAAGACAAAGCCTGAAAACTGTTTTGGAGAAACGTTTATTCAAGTAAAGCTGCCATTGAACTTCATCTCAAGGTCTGGAGACTTCGATGAAGTAGTAGCTGGCCACACCACAGGACAGATGGAATCACCAAGGGAGAAGTGCATAGCTCCTGCACCCAGCAAGGCTGGAGACAGACTGATCACCAAACCCAGGCTCACAGGTATATAACGAGCACTTGGGACCACACCCAGACCCAGACCATTAACCCCTGAACAACTGAACAGGGAGGAGAGCCTGCATAAACCGAGCAGCAGTTCTGGGCATTGCCCCTGGCAACCAGCCTATATGGCATCCACCGTAGCCAGTACGCCAGGGCACAAACAACCCATGTCACCATAAAAACAACCAATGACACAACCCAGAACTGAGCCCCAGGAAGGAGTCCACACACAGGCTGCCGCTGCTACACGTACGTCGGACGACCATCCTACACGACATCCACCGCAGCCAGTACACCTGAGAGCTACTAAAGCAAGCAGCATGCCAACCTGTGTCACAGTGAACTACACTGTGACAGGCACATACAACTTTTGGATCACTTTTTATTTTGCTTTTTGGGAAGCAGGATAAAGAAATACAACAATGCTGCCATTGGTTTTTGGGTTTTGTTATTGCGGCATACACTGTGTGGGAAAATTGTGATGAGCAACTTGTAAGACAAAATCTGGAAAATACTAACTCCATGGAAGACAGAAGCAAGCAGGGCTAAAACATCTTCAAGAAAAAGGAGAAATAAGTATAAAAAGAGGATTTAAAGGATAAGACAAGAACTCTACCTACAGGACAGGCTGCAAGCAACAGAGAGCTTAAAGTCTGACAGAAATGCAGTATCCCCAGAGGTTCTCACTGCTGCACCTATAATCATAGGCCAAAAAGGTGTCCCTTTAAAGCAGTTGAAGCAATTTTTCTTACTCTGCACATTACTAACTAAGTTGTACCTTAGCATTCAGATGTGGGGTGTAATTCTTTAAGCAATATCTTGCAACCAATAAGGGCATTCGGCTCTGTAGCAGGCATACACTTCTGCTACATTATTTGTGCAGGTTGCTAATCCATTCTTCCACCTTGGGATGTGGAAAACTTCAAAAGTGGTCCAAAATGTATCTAGTGTACCCAGGCACTGGAGGCTTTTCCTGCAGATGGGTGTCGTAGAGTCAATAAAATCCTTTGTAAGACTGATCACCTCTACAGGTCTTTCTCTACACATCTCTTGCATCTGCTCTCCTTTGGAGATGTTCTGGCTCTATCCTCAGGGGCGTAGCTATAGCCTCATGGGCCCTGGTGCAAGAGTTCACCTTGGGTCCTCTATCCAGGATAGAGGAGGTTGCCAGGTCTAGGATGAGCTAGCTTCTCAGCTACATTATTGTGTTTCCTTCTCCTAGGCCTTATAAGGCTGGACTTAGATTGATTGGAATAGACTGACTGACTCAGGGGGTGACAGCAGCCCAATCTTTTGGAGGTTATGAGATATGGCCTATAATCAACATGTGTTTACAGATATACACAGTAAATGCATATATAACAAATATATTTTTGCACTTGCAGGATAATGCAACTCTCAGAGTAGGACGCTGCAGTTACACCCCTGGAGAGTGGGGCTGAACTACTGTGGTAGTAGCAGTAGCTACTGCTGTGGGGACCGCAGAGGCAGGAGGTCCCGGGCATCTAGTCCTGGGTCTCCCCTGCCAGGCTGTATATATATCTATATATAGGAAGAGTGCTCTGCTAATGGCTAATAACAGACATTAGCAAGAGCTGAAGGCCCTGTGATGATGTCACCGTTAAGTGATCAGTGCAGGAGAGGTAGAGCTCAGCAGTGGAGACTAGAAGTAATGATGAAGGACTTGTGATGATGTTGCATCATATGATCAGTGCAGGTGGGGGTGGAGCTCAGCAGTGGAGGTAAAGAGGTGGTGAAGGACCTGAGGACATGAGGGGATCAAGCTTTGTGTGAGGCAGAAGAATGTAAAGAAACATAGATTCAATATAAGAGCCAGGGAAATGCTGGGAGTTGTAGTAGTCTCCTCTAATGACTCCTCACTGTAATGTCCTTTGATATCACATAATAATGGCCTGGACATGCTGGGAGTTGTAGTTCCCTCGTCTTACACCTTCTCCTGTAATGTCCTCTGATATCACATAATAACAGCATGTACATGCTGGGAGTTGTAGTCCACCCCTCTTATAACTCCTCACTCTAATGTCCAATAGCAAACTCTTGGAGGCAGTGAGAAATGAAGTTACATATCGCAAGTAGGCGGAGAGAGTAAAGCAATGATTTAATTAATAGATTTCTAGTTTCTAATTTGGCTGACACTGTTAGATTATGTTCTCCTTTCCGTGTGTTGTATCATCACCCACTGTGTTGGGTATGATGTCCTCCTTTTTGGGGTTATGAAAGTGGCCACCCTACTGCCAATACACACAGGTGCGTAGCTAAAGGCTCATGGGCCCTGGTGCAAGAGTTCAGCTTGGGCCCTCTTCCTTTTTCTGTCAAGGAGCAGGGGAGCAAATAGCTCTGAGGCAAAAATTGAAATGGCAACCCCCCTTCCCCCATACCAAATTCTTGACCTAACCCCTTATCCCCAGCCAGAGGTGTAACTTGAAGATTCTGGGCCCCAGTGCAAAATCTATAAAAGAGCCCTCTCAGCGTGCACTTTCTATAATACCAGTGTCTTCTTATGAGGCACAAGGGTCTTTGGGCCTCCTTTGGCGTCTGGGCCTGGTAGCAACTGCTACCTCTGCACCCCCTATACCTACACTGCTAAATATACACATACAGTAATAATGACTACTGTGGCCGTAATGGGTGTCAAGCACAATGCAGTACCTGCTGGACTGAGCGAAGAGGGCATTGGCCAAGGATCATTCCCTGGCCTGTCCTCGTCTACTCATCCCAGCTGGTGCTGGGTGGTTACGTCACTGCATTTCGTCTGCTGGGGAAAGCAGGATGTGCTCTGGACTAGGTGAGTATTACTGATTTTTAATTTTATTTACACCACTGGGGGCCTTCACTTATATTAAGGGGAGTACTACTGTGTGAGAGCATTAAAGGGCATCTGCCTGCAGATTTCCACCTATGAAGCTGACTGACCTGTTGCATGTGTGCTTCGCAGCTGAAGGCATCTATATTGGTCCCATGTGCGCCCACGTTGCTGAGAAAAATGAAATTATAATATATCCAAATGAGCCTCTAGGAGCAACGGGGGTATTGACATTACTCTTAGAAGCTCAGCTCTCTCTGCATCTGCCATGCCTTCTGCACTTTCATTAACATGGCCAGATAGTGTAAACGTGATCATGCTTGGCCCTGACTTCTCCTAAAGTCAAAGTAGAGAGGGTGCGTCAATTCTGGAACTCCTCTCTGAATAGTTATGGTTACCAAGGTGCCTGAGGAAGTTCTTGACCATAAATGCCAAGACATCTGTAGTCTGGCGTCCACCTATAGCTTGTCAGTCTGGCTTCATAAATCTGCCGGTTTTTGCGTTCTTTTTAAAGCTGGTTCCTTCAGGCTTTGGTCTGAAATTTCTGTGTCGATCTGTCTGATAGGGTGTGAACTGAGAAGCCTGTCTCTTGAGTTCCTGGAGATTAGCCCCTTTCCCCTCACATAGGGACTCCATGATTTTTTCCAAATGTACATGAAACAGTGAACCTGGTTGAAAGGGTAGGTTGCAAAAATTACATTCCCTGGCCACAGCTTGATTCACAGAGCACGCCTATCCGCATTAGTAAGTGACAAAGATCTTGATGCAAACTTAGTAGAGTCTAAAACTGTTTTAACTACAGGAATATTGGAGAGAATGCTCTTCCCAGAAACTCCTTCCTGCAGATCTTGGACAAGCTGACTAAGCCATTTACAGTCATCTAAGCCATTTTAGGTAATGCCTAGATGACTATTTAGGGCCACCTCTATTAAGGGGCACATTTATAAAGCCATGTACTGGCGGTGGATCTGCCACAGTTATGAAGAGGAGCTGGATCGACTTCCTAGCTGTCATACATTTAGACCATTTTCTACGCCTAAAACAGGCCTTATGTCGCGTCCCCTTCCCCTCTCCCACACCGCCTACTTTTTTTTAGACCTGACGTGGGAGAGGTAAAGTCGCAGATTGCAGCGCAAAGGTCCTTTCTGCACCAGAAATATACCTAATATTGGCATATTTCTGTTTAATAAATGACCCCCTTAGTTTTTTATTTTAAGAGGTGGCACTACTAAAAGGAGGGTGCAATGTGGGCATAACTACTGAAATGATGGCACAGTGTGGTCATAACTACTGTGAGGGGACACAATGTGGGCATAACTACTGTGAGGGGGCACAATGTAGTGCCACTGCTGTTTGTGTCCGGCCGATTCCTTGCATTCTCTGCCGGATCAGGTGGTCGGATTGTAGTGCTGCAGGTGTGAAAGTAGTCTTACCAGTGGCGTAGCTACCGGGGGGGCGACGGCTCCGGGCCCAGTGACTCAGGGGGGGCCCCAGCAAGGATGACCTTGCCTTCTATCAGGCGAATACAAGTGAGCGCTTCCATTATGGAAGCGCTCACTTGTATTTAGGGACCCCCATCAGACCTCAGATCAGCCCACCCAGCCACATAGGATTAAAATAAAAAACTTTACTTACCTGTTCTGCGCTGCGGCTGCCCTCCGGTCCGCGCTCTGCTCTCTTCCCTGGCGGCGCGCACTATGACCTGACGCTGCACGCTGCACGCCGAGGTCTGATGGGGGCACAGTCTGCTGATATGAGGTCTGATGGGGGCACAATATGCTGATCTGAGGTCTGATGGGGGCACAATATGCTGATCTGAGGTCTGATAGGGGCACAGTAGGCTGATATGAGGTCTGATGGGGCACAGTCTGCTGATATGAGGTCTGATGGGGGCACAGTCTGCTGATATGAGGTCTGATGGGGGCACAGTCTGCTGATCTGAGGTCTGATGGGGGCACAATACGCTGATCTGAGGTCTGATGGGGGCACAATACGCTGATCTGAGGTCTGGTGGGGGGCACAATACGCTGATCTGAGGTCTGATGGGGGCACAGTACGCTGATCTGAGGTCTGATGGGGGCACAGTACGCTGATCTGAGGTCTGATGGGGGCACAGTACGCTGATCTGAGGTCTGATGGGGGCACAGTACGCTGATCTGAGGTCTGATGGGGGCACAGTACGCTGATCTGAGGTCTGATGGGGCACAATACGCTGATCTGAGGTCTGATGGGGGCACATTCTGCTGATCTGAGGTCTGATGGGGGCACAATATGCTGATCTGAGGTCTGATGTGGCACAATACGCTGATCTGAGGTCTGGTGGGGGGCACAATACGCTGATCTGAGGTCTGATGGGGGCACAGTAGGCTGATGTGAGGTCTGATGGGGGCACATTCTGCTGATCTGAGGTCTGATGGGGGCACAGTACGCTGATCTGAGGTCTGATTGGGCACAATACGCTGATCTGAGGTCTGATGGGGCACAATACGCTGATCTGAGGTCTGATGGGGGCACAGTACGCTGATCTGAGGTCTGATGGGGGCACAGTACGCTGATCTGAGGTCTGATGGGGGCACAGTACGCTGATCTGAGGTCTGATGGGGCACAATACGCTGATCTGAGGTCTGATGGGGGCACATTCTGCTGATCTGAGGTCTGATGGGGGCACAATACGCTGATCTGAGGTCTGATGGGGGCACAGTAGGCTGATGTGAGGACTAATGGGGGCACATTCTGCTGATCTGAGGTCTGATGGGGTACAATACGCTGATCTGAGGTCTGATGGGGCACAATACGCTGATGTGGTCTGATGGGGGCACAGTAGGCTGATGTGAGGTCTGATGGGGCACAATACGCTGATCTGAGGTCTGATGGGGGCACAGTAGGCTGATGTGAGGTCTGATGGGGGCATATTCTGCTGATCTGAGGTCTGATGGGGCACAATACGCTGATCTGAGGTCTGGTGGGGCACAATACACTGATCTGAGGTCTGATGGGGGGCACATTCTGATGATCTGAGGTCTGATGGGGGCAGGGGACTGTTAATTTAGTGATGTAAAAACTGTGGACAGGTTTCCTTTAACATAGGAGTCCTCTTGTTTTTTAATCCTATTAATCCTATATTTCACTGCATTATGTGGTAGAGTATTTAGAGTAGGGTATGTAGAAAGTCTATTGTACTGTACTTAGCAGCATAGATGATCTAGCAGTTTATATAGTAATCTTTCTAATACAATATTATAACCACAACTAGTAGTATGTGCCTGTGAAGTTGGAAACGTGCGTTTGGGAAGCCAAGTGGGGGGCCCACTCAAGTATGTTTCGCCCCCCCTGTGCTGAACCTCTAGCTACGCCTCTGAGTCTTACCCTGTGTGTTTTGCAAAACCCTGAGGAGGTAGCAGTAAACAGATTACATATGAGAACAGGGCAGGACTGAAGACAGGCATAGCATACCATATCCAATGTAGAAATAAGTAGCAGGTCCAGCACTCTTGAATCAGCAGGTCTTGAATAAAAACATGATTTTTTAAATATTTAAAGTCCAAAAATGGCACACAGCAGGACATCTTCTCACACCAGTCAATGCGCTTCAGACTATACTCAGTCCTTATTCATGTCATGTCGTTGACTTTTATGATGAAGATAGGAGATTCAGCACTTTCATGTCATAGCAAAAAGACACTTTTGGGGAAAGAGGTGACTTGCCCACTTCATGATTGTGTCTTTCCTCTCTGATGACAGATTTATTGTAAAAGGATGCAATTTTATAATGAAACCAGGTATTTCAGCTCGAGTTTGGGCTAACTGTGGCCCCTTTTAAATGATCTGGAAGCCATGATCTTGAAATAGCTGCATGTAGGGATTTTCGCATAAAACTTCGTGTCAATTCCGTACGAAGCAAGCACTCCATACAGTTTTAGAATGTATTGGGTCTGATGAGCTGAAGTTATTACTTTGCGAAGTCTTGCGAGACTTTGCGTAATAACTTCATAGATTAATTTGCACTGTAAAAAAACATTTCCCGAAGTAGCTACCTCTGAGTTGTGAGCAGACCAAGGTAGGCCTCAAGAGAAGAACAACAGAAATGCAGTGTGTTGAAAGAATATAAGGAAAGACTACTGGAGACAAGAGTGTTACCTTAGCCTATATACTCCATTAGCACCCAATGTGAGACAGGAGTTAGCCTACAGTGCCTGTTCACAGTCTACAGTAAAGTACAAGCTGTATTTGGAGCCGCATTCCTCTATGGACAGTGTGGACGTATTATTGGAAATTGAAGTATACTCCACACCTGGAAGACAGAGAGTCAGCCAGAAGCAGTGGCGTACCGCCAATGGCGGCAGACCACGCCATGGCTATGGGGCCGTAAGGTTGGGGGGCCCGGCAGGGCTGAATAGCCCCGCCCCCTCACTTCCTAGTCTTCGGTATCCCCACTTCTCTGGTCTGTCTCCTCACCCCTGCAGTCCAGTGTAGGTCTCGTCTAACCTGCAGTCCAGTGTAGGTCTCCTCACCCTTGCAGTCAAAAGATAGGTCTCCCCCTTCTTTTTTAGGTCTCCTCACCCCTGCAGTCCATGGTGCTGTGGGCTAAAGGACCTTCCTGACGTCATCCGCCCATGTGACCAGTGGGGGAGGAGCCAGAGGAGCAGAGAGCTGTGTTCCTGTACGGAGTTTGGGAGCTGGAGTTTGGTGAGGCCTAGCTGTGTGTGTGTCTGTCCCCCTGTGTTTGTGTCCCTATGTCCTTGTCCCTGTGTGTGTCACCGTCACCATGCCCACAGTGTTCCTATGTCTTGATGCAGCTGCTTTAGGACTTTCTGTGGGGGAAAGAAGAAGAAGACGGAAGAGGAGACAGCGCCGCCAGCATGGAGTCCCATGGGAGGGGCGCAGGGAGGCACACTAAGGACGCAGGTAACACTACCACATGATCTACACTAGTGTTATCTGTGGTTTTACATAGGACTGCAAGTAACACTACCACAAGATCTAGACTAGTGTTATCTGTGGTTTTACATAAGACTGCAGGTAACACTACCACATAATCTACACTAGTGTTATCTGTGGTTTTACATAGGACTGCAAGTAACACTACCACAAGATCTAGACTAGTGTTATCTGTGGTTTTACATAAGACTGCAGGTAACACTACCACATAATCTACACTAGTGTTATCTGTGGTTTTACATAGGACTGCAGGTAACACTACCACATGATCTACACTAGTGTTATCTGTGGTTTTACATAGGACTGTCTGTTATATATATATATATATATATATACAGTACAGACCAAAAGTTTGGACACACCTTCTCATTCAAAGAGTTTTCTGTATTTTCATGACTATGAAAATTGTAGATTCACACTGAAGGCATCAAAACTATGAATTAACACATGTGGAATTATATACTTAACAAAAAAGTGTGAAACAACTGAAAATATGTCTTATATTCTAGGTTCTTCAAAGTAGCCACCTTTTGCTTTGGTTACTGCTTTGCACACTCTTGGCATTCTCTTGATGAGCTTCAAGAGGTAGTCACCTAAAATGGTATTCCAACAGTCTTGAAGGAGTTCTCGGAGATGCTTAGCACTTGTTGGCCCTTTTGCCTTCACTCTGCGGTCCAGCTCACCCCAAACCATCTCGATTGGGTTCGGGTTTGGTGACTGTGGAGGCCAGGTTATTTGGCATAGCACCCCATCACTCTCCTTCTTGGTCAAATAGCCCTTACACAGCCTGGAGGTGTGTTTTGGGTCATTGTCCTGTTGATAAATGATGGTCCAACTAAACGCAAACCGGATGGAATAGCATGCCGCTGCAAGATGCTGTGGTAGCCATGCTGGTTCAGTATGCCTTCAATTTTGAATAAATCCCCAACAGTGTTACCAGCAAAGCACCCCCACACCATCACACCTCCTCCTCCATGCTTCACGGTGGGAACCAGGCATGTAGAGTCCACCTGTTCACCTTTTCTGCGTCGCACAAAGACACGGTGGTTGGAACCAAAGATCTCAAATTTGGACTCATCAGACCAAAGCACAGATTTCCACTGGTCTAAAGTCCATTCCTTGTGTTCTTTAGCCCAAACAAGTCTCTTCTGCTTGTTGCCTGTCCTTAGCAGTGGTTTCCTAGCAGCTATTTTACCATGAAGGCCTGCTGCACACAGTCTCCTCTTAACAGTTGTTGTAGAGATGTGTCTGCTGCTAGAACTCTGTGTGGCACTGACCTGGTCTCTAATCTGAGCTGCTGTTAACCTGCGATTTCTGAGGCTGGTGACTCGGATGAACTTATCCTCCGCAGCAGAGGTGACTCTTGGTCTTCCTTTCCTGGGGCGGTCCTCATGTGAGCCAGTTTCTTTGTAGCGCTTGATGGTTTTTGCGACTGCACTTGGGGACACTTTCAAAATTTTCCCAATTTTTTGGACTGACTGACCTTCATTTCTTAAAGTAATGATGGCCACTCGTTTTTCTTTACTTAGCTGCTTTTTTCTTGCCATAATACAAATTCTAACAGTCTATTCAGTAGGACTATCAGCTGTGTATCCACCTGACTTCTGCCCAACACAACTCATGGTCCCAACCCCATTTATAAGGCAAGAAGTCCCACTTATTAAACCTGACAGGACACACCTGTGAAGTGAAAGCCATTTCAGGTGACTACCTCTTGAAGCTCATCAAGAGAATGCCAAGAGTGTGCAAAGCAGTAATCAAAGCAAAAGGTGGCTACTTTGAAGAACCTAGAATATAAGACATATTTTCAGTTGTTTCACACTTTTTTGTTAAGTATATAATTCCACATGTGTTAATTCATAGTTTTGATGACTTCAGTGTGAATCTACAATTTTCATAGTCATGAAAATACAGAAAACTCTTTGAACGACAAGGTGTGTTCAAACTTTTGGTCTGTACTGTATATGCAAAGGAAAAAGATATCGGCAGCACCGCACAGTACAACTGAGGTGCAAGCCCAGTGACCTGACAACGATCCAATAACAAAAATAAAAAATCAGGCAGCACTCTCAAAAAAGTAAAAGGCAAAACAAAATGTATTTACCCATGTGGGACGTGCTATATATATATATACACACACACATGCACAATTGTGAAGTGGAACGAAATTTATTGGATCATTTAAACTTTTTTTGTAATAATAAAACTGAAAAGTGGGGCGTGCAAAATTATTCGGCCCCCTTGCATTAATACTTTGTTGCGCCACCTTTTGCTGCGATTACAGCTGCAAGTCGCTTGGGATATGTCTCTATCAGTTTTGCACATCTAGAGACTGAAATTCTTGCCCATTCTTCCTTGCAAAACAGCTCGAGCTCTTTGAGGTTGGATGGAGAGCGTTTGTGAACAGCAGTTTTCAGCTTTTTCCACATATTCTCAATTGGATTCAGATCTGGACTTTGACTTGGCCATTCTAAGACCTGGATACATTTATTTTTGAACCATTCCATTGTAGATTTTGCTTTATGTTTGGGATCATTGTCTTGTTAGAAGATAAATCTCCGTCCTAGTCTCAGGTCTTTTGCAGACTCCAACAGGTTTTCATCCAGAATGGTCCTGTATTTGGCTCCATCCATCTTCCCATCCATTTTAACCATCTTCCCTGTCCCTGCTGATGAAAAGCAGGCCCAAACCATGATGCTGCCACCACCATGTTTGACAGTGGGGATTGTGTGTTCAGGGTGATGAGCTGTGTTGCTTTTACGCCAAACATATCGTTTTGCATTGTTTCCAAAAAAGTTTGATTTTGGTTTCATCTGACCAGAGCACCTTCTTCCACATGTTTGGTGTGTCTCCCAGGTGGCTTGTGGCAAACTGTAAACTAGACTTTTTATGGATATCTTTGAGAAATGTCTTTCTTCTTGCCACTCTTCCATAAAGGCCAGATTTGTGAAGTGTCCGACTGATTGTTGTCCTATGGACAGACTCTCCCACCTCAGCTGTAGATCTATGCAGTTCATCCAGAGTGATCATGGGCCTCTTCGCTGCATCTCTGATCAGTCTTCTCCTTGTTTGAGATGAAAGTTTAGAGGGACAGCCGGGTCTTGGTAGATTTGCAGTGGTCTGATACTCCTTCCATTTCAATATGATCGCTTGCACAGTGCTCCTTGGGATGTTTAAAGCTTGGGAAATCTTTTGGTATCCAAATCCGACTTTAAACTTCTCCACAACAGTATCACGGACCTGCCTGGTGTGTTCCTTGGTCTTCATGATGCAGAACCCTGAGACTATCACAGAGCAGGTGCATTTATACGGAGACTTGATTACACACAGGTGGATTCTATTTGTCTTCATCAGTAATTTAGGACAACATTGGATCATTCAGAGATCCTCAATGAACTTCTGGAGTGAGTTTTCTGAACTGAAAGTAAATGGGCCGAATAATTCGCATGCCCGACTTTTCAGTTTTATTATTACAAAAAGTGTTTAAATGATCCAATAAATTTCGTTCCACTTCACAATTGTGACCCACTTGTTGTTGATTCTTCACCAAAAATTTAAAATGTTATATCTTTTTGTTTGAAGCCTGAAATGTGGCAAAAGGTTGAAAAGTTCCAGGGGGGCCGAATACTTTCGCAAGGCACTGTATATACATACAATATACAGTTACAATAATTGTACTTTATATTTGGCCCAGTTCTGAGATTCCCAAGGGGCCCCTTAATTTCTATGTACACCCCTGGCCAGAAGTTACAATAGCCTGAGTGTGACCAGAGTCAGTACCTCACCAAGAGCCCATTATTAGGATTACAGATATATCTAACTTGTGATGTCCATTGAATGGATTACAACTACCGATTTGCATTGCAATAATCTGTACATCTACCTCAAGGCAAGTGATTCTCAGTAAATGTTCCGGTTATTAATTCAAACGGATTCCTCTTTATGTTACCACCTCTTTTGCACCCGAAGTGATGGCGTCACAACATCAGGGACCCTGCCTTCCCTGCATCTTAAACCCTATACCATCAAGGGCACCTCAACCAACATCTGGCAGGAGATCCCTCAACACCAGAGTGTGCCCCGAAGGAATCTGGTGTCTTCCTTCCCATCCCTGCATGCCGGCCCAGGGAGCTGCAGAAAGTGAGTACCAACTACTACACCCATCAGGTCAACACACTCACACATTGCCCCTGCGGTCCCTGCAGGTGAAAAACACCTGGATTCTTGTTTGTATTTGGGACAAAGGCATCTGGAAGGAATTTTCTGAATTCAAGTGCATAGATTTTTTTTTATTCTTGAGGAGACTTGGATCATACAGAAGAGAATAGTTTTTCAGTCTGTCCGCTATCTGCACATCCACGTATCTAGTGTCAAAAAGTTTGATAATTTCTGGATGGGTGTCAACTTGAAGATCTTTTCTTCTCAAAGGGATCTAACAGGAATTGCTTAGCCAGTCTTCAGGGACTCTAAAATTTTCTCTACTTGAGGACCAAACAACAAACCTGGTGAAATGCAGAAATAGTTCTTGGAAGGTTCTCCGGCAGGCCAAAAAGCTCTTCTGGGACCACTGGTGAATACCAAAAGGAGGAGGAAAATGTTTATAGGAGCATCACAGAGGAACCCTGATGCACATGTCAAAAAAAGGTGAGTTCCATAGGATCTCTTCTTTAGGCACTCCTCTTACATATATTGATGCAATTGGCTCAGCCAGATTAGTGTTGGCCTCATGTGGTAGTTTTAGTCCGGCCGCCTCTCGGCATGTGTGCCATGCTGGGGCCGGAACTCCGGATGCACACGTGCACTAGCGGCAGCACAGACCCGGACACCCGTGCCGCTAGTAGCCTTACACCGAAACAAAAGTACTGCATGCAGAACTTTTTCCCCATCTAAAAAAATGGATCACAGACGGAAATGGCTTAAACGGATGACAACTGATGCAACAGGATCCGTTTTTTTTTACAGGATCCTGTTCTTTTCTTTTTTTTGCTCTCTCTTCTTCTGACGGATCAGAAGAACGGAAAGCTAAACGGTGATGTGAATGCACCCTATGTTGGTTTCGTCAGTGCATAAGGATAATGCACACAACGATGTCACAATAATGAAATAATGAGCACAGAGAAGTTCCACCACAGGCATAATGTGCACAGAGATTATATAGTTTAGTAATACAGCCATCCTAGCGCTGATGCCACCTCACAACACGAGGTGGATGGCATGCTGCATGTTTGTCTGTCTTAGCTCAATTCTCCCTGTGTTCCCGATGAGCCTGTGTGAGGCGAAACGCGTAGAGAGACATAGATAGTGTCAGTTTGAGGACAGCAGTGCAGATGATCTAACACAGCAAGCGCTGAGCCGTTGATTCGGCGATTATTTACTTTATAGCTGGAGGGTGAAGTGTAGAAAATGTGTCGAATGACATCCCACTTATAAAGCAATAGTGTGTATAATCATAATGATGAAACTTGAAGTTACAACACTGAATGTCCTGGATCATTAGGGTGCGTCACTTACTCTCCACCACCAATTCAGCTCGGTCCACAGTTGCTACAAAGTCAATAGAGCATTGCAGTCTGTTATAATGCCACAGGTCTTAACTCTGGTAAATAACAGATAGAGTAGTGAACCGTGTTTGGCCAGACTGTATACAACTGTGCACTGGCTATCATTTTTTGCAGGGGGCACGGTAGTTTTTTGCACGTAGATACCCTCTTTGACGTCATTTAATCTACTGAACTTCATTGAGGTGTTCAGCATCTTGTGCCAAGCCCTCTATGATCACTTTAGCCTTAATTAACTTGATCACACAGGTCCTTTCCTTCTAATTATTTTATTCAGTATTGAATAAAGTATTTTTTGTTTTAATTGACGTACTGAACCTATACATATATCTGTAAACCCAATGACATATATTTCCTCTCTTTTTAATCAGTGGGGCAGATTTACTAATCCTTATATTTAGACACCGTAAACATAGACCAGGCAGTCTAAAGCTGCACAAAATTTACCACAGTGGCACACGATACTATGCAAGATAAAATTTAGGTGCACGTTTTTCTGTTTTAAGCAATATCCCTAGTCTAGTGAGGCACAAAAAAGGATGTAAAAAACATAATAAACGTGGGTCAAAGCATGTACTGTATGCCAGGGGTTTGGAGCAAAATTATTCAGTAGTCCATGCCCTCTATGTCCCCCCTTCTGACCAGCACGGATGCCGTAGAACTTACTTGCCCTCTCTCCCTCATTTCCCACCAGTTTGTGCTTCTGCATGGTGTTCACAGTCGCTGGAGTAACACTACCGTACCCCTCACACAGGCTAAAAATTGCTCCGCCTCTCATTACCTGTAAGGAGTGCGCGCTGAGGGGCTACTGAGATAACACCCGTAGGAGTAACCCTAGTGGCACAGCAAGCATATCCACATCGGCTACTGTAACACCTCAGAAATTTTCATCATTGTGTACTGTTCCACTTTTACACGTAAATTACTGCTTATGTTATAGTAACATAGTTTATAAGGCTGAAAAGGACATCTGCCCATCCTGTTATCCTGCAAACTGATCCAGAGGAAGACAAAAAAGTTGGGGGTATTACTATTTTGTACTTTGGTTACTGCATTTTATATATTTCTTATGCAATGTCAATGTCATGCACTTTGTTCACCAGCAGATGGAGGATGGTTGGCAATCTTTGGCAACAGGAATGGAACATACCATTTCTTTCCTCCCTACTTGGTAGGTGTAGGCTGGTCCGACTTCCTGAGGCCTCCAGAGGCATCTCATCTGTGAGGACCACTGCTCCAGAGAGCCTAGACCACTGAAGATTAGCAAGATACGGTGTCTTAGTCAGCAGAGTGATAAAGCATCTGCGCTATCAAGACTTTGCTGACAGAGGTTGAAAACATGTTAAGACACCATCACAAGAGTGAGGACAGGCCTAGCTAGAAGCCTGCATTATACAGTGAACACCTGCAGTCACAGGTGCCAGAGTAAAGCTGCAGGGAAGGAAATCAGGAAGAGACAGTGTCAGCTAACAAACTTCTGAGTGTCATCTTTGCCGCATTGCCAGCCATCATACCGAGGAGAGAAAGTGAACTTTGTACTAGCCGTTGATAAATGTGCTGTTAGCTGTTTTTTGCACTCCAAAGGAAGCCGTTATTTGATCAACCTTCTCTGACAGATTTGTTTCATCATCATCTCTTTCACTGCATCAAACCCAGTGAGCAACAGCCTGAGGTAGAGTAGGACACCGTGACACAACTACAATCCATTAGGGCCACCACCACTTTCATCCTCTACAATGGCTCCCACAGGGGCTTGCTGCAATAAGGCTCCAGAAATACATTCAGGCCCCTCTTGAATTCTTTTAGCAAGTTCACCATCACCACCTACTTAGGCAGAGAGTTCCATAGTCTCACTGCTCTTACCGTAAAGAATCCTCTTCTATGTTTGTGTACAAACCTTCTTTCCTCCAGACGCAGAGGATGTCCCCTCGTCACAGTCACAGTCCCGGGGATAAATAGTTCATGGGAGAGATCTCTGTACTGACCCCTGATATATTTATACATAGTTATTAGATCTCCCTTCAGTCTTTTTTGTGAATAACCCTAATTTTGATAATCTTTCTGGGTACTGTAGTCCACCCATTCCAGTTATTACTTTACCCTCCTCTGAACCCTCTCCAGCTCTGCTATGTCTGTCTTGTTCACAGGAGCCCAGAACTGTACACAGTATTCCATGTGTGGTCTGACTACTGATTTGTAAAGTGGCAGGACTATGTTCTCATCACGGGCATCTATGCCCCTTTTGCTGCACCCCATAATCTTTTAGGCCTTGGTAGCAGCTGTCTGACACTGGTTTCTCCAGTTACGTTTGCTGTCCACTAAAATTTCTATTTTGATAGCATCTCCTCCTATTGGTCCATGGAACACGGATGGCAGCCGTGTTGCGCCTGTGTTTTTCATTGAACCATAGACTATAATGGACCTGAGGGATCCATGAACACAGACAAAACAGAGCATGCTTCCCTGCCAAAATCACAAACCGTGCTAAAACACGGATTGTTGAATATACACATTAAAATGAATGAGAATGTGTGCAGTCCGTGGAGAACACGGTCAGCACACATCCATGAATAAGTGACTCGTGAATGAGGCATTACCCAGTGTTTTACCATTTAGTATATTCATGTATAGATGTAGTAACATGGCCACATGTAGTAGGAGTAGCTCCTGCCGACTGAGCAGTGCAGCCAGGCTTCATCAGTTAAGTTGCCTATTCAACAAAACTGGAAAGAAACTAGGAAAGTAAACATCTGCAAGGATACGCTGATGCCCATATAGGGGCAAAGAAAGCACAGACGTGAAAAACAGGTATTGGGGGCATATGTATGCATGACGAGGGGTGTTAGGAGCACAAAAGAATTTTGATTTTGGGACAGAACAACCTCTAATAAAAATATTGAATAGAATAGGGCCCAATACTGACCCCTGTATTACCCCACTGGTACCGTTGATAACCACCCACTGAGCCAGTTACATACCCACATTTTCTCCCAGTCCAAGCATTCTAATTTTATGTACTATGTGGCAAAGTATCAAATGCTTTGGAGAAGTCAAGATATACCACATCCATTGACTCTCCCCGGTCAAGACCAGAACTTATTTCCTCACAGAAACTGATTAAATTAGATAAACAGCACTGATTCTCCATAAACTCATGCTGATACAGAGTTATTAGCTTATTTTCATTGACATACTCCAGTGTAGCATCTCTTATAAAACCTTCATTTTACCCACAAGAGTTATTAGACCAGCCTATAGTTTCCGGGCTCAGTGTTTGACCCCTTTTTCAATAGTGGCACCACATTTGCTAAGCGCCAATCCTGTGAAACACTCCCTGTCATTATACAGTCCTTAAATATCAGAAATAATTGTGGACCCTGTGATTTGTCTATCTTTTTAAGAATATATATATATATATATATATATATATATATATATATATACACACACACACACACACACACACACACATATATATATTTAAAGGGGTTATCCTAGAATAGGTCAGCAATACATTATCTGTGGGGGTCCCACTTACTGCATCCCTGACGATCAACTGTTTGAAACCTCTTCCTAGGCCACCAATGTCACGTCCGTTGGTCAAATGGCCTAGGCACAGCTCAGCCTCTTTCAACTGAACAGGGGTGAGCTGCAATACCAAGCGCAGCTGCTATCCAATGGATGGCAACAAAAACAAACAACAACACACCAATCCCTATATATCAGTTTTATTTTTCCAGAGTAAACAGAAAACTTCCCCCCTACCCCATCGCTCTTTTTGTACAAAACAAAAATAATGAGAACGCACATTTCTTTTAAACTGTCTACACTAAACCAATGATTCTGTTACAAAACACATTTTTTTTAATTTTCAATTTAACCTACAAAAAAGCATCTGTGTTTTAAATATTGTCCATATAGGAAAAAAAAGGTCTTATTTTCCTTTTTTTTTTTTTTGTAACGCACCTCAACATCCTATTTCGTTTATAGTGCTAAAAATGCACTAAGTGTTTTGCCTCTCACCATGCGTTTGTTTCGCACGGTAAGAATCCATATTTCCCCCAAAAAGAGAAAACTTAAAAAAAAAAAACTCACAGGGCTTTTTTGTTACTTAAAACAGACTCCCACCCAAAATGTGAAAAAAAGGGGGAGAAAAATGGCTAACTGAATAACGACACACTAAAACGGGATAAAATGCTTAAAAAAAAAAAAAAAAAAAAAAAAAAAAAAAAACCCTCCATATATTTACTATTCAAAGTGTAGGAGAGGTTAGTAGGAATAAGCCTTTATCATCATTGACTTATCTTAGAGGCAGCCATTTTGTTCTGTGATGCCTCAAGGTTATAACTGGCCCTGAGTAACAAAATGAGCACACACTGTGAAAAAACGGGTGCCCTTTAGCTGACATATGTGCAGCATGGATTTGGCATCAATCCCTTGCTTTCCTGCTGTACCGCCATTAACCGGAGCATGTAATAACCGGAAAATGGGCTGAGAGAATGGAGGGTTCAGACTGAATGAAAAAAACTTTAACGGTTGGGTGGGATGCTCCTCACTTCAAGGTGTGCCTTGCCTTCAATGAATTTCAGGAGGAACAACCTGGAACAAATTAAATGAATGGCATGACCACTTTCACAACTATATTTTTCATTGCTTTCCAGTGAACCACAATGAAAAAAAAAACCATAAAGCAACTTTGCAAATAGTCTACACTAAAAACGTCCTACCGTTTGTCTACAGCTGCTTTGCAAATCTTTTTCTCCATGGTAGTCTGGTCCTGCAGACATAACCTCATCCATCTGTTCCCTACTTCATGCAAAGATCTTCCAAAAATACGTGATTAAGTAGGGGACAGATGGAAGGGAGTATGATGGCTGGATCAGACTACACAGGGAAAGTTTGTAGTCTGTTACCATGGAGACACAATTCTCCATAGGCGCTAAAAAGTTTGTTTACTTTACATTTTGGATGCACTGGAGAGATAAAGAAGAAGAAAAATGGTTTATGAAGGTGAACATTACCTTTAAGTAATCATGTGACATAAGTGGGCATGGCCTGTTTACATTAACTGACAATTTGCCAAAGGTGAGACAAGTGCAAATGGAGATTGCGGCAAAACACACCAAGATGAGGGAGGATAAAATACTGAACCGCCAAGTGCATACTACAATTAGGTGACAGGGAACAAGGCAGGGGTAAAGGGTAAAATAAGAGACAGGCTGAGTACAGCAGAAAACAAGCAGACGTTAATAGGGAAATGAACCCCCGCCCCCCCAAAAAAAAAAACAAAAAGAAAAATGAACTTTACAAAAAAAGTCAGTTTGGGAAAGATACAACTGAAAAGCGCTGCATTCCCTCCCAGGTTAAAAAGTGGGTGTCAAGGTTCACGGTGCCAATACAGACTGGGCAGCATAGCCTATATATGGCGACAAGTCACTTGCTAACAAGTTGCCCTATGAGACCATTAGAGCCCTGAATAAGTTATTACCCCCATGCACAGAGATGACAGCCATTTTGTAGACCTAACCAAATAGAAAGCAGCTCAGCAATGTGACACAGCTTCGTATATAGTGCTTTGGGGCATAAAATGGCTGCCTTCACTTTTTTTTGTTTCCGTGCAGTCAGTTTCCTTTCAAACTGGAAATTTGCATGTTTGACTCAAGTGTAGGGTACAGGTGCTCTTAAAATGTCAGCTCTGCTTTTTTTTTTTTTTTTTCTTTTTTTCTTTACACCCCTCTTCACAGCTGGTGGTTTCTCTTTAGTTAGAGTCAGAATCCGAAGAATCTCCCGAAGAGGATGATGAAGAACTGGATCCTGACTCATTATCTTCATCCTCTTCTTCATCGTCATCATCTTCTTCCTCATCCTCATTCTGCAGTAGAACAACACAAAGGTCATAAAAAGGAATAGGTTGGTAATGCATGGGTACCAAATACAACCATGTATAGTTGGCTTACCTCTTCTCCATCTTCACTATCTTCTTCACTGCTAGACTCAGAGGAGTCACCATCATCAGAGGAATCCTCTTTGTCCTCATCATCTTCATCCTCATCTTCGTCATCGTCATCGTCATCGTCATCATCATCGTCGTCATCGTCATCATCATCATCATCCTGGCAGAAAGGATGAAGAGCAGCTCAGTTATACTGGTCACCAACAATTTTTCATAAGTATACTTCTATCTTGGACTTAGGCAAAGGTCTACCTGAAGTCTACATGACCCAAAGTCAAAAGATATCAGGACTCTACAATATGCAAGGCTTACATACACGCTCCTGGACTTGTAGATCTAGTTGAAGAGCATAATCTCAAAATCCACCCAAATATCTCCCTAAACCAATTTGTACACCACAATGATGATCACTTACCGATTTGCTCTGAGCTACAGCCTTAGGCTTTGGACTGGGTGTTTGGGCTTTTGTTGTACTCTTGCGCTTCTGTAAGACAAAAAATACAAAGAAATGGTTTAGTTATGGTCCAAACAATCACAAAACGGCAGAACCCATCTAATCAAAAAAGTAAACTTACATAGGCTGTCTGCTCTCTGTATGCTGCCCGATCCTGAGATGATAAACCCTAGAAGTAAAAATGGAAGAAAATTACCCCTTGACGTACAAGCAAGAAGAATATGAATAATAAAGCACCAACCCAGAGGCAATGGAGGACTGGCATGGCTTTACCAAGGGGGAATCCTTAAACAATGTAACGACATGACAGCTCACTATGTGGCACTATGTAGCCCTAGCCTAAAGATGGTCAACACGTACAAGCTTTGCTCTATATTCAACTCACCTTCATCCACGTTTCAAGCTGCATGCGGTAGAGTCTCTGCTGATCTTCTGCCAGTTTCTTGTAATATTCCTTCTGACTGGGGGAAATCCGCTGCCAGCGGCTGCCAATCTCCACCATGCGCTCTTTCAGGGGGAGATGATTTAACTCTCCATTTGAGAGGAGCTCCTGTGAGAACTTCTGATAACCATTCCTAAATTAAGAGAAAAATAAAGCAGTATGAGAGTGGTATTAAGTTTAATGACCCATCTCAATGTTTGACTGTCCTTAGTGATGAGCGAAGTTTTAAAAAATTCGATTTGGCAGCTTCACCAAACTCAGTCAAGAAATTTGATTTGTTACAAATTACTTTGTCATGAACTGCTTTTCATTGTATGGAGTGTGCACAATGACGGAGAACGGCGATGGTGCCCCCCATCATTTAACCCCTCAGATGCTGCGTTCAACTCTGATCGCAGCATCTGAGATTAACATTCAGGTGCTTGGGGGGGTTAATCCAGGGTTCAAAAGACAAAATTACACTAACCTCATCCACTTGATGGGAGTGGAGGGCCTCTTCGCGAGCTTGATTGAAGAAAACCAGCCAAAGGACCTGCAGTGAGCGTGATGATCCCAACACGTGATCACGCTGGCCGTGCAAGGTGACATCATCACTGCTGACATCACCACACGTGGCAAGTGTGATCACGTGGTGACGTCTTCACACTCGCCGCAGGTCCTTTAGCGGGTTTTCTTCAATCAAGACGGAGCAGATGGCCTCTCTGAGATCAAGTGAGTGAGGAGAGTATAATTTTTTATTATTTTCGGTCACCATTTTAGGAAAAATCGTTTTGTTACCACGAAATGCAAGGAAATTCGGCTTCATTGTGAATAAAATGTTTCCTAAACTTCGGATCAAATTTGTCTTGGTATGCTTTGATTCGCTCAACACTAATTGACTTGAATGCTTGTGGCCCTACAGAGCAACAGTGGATGTGGCTCTCAGGAGCCCAACTATGTTCTCTATTAATGCCCTCAGAGTATATGAGAATGGACTGCCTAAAAACAGGAGGGATGCTTCAAATGGAAGGAGACCAGAGGTTGAAGAACATTGGCTTACACACTTACATTGGGGCTTTTTTGGGTTCTCCCTGAAACTTCATCTTCTTTGCAGGGGTTCCAGAAGCTGGAGCCGACCTCATATCACTTAGTTCTCTCTAAGATAAAAAATAAAGCATATTAAAAAACAAAAAACATACAGATATAGCTATTTATCTAGCATTTGGCATGAAAGCACACAAGCTTTAAAGGAATTGTCCACAATAAGAAAAACATGGCTGCTTTTTCCCCAGAAAAAGCTCCATATCTCTCCACAGGCTGTGTGTGGTACTGCAGTTCAGAACCATTAAAGTGAATAGAGCTGAACTGAAATACTGCACACAACCCATGGACATGTGTGGCACTGTTCTGGGAAGACAGAAACCATGTGTTCCTGGACAAACCTTTTAACCCCTATAACAGCACACTACATCCATCCAGATGGGAAAAGGTCCAGTTAAGTAGTCATACTATCCATAGGCTTTGCAAGAACCTTCATCATTATTTTTTTCTTCTCGATTACCTCATATCGTTTCTGGTCCTCAGCTGCTTTTTTAATCCACATGATCTTCTCCTTTTTCTCCATGTTCAACCAAGTGGACTCCATGCACTTGATAGCTTTAGCTCGGTCATTCTAAAAATGTAAATGTGAAGACAATATGATAAGAACAAACAGACTTTGAGGGTCACGGATTCAAAACTTTGACCAGCTTGACCCTCCTTACCTTAAACCGGGCCAGGTAGTCACCAATTACACTCTGCTGCCAGATTTCTTCAGCTGTTTTGGGCGTTTCTGGGAGTTTCCCCCGCTCATCTGGAGCCTTCTTCTTCTCTGCTTTGCTCTTTGACTGCCGAGGATAATACATTTACGTCATATTAAAGAACCATGCGAGTGAAAATATTATGTCTAGCAGAAAGAAACAGCTAAAGACAGAAGAGATCGCTCACCTTTGTAGAATCCTGACCAGTCACCCTTGATGCTTGGGAGGACTTCTTGTTCAGCCCCACCATCTTTTCTTCTGCAAGAACCCTCTTCTGTTCTTCTTCTGGGAGGCTCTAGACAAGTAAAAAGAATAAGAGATTAGTAACGTGCTTTAGGTGAATGCCCTTCTTTCATCCAAGTCCAACATCTGCAGCACAAAACTCACCTCAAGAAAACGCATTAACTCCACTTCATATTCTTTCTTTTTCTGCAAAAATTACAAAAATAAAGTTGCTGTCATAGAGGTCATCACCTTATTAGTAAACTGACAGTTAATAGAGAGGATCCAGTTTTATCACCCTTATCCATTAGACAGAACACATCAGCAGCAAGCAAATATCTTGCTCTGGAATATTACATGGACATCCCATTGATTTCAGTGGGTACTGTGTAATGCTTCAATGCCCCTGTGGTGGTGCTAAAAGTGAACACTAGCTGTCAGGTTCCACCATAGATTACAGCAGATTGCTGGGGGTCTAGGGTGGGAAGACACCTTGTGATCAGCTTGTGGACATCCCCTTTAAGTGGTTTCTATACAAGGATATTATGTAATATGCACAGTATAGAAACATAGCCTGTGCACTCATCCACTGAGATCTATGTACATGTCATGTCCACAGAGCAGCCTCTGGAGACCGTATATACCACAGCTATTAGTCATTACAGTACCTGTTCACACTTCTTGTGATATGCATCTTTTTCCTTCTGAGACAGTAGCTTCCACCGCTGACTGCAGAGGACCATGCGCTCCGTGCTGGGGACGTCCTTCATGTTGGCCATTAGTTCTGCACAATACATGGAGTAGCTGTTTCTGAGAGTACAAACACACACCATTAAATAGATATCATTCAGGCAGGCTGTTTTGAATCATACACAATGTCCCCATTATTTGTCATGGTTCTAACCATTCTGTCTACAGCAGTCTTTCAGTACTTTCCAGAAACAGTGAAACTCTCGTCCATGGGCTGTGTTTGGTACTGCAGCTAAACATTTGACTGGGGCTAAGCTGCAATACCAGACCTAGCCCATGGACAACAGTGGTACTGTTTCTGGCAGTAACCATGTTTTTTTTTTTTTTTCTGATCTCATACCAGCGGTCATTATTCTATGTAAAGATGCCAGCCTAGAACATGAATACAACCTGTGACCCAGGACACCACCAGAAACTGATGAAGAGATTGTTTGCTTTGTTATTGATGCATGCCCTTTGTCCAAGTCATCTGCAGCCACAAAACTCACAGTAGCTTCCACGCTGACTGGCATAGAGGAGGACCATGCGCTCCGTGCTGGACGTACCTTATGTGACGCCATTAGTTGCTGCCAATACATTGGTGTAGCTGTTTCTGAGAGGAAAACACCACACATTAAATAGGAATCATTCAGCAGGCTGTTTTGAATTGATCATACACTAATGGTCCCCATTATTTGTCATGGTTCTAACACACTTTGTTTCTATCAGCAGTTTCTTTTCATACTTTCCACTGCAAGGACAGTGAAACTTCTCGTCACATGGAGTAGCTGGTTATGCAGCTAAACATTTGATTCTGGGGCTAATGTCTGCACATACCAGACCTAGCCCATGGACAACAACTGTTTATGCATAAAGTGACTTAGCTCAGTGCCATGGGCTGTGTTGGTTAAAGCTGCCAGCCATAGAACATCGAATACAATGTGTGGAGCACAACTTACGGAGGTGGTTTTGTTGGCCGTCCATCAAACTTGTCTTTGAGCTGGCGCTCGGCCTTGGTAAGAGTGGAGCGGGTAACGCCCTCCTCAAGGTTCATTTCTGGATGTTTCTGGATGTACTCCCGCATGATGTCCTGTAGGGTTTAGATAAGAGGTTAGCATACAAAAAAGTGGATGGTCAAGATCATGTCGATGACATGTCCATTCATCTTCATCAGTTAATTAGAAAACATGGCCGCTTCCTTCCAAAAACACTACACCTGTCCACAGGTTGTGTGTTGTATTGAATCTCTGTCCCATTCAATGGTGCTAAACTGCAATTCCAGACACAACCCATGGACCCATGTGGAACTGTTCTTGAAACACATTAACGTGTGACTTTTGGCATTGTGTGCATTTGAACCTAAGTATTCCTTTAATTACTCATCAACTGGCCCCTCATTGTGCCATATAGGCCCTTAGTAACTTGTATTAAGGGGCACTAGCATGATGTGAGCATCACTGGATAACGGATACCCTTCAAAGTCATCTGAACATTGGAAATTAGCCAAACCCACTCTCTACTGCATGCTGAGTACAAGCTCATCACCTCATATTGCTTTCGCTGCTCCAATGCTTTATGGATCCATTTGAGACGTTTCTTGTCAGAGAGCTGTGACCATTGTTTTCCTAGGGATTCCTTCACTTCCTTTGTACTAGCCTGAAATGACAGAAGCAGCGTGACAATCTTCTTCCACCAAGAACGGAAAAGCAAACTTGGAAGGTCTTGCACTTACATCAGGCTTTATTTTAAGGTAAACCTTCCTCTCATGATTGTACCAGAGTTGCTGGGGGGTCTTGGGTTTTTCAGGGACGTCTGATTTCTTTGTAGCCTGCATGAGGTCTGGGTGCTCCTCCCTGTGAACATTAGTGAGGATCAGATAGAAGCAACAGATGGTGAAATCTTAACTATCAAAAGATACGTGCACATGACCCACCTGAATTTTGACAGGTTCCTCTCAAATTCTTGCTTCTCTCTCTGGAAATCCTGAATATATTTCATCTGGAAAGGAAAGGGGATGGATATTTTGGGTCAAACTGCAGTAACAAATCTGTCACTTCTTAGCTTGGCTCTGAGGCTTATCAGCTACATCTACCCAAGCCCGCCACTTATTTTCTTATCTAGGAACCTTAAAATACCTTCTTTTTCTCTGGTAACTCTTTATACTTTTTGGACAGAATCTTGGTTAGGTCCAGGTTGCTCATCTCTGGATGTAGCTTAGCGTATTTGGCCCTCTTTTCCATAAAGAAGCGGAAATAGGGTGTGAGAGGCTTCTTGGGGAATTCGGGGTGTTTCTGAAAAATAATATTAACGGTTAATACGTTAATATGTCTTGCAACATTGGGGCCATGACTTCTAATTTGAGCAAGTCACCATCAGACCAGTATTTGATGACCTACACGGCTACTGACCTTCAATTTCTTTCCTTTATATGGGTTTTTCACATGTTCTTCTGCATCTAGAATTAGTTCTGAGAGAGTGCGGAACTTCCTCACCTAAAGGGATACAGGGTGAGCAACAATATTTGTTAGTAAATTGCCTGTAGATATTTATCATACAGAATGCTAACTAGCCTGAAGCACATTGCTCCAGAGTCTTAGATTCAATGCTGGCATTATGGAAAATCATAGCGGATGCAACAGTGCCTTCTGCTGGAGACTTATGAAGGCTATGGTGACAGGTTGTGCCATAAAATAACCTCTAGGTGGCATCTAGCAACCTAACATAACTGCTTTCTGATTCTAAACTGCTGTAAATTAGACTACAAGGAGGAATGTACCATCATCCTGGAAACTGGTGGCCTCCATCATGTTAGAGATTTCATAGGTAGAATGTCAATAGGCATCAGCCACAGTACTGAAATATGTAGACTATAAGGCCTCATGCATACGACCGTAGTTTTGGTCCGCATTCTATGTGCATTTTTGTGGATTGGACGCGGACGCATTAATTTCAATTGGGCTGCAAAAGATGTGGACAGCACACCATGTACTGTCCTCTTCTGTATGTCCATTCCGCTATCCCGCAAAAAGTAGGCATTTCTACCAAAGGGGAGGACATGCGGATCCGCAAAATGCAGAGTGCACACGGCCAGTATCTGTGTTTTGCAGACTGCATGAGATGGCACAATATCTCACCTCATTTGAGATCTCAATCCACTTTTGACGGCACACGGGTCCTGTATAATTCTTGAAGGCCAGCTTGTTCCAGTCTAGATGAGACTCTGTGGTTTTGAACTTTAAATAGTCCTGGCTGGGCAGAATAGACTTCATGGTTTCCAGGAGAGTGAGCATGTCCTCTTGGGACCATTGATCTGTCAGGAAACAGAGACAATGTATAGAACAAGGCTGGTGGTGGACTGAAGGAGGAGCTTAGGTTGAAAGCCAAAGCCTACTTTCTTTACCTTGCTCACTTGGGGCAGTCATGCTGGTGTTGGTTTGTTCGTCACCAGCTGCTCCGTTCATCCTCTACTGGGCAGAGCCTTAGCACCAAGTCCAGGAGACTCTGTAAGATGGAAGATGCCAAGTTAGGAGGTGGAGGCATGGGCACATAACACACCACTGTCTGTCTATATAAACTCAAGTGATATTAAAGGGAACCTGTCACCTCCTATAGAGTAAATAAACTGTCAGCAGTACCTTAATTTAGGGACCAGTGTGATGCTGATGAATATCTTCATATGGAGAAGTGATTCCTCTAACTGTAAAAAAATCCATCTTTTAATCCTGTTGAACGCGCTGTCTTGCGTCAGCTTGAAGTCAAGGGGGCAGCGGCCTCCTTGCTTCAAGTCAAGCAAACCACTCCCCTCTTGTTGTTGAATGACAGGTTTGCCGTTGGGCCGGGGATCGCGCATGCGCGGTGTGCGATTAGTTCCTGCGCGATCCCGGCTCCAGCTATTCAGTTTGCCGGTGCTTTTCTCTATACAGCGCATGCGCCACAGAAGCAAGCGAGCGCGCTTGCCAGAGCGCGCCCGCCGTCCCCGCACGCAAGGGGTCACTGAAAGCGTCCTACCGCCCGGCCGTACGCTTGGGCGTGCATATCCTCTGGGTGAGCGTAACCTCTGGCTGCGTATGCTGTATAGAGAAAAGCGCCGGCAAACAGCCGGGATCGCTCAGGAACTAAACGCGCACCGCGCATGCGCGAAACTTGCGCAATCCCCGGCCCAACGGCAAACCTGTCATTCAACAAGAGGGGAGTGGTTTGCTTGACTTGAAGCAAGGAGGCCGCTTCGCCCTTGACTTCGAGCTGACGCAAGACAGCGCGCTCAACAGGATTAAAAGATGGATTTTTTACAGTTAGAGGAATCGCTTCTCCATATGAAGATATTCATCAGCATCACACTGGTCCCTAAATTAAGGTACTGCTGACAGTTTATTTACTCTATAGGAGGTGACAGGTTCCCTTTAAGCACCCATGTATCGCCACCATGTGATCACAGCTCCCTCTGCAGGTATGTGTGTCATGTTGTACAATGACTAGGTGGGTTTTCCAGGACCTTTCATGGTAGAGAATCTTGCCCCAATATGACAGCAACTACCGATATCCTTGATATTCTAGAAGATCTCCAAAAACCTGGCACAGCAGAGGGTCTGGGAGCTGGTGAGTATGTGCCCCCTCCCCCGGTATAATACACAGTGAGGTATAAGTATGTGCCCCCTCCCCAGTATAATACACAGTGAGGTATAAGTATGTGCCCCCTCCCCAGTATAATACACAGTGAGGTATAAATATGTGCCCCCTCCCCAGTATAATACACAGTGAGGTATAAATATGTGCCCCCTCCCCAGTAAACACAGGAGGTATAAATATGGCCCCCTCCCAGTATAATACACAGTGAGGTATAAATATGTGCCCCCTCCCCAGTATAATACACAGTGAGGTATAAATATGTGCCCCCTCCCCAGTATAATACACAGTGAGGTATAAATATGTGCCCCTCCCCAGTATAATACACAGTGAGGTATAAATATGTGCCCCTCCCCAGTATAATACACAGTGAGGTATAAGTGTGTTTCCCCTCCCCCCTCCGGTATAATACACAGTGAGGTATAAGTATGTTTCCCCCCCACCCTCCGGTATAATACAGCCGCAGCCGTAGATTTTCCGGGAATTCCCCTCCCGTACTTAGGCAAGCCGAGGTCAGCCTCCGCCTGCAGGGGGCCCCCGCCGCCACCACCTCCACCTCTCCATAGTACCCGCCCAGCACCGGGAGGAGACGGGATCCGGAACACAGCAAGGCGGATCTCCAGTCTCCTGACCGGGGACGGACGGTGCGCTAGCGTCTCCCCCGTCAGTATCCGAAGCTCCTCCACCTGGTGATCGGATCGAAATTTTTAGTTTAACGGAGATCATCCTCCTGATCCCTGGTACATGACGCAGCGGTCACATCCCCTCTTCTCCGCCCGGTGTAGCCTGCCTCCCTCCCCCCGGTAGCACGGCTCCGGCATACATCCAGCGCCCCCAGAGCTTCTCATAAGGTCAGCCTGAAAGCAGCGGCTCGTACCTGGGGACAGTGGTAGCGGCCCCCTCCAGCACTCACCCAGCAGTCCACGATGTGGATGGAGCTCGTCCACCGCAGCACGTGTCTCCTCCGGAAACCTCGCACCCGACGCCCCCTCGCGTCTCCTGCACTGCAGTCCGGGCTGAGGACCTCGTGGTGCCGGTGTCTCCTCCTCCCTCCGGAGCTGCTGACTGATCTGATTGACGCTGCGGCTCCTCCGACCTTCTTGTTCTCCTCAAGCTGCTCGGCCTCACCTTCCGGCCGCAGGGAGGAGGAGGAGCCGCCGCTGGAGAGTCGGAGGAGAGCGACCTCACCAGACCCAGCGCGGAACTAGCAGCCTGGCCGAGAAAAACAAGAGGCTCCCGGGGCAGCAGCTGCAGGAGGAGGAGGGGAGCCGCCGAGTCTGCCCGACCGCGGCCAAGCGCTGCGGGGACCGATCACCCGCTGCCGGCCGCAGTAATCAGCGATCCCCGGTTAATAGCAATAATTCCTAAAATCAAATAGTAATGATTAAAAAAAAAGTATCCGCTGATTGATTCGATACCGCAGATCGCCCGATCCGTGATAAGAAGCAGAAATTCATCGTTTGACCGGGGAGCGGGACATGGCGGGAAGCGTGCCCGGAAAAGGAGCGCCAGAGGCGGCCACGAGCAGGCGGCTACGCCCGGTCCCTGGAGGTGACCTCGATGATCACATCTCCCCGGCTCCCGGCGGCGGTCAACCCCCTCCCCGCCATGTGTGGACAGCCCCGGAGCTCGCGGTGCCACGCGGTTCACCCCTCCGCTTCTCCCCGGCTCCCTGTAGCCCAGAGCCGGCGGCGCCCCCCGCACTTACCCGCTTCCCGTCTTCCTCCAAGGACAAAAGGCGCAGCCGGAGCTCTGCGTCCGGATCTCGGAGACAAAGCAGCTGCAGCAGCCCCTGGGTAATGGCGAGAGCTCCGGGGGAGGGGGGGCGCTGCCTGCTCCTTCTCCCCGCCCAGCGTCGCTGCAGCAGGAGCGGGTAGACAGAGCGCGGGGAGCCGCCTCCTCCTCCCGCCGCAGCCGCGTCTCCCTCACACTGCCCGGCAGGGGGGCCCCGCAGGCTCCGAGAGAGGGGAGGGGGTGTCCGGTCCTCACCTGTGCGCGCTAGGCGGCTCCTCCTGCTCGAGTACCGGGGAGCTGCGTTTGAATGACGGCCAGATCTGCAGCGCTGGCCCCGGGCGTGGACTCGTCTCAGTCCCCGCAGAGAGCTCGCACTTCCCCCGCCTCCACTGCTCTCCGTGCCTGCACTGCCTTCCAATCAGCCGGGCGCCCTCCGTCCTCGCCCCGTCACAGGCTCCAGCTGCTGCCCAGCTCCCTCCCTCCCTCTCATCGCCCGCCTCACAGTCATCCATCCATCCAGGCAGCCGCCATGTAGAGGGGGAGCCCCCGGATCACTGCACACACAGGACGGGGCGCACGCTGGGCACGGAGCCGGGCATGCCACCCAGCACCCCCGGCTCCATGTGCAGGTGCAGACCCCAGATGAAGGCACACACGGAGCCGGGCATCACACAGAGCGGGCGGGACTTGTTTATTATGACAGGACCGGTACTGGCGGCTCCCGGTTCCTTCTCCTCGGTCTCGGCTCCACCTTTACTGCTGGAAGCGTCAGAGAGGCGGTGACGGGAGGAGACGATGACAGGATGAGGGCGCTGTAACCGGGGCCGGCTGCCCCTCTGCAGCGCCCCCACACGGCGTGTGTGCTCATTACAGGCTTGCTGGTGCTTTTATTCCTATGCCCCCATTACAGTGTCTGTACCTGTATCAGTGCCAGCTAAAGTGCCCCCATAACAGTGTCTGTATCAGTATCATTGCCAGCTAAAGTGCCCCCATAAGTGTCCGCATCAATATCAGTGCTAGCTAAAGTAATCCAAAACAGCCTGCATCAGTATTAGTGCCACCTAAAGTGCCCCCAGAACAGTGTAGCAGTACCAGCTAAAGTGCTCCATAACAATATAAGTGCCACCTAAAGTGCCCACTGTAAGCATCACTATCAGTGCCAGCTAAAGTGCCCCCATAAGTATCTGCACCAGTATCAGCTAAAGTGCCCCCATAACAGTGTCTGCATCAGTATCGGTGCCAGCTAAAGTGCCCAGTATCTGCATCAGTATCAATGCCACCTAACGTGCCCCCATAAGTGTCTGCATCAGTATCAGTGCCAGCTAAAGTGACCCACCTGGCAGAACAGCAATATTGGCCCCTAGAATCAGGGGCGGATTGGCCATAGACCTTACAGGGAAATTTCCCGGTGGGCCTATGCCCAGGGGGCCACCTGAGCCCTCCTCCCAGCTGGCCAGTAGAAGTGTTTGGGGAAGTATTTTGTGCTGCTGGCGGCAGTATTTTGTGATGGACTGTGGTATATGGCTCTGTTGGGGTGGTATAATGTGCCACAATATGGTAGTACTGGCCCCGCCTACTTGTGTTGGTCCTGCCTTCCATCAATTTGCACCCTATTAAACGGGGCCACTTTTAGTATTTTTTCCAGGGCCACTTTAAATTCCCAGTCCGCTCCTGCCTAGAATCCTCCCAGGACTCACACACCCCACTACGGATCTGCAGCCGTTTACCGGATGTTACTTCCCAGTGTGAGCTCTGGGGGCGCTGTGGAGTCACTATACCTGGGCAGTGGGCCCCAGGGACATGAGGGGGAGTTTGCCGTGAGCAGCTGCTGGGTCTACAGGGCAACATGTGTCATGCAGCAAAAACCATTTGTGCTACTTGTTTGTGGCACTGCTGTTTGGCCATTCTCACTATAGCGGTATTATTCATTCACTGGATGGTGGCTGGTACTTACTGAGAAACTGAAGCTGATGCAGACACATTTATGGGCACTTTAACTGGCACTGATGCAGATACTTATGGGGGCACTTTAGCTGACACTGATACTGCCACAGACACTGTTATGTGGGCACTTTAGCTGGCACTGATACTGATGCAGACAGTTTTATGGGGACACTTTAGCTGACATTGACACTGATGCAGAGGCTGTTATGGGGGCACTTTAGGTGGCACTGATACTGATGCAGACAGTGTTATAGGGGGCACTTTAGGTGGCACTGATACTGGTGCATCAGTATCAGTGCCACCTCTAGTGCCCAGTATCTGTATCAGTGCCAGCTAATGTGCCCCATAACAGAGTCTGCATCAGTATTAGTGCCCACTAATGTGCCCCCATAAGAGTGTCTGCATCAGCTTCAGTATTAGTGCCATATAAAGTGCCCCTATAACAGTGTCTGCGTCAGTATCAGTGCCACCTAAAGTGCTCCCATAACAGTCTCTGCATCAGTGTCAATGCCAGCGAAAGTGTCCCCATAACACTGTGCGTCAGTATCAGTGCCAGCTAAAGTGCCCACATAAGTGTCTGTGGCAGCATCAGTGTCTGCATCACTATCAGTGCCAGCTAAAGTGCCCACATAAGTGTCTGTGGCAGTATCAGTGTCTGCATCAGTATCAGTGCCAGCTAAAGTGCCCACATAACAGTATCAGCTAAAGTGCCCCCATAAGTGTCTGCATCAGTGCCAGTTAAAGTGCCCATAAATGTGTCTGCATCAGCTTCAGTTTCTCAGTAAGTACCAGCCACCATCCAGTGAATGAATAATACCGCTATAGTGAGAATGGCCAAACAGCAGTGCCACAGACATGTAGCACAAATGGTTTTTGCCGCATGACATATGTTGCCCTGTAGACCCAGCAGCTGCTCACGGCAAACTCCCCCTCATGTCCCTGGGGCCCACTGCCCAGGTATAGTGACTCCATAGCGCCCCCAGAGCTCACACTGGGAAGTAACACCCGGTAAGCGGCTGCAGATCCGCAGTGGGGTGTGTGATTCCTGGGAGGATTCTAGGGGCCAATATTGCTGTTCTGCCAGATGGGTCCCCCATGTGCTTATAGCCCAAAAGAAGCCAGGACTACCCAAAAGGTCACAGGCTGTACTACCAGGCCTGGCATGCCCCTGAGGGCACATCAGTTGCTGTGAAACTACAACTCCCAGCATGCACACAGTGAAATGAGGATTCTGGGAGCTGTAGTCTCAGCTGGAGTGCTGGGGGCTGCTGATCCCTGCACTAGTATATATATGATCTGGTCATATCATACTTATGCCTTTAATGACTGGTCATGGCTATGTCACTGAGACAAACTTTTGACTGGTTGCTTTCTGCACCTCTCCCACTTTTCTTCTTTACTAGTCATGATACCCTCTCCGGTTGTTAAGATCTGTCAGTGAATGGAAACCTGGCCTGAAGATGATGCAGGTGTACAGCTGGATAGAAAAGACAGCTTGAAAACCTTATAACAAGCCATACACTGGTGACATGATTAGGACAAGATTTTAGCCTCGGGATGTAACTTGGATGGTTTCCATTCACTGACAGCAAGCAGAGATCATGAACATGGAGAAGAATGGACATACAGAATGTATTAGCTGCATAGCTTTCATTAAACTATGATTAAAAGGGGGTTTAGTACAAGCACAGCACCACTGTTGTCTTTGTGGCTGTTCCTGGTACTGCACCTTAGCTCCAAGCACACGAATAGCACTGTGCAGGGACGTAGCTATAGGAGGTGCATTGGTAGCTGCAGCACCTGGTGATTGAGGGGGGCCAAAGGACACATAAGTAGTCACCATTGTTATAAGTGGCACATGGTAGGTGGTGGCACTCTTGCAGATTTTGCCTATACCCAGTATCAGATACTGCAATTAAGAGCAAGTGGCCCCTTGATTCTGCTGATCGGGTAACAATCATGCCACGTTAGAGCAGAAAATAGTACTGAATGTCTGTCTACTGTCTATATACTATCTGTATACTGTACTGTATACGTAAACATCTGTGTACTGTCATATATATATGTATACTGTACTGTATATGTAAACATCTGTGTACCATCTATATACTATCTGTATACTATACTGTATACGTAAACATCTGTGTACCATCTATATACTATCTGTATGCTATATCATATACGTAAACATGTGTATACTGTGTATACATTTGTATACTATACTGTATGCATAAACATCTGTGTACCATCTATATACTATATATGTAAACATCTGTGTACTGTCTATAAAGTATAGGTATACTATACTGTATTCATAAACTGTGTGCCATCTATATAGCATATGTATACTATAGTGTATAACATCTGTGTACAGTCTATATACTGTCTGTATGTTATACTGTATATGTAAACATCCGTTTATTGTCAGCATACTATCTGTATACTATACTGTATATGTAAACATCTGTGTACCATCTATAGACTGTCTGTATACTATACTAATATGTAAACACCTCTGTACCGTCTATATACCATCTGTATGCTATATTGTATATGTAAACAGCTGTGTACCGCCCATATACTATCTATATGCTATATCATATACGTAAACACGTGTATACTGTATATATATATATATATATATTTGTATACTATATACATAAACATCTGTGCACCGTCTATATACTATCTGTATGCTATACCATATACAGTATGTAAACACTTATGTAACTCCTATATACTATCTATATGCTATATCATATATGTAAACACATGTATACTGTATATATTTGTATACTATACTATATACATAAACATCTGTGCACCATTTGTATACTATCTGTATGCTATACCGTGTATGTAAGCCTCTGTGTAACGTCTATATACCATCTGAATGCTATGCCGTATATGTAAACACCTGTGTACCATCCATATTCTCTCTATATTCTGTACTGCATAACCGTGCTCATGTGTCACTGCCATCACAGCTTTGGAGGTTCTCCTCACCCCCTGTGATCATGTCCTGGATACAAACATCCATGTCTTGCAGCCAATGCTCCTTGCGCTTCACAAGCCCAGCCCATAGAAGAACACCCTCCACAGTGCTTGTGCAGCGCCATCTGGTGGGCAGTCACAGTATTCCACCACCTAAAACTAGTTACTGAGTGATGAAATAGCAATAAAGCCCCATTCACACTTGCAGTGGAATCCTGACATTTTCTGAGTTTACCTGAAGGGGCTGTATGTGTGAATGCACACATCTGCAATATCAGTCCCGGATTTTACCCAAACTTTTTCTCCCCAGAGCCCTAGTACTAACTCCGGATTATGTCCGAGTAAGCGCATGTGTGAAAACAGCGGTAAATGCTCCAGAAAATCACAGTGGCCATGCTCCAGAAAATCACAGTGGCCATGCCTAAGTTCCCACCCCTTGTCTAGGCATCTGGAACATTTCCTCTGTAGTGAGAACGCACCCGACATGGAACATCTCTGGGGTGATAGCTACATGTGTGAAAGGCCAACTCTGGTAAATCTCTGTATCCTGATAATCTGGAAATATTTCGAAGTTTAGGTGTGAAAACAGCATAAGAGAAAAGTCATACAAATTGGATTAGAATTCTAAAACGGTGGCACAGAGAGGGAGTACCTTGCTATGCCCACTTGTCTCCTTTCAAAACTACAGCCTTCACATCCTCAATGGAAACCAGGCACATAAATATTAACGGATTCTGTAAAAGTAGAACCCATGATGCCAGCGTCAACAGAGACTGTGCGGTGGATGGTTCATGTTCAGTGTGTAGATGGACCTATAGAGGGCTATACGGTGCGGTTTCTAGAACCTGGCTTCAAGGGAGCACATTATCTTTTGCCTGGTGGTTCAGTAATGAGCAGTTACAGACTGGGAACTTAAAGGGGTATTCTCATCTTAGACAATGGGGGCATATTGCTAGGATATGCCCCCATTGTCTTATAGGTGCGGGTCCCACCGCTGGGACCCGCACGTATATCCAGAACGGAGAGGGGAGCGCTGCGCCTGGAGGACCCCGGGTTTCCGGGGGTCCGGCCACCACCAGGTGCAGCTTCCCGCTGCGCTCATAGAAATGAATGGGAGCGCAGCGCACAAGCGCGGCCACCGCTCCTATTCATTTCTGTGGAGCCAATGGAAGTAGCCGAGCCAGCGCTCGGCTATTTTTGGCGGCCCCATAGAAATGAATGAAGGGCGGCTGCGCATGCGCAGTGCGCCCTCATTCAGTTCGGGGGCTACGTTCTGGATATAGGTGCGGGTCCCAGCAGTGGGACCCGCACCTATAAGACAATGGGGGCATATCCTAGCGATATGCCCCCATTGTCTAAAATGAGAATAACCCTTTAAAGTGGCCCTGTTTTGTAGTTGGGCCCAAATTTATGGAAGGCAGGGCCAGCAATACCATATTGTGGCGCAATATACCACCACAACAGAGACAAATATCACTGTGCATCACAAAATACTGCCAGCAGCACAAAATATATTCCCAAAAACTTCCACTGGCCGTTGAGAGCTCAGGCAGCCCCCTGGGCATCGGCCTACCAGGAAATTCCCTTGTAAGGTCTATGGCCAATCTGCCCCTGTTAATCAGGACATTTGGTGGTATCTATGTCCTTCTCCTCCTCCAATCCCCATGTAGAGCCTGGCGCTGCAACATCCCAATAAGCACTATCAATCCTGAATTCCCAGCCATATCCCATACAATTTACCCCCTATTCTGAGGGCATTCCATCTGTGACACTGCAGAGGGCACTATGCTGCTAAATTAATAATTAGTGTCATTTTGGCATCTTGTTCTTCCTTTTACTCTCCAGTGGTCAAAACAGATCCCCCAATGGCAGTCAATGCACGGTCCTTCCAACAGAACTCCCAGCCCTGGTCCTCGTGTGCCTATAGTGGTTAAATTAATGCCCCACCTTTCTCCCTTGGGGGTGGCAGCACTGCCTTTCCTAGCAATCACCTAGCAGGGCCTCTCCACCTTTCTCCAATAGTCACACACGGCCCCCTCTCCCTTAATTATAAATATATTCCCAAATACCTTTCATTAGTTATAACGGCTCGTTTTGTCTGGGGAGCAATCATTAGGAGAAACAAAATGGCCGCCGTCCTATTAGTGCACACAAAACCTGTCCCAATCACACAGGACAAGTTACTTCACAACACTGAGGTAAAGAGCTGCCTCAGCCCCCTCCTCCTTAACCACAAAGCCTTACCTTCTTCACCCATATACAGTACCTACCTCCATCATACTGTTTGATGGGGGGAAAATTGACATATTGTATGATGCTGACTGCTATGTCCATACTGCCCAAGTAGAGTAGCCCATAGACAAGTGCCATATGGAAAATCTAGACTTGATTACTGGATCGTTTCTATAGGAAACTGGGCAAAAAAGCAAAGTAAAGCCAGTTTTTTGAGTCAGGTGGTCTAGGGTAGTGAAAGGGTTCACTGAATTTGTTGGTACTTTAAAGGACTTTTCTGGGAATAATTACTTTTTATCTACTGGCGGCAGCCTGCCTCCTTAAACAGAAGATTTTTACTTACCTGCTCCCTGCCACTTGCGTCCTCCGCGCTGGTGTCTCCATGTTCTAGTCTCTGGAGTGTTTACTTCCTTCTGGGCATTGCAAGGGCACATGCTCTTCTGGTGCCAATAACTGGCTTCAGCGGTGATGTGCTGTTTGTGGCCACGTCTTCTCTGAAACAAGTCATTGGCAGCAGCGGATCATCTGACCACGTCCCTGTAGTGCCCGGCTCCGGGTATTAGATAAAAAGAAATTATTCCCAGAAAACCCTTTTAAGGATATGACCACAGAGTGCGTCCTGGTCACCATTGTGATGTGGTCATGCAGTGGTCGAGTAGTCGAGTACCGTAGAGTTGCAGCAGGCCCTACTTAAACTATTGAGGGCTGCACTGTTTGGAAGGTCTATATTGCAAATGGCCGCATGACACCCACAATACCGCGCAGGCGCTAACAATTCGGACAGACTAAGGCTTCATTCACACATCCGTATGTCATTGCGGATCCGCAAAACACGGGCACTGGCCGGCTCTATAATAGAAATGCCTTGTTCTTCGTGATGGCATCAGATCCCATTGACTGTACATAATATACCAGAAGATCTATAATTATATACTGGAGATGCCCATGTTATACCAGCATGCTCCATATCCCTGTATACAAGAAGACGTATAACTTACAGTATACCAGCTGTACAGATATAATTATATACAGGAGATACCCAGGTTATACCAGCATGGTCCATATCATCATATACAAGAAGATGTTATACCATATAACATCATCTTGTATATAGTGATATGGAAAATGCTGGTATAACCTGGGCATGTCCTGTATATAATTATATATGTACAGCTGGTATAAGTTATACATCTTGTATATAGTGATATGGAGCATGCTGGTATAACATGGGCATTTCCAGTATATAATTATATATGTACAGTTGGTATAAGTTATACATCTTCTTGTATATAGTGATATGGAGCATGCTGGTATAACCTGGGTATCTCCTGTATATAATTATATATGTACAGCTGGTATAAGTTATACATCTTCTTGTATATAGTGATATGAATCATGCTGGTATAACCTGGGGTTTTCCTGTATATAATGCGCTGTAAGTAAAGCGTAAGTGTAATACAGTACTAGCAGTGTATGAGATTAAACAAATCTTACTTTTATTTTGTTTTGTTCCATACGGAAATTGACCTGCCATGCGGATTTAGAAATCCTCAGAATGTCAATTTTTGGTATGAGTTTTGTTTTTTTTCCCCCAGTTCTCCAGAGGCAGTTAAAGGGGTTGTCCTGCCATTTATATAGATCAGCTGTCAGAGTGCCGCTTCCTGGTCATTACACTACTCGTCGTCTCATGTGGAGCGATGGAGTAGTGTAATTACAAGCACTAGTACAAGTACAGTATGTATTCTGTCTATTGTATCGTGCATGCTGTAATATTAAAGCATTGTCCGCCACTGTCCCCGGTACGATGTCCTCCTTTTTGGGGTTGTGGAAGTGGCCACCCTAACATGATATAATCTGTAGTGAATGTGATTTTCTTACCAGTGTCTGTATTTTTGACTTGTATAATCCTGAAGTTTCTTATCTGTGTCATGTGACTAGGAATTAGACCCACCAACTCTAATTCTCTATGCCTTCCTATGGGAGCCTCACTTTCAGTCTCATAGGAATGAATAGAGCAGTGACTGGCTTCATTTCCTGGGTCAGTTGGAGGTCAGGGAGTTGGTCACATGACCCAGCTACAATAAGAAGAGAGGGAATAACTCACAATTTCATTCTCTGATAAGAAGATGACATTCACTACAGATTATATCATGTACCTTTCTAACAGGTCAGAGAATAAAACATTTTGTGGGAGTTCTTCTTTAAGACAGTAAAGGGATTAATGGTAAATTCAGTTTTCTCCTTGGGGGTCCCATGGGAAATAGGCTCTTGGGCAACTGATCAATTTGCCGGTCCCTAAACCGAGTCCTGCCTAATTCCTATAAAACTGCAGATAAACTTTATGCAGGACAGAGAACCTCCAGGTTTTAGTAATATATTTTATTATTTGTATAAAATAATGTAATAATGTCAGATATTATAATATCCAGTTCTGCAAAGCTTCAGATCGCCACAAAAAAACATCTCTTACAAAAACATGTAATAAAATAATACAAAAATGATTGCAGTGTATTCACACAACACATTCCTTATGTTCAGATAAAAATTTCATATTTTTTTTATACGATCAGTTTTAAAATACTCAGGTGTCTTCAGTCCATAATTAAACAGGGTTTGTTCTTGAGGTAAATATATTATTAATTATATCAAAATATATTAATTTTAAGCATATTTACAGATATTTTATTCTAAAGCAAATCGCGTTAGCCTTAAAGTAACACTCTAGACACAGCTGACACATGGGTCATGCCTAGTACAGGGGTTGGAGCTTGACACAGAGATTCTGTCTACCTACACGCCCTCAGACCCTGAACTAGGCATAATGCAGTGTATATGTTTTGCCCGGTGTTCCTTTAAATAAAAGAAAGCAGAAAAAATTAGTGATAAAATAAGATAAATCTTCAAGGGATTAGAGAGAAAAAAAACATGGCTTCTTTTTTCCCCCCAGAAACAGCGCCACTCTTGTCTATGGGTCAGGCCTGGTATTGCAGCATAGGTCTAATTTATTTGAAAGGCGCTGCAATACCAGATGCAGCCTATAGAGAAGAGTGGCACTGTTTCAGGAAGAAAGCAGCCATGTTTTGCTACTCTCATAAGGCCTCTTCAAGTTAAAGGAATTGTCCAGGATTATAAAAACATGGCTGCTTTTAACCAGAAGCAGCACCACCCTTGTCCACAGGTTGTGTGCGGTATTGCAGCTCTGCCCCTTTGGATCCAGTGGAGCTGAGCTGCAATGGCAGACACAACCCATGGATTGGGGTGGAGCCGTTTTTGGAAGAAAACAGCCATATTTTTCTAATTCTGGAAAACCCATTTAATAATATGTAACCAGTAGGAAAGAAAGGAAGAAAGAAAGAAAACTAATTTATAAAAATCTAAAATTACAGATTTTTTTATCCTTTTTTTCTGATCACATTACACAATAGTGCATTTGAAAACATAGAATAAAATCATGGTCAGAAAGTAAATTGCATAGCTATCGAAGGAGAGCGCCTTGAGGCTCCCAATACTTGTATTTCATGATCCCGTGGGTTCTATAAATGATCTTTCAGAAAAAGGCTCTTTACTTAAAACTTGCTATATGTGATGGCAGCATTATGTAGGCTCTGCAGTATTTCTAGACATAGGGCAGGATTACACAGGCATCTGAACTTCATTGTAGACATCCTGACCTTCTTCTTCTTCCAGATTGACAGAAGCGTCATCTGAATCCAGCTGAAAGGATAGAAGAGGTTAGTATCAGCACAGGGATGGAAATCATTCATTGCATGAGGGAGCCCCAATTTAAAATACAGCCCCCTTGTGGTGCTAGTTACACGACCACCCACCTGGGACAAGAGGATGCACATATCTGCCACTACCTCATTGCCAGGGTGGGAAATGGGTTAATTCTCCACATCCTCGTTTCCTAGCACTGTAGGATCCGTGGTGAGGAGAACTTTTACAATATCTCACCACACATTAATATAGACAATTTAGCTAACCTGGTCCAGACCCCTCCCTCTAGGAGTCAGTAAGCACCCACATGGGCTAAGCTCCAAAGCATGCTACAATTTTATGATTAAGAGATGGCTGATGACTTGGAAAGTCCTGCTAGACATCCCACTGAGTAACCATACAGAGGACCTCTCATCTCTCCTGACATGACTGTTTAAGAAACTTCTTGCATTCTCCATGTAATAGCAATTCTGGTGCATCTATTCAAATGACTGTATCTGGGTGGGCCCAAATTGTGACAGTAATGGACCCCTAATAAAATAGGATCTGTATGCACAGAGGGTGGTCCCTAAAAATAATTTCCTCTGGTGGGCCCAAGGGACTTCAGTCTGACATTGGACTCTATGATGTACCACTCCTTTATTATTTCTGCTAAAAATTATGAATGAATTGCTAGCAGTTTGCAATGAAGGTCCAGATGGTTGTTACCAGTTAGGCGGGGGGGCCCGCACATTATCCAATCAGTGCTGCCAGTGGCAGACTATGCAGGGACACACCCCCAACTGGCACCAACCATGTAGACATTCACAAACTGCTACTAGCTGCAGTACTCCAGCACGGCCACTACATAGTGGATGATGCTGTTTGCTTCCAGCTCCATTCACTGTATAATATCTGCTGCCGGTGGCTGCCCGAAAACAGCTGATTGGTGGCGGTCCTTTGTATCAGACCCCGCCAATCTGATGGATCCTGAGGATTGACCATCAATATCTGTAGCCCAGACAACCCCTTTAAGGTATTCCTTGAATACTTACACATTTGAGCTCGAGATTGTTGAAGATGTGAGGCAGGATAAACATGCGGACTGGCACAGTGAGGATGAGGATGAATGGAAGTGCCAGTGAAGCTGGAGTGAACATCACAACAAACAGAACGGCCAGGCAGATCACCTGTATCAGGGTGAAGACGTGCATACGCCAAGTCTTAACCTGCAAATAAAATAAAGCATATCATTCTAGTCCATGGCCTGGCACTCTGCAGTACTCCACACTTCATCAAGTCTATGCTGTAATGTGGCCATACACCTATCTCTCCCGGCTCCCCCATACAGCTACACGCATGGCTTAGAAGAAAGTTGCTGTCATGCTTCTAGCAGCAGATTATCCCCCAGGAGAACAAAAGGGTCGGGTGCTGAAATTCAACATGGCTAATCCTTCTTTTCCCAATGAAAAATTGCAGGTTTGACAGTAGTCTCATTTGTATGGGGGCTTTTACACGGATGGCCCATTGATTTAAGTGAGCACCATGTAATTCCTTATTTTCACTGTGGTGGCTTCAGGGGGAGTTACTTGTCTGGTTCTCTGAGAATTAGAGCTTATGACTGTGGTCTAGTTGTAGATCAGGGGCGTAGCTATAGGGGATGCAGAGGTAGCAGTCGTTACTGGGCCCAGGAGCCTGATGGGGCCCAAAGACCCTTGTGCCACATAAGAAGACACCAGTATTATAGAAAGTGCATGCTGTTCAAGTTACACCTCTGGTTGAAGGGAAGGGGTTAGGTCAAGAATTTGGCATGGGGGGATGGCGATTCAATTTTTGCCTCAGGCAGCACAAAGGTTATGTGCTTCCCTGCCCCTGACCACAAAGCACTAAGGGAAGAGGGGCCCAAGCTGAACTCTTGCACCAGGGCCCATGAGCCTTTAGCTACACCCCTGAGCCAGATTATTGTTGGTGGACTCCTCTAACCAAAAAGAGGATAACCTACAATACCTACAACTGAATGCAGCTGATGAGCAGGCAATTATTGAGAATGAACGGTTCCTTCCCAATAATTGGCTGTTGTGTTGGCCCACAAGGGGCTTATAGCTATGATTAGCCCTGCCCAGAAGATAACATGAAGCTTCTGAGCCCCATTACAAAACCAGTGACAGGGTCCCCACCTACCATGTACCGTATATAAAACTAGTAATCTTATGTGGTGGAAAGGCTTTTTTTGGGGGTGAGGTGGATTGGAAACCCAGCATACTCTCTCTACGTTTAGATATAAAACCATCCACAATACAGATCCCCCTAAACTCTACTACATCAATGTTCTTCTCCCGCTGTCACTCACCCGGGTTACATAGGGCTCTGAAGGATGATATTTTGGTGGCTTCAAGGTGAGTAGGATCCGGTCGAAGAACTGTATTCCATTCAGTGAGGTGACACCCATGTACAGGAAAATACCAAACAAAACAGCCAGGGGAATGAGGGACAGAACTGGCTCCATTAATATGGAGACACCTACAGAGAAACATAGATATATATGAGTGAGAATTCTGAAGTTACACAATTCACTATATATCACATTCATAGATACGACATTCTTGAGAATTAAGAGAATGTCTCTTACAGGACCTTTGGGTCCTAGAATTCAGGTCCTGGGCCCAGGGATGGACAGTTTACCCTGATTGTTGCAATATGTACATACAGATTGTATGTATATTGGAATTTTGTGTCATCTCTGGACAGTATTTAGAAGACTGTCTACGTTGTTGGAAGCTGGGGGTCACAAATTTCAAAAATGTTTATACATTTTTTTGCAAGTGCCCTCTTTCAAACTTAAGTTTTTTGTTAAGTTCTATCATGTTCCATTACATTACACTACATCATGACGGCAAAACTTTCCTTCACCATTCTATGTGTGTGTGTCTATGTCCTTCTGTGCATCTCATACTCCTTGTGTCCTTCAGTTCAATGTCTGACCCATTTTTCCGAATCCTCCCCCATCCCTGTCACTGCATATCCGCTGTATCTGAATACCCCCCAGGGTCATTGTCAACTCATCTTGTTTTTTGTCAGAGGCAACGGAATGTGAGGACAGGAGGTCATGCTTTGTAGCTATGGGCAGGAAGAAATTTATGACATTATGAGGATGGCACAGAAGGCTGGTAGCGTACTACAGAATATAAACAGGTTTACTTTATATGCACGAGGACTACATATATTTCTATGATTGGCTTTAAATATACACCTATCTGTATACACATAATGACCCTCCTGTATCAAAACCATCCATAACAACCAATCAGAATTCAACTAGATTGGTGCTTGGAAATAAAGGTACATGATGATGGTGCCCAACAAAGTTATCCCAAGCTTCCCTTGTCCCAGGAAAGTTCACTGCCTTGTATCTGGATGCCCTGATCAAGAAAAAGTAGCTTCTTGGCTGACAGAACCCCAAATACATGCTTGATGAGGAAGAGACTTTTAGCAAGTTCAAAGGGTTTTCTGGCTAGCTGTAAAGACTCAAGTCTTTAGCCAAACCTAAAAACCCTTTTTAGGGGTTACTAAGCAAAATGATGGTTATTACTACCTATTAGGGTTATTAATTATAGTATAAGGAAAATTATTTAATTGGAGGGGTTTTCTCACACCCCTTTTTCAAATGAAGGTCATCAGGTGACCATCTGATGACTATGGGTCTGAAACTTATCCGTCAACTCTGGCTAACAGAGGATGATCCTTAACATGGGACCCCCATAACATCCATATGGCCTAATTGGGCCTATGAAAAGGCAATCCTTTGAATGTTATTACATCACATACGTTCCACATTTAAAGGGCTTCTCCAGCTTTGCCTAGGCCATGTGACATGTTAATCAGTCACGTGGCCTAGGTGCAGCTCAGCCCCATTGAAGTGAATGGGGCTGAGCTGCATTACCAAGCACAGCCGTTATACAATGGATGGTGCTGTGCCTGGTCACGAAAATCATGGAGCTACTCTGAGCCCCAGTGCCTTTTCAAACAGCTGATCGTGGGGGACCTGGGTGCCTGACCCCCACCAATCAGATACTGATGACTTATCCAGAGGATAGGTTATCAGTAAAAAAAAAAACTTTCAGAAAACCCTTTTAAGCAAGAGAAAAGCTTTGTCTGAGTGTGGTCAACAGGGACATAGCTATAAGGGATGCAGATGTAGGGTCACACTTGGACGGTGGGCCTGAGAGGGACCAAATGCCTCTCTGCCACATAAGAGGGGACCAGTATTCTAAGTGACACGTGGTAGATGGGGGCTTGGCAACACATTTTACATGGAACCCCCTTGCTCATTATTGGCCTAAATTTTGGTCAAGACCTAAATAAGTAGCATATCTCATTATTACATAGTCTCATACGTACCCACAAGAACAGCCACCAGCAGACCACTGACTCGTTGTTCTATAACACGCTCTATTTGAGGTTTTCCTCCCTTGGACATGATGGTAAGAGCATTGGCATGGCTGACTGTACGGACTGTGGTTGCACTAAGCCAGGGCATTCCAAAGAGTGCACATATACCCCCCATGCCCACAATCAACAGAAGATCCAAGTGGAATCCAGATCCTTTCACAGTTTTTCTTTCTGGTTTGCTGACAATGAGCCTGAAGGAGTGACATCATAAGCTGAACATTTGTATTACATATGGAAAATATAGGCAGAAACAATGTTTTGGCGACCAAAGTGAAAATGTTCTTAGACAGGAAATAGAGAAATAAAGCTTGGTTTCCCCAGACACAGTCCAAGTCTGTGGGCCCTGTTTGGTATTTCAACTCGGTTCCTTTAGTGTGGGGAGAGCTGCAATACCAGACATAGCCCATGGACAAAAGTGGCGCTGTTTCTAGAGGTAAAGGCAGATTTTTTTTTATATAGCTCTTTAAAGGAGTCGTTCCAACATAAGAAGTTATCCACTATTCATAGGATAGGGGTTAAGTATTTGATTGGTGTGGGTCTAGGGACCCCCACTGATTACAAGAATCAGGAGATGGTCATGCATGTGTGCTGCCTCTTCATTCAACTGTATGGGACTGCCGGAGATAGCTGAGCGATGTATCTGGCTTCTCTTTAGCAGTACCATAGAACTGATTGGAGTGGCAGTTGAGATGCATGACCACCACGCCGTTCATTCCAAGGACTGCAGTACCTCATTTTTGTAATCGGTAGGGGTCCCAGTGGTCAGACCGATCAGATAATAAGAAGTTGTCACAGCCAAACTGTATACATATGACGAGGAATGCGAAACTTGGACTAATAGCTATAATTGAATGATAATTCCACAAAAAAAAGGAAAATGCTTACGTGGTAATCTGAGATTCCATAAAGATCAGAATGAAGACCAGCAATGCTGGGACCACACAGGCAAACATCATCCACACAGGGAAAGGATTGATATCTGGACGTAGCCCCATAGGTGAAATGAACCAACCACGGTCTGTAGGACGGGAGACGCTAATACCTTTGGGCAGGCTGAGTTTCTGGAAATTGATGGTATATATGTAATTAGTGTTTCTGAAGATGCTATCCTATACATAATCTGTGATATTAATAAAAAAAATACAGACCTTTGTGTATGTATCCTTGATTAAAAAGTCGGCTGTCACCATGATGAGGATTGCTATGGGGACACCAAAATCTCCAATAATACGACGGAGCTGTAAAAGAAATATTGAAGCTTCAGGATAGAATATTTGTAGAGTGAAGCCCAACCCATGTTACCCCACCATCTCACCAAGCATAGCCCCATCCATTGTATAGCGGCTGTGTTTGGTATTGCAGCTCAGCCCCATTCACTTCAATGGGTGTGAGCTGCGCCTAGGCCATGTGACTGATGAACGTAATGTCACATAGCCTAGTCAAAGCTGTGAGAAGGCAGGGCGCTACTGCTTGTTCAGTTGCCTTCTCAAACAGCTGATTGGTGGGTCTCCTGGGTGTGGGATCCCCACCAATCAGATATTGATGACCTATCCTGAGGATAGGTCATCAGTTTTAAAATCTCAGAAAACCCTTTAATTTTATCACTGTCCTGAGGACGACAATTCAGTTTAATTCAGGGAGACACCTGCGACCGCCGACCAAGTGCATAAGTACCAGGGAGCTGGTCTGTGTAGGAATAGGAGCAGGGCAGGCTGGGATCAGCCTCTGCTCCTCCTACACAGCAGTGCGATGTGAGACAGTATCCTGCTGCTGCTGGGTAGTGCAGATCATCAGAGGAACCAGGTGAGTATTTACTGTTTGTTTGTTTTTTTCATTTCATGTGAAGGGGGCAAGTATCTTGGCATATCAATTGCGTGGGGGCACATCTTTTGGCATATCTACTATGAAAGGTGCACATAGCTTGGCATATCTACTCTGAAGGGGGCACATATCTTGGCATATCAACTGTGAAGGGGCACATCTGGGCATAACAACTCTAAGGGGGAAAATCTGGGCATAGCTACTGTGAGGGGCCAGAGAGATTACAAAAATGTGATATGCATTACTCTCTGGTTTTAATTTGTATAAAAGTCTAGGTGACACATCCCCTATCATTTATGCCCTCTATTCTTTTTGTAAAGGAAAGACCAGTAACGACTGTGGCCACACCATCCTTCATACAAAGGAGTTAAAAGATGAGGTAGTGCCATGTTTGCCTATCATTTGAATGGTTGGTATTAGTCAGCGCCCAGAGATGGGCCGATTTTGTTTTTAAAGAGGCTCTGTCACTACATCCTAACCTATGTATTAAAATACATAGGTGGGTAGTGGCCTCACAATGAATTCATATCATACCTGTAATTCCCTTGTAGATGCAGCGGTTGATGTGTAATTTGATGTTTAAAAAGTATGCAAATGACCCTTCGGAGCACCGGAGGGCGGGCTTTTCCCTTCTGAGCACCGTATCTTCACCGCCCTCCCGGGTCCTAGGCACGCCCTCCAGTGTTTAGAAACTCCCCTATCCTTTATGATTGACGGCGCTTAGACCATTTGCCGCATCTGAAAGATGTCCCAGACTCGCGCAGTAGCGCTTGCAGTGCCGAACACTGCAAGCGCTTGGATTCAACTGCGCACGCGCCGTCACTTCACCGAACCCGGAAGTGAGGGCGCACGCTTCTTATCAGTTGAGAGGAGGCAGGAGCGAGCTTGGCGAAGTGACGGCGCGTGCGCAGTTGAATCCAAGCGCTTGCAGTGTTCGGCACTGCAAGCGCTACTGCGCAAGCCTGGGACATCGTTCAGATGCGGCAAACGGTCTAAGCGCTGTCAATCATAAAGAATAGGGGAGTTTCTAAACACTGGAGGGCGTGCCTAGGACCCCGGAGGGCGGTAAAGATACGATGCTCAGAAGGGAAAAGCCCGCCCTCTGGTGCTCCGAAGGCTCATTTGCATACTTTTTAAACATCAAATTACACATCAACCGCTGCATCTACAAGGGAATTACAGGTATGATATGAATTCATTGTGAGGCCACTACCCACCTATGTATTTTAATACATAGGTTAGGAGGTAGTGACAGAGCCTCTTTAATCTATGAGGTTTTTTTATGCTTGACCCTGAGATACTTTTCAAGAAACAGTTTTAATATAATAATAATAATGATATAATTTACAGTATTCTATAATTCTATATGACTACGACAACTTTACCTTTCCAGGAAAAAAGCTGCTGTTCTTGAACTGACGCAGGAAGTAGGCAATGAAGAAAGCTCCTGACATCAGAACCAGTGACAGCAGAGCTGTGTTTGGCTGGGGCTCACTTGGGATATTAACAGTGGATTCATTGTATTGGGCCTTGAGAGGATGTGCTCTGAAAATCTGTGAAGAAAATGGAATTAGGATAACTCATGCAACATATACTATTAAAGAGGTTGTCTGGTTTGGAAAACTCACTTTTGAATAACCTAGTAGGAAGACAAATTTCCATTCAAGGCCCTCATTTGTTACCCATAATTGAGAGCAGCTATCCACACTGTAAGCTTGGTGACAAGTTCTATGGCTCACTACCTCTACTGGCTTTGGGTGCATATGCAGTGTACAGATGAACTTGGAGCTGCCTGGCTGTACTGCGCATGCCCCGGAAGTGGAAATCAACAGGGCATGCATGAGATTTCAGGCACACTTCTGCTGACTTCAGACCATGTTTGGAAAGTTTGTCTGCTTTGTAGAAAGAGCAGTGGATAAGTTTTCTGCTGCAGCAAACTGTCTCTCAGTCAAGACTTATGATTCTTAAGATGATGAATTGGATTTGGAAACCAGTTTATCAATCCAGCTAGGATTTGGAGGTCAAACAATAATCATGTCTATGGTAACACCTGCTTATTTCACACCAATGGAAATTAGTTAAACAGGTCTAAAAATGTATAGAACCTACTTTAGGTCTGCTTGGCTTTCCATCATGTTTCATGCTCACCTTGGCCAAATTGGCAAATGTCTCATAGATAAAGATGAGTGAGATAAGAAAAGAGAAGATCTCCTGTGTGAATCGGGATATGAAGCGGACCAGAAAACTGCCCTCACAAGCCACCACAATGATGACGATGAGAATCAACCAGAATCCAATCCACACACGTGCCACAATGTATTCAATCCCTTGGGAATCACAGAACTGAAAGACAAGATAGTATAGCTTACTTTTCAAAGGACCTTGGTAGGTGGAATTGTTTTGGCACAGGATAAGTTGTGTGTTTTCCAAATATGCACTCATGCACTCACAACTTACTTGAAAGAAAGCTTCTTCAAACACAAGGAGAGGTCCAGAAAATCCAAGAATGAGCAGAGGCTGAGCACCCAGGAGACAGAATATAATGCCCTGGATGGCTGTGGAGACCATCAGTTCGGGAACCCCCATCCACAACTGGGTCTTTTGAGCTAAGATAAAAGGAAAGTGCACGTTACAATTTGCTTGCTGTCCAAAATACCAACAACAGTGTACACTCAAGCCTATACTACTGATTGCCTTAACATGGAAGCTGCAAACCACTTGATGCTAATGGGGTTGTCTGATTTGGACAACTTCTGTTTGTAGTGGTCTGTAAGTGTGGAATTTTATATGGTCAGTGATTCACACTAGAGAGGATGATCATGAGATTCTCTTGGGCAGTAAACCAATGCCCTGTTCTCCTTGACCTTCGGCCTCTCTTGGGACTGTAATGTCTGAGGAAGCCCTTAGACCCCTTAGCTGGAGATGTTCTTGGAGTATTGCAAGCAGTTCCTGACCGTTTCCTGGAGGGTCCTTGTACTGTGGGCTGAAGAAGGCCCTGTAAATATTGCTGTTGTTACCAAAGACTGAGAGAGTGCCAACCCAAGGATTCCTGCCAATGTCAACTAAAATGAGTTGCTCCAAGACCCTATTGAGACTGCAGTCAATACTCTGTGTAGACTGTCTGAGAGACTACAACCAATATGTTGTGTACTCTCACTGAGCAACTGCAAGCAATATGTCATATGCCCTGAAAAGGAAACTGCAACCAATATGCTGTGTACTCTCAAAGTGAGACCATTAATAATCAGTATGCCTGGCTGTGACTCCCAGTCACAAAGCTTTGTACATATGGTGCTTGTAAGTGTCTAGCCTAAAATTAATCAAATCAAAAAGCAGTTAGCCCCAAAAGAGGTAGCAATGAAAACATGAGCAACACAAAGATTCCTTTTACTTTCTCCCTCATGTCCCTCAAAACCATGCCTGTGTATTCATCCATGTTTTGAGGAATGCCATAGTTCTCAATTATTAAAATTTTTACCACAGGCAAAAATGGCTGTCTGAGAGTGGAAACTAAATTCCACAGGGCTGGGCACAGTGCAAAATAAAATAAAATAAAAACACATGCACGTCACCGCTGCGGGCCAATCAATGGACTCTGTGGTGGTCTGTGCAATAACAGCACATGATTTCCAAAGGTCAGTGGTCATGTGCCTTTCCTGATGCATCACTGCTGGGACCATTGTCTAACCTGCAGTAGTGAGGTGAGTGTCAATGGGACATCACAATTTTGGTCCAGCTGGAACTGGAAGCAGCAGTGACAGGAGCCTAGCACAGAACCTGGAACAAATTGAACAGGTTTTGTTTTGTTTTTTAAACTTTACAGTGTCTGATTGTATGGAGTTTAATTTCTTCTCTTGGACTAACCCTTTAAAGCAGTGGTTCTCAACTCCAGTCCTCGGGACCCACCTGCCAGTCAGGATTTAGGAATATCCCACAGAATGAATACCTGTGGTAAGTCCTGATGGATGGACGCTAATTATATCAGCTGGTCTAAACTAAGGAAATCCTGAAAACCTGACTGGCAGGTGGGTCCTGAGGACTGGAGTTGAGAACCACTGCTTTAAAGGGAACCTGTCACTTTCAAAAACCATCTGAAGCTGCCAACAGTACCTGAGAGTAGACAGCAGTGTGTTTCTGATGATTGTTTTGTTCCTGAAGGCAGATGCGGCAAAAGCTCTGAAAACATTCCTTTATCCCCTGCCTGCGCGCTTCTCTAGTCATGCTTGAAGTCAAGGAGGCAGCGGCCTCCTTGCTTCAAGTCAAGGTAACCATGCCCCTTTCCCTGCCCCTTCGCTGTGACTGACAGCGCTTATGCAGAGAGTTCGGCAAAGCCAGCCAAACTACTGGCTGTCAGTCACAGCGAAGGGGCAGGCAGGGGGCATGGTTACCTTGACTGCCTCTTTGACTTCAAGCCGCTGCCTCCTTGACTTCAAGCATGACTAGAGAAGCGCGCTGGAAGGGGATAAAGGAACGTTTTCAGAGCTTTTGCTGCATCTGCCTTCAGAACCAAAACAATCGTCAGAAACACTCTGCTGGCTACTCTCAGGTACTGCTGGCAGCTTCAGATGGTTTTTGGAGGTGACAGGTTCCCTTTAAATTTTTTTTTTTTTTTTTACCATGGTGAATACCTTGGGTGTCTTCCTCTGTAGATGACATGAATTGTGGGGTGTTTGTGAAATTCTGCCATACAAGAGACTCAACTGCAGAATTGGTGGACTGCAAATGTCGAAATGGCCTCTTTTACTGCCAGGCCCCAGCACAAGGCTAACAGTAAACACACGTTGGTCATCCTCATACACGGGGGAAGAAGCAGAATGTAAAATGAGGTCAACATTATCTGTGGTTCTACTATGTGATAAAACTGCATGCATAAAATGCTGCATATGCCATTTTTTGCATTTATTTCACATTTTGCCCACTTTGGAAAAAATAAAATTAAATAAAAATATTAGCATATGCCACCAAAATAAAGCCAGATCTGTTCCTTAAAGGGTTTCTGTCACCAATTTTTACCCTATAAAACAGGATGACATTTACAATGTGCAAATGTCACCTGATGCCAAATAAAGTTAGTGATTTTTTTCCTACTGTCCCCGTTTTTGTTAAATTTTAACTTTTATAATATGTAAATTAGCTTCCTAGGAGCAAGGGGGGCGGTAACCCTGCTCCTAGAGGCGCCGTTTCCCCACCTTGAATAACGCCTCCTCTGTGTTGATTGACAGGGCCAGGCAGCTCGCTCTATCTGCTGCTGGCCCTGTCCATGCTCCAAATCCCGCGCCTGCGCCGTGCAGCAGGCTGCCGGGCTTCTCTTCCGGGAGGACTGTGACGTAGTCGGCGCAGGCGCAGTGAGGAAGTTGGGAGCCCGGCAGCCTGCTGCACTCACTGCACCTGCAGGCGCGGGATTTGGAGCACGAACAGGGACGGCAGCAGATTGAGCGAGCTGCCTGGCCCTGTCAATCAACACAGAGGAGGCGTTATTCAAGGTGGGGAAACGGCGCCTCTAGGAGCAGGGTTACCGCCCCCCTTGCTCCTAGGAGGCTAATTTACATATTATAAAAGTTAAAATTTAACAAAAACGGGGACAGTAGGAAAGAAATCACTAACATATTTGGCATCAGGTGACATTTGCACATTGCAAATGTCATCCTGTTTTATAGGGTAAAAATTGGTGACAGAAACCCTTTAAAACAATCCAAAATTCAAAGACATCCACTGCATTGAAACTGTACAATTGCTTGGTAATCTACCGTACAATATGTACTATGTAATGGTAACTATGGTAGATTATGGCTGTGGTATATACTCACCCATCAGACCACCAAATGTGATAGCAGGAGAGAGGGCAGCAAAGTAGATGAAGATGACAGCGGCCAGGCATTGTGGGTTAAGAGCATCTCGAATGTCACTGAGATACTTTGGGTAACGTCTTTTGATGTCACGCACAAGGCCCCCAAATGGCTTGCGGGTTCTTTGCAAAGGATCTTCAGGTGGTTCTGCTTTTGGTTTTTTATCTATGGAATACATGAAATGATAGATCAATAATAGGTAGCTTAAACCTCCTCTATTGAAAAGGCGCAATGTATTCCTTGGTTAAAGGGGCAGAACCCCAAAATGAATGAGAAAAAGTTTTCTGCAACATGTGGTCCTTACCTTTGTGTCCTCCAGGCACCACCTTGACTTCTTGATACCTCCTCCTCAGCAGATTCTGTTGTACTGGTAGCAGCTCCTTAAGTAACTGCTCACTGGTAGAATCATTGGGAGGCAGGACTATACAGCAATCCAAGAACTCATCCAGAGATTGCAAGATGTCCTGGCGCCCACCAGCCAAGTACATGTCAGTTCGGAATACCTGATGAACCATATTTAGAAAACCAAGATCAGCAATGGAGAAGAAATTAGGACAATATTGTTTTTTTAAGTATCGTAAACAAGATATGCATTTGATTTATATTATTACTCACTCTTTCAGCCATCATGCTGGACACTGCCCTTCCAATTTCATGGTAGCTCTTGTAGCTATCTCTAGGTCCAAGGATAATGAAGAGGAACCTGATGGGCAGTGAAACCTCAAGGACTGACTCAAGAAGAACGGCTTCTTTCAGACGTACAAAACAGAGTGTGGGGTTCTCCAAGAAATTAGCGCTACCTGGGGAGTTGGGACATGGTGAGAGAGAAGATGGGGTGACAAACATGCCATGTTGGAATGGTCCACAGAATAGGAAGGATAGAATCAGTATGGATGATAGACACTTTGGAGAATGAATGGCAACGTACACATGGAAGATGGTGAAAAAGAGAGAAAAAACAATGATGAATCATATAATATATGAAATCAGAAGTGCCTACATTTTTTTCAGAATTTAACTATCTACTATCTATCTGCTTGTCTGTCTGTCGGTCTGTCGGTCTGTTTGTCTATATTATATTTGAGATGTACAAGTAATGGAATCCACCTAGACAGTTTTACTTACCCACCAGAACCACAGAGGCTTCTGCATTTTCTGGTACTCGCTCTTTGAGAGGTTCCTGTTGGGTTTGAGGATGCAGGGTAAAAAATATATATTCCACTCATTGTATAAACAAGAAGTATTATTATTCATAAAAACTCCTGGTAGATTCATGAGAAGACAATGCAGAGAATTTCAATTAGATGAAATACTGTAGCAGACACACAAGGCCCTGGCACATATAGAGGCAGCTAATGTAATGTAAGTGGATCATGGGGTTGGATTCAGCCGGCCAAATAGGGGAAGGATGGCACCAGGTGCCAGGTTTTGCCACTTAAAACAGAAGGACATAGCCTTTGTTTCTCCTTTCTATGACCCTTGGACCAATTCTACACCAAAAAGACCCCTCTGTCACATACGAAGATACCGGTATTATAAATGGAACGTAGAGCCTCTGTTACAAATTTTATATTGGAGCCCATACGCTTCAAGCTACACCTCCGACTTATATGACCTTTTCTTACCTTCTCGGAAACAGCTTTCATCTCTATTTGATGTAAAAGAGGCTGTCCACTTTCAGGATCTCCCTTAGATCCTTCTTCATCGGGATGGCTGTAAAAATAAAACCCTTGTTATCTCTCCTTGTGCATTCCCAGGGACTTTATTTGTACAGTGAAGCTAAAGCCTGTATTAGACTGGCCAACTGTCGGACAGTTTATCATTTAGCAATGCTCTGGCAGTGTAATACTGCCACCGATCATCCGATGAACGAGCAAACACTCGTTTATCGGGCAATCCAGATTTTTAAGCTTGCAAAAATCATTGTTTGCCAATGGCAGATCGTGTTGTGTAATCACAATCTGCTGCCAGCAAACAACTGGACCGCATGGGGAGGAGCAATGGCATGATGATCGCTCCTCCCCGTGCTGTGGAGGAGATTGTTGCATGTAATAGCAGTGGTCTCCTCCGCTAGCGAACAGGTGATTGCCGGAAGGAACGGTTCCCTCCCAACAATTGCCTGCCTGATCAGGCTGTCTAATACAGCCTTTAAGTGGTTGTCCCATCATAAGAACTGATAAGTATCTAATCAGTAGGGGTCTGATGGCAGGGATTCTCACTGATAACAAGCATAAAGTGCTGGAATCCTAAAAGTAAGTGGTGCGGCAGTCACACATGTGCAAGCATGCATGATTGCTGCTCCATTTATTCAGAGGCACTCCATTTTTTAGATAATTGGTGGTCCCTGCAGTCAGACCGTCACCAATCAGATACTTACTCCCTATCCTTATTTTCACAGAGGACTTTTCCATAGGTCATGTGGTTTGGGGGCTCTTTGAGTTGCTCTTGGCAGTCAGGTAGGCACAATTTCAAATAGTATATGACAATTGATTTTTGGGTTTGAGTTCAGTCAGACTTTCAATCCAGTATATTTTTGAGATACATGGAGGAATTATACTATATGTTGGGTCCAATGTTACCTGTGACGCAGCAGAAGAGCTCTCAGAACCTCTTCTCTGTTTTCAGGCCTAACATGTCCTTCATAAATCAACTGGTCAATAACTTGGCTAGAGATTCCAGGCAGAGTCTTTTCGGCAAGGTCAAGAATCACGGTTCCTGCAGATACAGTAACAGTTAGGAGAGAGTACAATTTATTGTAATACAAGGTTCTTCAATAGTGGAGAAGCCCTCACCATTTTTCAAGCTCTGACGTAGCTCAAGAAGGCTATTGAAGGTGAGGTAGGAGAGTTGAGGTTTCCCCCAGTGTCTTAGATCATCCTGGAAGTCTTCTTCAGTCTTCAGCCAACGCGCTGCCTCCACCCAGTGCAGTTCATTGGTGTGATCCATGACCAACTCTTGTAACTCCACGTAGGTCTGATGGAAAGGACAAGTAGAAAAATTCTATATCTAGAAAGGACTATATTAGTCACTTAATTGAGGAAGATGTGCCAACTAGAGAACACCTCTCATCACTGAGGTCACCAATTTGAAAATGAAGACTAGAAACCTGAGGATCACATTAATAGTATATACAAAAGTAGGGTGTTCAACCTACAAAATGACCCCACTGGATGTAGGTTTAAGATAAGCAATGGGAAAAGGAGCAGCAATAGAAAACCAAATGAGACTGAAGATGAAGAGAGTTATGGATTCTTGTGGCATGATATACTCTCATATTACGCTGAAGATTTTTAACTGCACCTACGTTCAGATGTAGTAGTACTAATCTGGTGAAATAGGAATGCTGGTTTAGTCATTTGGCACAATTTAGGGGGGTGTTATCTGTAGTTTTCCATAGGACATAAGATAAACCTAATGGATTTTCTAAAAACATGCAATGAAACATGAAATTTGTCTCTGCTACATCTGAATTAAAAAATAAGTATACAGTATTACAGTACATTATGATTAACATGAAGTACTTCACAGGCAGATCTACATGATAAGGAGCAGTTCAGAGACTGTTTATTGTACATACACTAGACAGTGAGCTTTTACATCTGTATATAGACAATATATATATAACCTCTATAAACATCCCCATCAATTGTGTATGTATAAACATGACTTGTCTATATAAAGTCATTATGGCACACTCCGCACACACTTTAGAATTCCACTCCTCCTCCCACCACCTTGTTGCTGCATGTCTTACCCATAAAACCTTCAGGATCAGGATAGAGAGATGGGGAAGAAGGTCGGTCCCCTGCAAATTCTGTGAGACATTGTTAGAAGAACTACTGTTTTAATGCAAGACTCAAAGAAGTGTCGGAAAAAAGGAGGAGGAGGGGGTAAGTGTGCACAGATATTCTGGCTAAACCTGAAAATCAGTCTGTGCTGCAGTACAGTGTGTGATAATGCGGGTAAGTTTCAGGTCAGGAGCAGAATGATTTACTACAACTTAGCAAAAAAAAGTTTTCCAAGTTTTACAATCCCTTATTATTTGACAGTTCTTCCAAAAATAAGATGACCACAGGGTGTCTCACTGCTGGGACCCCCAGCAATCAGCTGTAATCTTCAGGGCAACATGACAGCAAGTGTTTGAATTCCCTGCAGTGCCACCTCAGGATAAATGAAGCATTGCATGGTACCCAAAATCCATGAATAGTCCATGTAATGCAAAGATGTGTTGGTTCCTCCAGAGAGAGAGGGGAGCTGTTATCTGCTCGGGATAATCATAAAGATCTGGGTGATATCTAAGGCAGCTGTAACTCTCTGTCATCCAGTTTTTTTTTAAAGAACAGTTGTTAAAAAAAACACAGCTTGATGGAATTTTACAACTTGAAGAGGAGAACTCAAGGACATGCATTTACTGGATGACCTCTTTGCACTTTCTATTAAAACACAGAATATTTCAATTACAGAAAATAAAGGACACAGATTGAAACATGTGAGGTGCCCCTCTATTCTGCAGGTTGTGTCTGGTATTATAGCTCAACCCCATACAATCCTTACCCAACTTCCCATGTACCTGTTACAGTTCATGATGCCTGCTATCCTGTGTGTGAATTGGGGCTCGTATTCATTCTATCTCTGTCTTCAGCACTGGTAGAGTTCATTTTCTCCTGGTCTGTCAGCTTCTGCATGGCTGCGTCCAATTGCAAATCATCTGCTTGTATATAGCTGTGCTACTTCCCTTCCTGTGCAATTGATTTCTGTTAGCTAAGTTTGCTAGGTCTCTCTAGCTGCCTAGAGCCAGTAAAAGAGCTATTATACATTTGTCTTCCTGGTTCCTGACCTGTGCCTGTTCACTGTACTGATCCTGTGTGCTGCTTGCCCTGACCTTTGGATTGTTTCACGGATTCTCATGAACTCTGCCAGCCCTCACCTTGGCCTGTTATTGACTACATATTTGCCTGATCCCTTTGTGTCCGGCACTGATGTCTCTGATTCCTGTGGGTCCGCAGCCAACCAGACTCAGATTATTCCAGGAGGTGGCGGCCTGGAGGCTCACCTGCAGAAAAGTCCAGATCCCCATATAGGGATTAAAGAGTGAATATCAGCGGGCTGCCAGGATAATGCCCTCAGGGCTAGCACAAAGTCAAATATGGGTGGTTGGCACAGTGTTCCACAACCATTGCCTGTAACAGTACCTGACCCCTCCTACGTCAGGATGAACTGTATTACAGATCTCTACATCCAATCATGCTACAGGGCAAGCATTAAAGGGGTTCTCCGAGTTATATATATTGATTTCCTATCTTCAGGATAGGTCATCAATATCAGATCGGCGGGGGTCCAACACCCGGCACCCCCGCGGATCAGCTGTTTGAAGAAGAGGCGCGAGCCGTATCAGCGCTGCCTCCTCTTCACTGTTTACATGCTGGCCGACACGGGGGTAGTGGTGAGTAGGTGTAATTACACCTCACCGCCCCAATCATTTCTATGGGAATAGACTTGTATGGAAGCGATTCTTCCCATAGAAATGAATGGGGCGGTGAGGTGTAATTACACCTACTCACCACTACCCCTGTGTCGGCCAGCATGTAAAAAGTGAAGAGGAGGCGGCGCTGATACAGCACGCGCCTCCTTTTCAAACAGCTGATCCGCGGGGGTGCCGGGTGTCAGACCCCCGCCGATCTGATATTGATGACCTATCCTGAGGATAGGAAATCAATATATATAACTCGGAGAACCCCTTTAATGCTTGCCCTGTAGCATGATTGGATGTAGAGATCTGTAATACAGTTCATCCTGACGTAGGAGGGGTCAGGTACTGTTACAGGCAATGGTTGTGGAACACTGTGCCAACCACCCATATTTGACTTTGTGCTAGCCCTGAGGGCATTATCCTGGCAGCCCGCTGATATTCACTCTTTAATCCCTATATGGGGATCTGGACTTTTCTGCAGGTGAGCCTCCAGGCCGCCACCTCCTGGAATAATCTGAGTCTGGTTGGCTGCGGACCCACAGGAATCAGAGACATCAGCTGAAGAGGAGGCAGCGCTGATACGGCTCGCGCCTCTTCTTCAAACAGCTGATCCGCGGGGGTGCCGGGTGTCGGACCCCCGCCGATCTCATATTGATGACCTATCCTGAGGATAGGTCATCAATATATATAACTTGGAGAACCCCTTTAATGGAAGGACATAGATAAAAAAAACTGACTGTAAAGGGACAGAGAGAATCAATACTGGAGTTGGATAATGCATTCATTTAAAGGGGTTGTGCAGTGCTACAATATTAATGACCTAGCCTCAAGTCATATCAGATCGATGGGGGTCTAACTCCCAGGGTGTCTCCTTTGCACCAGCAGAGTGTGATTACAATGCATTCACTTGAATGGAATGAGCAGTTGTAATTACACTGTGCCGATTCTACAAAGCAGAGGGACGATGCTACCTCTTCGAACATCTGATATGCAAAGATGCCAGGAATCAGACCTCTGTCCATCTAATGTTGAGGACATATCCTGAGGATAGGTTATCAACATTATATCACTGCACTACCCCTTTAATGAAAAAAAAGTGATTCTTGAGAAATACATAGTTTCCATGTGCAATGAGTTTTTTCCTCACTCCTGTGGGCTTTTCCCATCCACAAATATGGACAGGAATAGGACCTGCGGTGAGATTCTCAGATCAGGATGTATGAATAGCCCCATTGAATTGTGTTAAAAACGCATAGCGCACTTACGAAAAATACAGCCATGAACACCAAAGGTTCGTGACCTGACACAGGACGCTGACCTTGGGACATTGGCATATTCTTTTGACCAGAGGGCACATGTGCCATAAAACAGTGGCCCGCCGAACAGGGAATGGTCAGTCACACTAGAGTTGTCCAACCAGTGGCTAATGGGCCATGTTTTTTTTCCAGTTTTTCAGTTTTAAGGGACCTAATAACTTGCAGATCAACAAGTTAAACTAGAAGTCAGATATTTCTTTGAAAACTGATGTGAAAACCAACACATCATAGGATGTCCCAGAGATACTGTACAAGGACACAAGAGGTAAGGGCAGGGGTGTAGCTATAGGGGTTGTAGAGGCCACAGCCACACAGGCCCATATGCCACTGAAGACAACACCAATATTATAAGACACATGGTATATGAGCCTCTTATAGATTTTACATTGGGGTAAATCTTGACCCCAGCTAAGAATTGCTTCTACTCCACGCCTGCTAAAGGGAGAAATTAGGATGAAGTGGCATTTAATAGGGTTGGCCCATCTGGGACATTGATGGCATATCGTTGGGATCATTGTCACATAGGTGCAGATCCCACCTCTGGGACCTTCTACTATCTAGAGAATGGGACCCCTGAAGTTCAGCATGCTCTCCATTCCTGTGGGAGTTCCAAAAATATACATCATTGATATCCCAGATGGAAATACCCCTTTAAGCCCATCTCTATTCCATATTTACCCAAAGATCTTTCCCTCCAGGGGACTTAGAAAGCCCCTCACAGTGGTACCAAATTTAGGGAAGAGGTCTTTTAATTTTTGATTTGGTTACTATGTGCATTCTTGCTACAAGAGGTCCACTGCTGCACAGGTCACTGCCTCCAGCAAGTTCAAAACACTCGTCTCCTGCTGATGTGATTCTTTTGATAATATGATTAGGCATAAGCTACAATTTAAAGGGAAATTATATTTGTAATAACTAGGCACAGCTGATGTGCTGACAGTTTCCTGTAGGAAGTCTTCTCAATTTGGTTTCCAGGTATAAAAAATCAATGTTTGCTGCTTATCTTATGAGGCACTGCCATCTTTGCAGCTGCAAAGCCTAAGTTCTGTTCTTGAGGGCCATGCTAAGAAGTCTCACCAGTAAGACCTCTTGTGTTAGACTTATTTGACCACGCAACATAGATCTGATGGCTGGATAGCTGGAATTGTGATTTAAAGGGGGAACCCACTCAAAATGGATCCCCATAAGTGGTCCATTTAAATGATTGGAGGGTTAAAGAGGTTTTTCCAGGATTTTCATATTGATGCTCTATACTTAGGATAGGTCATTAATATGAGATAGTTGGGGGTCCAACTCTCTGCACCAGCTGTTTGAGAAAGCGGCGGTGCTTAGGGAGCTCTGTTAAGCACCATGGCCTCCTTGAAACTTACTAAGCACAGCGTCATCCTTTGGACATCGGCTATGTATTGCAGCATAGCCCTATTCACTTAAATGGGACTAAGCTGCACCTAGGCCATATGACCAATGAGCGTCACTGGCCTAGGAAGTGGCCAAAGTATTCATGGAGCACTGTGGCCTCTTCATACAGCAGGTCGGTGTGGGTGGCGGGAGTCAAACCCCCACGGTTCTAATATTTCTGACCTATCCTGAGGATAGGCCATCAATATCAGAATTCAAAAAAACTCCTTTAATTCCAGAACCTGAAGTCTCTGAGGGATGCATAAGGTGCTTTCTAGAAAGCTGCAGCCAATTAATTCTGGAAATCAATGGTAGTTCATTGTTTTTGGCTTTCACCTTGAACTGTCACTCAGTGATAGCTCTGGGTGAAGGTAACTTGGTAGGTTAACCCGCAATCCACTCTATGGCTTCATTTTTTCAAATGACAAACTCAGCACTGCTAGATCTGTACATTCCTAACAGGCAGAAGAGACAAATTCTGTCAAGTTCTACAAACAAGGACGACTTTACTAAAGAGAATTCATCCCTCATGACTAAAATACTTTTGATGCCCACAGAAGTCAGGCAGTTGGGTCCGGTTTTTGACTGAAGAAGATGAACGACTCTGCAAGGAGCTGTGTTATCTGTAAACACACTGCAATTCCTGCACACACCCTTTATGAGGGTAATGGGAAGTTTCGAGAAGGATGAACGAAAGGTTACAGCAATATAGAGAAGCACTGCAAGGCAATAAGATCCTATATGCAATATAAATATCATTACAATGAGATGAGTGGGTGTCATATGTATCAGGGCTGAGTTGGTCACTTGGCTGGCTTGTGTAAATGATAAAATTCAGGCTGCCTGCAGCCACCACTAGGGGATGCTAGGAGGTTATCACATATTGTTTTCTTATTGATTTCTTTTAAGGAAGCTCCCTCTAGTGGTGGCTGACGGTAGCCAGAATGCTGTCATTCATCTCCATGTCAATGTAGGGCATTTGGAGTTGTCAGTACAGAATTGTGGACATCCTTAAGTGAAATAAACATAACCAAGTTCAATGGTGGACATTTACTTTCAGATGAGGATGCAGTTATAGACTTCAGCTATGCAAGTAATGCAGGGTCTTACCTCGTCTACTCCACGACTGGGTGGGATATAGGATGGAGCCGCAGGAGGGAAGAGTTGGGCTGGAGTTTCAGAGAATGAAGCTAGAAGAGATTGTTATATAATTAGAGAAACTTATTTCTTCAACATTTGACTACAGTCAAAATTCAAAATCCACCATTTACAGGATGGAAGACATTTTAAAAAAAAATTAACACTGCAAAGAAAAAAGTGAACTACAGTATGCTGGTAGTAGTAGTAGTAGTAGTCTCATAGCACCTGGAGAGCCACAGAATGGAGATCAATGCCCTATGGTCAATGTAAACATCATCTATAACAACCATCCAAAATAAATAAATAATCCTCACCTATTGAAAGAATTGGAGCCCCTAAATACCCTTGTCTTTGTGCCTAATTCCCATCCACCTAGTATAGCTAACCTCCTTAGCCATCTCCATATTATCTATTCACTCCTCTATACTAGGACCTCCACCAGTCATTTGATTGAGAGTCTCAAGTCTACTGTTCCTCCTCAACACAAAACCATGGTGAGAAGGAATTTGAAAGGTCAAGCATCTGCTGCTCCATTCAAAATCCTCCTTACTATGGACATGCAGTGAGGAGGAATAAGCAATTCTAGACCCTTGTTCAAGTGATCCTAGCAATCATATATTTTAACCCTTATGATATGGATAGTGTCCTTCTGCAGAGATTTGTAATTCCACTACAGTAATAGAGAGACAAAATTAGTAAAGATATAGCATTGCCCGCCATCTCCCTAGCTTACTTACAAGTTTCCCTAAGAAGGTATTAGCTACCGAGGCCCAAAATGCAGAAACAGATCTGTGCACAGACAGGTTTCACCAGTGGGCCCATATGAGAACCATGTTCTAACACTGACTTGTACAGTGAATGGTGATCCATAATATGGCCCTGGTAAGGCAGACTATGAATTGCTCAGCAGATAGGAATTAGGATAGACTTTATGTTTAATGTCTCTGGAGGGCTGGAAACAATCACAGAAGTCACTAAGAAGCTTGAAGACCCAAATGAAAACAAGACACTCTGGAGAACATTATCCATGGGGCTACTGAAGCTGAAATTGCCCAGATGGTATTGAAAACTATGAGCATGATTTTTTTTAACAGGTCAGTCAGGGTTTCTGAAAATGTTGGAAAAGTTGAGAAAGTTTAAATAGATAGATAGATAGATAGATAGATAGATAGATAGCCCACTACATGTATGACAAGAGAGTGAATTGACAAGAACTAATGGATCCCCCATCTCACCTGTCAAGCATCCTCGGTGGAGACAGGACGAAGGAGACAGGGCGACACTTTTGCGTATTTTATTTGGTGACACCCCTTTGCTTGCCAAGTCCTGACCAATCAACACTCATCTCTAAGTTGTCCCAATAACCATGTTTTGCTGTCAGTCATCCAGCCTGTGTTTACACTAAATTAGTCAGCAATTCACCCCTGCTGACTGTAAACACTTAGGGTAAAGTGGAAGAGTTTCACCCTTTCACCCTCCATAACATGCCCTCCTTATCTGTAATTGAGTACACCTGTAGCCTCCTGGAGATTAGATTGATCGAGCGATCGATAGATAGATAATATATACTAGTGTTATATTTCTCCAATGTAGCAGTGAGATATGGTAAATTCTTGGGATAGCCGACACCATGTTTCAGTACTGATATTCTCTATGGGAAAAAAGTTGTGACAACCTTGCAATCATTGCAAAAAAGTGAGGCCTAGCTCAATGTTGAGGGTCACTGGTGACATATTGCATGCAGTGTGTTGCACTGACATGTTATTCAGTTTTTTATTTTTACTATATTGCATGTATACGAGCAGAAATACGCAGTTCTGCATGATATCGCACTGCATTTTTTTGGGCACGCACACTTACAGTTATCACATGTATAACAGCTGTGGAGCCCTGGGCTAAGGGTGTATATCTACATAAAACTGATGGGCTGTGGTCTTTGGCACGTAGTTTACTGCAACAATTATTCTGTGTGCATTTTTTTTTGTATGGTTATCAGTAGGGATGAGCGAACTTGTGTTTTCAAGTTTGGCGTACAAGGTTTGGGTTCGGGTTATCTAAGAATTTCGTTATGGATTCCATAACGGAATTCTTAGATAACCCGAACCTTGTACGCCAAACTTGAAAACACAAGGTCACACAACACTAGTTATCAGCTGTGCATACCCAACCCAACCACTACAAGGCACCATTGGTGAACACTGAGCCACCGTGCTGCCATTCATTCAATATCACAAGATCGAAACTGGAGTTTCCTTTTTCTAATGCCTCATGTACACAGGCGTATGTGCTTTACGGATCCACAAAATATGGATTCTGGCTGAATGCATGCCTTCATCTTTTTTTAATTGTGGTTTTTGATGTGGATTTGATGGGGTTTTCCTCATTTGAAAATTGTGAAATCTGCACCTAAGGCCTCGTCCACATTTCCGTTTTTCACTGACGTGTGCTGTCCGCATTTTCCACGGACAGCACACGTACCCATTGATTTAAATGTATCTGTTCACATTTCAGCATTTTTCTACTGAGCGTGGGTCAGTAAAAAAATCACGGGGACATGCACTACTTTGATCCGTGATGCGGATCAAGCACGCCCATTGAAGTCTATGGGTCCGTGAAAATCACTGACACACATCCGTGTTGTGTCCGTGATGCGTCCGTTTTTCACTCATGACTAATAGGAGATTCTTTGGAAATCAATTTTCAGCTGAGCAACGTCAGTGAAATACAGATGCCACACGGATGGTAAAAACGGACACACGGACCAACCACGGATCCTTCACGGACAGCTTCACGGATGAAACACGTACGCTTTTTTTCACGGATGTGTCACTGACACGGAAATGTGGACGAGGCCTAAGGGTGCATTCACACGATCATATGAACAGGTGCAGACCCATTAATTTCAATGGGGCCACAAAAGATGCAGACAGCATACCGTGTAATAGGCCGCCTGTTCCATTCCGCAAAATGCGGAATGCACATGGGCGGCATCCGTGTTTTGCAGATGCGAAATTTGCGGACTGGAAAACACGGGTTGGTCATCTGAATGAGCACTAAAACTGCAAACATAATGCCTCATTCACACGTCAGTGTTTGTGAGCCAAAACCAGGACTGGAGCCTCCACAGACATAAGGTATAAGGAAAGATCTGCACCTGTTCTGTGTTTAGAGACACACCTGGTTTTGGCTAAAAATCACTGATTGAAATCACTGACCGAACACTGATGTGTGAATGAGGCTTAATTGACATGTTGTGTAACGGAAAATCTGCATGGCAGGTCAATTTCCACATAGAAAAAATCCGCAATATGTACGTGAGACAGAGGCGTAGCTAGAGGTTCAGCACAGGGGGGGCGAAACATACTTAAGTGGGCCCCCCACTTAGTGGCTTCCCAAACGCACGTTTCCAACTTCACAGGTACATACTACTAGTTGTGGTTATAATATTGTATTAGAAAGATGACTGTATAAACTGCTAGATCATCTATGCTGTTAAGTACAGTACAATAGACTTTCTACATACCCTACTCTAAATACTCTACCACATAATGCGGTAAAATATAGGAGTAAAAAACAAGGGGACTCCTATGTTAAAGGAAACCTGTCCCCAGTTTTTACATCACTAAACTAACAGTCCCCTGCCCCCATCAGACCTCAGATCAGCTTAATGTGCCCCCATCAGACCTCAGATCAGCTTAATGTGCCCCCATCAGACCTCACATCAGCTTAACGTGCCCCCATCAGACCTCACATCAGCCTACTGTGCCCCATCAGACCTCAGATCAGCATATTGTGCTCCATCAGACCTCAGATCAGCGTATTGTGCCCCCATCAGACCTCAGATCAGCCTACTGTGCCCCATCAGACCTCAGATCAGCATATTGTGCCCCATCAGACCTCAGATCAGCAGAATGTGCCCCCATCAGTCCTCACATCAGCCTACTGTGCCCCATCAGACCTCAGATCAGCTTAATGTGCCCCCATCAGACCTCACATCAGCTTAACGTGCCCCCATCAGACCTCACATCAGCCTACTGTGCCCCCATCAGACCTCAGATCAGCAGAATGTGCCCCCATCAGTCCTCACATCAGCCTACTGTGCCCCATCAGACCTCAGATCAGCATATTGTGCCCCATCAGACCTCAGATCAGCGTATTGTGCCCCCATCAGACCTCAGATCAGCAGAATGTGCCCCCATCAGTCCTCACATCAGCCTACTGTGCCCCATCAGACCTCAGATCAGCCCACCCAGCCACATAAGATTAAAATAAAAAACCTTTCTTACCTGTCCTGCGGCTGCCCTCCGGTCCGGCGCTCCACTGTCTTCCCTGGCCAGCGTGCACTATGACCTGACGCTGCGTGAGATCATAGTGCGCGCCGGCCAGGGAAGACAGTGGAGCGCCGGACCGGAGGGCAGCCGCAGGACAGGTTAGAAAGTTTTTTTATTTTAATCTTATGTGGCTGGGTGGGCTGATCTGAGGTCTGATGGGGGTCCCTAAATACAAGTGAGCGCTTCCATAATGGAAGCGCTCACTTGTATTCGACTGATAGTTTAAGATCATCCTTGCTGGGCCCCCCTGAGTCACTGGGCCCGGAGCCGTCACCTCCCCTGCCCCCCCGGTAGCTACGCCTCTGACGTGAGATTTATCTATTCTCATACACTTTGCTGGTACTGTACTATGTTGCGGTTTTTCAACATTTATGCCCCTTTCACACGAGCGGGAGACTCGCATGTCTCCCGCAACTCATCAACAGGGCTGGACTCTGCACTGACAGGGATCGCATAGCATTATATGCGATCCCAGTCAATGCCGGAGTCCAGCCCTGTAGATGCGTTGCGGGAGACATGCGAGTCTCCCGCTCGTGTGAAAGGGGCATTATAAGTGCGGAAAACCTGAGCATAACCCACAATGCATGCAGGTACTCAACTGCAGCAATTGACGAGTGGATGCAGACAGCACACAGTGTGCTGTCCGGATTTTTTGTGGCCCCATTGAGATGAATGGGTCTGCATCCAATCCGCAAAAAATGCAGTTGTGTCAACGAGGCCGAAAACTGCATTGGAAAAATAAAAGCATGCAATTTTGGTGAGGTTACAGTTTTTTTACAGTTTTTTTATGTGTTAAACTACATGCACACATAGCCCAAGATTTATCTATTTAATCCTATAGATGGCGTGAGTTTAGACAAACGGGGGAAATTTAGCAAAACGGGTGTAAAGGAAAACTGGTTTAGTTGCCCATAACAACCAATCAGATTCCACCTTTCATTTTTCAGAGCCCCTTTGGAAATTGAAAGGTGGAATCTGATTGGTTGTTATGGGCAACTAAGCCAGTTGTACTTTATACTGGTTTGTGTGAATGCACCCTCAACTGCACTGAATACCAGCTGAAGAAAAGACCTGTGGTCTCTTCAGTAATATGTATTAATTGATGACACCAGAGACTACAAGCCTGCACTCCACCCACTGCCATGCATGGAATCAGACACTGCGGTTTTATCCAGAAGATGCTCTATATTTCCAGTGTCTGGATGTTCTGAAAACTCTATGTGGATCGTATGGATGCTAATATATAAGGTATCAGTAAACTTGTCGCAATCCTCAGAACTATATTTGCAGCTTCTGTGAATTTAGGAGCAACATGACAGTTGAGCCCAGTAATATATAGGAGCCCGTCGGAAATTAAAGTCCTTGGGGCAGATTTATCGAAACTGGTGTAACGTAGAACTGGCTTAGTTGCTCATAGCAACCAATCAGATTCCACCTTACATTTTCCAAAGGAGCTCCGAAAAATGGTGTGTAATCTGATTGGTTGCTATGGGCAACTAAACCAGTTTTCCTTTACACCAGATTTGATAAATCACCCCCTTGACTATATGGTGCCTTTAATAGTACCAATCTCTTCATATGGGGTAGCAGGAAATTTTTGGGCTATCTAAGGGTACGGGCAGGGTTCCTTGGAAGCCATAATCAGGAGTGGATCATAAAAGGAGAGAAAGTATCAAGGATAGCTATGACTTCTCTTTTTTGAATTCACTCCTTGTTTTGGCTTCCAAAACTGCATCAGGAAACCTGACCTTGTGGTCGTGCCCTAAGGGTGCCTTCATGCACAGCAGAATTTCCTGCGCCTGAAAATCAGTTCCATTGACCTGAATGGGGTTTACAGAAATCCATGTGCTTGCTGTCCTAATCAAATGAATGTAACTGATTTTCAGGAAACAAGATCTGCCGCGTTTGAAGGCTCCAGGGCCTAGGTGCGACTGAAACCTCTTCACCCTGGGTAAGTAACCACTTCGAGCCCCTGTACCACCAGTGGAAGCGTCTCATTTATGGTGAGACGCCGGCAGTCAGTGCGCCTGAAAACTACACAAGCCCCTGACTGACTTAGTTTTCACTCCTCTTTTACTGCTCTTTTCAGGCATAAATGGTGTCCCCCACTACTCCGTAGTGGCGAGGGCACCGTAAAAATGCCCATGTGACCAGATATTATTTCACAGGAATTTAAAAAGTAGCAAAAAGGGGTTTTGTGATATTTTTCACACAAAAGCTGTCTTAGCTATGTTAGTAAATGACCCCATGGCCAGGTGCTACCCATTGTCCTCCATTATAACCAGCATGGCACCTCCAATAAGATTATCAGACCTCCCCACAGACAATAATGAAGAAGTAAAAGTGAAGGCAAAAATAAGCAATAAAAAGGCATTTAACCCTTGCAATAGAAGATGGTTATCATTGTCATAATGAGTTGAATCCATTTTCCCGTGCCACTGCCTATGTTGGCTGCAACAGAACAGGCATATCTCTGAGTATGACACTTGTATATAACATACCTGGGCCTGTCGGTGGGCATATTATATGGATTTAATTTACCCTATTGAGGCCCTGATAAGAGGGTTGGGGTAAGTGATTGATTCACCTGAGCTCTGCCCTGTCCTGTTAGCTGAAGATAGCTTGTAAAACCAGTGGACTGTAGTGTATGTGCTCTGTATAAACAGGCCTTGTGTATCCATATACAGTCTATAACTGGATGTGGTGTATATATACCGCACATAGATCTGATAAGTAGGACATCCTGGGCTTCCCTAAGCTGGAGGCAATATTCGCCCTGCTATTCGTCTTTTCAAGGATTCATATGAACTATTCTTGGGATAGTTTATGTTGTGTAAAGTTATTTATACAGATTTTCTAATATTCATTGTAACCTTTTATGGATTTATTATGATGTTCTCTTATTTATTTTTTTTAATTTGAATGCTCTATGGCCCCTTTCCCATGAGCGTGTTTTCCGCGCGGGTTCAATGCGTGACGTGAACGCATAGCACCCGCACTGAATCCTGACCCATTCATTTCAATGGGTCTGTGTACATCAGTTCTGCGTTGCGTGAAAATCGCAGCATGTTCTATATTCTGTGTTTTTCATGCAGCGCTGGCCCCATAGAAGTGAATGGTCACTGATGGTTTTTCAGAGATGTTGTTTGTGAACCTTCAGTTTTTTATCACGCGCGTGAAAAACGCATCAAAACGCATTGCACCCGCGCAGAAAAAACTGAACGCAATCGCAGACAAAACTGACTGAACTTGCTTGCAAAATGGTGCGAGTTTTCCTGAACGCATCCGGACCTAATCCGTCATGCTCATGTGAAAGGGGCCTATAGGGGCCCCTGTTTGGATATTGTCATGGATTACGTGCCCAAAAACGCCTTTGACTAATTTCCATTGAGTTTAAAGGGTAAACCACTTGTTAAGGGCTCATGCACACGACCATATATACTTTGCTGTCTGCAAAACACGGATCTGTAAAAAATACGGATGACGTCCGTGTGCATTCCTTATTTTGCAGAACAGAACAGCTGGCCCCTAATAGAACAGTCTACTGTCAGTAATGCAGACAATAATGAATGGTTCCGCATACGGTCCGCAAAAAAAAAAACAAACGAGGATGGAAAGAAAATATGTTCCTGTGCATGAGCCCTAATTCATACGGCTCTTGCTTTTCCGCTTGTGGTTTTAAAAACCGCGCCACGGAAAAAAAGAAATAATGTCTTTTCTTATTGCGGAATACACGTCCAGAGAAAAACTGCGTCAGCATAAAAGCTGCATCTTAAAAACCCACAAAGAATCCTGAAGCGGATTCCGCATCAGGTTCTTTTTTCCTGCACAGGTTATGTTCAAGTGGCTTAAAGGGGTTGTCTGGTTTTCCCATATTGATGACCTATCCTTATAGGATAGGTCATCAATATTAGATCCGCGGGGATCAGACTCCTGGCAACTGTGTGAGCGGTGCATTCTCTTCATTGCTTACCTGGATGCAATGGAACATTGCAGCGGCGGTGCAATATAACTACAACTGTTCTGTCCCATTCAATTGAATAGAATGGAGCAGCTTTAATTACACTACACTAAAATGTCGACGATATGCAAGTAAGCAATGAAGAGAATGCAGAGCTCACACGATTGCCGGGGTCTCTTCAAAAAGCTGATCAGAAGGGATGCAGGGAGTTGGAACCCCACAGATCTGATATTGATGACCTTTCTTATGGACAGGTCATCAATATGGGAAATCTGGACAATCCCTTTAAATGCATGTGAGCAAAATCAGTCACAGATCAGTAGGCTGATCTGCCTCTGAGAACAGAGCATTGTTGGAGGCAGAAATGCCACCAAAAGTGTAATGAATGCCACTTGCTTGATATTATCAAATATTGATTTCAATGGGGAACGCATATAAAATACACTTGTAACAAGTAACATGCTACTTCTCAAATGTATTTGAAAAGTGTTGCTAAAAAGTCAATGAGAATCTGTTCGTATCGTTTTCCCAGCGTATTACAATGAGTAAAACAGCCATTCTACACGTCTGACTACACGGATTTAAGTAATGTGAACATAGGTAATTTTAGGTCTCATGCACAATACTGTGATTGCCCCGGGAAACACGGTCCGTGTGTCGGCCGCATCTCTCAGGCCAGTCGCAGCTCCCCTGACCCAGGGATCAGTTTGTATCTGATCACGGGCCTATTTAAGTGTAGCCCCTCGATCAGATAGAGACTGGCTGTATAATAAATTCCTATAATACAGTCAGTTTGGGTCAGGGGAGCTGCGGTTGGCCCTGGGCGATGCAGCTGACACACGAAGTGAGTTACCCGGGCCGATCATGGTCGTATACATGAGCCCGAAGTAGGAGCTATGTATGGTCTAAGCTGTGTTATGGTTACAGAGGCTGAATTGAGGCAGACACTGGGTGTGCTCCATGGCTCATTGCGGATACTTGCTTAGGGTGGATCTCCAATTTTTAGTGGCATATTTGTTGGAAGGACAGGCTGTTACCCTATGTGGGCAATTGGGTGTAGACAAAGAAAAGTTGGTCTTGTGTATTGGACATGTGCTGTTGATGACAAGGAAATTGGGGAACAACTATGACTATGTCCTTACAGTTCTTGGCTACAGAGTCATAGGGACTAAAGAATGTATGGAAGTATTCTTCCATACAATGCCTCTAGAGGAAAATACTGTATCTCTAGTATCTGATAGCTTAAGCAAAACTCTGTATGTGTACATATGAAATCCAAGGCCGGCCCATAGACCAACATGGCTGCCATATCACGACATGGAGGTTGTACAGACCTGTAGTATGTGCATGCTTTAAGCTAGAGTGCCATGGTGTAGTGCAGGGATCAGCAACCTTCGGCACTCCAACTGCCTTGAAACTACAACTTCCAGCATGCAAACCCTGCTCGGCTGTTATTCTCCCATACCCCATCCCATATAACTCCCATACAAGTGAATGAAGCACTTTGGGAGTTGTAGTTTTTGAACACCTGAAGTGCCAGAGGTTGCCGATCCCTGATGTAGTGCAACCCTCACACTGCTTTTACTTCCCACCCAAACCAAATTAATATCTAAGTGGATAATACATGGGTGAGAATTTTGAAATAATCTGAAAAGAAGCTCAAAAACAAGACATATTGGCAGGTGTTTGGTGTCTACAAGAGCTACAATAGCCTTAAACTATGTTGTGCCAACTGGATGTAGTAGATTTCTCTTGTCGAATTCAATTGCTTCCCTCTTGACAAGCACCGATGGAAGGGTCTAGTGTATCTCCTATATCCTTCTACTCTATCATGCTCTTCTGACCACGAAAAACGTCCATATTATGGGAGATGTTAGAAAGGTCAATTACTTTGTTGGGTTAGGTTTTGGGATTAGTGCTCAAGAAGGAACAAAATATAAGCCACTGCCTCCAAAGACTGAATAATCACTGGTTAAATGGAAGGCCTTCAGCCATTTGGAAGCCTTAGAAAATGAGTTGAAATAGAAGTAATATCTAACATTGAGCTAAAATCCTATCAAGGAACCCAATGGTTGGTGGAACAAAAACATTTCAACTAGTGGTATATACAGCTGTAGACTCATAACAAACACCATCTACTAATACAATGGTAAGAATCACTAGTCATAGCCAAGCTATAACTCGCAGAACAGATTCAATCTAAATTCTGGACATAGGACCAAATGATTTAAGTCACCTACTTCTTCTCCCATGGTATCGTCCTCCCTGACCTCTGTCTTCCTTCTGCCTCCTCCTTTCCAGATTATATGATCCACGGATCCTCCAATCTGTTGACTGTCTGAAAAACAGACTCGTAGGAGGAGAGCAGGAGATTGTAATATCTTGTTTTTTTGTCTTTTTGGACACCCCCACCCAATCTATTTTCCCTATTTTAGTACATATAATCAGAATTAGTTTCTACATTATGATTAAGAAGGACAACTGGATACTAAGGGTGCATTGGTTGTGATGACCATGTATGGCCAATTAGGTCAGAAATCTCCAGGGTTTATTATATCCTGGCAGTGACAAGTAGGACCTTACCCAGTTTTTTTTTTTTTTTTTTTTACTGGTAAGGTAGGTTTAGGTGGCAACTATGGTAGACAAACATGACTATAAGGACTTGGTATCAACGGTAGATCGTACTATCCTGATTGGAGGGGAAATCTTGTGTCACTTTTAAAATGCCATGCAAACTCACCTAAAGAATTTGTAAAGTTTTGACTTCTGCTTCTCCGTTTGTTGCCTTTCTCCTACACAAAGCAAAGACTATACTATATTATGTCCTGATCTTGAGAACCAGTGACAAATGTGTCTTCTATAATATTCTTTCACTGTGGAATTGGTCAACACCCAAGGACTAAATCTAAAAATTAAAGTGGCAGAGCTACTTTTTTGGGTCTTTCCTTGAGTCCAGTTCCACCGACATTAGCCATTTAGTCAGAATATGTCATGTCTGCATTTCATAAGACCTCTTCATTACCATTTTAATGCATGTTTATTTGTCTTACAGCAGGTAGAAAGAATAATCAGTTGCTATTAAGAAACTATCAACAAACTTCCATTAACAGATCTGATATTCTTCTTGTCTCTATTTAGTTCATAATTGAGTGTTGTGTTTATGAATGAGCCATTACTACCTTAATACCCCAAGTAGGTCTGCCTACTATATAGGCTATATAAATCTATATAGATCTCTATTGATGAGACACATCTTGCCTTTACACCCATACCACGTTGACTTTGGCACCTGGCTTCACCGTTCCCTTCCCCAGGAGTGTATTTTAACAGTGTGTATAATAGAAATCAATTTAGTACCTACCATGGGGCTCAACTCATTCAGTCCAACTTGTAAAAACCTAGACCTATCCTCTAATACAGGGGTAGGGAACCTCCGGCTCTCCAGCTGTTGTGAAACTACAACTCCCAGCAAGCATACTCACTCTGCTCTTCTAAGAACTCTCATAGAAATGAATGAAGCATGCTGGGAATTGTAGTTTCACAACAGCTGGAGAGCCGGAGGTTCCCTACCCCTGCTCTAATAGGTCAACCATCTCTGTTACCCAATGTTATCCAGGACAGTAGACAAAGTTGACACAATAACATATTTAGAAGATGCTGCCAGTTTTAGGCTAAATAGAATTTGTTAGGCTGTAGCCACACAGGTCCCTAAAGTCAGACATTATGTGCTACCATTTTGAAGTGAACAAGGTAGAAAAATATGTACTAAATTTGTCTTGGTGTCTTCGCTTCTTCAAGTAACCAGTCATGAAGCATTACAGGGATCCATTCTTTTCAAGAAAAATGGAATGGGTCCCATCTAATAGTTTTCCCTTCTCTTTGCTGGGCTCCATCCTAGGCTTTAAAGAATGAAGGCAGAAGGAGGATGGATGTATCAAAGGCTAGTCTAAATGTTGATCCATGTGGTAACTTTCATGTCAGAGTAAATGCAGAATTTTTTGGGTTCTTATAATGTAGCATTGAAGGTGGTGTTTTAAGCAAGGTATATGGCATACTTCCACCTCTGGGGACCCACACCTGTTGCTTCTTTCACTCTTGGACCCTGTTATCGTGATTGGAGGGAGTCCTATTGGTTAGACCCATACCAACCAGATACTTAACACCTATCCTTTAGAGTATCCTTAAGTTCATATGGTAGGACATGCTCTTTAAGAAAGTCTTTAGGAATAATAGAAACCGCACAACAAGTTTGCTTGAGAATCAAGAGATCCTAGTTCCTAGTAAATATCTAGGTAAAAAAAACTTGAAGAACGGGGGTTATATGTAAAGTGTATAGTGAACCTCTGCAAATGTATTGAGCTTCTGCTCAAATGGCAAGTCCATGTTGTAGTGTCATTGTCACAAGCACTTCCTTAGTATGCAGAGTGTTACATTGATAACATACAAGACTGTCAATGCCACACCATTCACTGTCACCTAACAGGTTCTTATGCCTAAAGACTGCATGTTTCATTCAGATTTCTGTCGATATATGATTTTAAATGTCCCTGATACTTACGGTCCTCACTGCCTATAGTTTGCTCTGGATCTTCAAAGCCTGTGGCATCCAGCGCTTCTTCCAAGTCTTTATCATAGTTGAACTTGAAGAAAAGAACAGAATAAAAAGTGTGAACAAACACTAATGAATTATTAGAGAAATCCCCCTATTACTGGCTGAAAGCTGTGGTTTATATATCTAGAACTGTAAAAAAATGAACATGTGTGGATGAGAACTGTTTTTGGGTTGGGTTCAGTAGCCAACTCATTGGCCAACCTTGGACACAGGATAGGACCAGGTTCACACTTAGCTATAGTGGGACACAGACAGAGGTGGACTGGGAAGTTTAAGTGACCCTGGAAAAAAAAACTAAAAGTAGCCCCATGTTGTAGGTGGGTCCAGATTGACAGAATATGGTGCAACACAAGAAGGCAAGGCCAACTCAAGTAGACCCGAACAACAGAAGTACATGGGGCCAACAGTACTGTAATGTAGCAGAAAATACCACCAAATACCACAGTGCAGCACAAATTAGTGCTGCCCCTGCCACAGTATTCAACTGTATCTCTGTCCTGAAGACAGTGATACAGTTAAATTCAAGAAGACACCTGTGGCTGCCAGCCAGGTGCATAAGTATCTGATTCTCCTAGCATTACTTAATGCTGAGAGCATCAGATTGATATGAACCTGGCTATGAGGGGAGCTCTGGCTGCCCCCTTGGCATTGGCTCACTGGGAAATTTTCCCATAGGGTCTATAGCCAGTCTGCCACTGGGCACAGAGGTGTAACTTGAAATTCCAGAGCCCTGTTGAAATATCTGTAAAAGCCACCCATCTAACCTGTGCCCTTTATAATACTGATGTCTTATGTGGCAGAGGGTTCTCTTCACCAGGGCATGGTGGTACAGATGTGCATTTTGGAATTGACTCTTCTTACCTCTCCTTTAGACGTCATTTTGTCCACTGGTTACTTCCCTGCCTGCTCCAATGTCAGGTGACTGGCGAACATAACACAAGGACTGAGACCTGTACAGAGAGGACAATGTATTAAGAAGCGGTATACCCAATACATGTCTTCCTGACCCTTTTACTCAATCTTATACCTTTAACAATGTCATCAGAAGTTTGATTCAGATATTGATACAGATTTGATGTGGAACTTTTATAGATTTTGCCCTTTGCATTGCATTTATAGTTTTAGAAAGAAAGCAGACAGTTGTTTTGTAGGACAAAAAAAAAAAAAAAATGTATTTTAACAGCTTTGTCGAGTTTCTATATTTTTACAGGCATGTGACGGATGCTTTTTGTGTACATTTGCCACAAAATTGCAATGGCCGATTCTACAGTGATTCCAGGCAGAAGAAAACAACCATACGTGGCACATTACAACATGGCTGCGGTTGAGTATCATGCAGCCATATGGGCCGTGGAAGGCTCTAATTAAACTAATGAGACTGTACTGTTTAGTCGGTCTGCATTAGTAATGGCGGCGCGGTATTGTGCTTACCAGTAACAATACAGACCTACTATGCAGTGTAGTTTAGTTAGAGACCAGTACGCAACCACAACATGATCATGCCGTGTGTTCGTACCCTGGTAGAAATGTAGGACGTGTAGATTTTAGTGACAAACATGTCCATGGTGTAAGATTACACTACATGTGAATTCACTGTCAGATTACTATGTAGTGCCTGGTGTAAAGAGTAAACTTCCCAGAATGTTACTGCCCAGAACTAGCTCTGTGCAGACACTAGCCAGCAAGGATTGTTGAGAAATTCCAGCTCTGAAGGCTACAAGATTGTGAATGCAGCTCTGGAGTATAATACTGAATGTATCTTGAGATTAATATAAGAAAATGTATTCATATTTCTATTTAAATTTATTCTACATGTAAATTGGTTTCCAAAGATGGACACAAAATATTCCCGATGTAAATAAGTAGAAGTTCTAGAACTTTGCACACATGAAGTTCCTTTCACTTCTACATTGAGTCCACTTTGAGGCCATATTCTAGGGATTCATGATACATATATTTATAAATAAATATTTTCTTGTACAGATTTAAAAAGGAGATAAGACATTTCCATCAATGTTTGCTTCATATTTTCCATTAGCTGTCTTTTTCCAAGACCCCACTCTGTTACAGCTGATAAGACACTCTAGTTACAGGGAACTCCCTACTACGTGACACTAAAGATAAGGATGGAGGAATCCCCACCACACCCAACTCCCGCACCGATATGAACCCTTGCATTGCCTCAACCAAGCCCTATCTGAATCCTGTATGTAAAATATTTTACTGTAGTATAATGTATGAGGTCATAGGTAACCACCTCACTGTCAGCTTCTATGGACCCTTTCAGGCCATGCCTTGCCTCTAAAGGGTCTTGCCTCTTGGAAGGGTCTAATTTCTGTTGTTCAGTTACAAGCCACTGTTTTCAGTACAGTAGTACGGTTTCCTCAATTGTTACTCAAGAGTAAGGGCTGTATTACGTTAAAAGATCAGGCAGACGATTGTGAGGAAGGAAGCATTCCTTCCCAGCAATTGCCTGCTCATTACATGCAGCGATCTCCTCCACTGTATGGGGAGGAGCGATTGCTAAAGCCATTGCTCGTCCCCATACTGACTAGTTGTTTGCCTGCAGCAGATTGCCCATATAGAAACAATTCTGAAGCATTTCCATAGTAAAAACAAATTTACATAGCTATAAGGCTGTATATGGGCCCATCTTATGGCTGAAACACCCACCCTTTCCTCGTTTCCCTTTCCACCGAAGCCAACTTTGAACACCATAGAACCCATTGATGATTACATCCAGTAGAATGAGCGGTTTCTGGATGTTGAAGCCATAATTCAGATCCTACCGTGTAGCTTTATTACATCTGAAACTGGCACACACTAAATAGGCGAATTTATGGTGGAGCATAAAAGAGGAGAAAATGAAGCTTCCCTTTATAACTTTGGTCTATTTTGAATCTAGGCCAAACTAAAAATAAAAAAATAATAAACTGCACCACCTAAAGTTCAGGTTATCCGCTGACTTAACTTGGTGTAACATCATCAATTTCAGTTGTGTGCACCTTCCATGAAATTTTCATGCCTTATTAAAATACATTTATAACATGATCATTACATGAATATACAGCTCAATGTATTCCAAAAACTCTGTGTATAATCCCAGCATTTAATAAAGGTGGTTGTCATATTTGCAAGGTATCAATTCGACTCACAACAAATACGGTTGGAGAATAAATGTAGAACATTCAACCTTCTTTATTCTCTAGTCATGAGTACTATTCTAGAAAAATAGTCCCTCACCATTCCTACATATAAATATGTCCAGATCACAGACTTTACACACTACCAGTATATCTGACTAGGTCACTAAGCAGTGTCAACATGCAGTAAGCATTGTCAGCAGATCTGGGTGGAGAAGACCAATGTATGATGGGTGCATCATTTAAATTAGAGCGGCAAACTTTCTTACTGACCCTTATCAAGTGTATGTAGGATTATGTAAATTTCCAGATATGGATATTACATAAAGAAAGATATTTAGAAGTATAATATTATAGGCTGACTTTATCTATCATGTTACATGAGGTTTCCAACATCAATGTGTTATCTGAAGTCCCACGACTGAGACCCTCACTAATCCCTAGAATGAAGGAGCTATGGCACTGCGGGCATAAAGACACAGTGCTGGGTTGCTACTGGAAGGTGTCGCAAGCCCTTATTCTAGGTATTATGGTGGTCCCAGTGTTTAGTGTCCCATCCTATTTGATATCCCATTAACACTAGTTGTGATGTCTGGGGCTAAATGATTAGTTCTAACCAATGGGAATTTATGCAATGAGTTGGAACTATTATTAGACATGCTATAAATATTCTTTATCATTAATAACTAACATGGCAATTTTTAACAACATATTGGCCAAGAGAATACATAGGTGGCAATGGACAAGAATGGTTTCCACTAATGGGGCATGTATCTACCAAGAAGCTTTCCCAGATCTTGAGGTTCACATGTTTCTCTTCTCTGATGGGATCCTCTCAAGAATATACAAATTCTACGAAGAACTAAAGTACAGCAGTCTACGACCACTTATCAAGAGACTTGGTCAAATTTATGGTGCACATCCCACCTCAAACACCACAGACCCTATCATACATTCAATCATATTTCATAATCTTCATATGGTATATGAATATACTTTTCCAATAGCATGAATGATCATTTATACGCCTATATTTACATCTATAACCCAGTACTCCCCATTGAAACCTACCTCGATAACCAGTCTTTGCAGGATCCTGTCCCACTTCGGTACTTGTTCTCCTGGGACCAACGGTTTCTTCCAAAACCCTGAGTCACCAAAGTCACTGAGCCTCCTCCCTCTGCCAAAAATGAGCCTTATCTCTCCATACACACTGCTCCCTTAAACCTCCACCTCTTTGCCTCGCCTCCTCTGTACTCTGTCTCCCCAATGCCTTCTTAACGTTGAGGCGCCATTACACTGTATTTTTTTTCTTCAGGAAAGTACGTAATTTTGAAGGGCTTTAGAGATTTAGTGAGATGGTTATATGCAAGTTCTGCATCATCATGCAAATATACATTGTTGGCCCAATATATAGTTATGTGGGAATAAGGCATTATATAGCAAGTATATTGCTAACTTGATGTCCTCCTTTTATTTCTTGAAATCTAACTTTCTCTATGTAATTTTAATTCCAGTTTCAAAACTGAAATCTTAGAAGGTTTTTATTTCTGCTGTACAATGAAACGAAGAATAAATTTAATCTCCTATAACCTGTATTGCCTTTCAGAATGAGTCCCTCTTGGCTCAGTATTCATCCCTGCCTTCTACATTCACTTGCATTTCGTCTTCACAGGCCTTTCAATGAAACTCAGCTGAACTTTCAACATTTAGGATATCATTCTACTACAACAGCCCATGAATTATAGATCTGGGCATTGTCTGTGATCACCTGTGCGCCTGTCCTTCCTCTGTATGCACCACAGGAATAATACAGAGCTGGATCACTTTCGAAATATCTCACAAGTATTGCCAGTGTTATAAATGATCATAAGGAGCTCAAACAATTGGACCACTGACCAAATCAAACCTAACATCCTATATGAGGCACAAGTGACTAGACTGAACTTCAATGTATGAGGAATAGGGCAACTGGCAACAAGTGGGATGGAGAAAAAGGTGTAACTGGCATCATGAAGAATAGAGACAAAAGGGCAACCAGCAACAACATGGAGAGAGACATGAGATAATTCGGAAACATTAGGGTTGGAGACAAGAAGGCATCCAGCAAAGAGAGGGCAGAGGCAAGCAGGCAACTGGCCATGAACGATGGAGACAAAGGGGAAACTGCAACAAGAGTGATGGAGACAAGGAGGCAACTGGTAATAAGGGGGGGTGGAGACAATGCAGCAACCAGAAAAAGTGGGATTATGACATGGGGTAAATCGGAACTAGAGATGAAGTTTTGCAAAATTTGCCGATGTGCCGAACTTTGACAAGAAATTCGATAAATTCCGAATTAATTTGACACGAATCGCAATAAGTCAGGTATACCCAGACCACTCTGCCTAATCATATTCATCCCAATCTCAATGTGAAGGTTTGGAAGTTAAGGTACTTTTACACGAGTAGATGATTGGTATGATTGAGGGATGAACAAGTCATTTCTTGGTGTAGTGAAGTGAACAATGACCCTTTTGACATGATGATTATCATTCACAAAATTGTAATTTCACTCTCCTATTCCATCATTTGTAAAGCAGACAGTTGCATTTACACAAAGCGATAACTTTTGTAATTGTCTGTACCTCGTGTAAAGGTACCTTGAGGCACAGTAAGTCTATCAGTAAAGAAAAGGATTAACTATGAATGTCATAGCAGTTGAACAAGATGCACGTGGCGATTACACTCAGCTGCATTCTCCCTGCTGTCTCCCTATGCTCTCCCTACAGTCTCAAAAATTCTCCCTACGATCTCTCCACGCTGTCCCTGCGCTGTCCCTATCCAATATTCTTTTTTAAAAACTGTTTTCAGCAATACTGTCCCTAGCACATGAGTGTTTGCCATGTCTCTCCCTACGCAAGCTCACGGTAAAATGGGACCATGCAGGAGGATTGCTTACTGCGGATTGGCTGGCTGCACAGCATTATGGGTGATCTCTCATTCCCAGGCTTCTTACTTTCACAACATAAAGCCACATTCACACGTCAGTGTTTTGGTCAGTGATTTCCATCAGTGATTTTGAGCCAAAACCAGGAGTGGAGTTACACAAACATAAGGTGTAAGGGAAAGATCTGCACCTGTTCTGTGTTTAGATCCGCACCTGGTTTTGGCTCACCACCACTGATGGAAATCACTGACCAAAACACTGATGTGTAAATGAGTAATAACACATGCAGCTGCCATTTCAGAAAAAAAAAACCAAAACAATTTGTTACCACAAAGTGCAAGGAAATTTGGATTCGTGAAAAAGTGAACCAGTAATATAAAAATAAAAAAGTACCACTTTTGCATTCAGTTGAAAGAAGCTGAGATGCAATGCTGGGTGTGTCTGATTTTGCATCTCAGCTTCATTCAAGAGCATGCAATACCAAACACAGTCCAAGAATGGTGCTGTTTCTATGGGGTGGGGAGGAGGGATTTTAATGACCAAATATTGTCCAATATGACTGTCCAAGGAGTTGTCAATTGTGCTTCAATTATAATTTTAGTTCGTTCGTTGGTTTTCGAGGGATTTTTTGACAGATATTCCTTCCGACTCCCCCTCCTACACATGTGCACAAGCTTGAGAGTGCATATGTTCTCAATACAGAGAGGGAAGTAAGTCTTTGTTCACATCTCTGGTCAGTGAATCCAGTGGAGTACAGCCTGCCAGATTTCACCAGATCCGGCTTTGGCAGATTCTATAGTTCACCACCAGATCTAGAGGTGCAACTAGCCTTTCTGCTGCCTGAAAACTGAAATGGGATCCCCCCATTCCAATTTCTTAACCAAACCCCTTTGCCACAATGAAAGCGCTCACTGCCCATGGCCCTTCTGCTGCCCCACACTTGCTCAGACCTGGTGCTGCCTGAGGTAATCTCCTCACCTGGCCTCATTGGTGGCATACCCCTGACTGGATCCCCTTTGACTATAATGGGACCCGGCGGTGATTTGGCCGCATAAATGCCAGCTGTCGGATGGACAAAAACCGCTTGAAATCTACCAGAATAGTCTGACAGACACCTCCCATGAAAGCTAAAGGAGCAGGCATATTGAAATACTACATACCTGACCTATCTTGCCCCTTACATCTGCCATTGGGGGACAGTCGGGATGGTCTCGCCAAAATGGGTGGTTTCAGCTGACATTCATCTACAGCATATGGACCTGTTTAAAATTCTGACTAGCAAATATCCTGGTGCCACCCTTGTTCATAGGCCTTGTCTGGAATTGCATTCACTTTGCAGTACCATTCATTTAACTCAAGATGCTCTTGTTCTAAAAGAAAAAAGGCTAAAATGCATCTACTTACCAGATTCCAGGATTCCACCAGTTTCTCCTCATCTTCTCAGTGTCGAGAGGATTGTGAGGTCTGCTGCTTAGTGTGTTATCTTCAGCATGTCTTGGTTCTTTTCTGCAGACCGTGTCCATGGCAAAAATCTGCAAAAAAATAATTTATTGCCTATGAATATGCTGATATTGTCCTTGTAATACAGTCAAGTAGGCAATCGTTGTACATGTGTACTGACTATGGATGATAACTGGTGCCTGACGAGGACTGAGGACTGGTAATATGAACAACTCTTTATGTGCATGTAGAGTAAATGCACAATGCTATGTGTCTCCTCTGATGAAAAGGGCTCTCCACTTCATGCAATCCTTATTTTTGTTACAAGGGCCCCCCAACAATCATTTGATTGCAAGGAGTCCTGCTGTTGGTGCCCCAACACCCAGCTAAAATCTGTGAGTAGTCCAGCAGCTCTTGTTCAATTCTCCTGGCCATACAAATTAGATAGAAATAGGGCTATGGTCGAACAGCCGTTGAATGAATGATCACAGACGCAAGCACACACACATATTAGTCCATATTAGAACTCTTTCGACTACGAACAATCTTTCTTAGAATGAAAGATCTTTCATCCAACTATCAGACGAAAATTGTTTTTAAATGTTCCGGTCTGCCATTGGTTGGATAAAACGTCATTTGTTGTAAAATTTCACACTAGTTTTGGTTAAAATTGTCCGCTTTGATCAACTTTAGATTAATGTGTGTGGGTAGTTTTATTTTGCCGATATTGCTTTCAGCTTTACCAGAAGCTGCCTGATGCCGAGCCAAGCCCGAATCACAGCTGAGTTATTGTTTGTCGTCTCTATAACATACAGATGGCTTGCGACCTCATTGTTCAAATAAACAGGTCTGATTGATAATAAAGGAAAGCATAATTTGAACAGTGCATGCAACAAGTGCACTTTTAAACAAGGTGCTTATGGGGTGCTGGTTAATTAGGGCCACCAGGAGCTCCAACTACACCTCCGCTTCCTTGAATTTGAATATGGTGGGGAGGGGGTATACAGTAAGTCTGTTTACCGCTCAAATTGAAGGTCCGGGTGCCACAGTGCTGTCCATCAGGAGCCCACAGGAACATAAGAGTACCTAGTGCCTTCTTTTACAGTGGATTTGCCATAAAGAGTCACTAATAGAGCTTGTTCTCCAGATGCCAGGGGTACCAACACACCACTCTGCCTTAGATAAGGTATTTAGATACAGGCCTAGAACAGTGAATTGAATGCAAGAAAGTCTTGGTATGACTGCAGCTTCCCAGTCTTCACATCACAAATGTACTTAATTTAAGGGAGCTTTCAAGAAACCTGTCTTGTACCAGGCACACATTCACACCTTTTATAGACAAAAGAGAAAAAAAAATTGTGAGCCATGTTGCATTCTCCCGACAGGTCAAGCTCATTTCTAGAGGTGTAACTTCTGTAACTAAAAGGGTATTCCCATGTGGGACATTGATGCTAGGATATCTCACAACCAGTGGCGTACATAGAGAAGTAAGGGCCCCATAGCAAGGATCAAACCAGGCCCCCCACACAGGACAGAAGGGTTTCTGCCTGAACCCTTTTCAATGAACCTTGGGCCATTTTTCCACTACCTCATCATCCTGACCAAGTTTTCATCTCCAATAGAAGAGGAGAGGATCCCAACTAAGACTGGGCCTACTCTTGCCCTGGGCCCCATAGCAGTCACATGGTCTGCCACTATGGTAGTTACGCCCCTGTCCACAACTGTCAGACAAGTGTGAGTCCCACCTGGGACCTCTCCTGTATCCAGAATTAGACCCCTGAAGTGAAGGAGAGCACATTGTGCATACGTGGTGTTCTCTCCGTTCACTGTTATGGGATTTCCAAACACAGCAGAGCAAGTGCGCTCAGGTATTATTGGAAGTCCGAAAGCGGTGAATGGACAGCAAGTTGCACACACTTGCCCACTCCTACATACACCACTATGGGACTGCCGGAAATAGCCAAGCCAGTGCATTCACTTTGTGGGGTGTCCAGTTCTGGAGATTGGTGCAGGTCCCACGTCTGGGACCTGCACCTATCTTAACTTTGTGGTATGTCCTTCGTAATATGCCACAAGTCATGAGATGAGTAAACCCCTTTAAAGCTCCCGGGCCCCAGTACAAAATCTGTAACAAGCCCCCATCTACTATGTGCTGTTTATGATACAGAGGGCAATTTTGGTACTCTGAAGCACCAGATCCTGGGTGATATTCTACCTCTGCACCATCTATAGCTACATCCCTGTTCATTTCATTGTTATACAGACTTACAGAAAGAAATATGCTTCCGGCAGTGGTGTAACTATAAATGACCGGGCCCCACAGCAAACTTTTGAAATGGCCAAATTCCCCCGACAACTTCTTCGCAACTACCTACTCCCAACCCCCACTCCTGTGGCTAGTCAAGATCGCTCTCTCAAATGAGGCCTGGCAGCCGCTTTCTCTGTTTCCTATAGTGTCACTGTAATATTATGTCATTATATAATACTGTTCAGGGGGCTCTGGCAATAAAATGTTTTAGGCCTCCTGCTAGGTGGGCCCATTCTGAGTTTGGGCCCCAAAGCAGCTGCTTCCCCTATCCCTACTCCACTGGCTTCTGGCAAAGCTGGATGGAAATCAATATGGCTCCCATTACAGACTGGACAAGGATTGTCCCTGGCTAATCTATCTATGTACCTGTATAGCTGCAAAACCAGGCAGATTTAGGAAAGCTAGGGGACAACCCACATAAGAGATCTACTGGTAGTCAAACTAATTCTTTGGGTGGGTTCACATCATGTTTCATGCCTCTATTTGATGTACGCGTAACAAAAAAAAAAAGGATACAAAAGCGCAGTACAGGAAAAAAAAAAGTATACTGTATTTTTTTTTTTTTTTTTACAATGGATCTATATGTTGAACGGATGCCACTGTATGGCATCAGTCTGAGGCATCCGTTTAACATATTAATTTTTTGTATACGTTAAAAGGATGGGAAAAACCTTTACTCAGCTTTCCAAGAAACAATTATAACAGATTGTTGTATAGGATTTGACTGTGTGTGGATGTGGTACACTCCCCTTTTGTACATGTATACTTGCTGGCATTTTGGAAAATGCTATACCCACCGTCTCCTCCTCCCGCTTCTTCCTACATATATCTGCTTGCATCTGTCATGTGCTGATACTACCACCGAGGGACCCAGTGCTGCTACGTGACTAAGCTGTTTCTGCTGCTAAGTATGTGCTACCCCTCCCTGTCATCGTCAAATTGCTGAGTAGAGGCACATTCCCTACCAACACTGATCTAATGGTATAATAAGTACTGTACCCGATGCAAATGTGATGTCACCCAGTATATTGGCACGCATATTGTATGGGCTAAACCAATAAGTATTGAAATATAGTTAATAAATGCACTCAAAACCCTCAAAGCTTGTAATATTACCTTCATTGACAACTCTACATTTCTGTCACTGTGCCTGGGTAAAATAGGTTAAGTCCAAATGTGGGGACTCGCAAGTCCCTTGATGTGGCCATCTGCTGGCTAACAAAATTCATCCATGGAATAAGCATTTTCAAAGGTTATTTCTAATGTCCCCTGCTGAACTGTTTCCCCCCAGTGATCTGCTGTAATGATTAGGGGATGCATCAGCAAGTGTCCCATTTCTCTGCAGCACTCCCGCAGGCAAAATGAAGTATTACACCAAATCAATGCGCCATTTGTAGAATGCATAAACATACCGGTTCCAATTAGATATTGAATGCACCAGGTAAGGATGACATGTGCAATCTTAGGGCTCATTTAGGTGAGCAAACTGAAATTTGTCCATGTTCCAACTGCTCCTGCTATTGATTGCACATTGGATGGCATCATTGTGCAGTATGTTTTTCTTGTGAGAAGATCTTAGTGAGATGGTGCACACTGCAAGACTCTCTTCATAGACTGATGGGCCTTACAGAAAGTCACACGTCAACTGGCCCATTGACTATGAAGGGTCTGTAATCAGTCTGGGCTCTATCTGTTCTACCCTTGGACAGCACCTGGACATGAACATCGGCCATTTCAACGAGCACTTAGATGGATTTCATTTAGATCCACCATAAAAGTCTGATATGCATGAAAGGTCCAAGGCACAGCCAGCTACATTTTTGCATGCTTTATTATGGATTGAACATCACATAACAGCAACATTTAGCCTTCCCCAAATTGGGAAATGTGCCACCAAAAAAATGAAATCAGATAGTAAAACACATCCTTTTTATCTAATCTGTTTTTATTCTATTTCCTGGACATTATTATGGGGGTGGCCATCTTACCTGAGCTGCTGTTAACAGCATTTAGAAAGCATCAAGAAAATTGCTTTACAGCAGCCACATAGGCCACAGACACAATGGTCAGGAGGGGAATTCATTGACTTCTATGGGAGAGTTTTCCAGATATGCTCTGTGACCTGTACAGAGGTCATTGTACAAGGAAAGACTAGATAAGCTTTGACAATCACCTATTGTGAATGGTGGATCCTGACTTATTTATGCACAGAGGTCATATCTCATGTCTGAATTCCTTAAAGGGGTTGTCCTATGAAAAGTATTCTACAGTTATAAAACCAGCACGTGGATCTGAATACTTTTTGTAATTGCATGTAATTAAGAATTTAAAATGTATAGCCTCTGAGTTATTCAATGAAATATATCTGTATAGCGCCACCTGCTGTTCGTTCTTTTTCTTATTACATTGACCTGCTCACTGAGATGGCTGCACATGCTCAGTTTCATCCTTCAACTGCCTCCTGAGCTGTGATAGGGAGAGCATGGACACGCCCCCTTAGCTGCAGCAGAGAAGACACTCCCCTTGAGCTGTCAGCTTAGTATAAATCTAGCAGAGCAATGAACGTGGAGATCTCTGGATCCATGTGAGGTACAGGACTGGTTCTAGCTTTATTAGAAACAGGTTGCCATGTACTTTATGATGTCTGCTTTTCATTTTTTACATTAATCATGGGATAACCTATTTAATAGGATATTTGAAAATGGATTAAGGAAATGAATAGGCCAGTGAAGGAGGGAAAATAATTAAAAGATCTCTTTCTATAAAGGGACTGTATTAGATTAGGGGAAAAGGGAAACAGTGTCACTCTAATAGGCTATGACTAGTGTTGCTGCATTCAATTAAATGAGTTTGACCTGTAATACCAGTCACAGCCTATGAACATGAGTGGTACTGTTTCTCTAATCTTAAATTTTCAGCTTCCAAAAGCCCACAAAAATAATGAGATGATAAATTTGGTTGCTATAACCAACTGCTCCACTCCCTTGCACTGCCTGATTGATAATTCTCATCCAATGGAAAGTAAAAAGAGGCAAAATGCTTGTGGGAACAATCTTCTACAATTAAGACCACATATAAAACACCATGCCTAAAAAATAGACTCCCATTAGCTTCCTCAGAAGACATGAAGTAACATCCTAATATACTGTATAGGTTTGTTCTCCATATTCTTCTTGTTAAATTGCAAAAAGACATGAAAATGAGAAAACCATGTTACATAACATGCAGATCTGTAATAGTTACTAACACCCTCTAGGTGTTGTCGTCTGTAATTGGTAGATTTAAATCCCACACTAGAAATCTCACTGGATGCCAAAAACACTCAGCCTATAATATTATCAATGTCAGCCAGCTGGCCCAAGGGTGTTCTCTCCATTACTTCTTGGCTACAAAAATTATCAAAAGTAGAGAAGGAACAATCATATATTTACTGTTATTTACTTTTTCATGTTTAATAGATGTATACAACTCCTCCTATTACTCCATATAACATCCCGCTTCATTTAACCTCTCTCTATATTTTATCCTATTACTCCATATAACCTCCTCCTATATCTCCTCCCATTACTCCATATAACCTCTCTCTATATCTCTTATTACTCCATATAACTTCCTCCTATTACTCCATATACCCCCATATATCATCCTACACATAACCTCTCCTTATATCTCCTCCTATTACTCCATATAACCTTTCCCTATATCTCCTCCTGTTACTTCATATAACCTCTCCTCTATCTCCTCCTATTACTCCATATAACATCTCCCTATATCCCCTCCTATTACTTCATATAACCTCTCCTATATTCCCTCCTATTACTCCATATAACCTCTTACTATATCTCCTCCTATTACTCCATATAACCTCTTACTATATCTCCTCCTATTACGCCATATAACCTCTCCTGTATCTCCTCATATTATTCCATATAACCTCTTCTATATCTCTTATTACTCCATATACCTTCCTCCTATTGCTCCATCTATCGCCTCCTATTACTCCATATACCCCCATATATCATCCTATTACTCCACATAACCTCTCCTTATATCTCCTCCTATTACTCCATATAACCTTTCCCTATATCTCCTTCTATTACTCCATATAACCTTTCCCTATATCTCCTCCTGTTACTTCATATAACCTCTCCTATATCTCCTCCTATTACTCCATATAACATCTCCCTATATCCCCTCCTATTACTTCATATAACCTCTCCTATATCTCCTCCTATTACTCCATATAACATATCTCTTCTTATTACTTCATATAACTTCCTCCTATTGCTCCATATATCTCCTCCTGTTACTCCATATAACCTTTCCCTATATCTCCTCCTATTACTCCATATAACCTCTCCTATATATCCTCCTACTGCTTCATATATCTCCTCTTATTACTCCATATACCCCCATATATCATCCTATTACTCCACATAACCTCTCCTTATATCTCCTCCTATTACTCCATATAACCTCTCCTATATAACCTCCTACTGATTCATATATCTCCTCTTATTACTCCATATACCCCCATATATCATCCTATTACTCCATATAACCTCTTCCTATATCTCCTCCTATTATGCCATATAACCTCTCCTATATATCCTCCTATTGCTTCATATATCTCCTCCTATTACTCCATATAACCTCTCCCTATATCTCCTCCTATTACTCAATATACCCCCATATATCATCCTATTACTCCATATAACCTCTCCTATATTTCCTCCTATTACTCCATATAACCTCTCGCTATATCTCCTCCTATTACTCCATATAACCTCTCCTTATATCTCCTCCTATTACTCCATATAAACTCTTCCTATATCTCCTCCTATTACGCCATATAACCTCTCCTATATATCCTCCTATTGCTTCATATATCTCCTCCTATTACTCCATATAACCTCTCCCTATGTCTCCTCCTATTACTCAATATACCCCCATATATCATCCTATTACTCCATATAACCTCTCGCTATATCTCCTACTATTACTCCATATAACCTCCCCTTATATCTCCTCCTATTACTCCATATAACCTCCCCTTATATCTCCTTCCTATTGCTCCACATAACCTCTCCCTATATCTCCTTCTATTACTCCATATAACCTCTCCCTATATCTCCTCCTAGTATTCCATATAACCTCTCCCTATATCTCCTTCCTATTGCTCCATATAACCTCCCCTTATATCTCCTCCTATTACTCCATATAACCTCCTCTTATATTCTCCTTCCTATTACTCCACATAACCTCTCCCTATATCTCCTCCTATTTCTCCACATAACCTCTCCCTATATCTCCTCCTATTACTCCATATAACCTTTCCCTGTATCTCCTTCCTATTGCTCCATATCACCTCCCCTTATATCTCCTCCTATTATTCCATATAACCTTCCCTTTATATCGCCTTCCTATTACTCCATATAACCTCTCCCTATATCTCCTCCTTTTACTCCATATAACCTTTCCCTATATCTCTTTTCTATTGCTCCATATAACCTCCCTTTATATCTCCTCCTATTAGTCCATATAACCTTTCCCTATATCTCCTTCCTATTGCTCCATATAACCTCTCCCTATATCTCCTCCTATTAGTCCATATATTTTCTCATTGACTGATATATACTGTTCTCCTATTAGAAACAATCCGGTTATGAGGCAGGCAGCAGAATAGATAATCCCATCTGTCTGGATGGATTTTTATGGTAGGACGTCTTCTGTACAATGCTCTGCTCTTTCATTGCTGGGTCCTTTGTGCTGTCCTTCCCTCTACCACTATAACCTGAGCTCCCCCTCCCCCTCCTGTCTTCCCAGGCTTGGTGACGTCACTGGCAACGCTCAGCTTCAGCACCAGGGAGAGCAGCCTCTCCTCAGCTCTCCTCAGCTCTGCTCCAACCATCCTGCTAGTCCATAGGAGGAGGCAGAGAGCCACAGGCCTGCAGGAGGAGGTGGGGAGGGGTCTTGGCTGGTGTGGAGAAGCCTGCAGGCCTGCTGGTGGTTTGGAGCAGCCTTTGTGGGAATAGAGAGCCTGGTTCTTCAGGTTTGCATGGAACCAAGCTTCATTCAGTCGGCCATGGCTTTAGGCTTGCCATCTAAGAAGGCTTCTTCAAGGAACATTGCTGTGGAGAGGAAAAACCTTCTCACTGTGTGCAGGTCAGTGACGGGTCTTTTTAGTAGTGCTGTTCTTTGGATAATGTATTAATGCAATATAATATTTAAGGAAGAAGAATGAGGGGGTGGGTATTAAAGAATTACAAGAAAAGGCTATTGGAATTCACAACCCTGTAAGTGCATGGGCAATAGGAAGAGTGCATGCGTGATCACAAGGTGAAAGGAAAGGGGAAGGTCTTACATAGACCAGCGCTGTGAACTGTATGTATTGAGGGAATAGGAGAAATAAGGGTTATAAAGGGTTAATGAAATGTGGTTGAAACAATTTCCACAGGATATCATCATTGATGGGAAGGACTGAGGTTTGCTGTCTTTGGGAATGCATGTAAGATGGGAACAGGAAGTGACATCAGGACTAGAGATTGGGTGGCTTTTCAATTATATGGAGGAAGTCGTCATTAACCATAAGGTGGCAAATGCACCAATACCAGATATTGTGACATATATGCTGAGCAACTGCATTATTATTTATTGTCTGATGTACTTCTGTTAAAGTTCAAAGTGTACATATAGATAGGAGAGACCTTGTGGATCGATTGAATGGGTGGTAGGGTTTACAGAGGGCACAACTGCACTTTCCGGGTTTGCGCTATCAGGGAATCTGTAACACGCTCAGTGTAAGGGGGCTGCCAGTGACTGATTCCATTTATGGGGGCTGTCTGACTTTATAAATGAATGGCTTGTTCCTACAATATGCCACCAATGCCCTGCTGATTGCTAGGAAGAACTGGCAATGATTCTAGGAAATTGCCTTGCCTCTTCAGCTATTTTTGGAGGCATCATAGTCATTGTCATCCATGAGAAAACCTCTTTAGATATTGGATTTCTTCATCTGGATGATCTAATAATTCTGCTGCCATCACTCACTATTATTAACCATATCCGTCCAGGTTCTCAGTAAAGACCTTACTGGAGAAATATACAGCAGAACCTATTGATGATTCCTCAGAAGAGTTTGTGAATTTTGCAGCAATTTTGGAACATATCCTGAGCCACCGCTTCAAAGGTGAGTACTGATGAAACAGGAGTAAAACTGGTCTTACACCTTCAGTAGCTGTTGGCTGGAGGCTTGTTCGGCCTGCTGCAATTTGTCCCACCTTGCATGCTACATTCTTAGATCCCTCGGAAGGAATTTAACGAGGTTGGTGTTTCATGTGCCAGTCTTGGTCTAATTGGCACTGGAGTGGGAGGCACGGTCTTCTTAATAAACTAGGCACATCGGTAGCCCTATAGCACCATAAAGTTAAATCTACATTTGAGCTATAACTTATGCTAATTTCTGTAGTAAATCTCTGGAGTCCACATGCCCTCTGGCTAAGCCTGCGCCATGCCCACTTTTCAAGGAAGATGCGAGCATGATGTTAAAGTGCAGAACATAAAAATGTTCTGCTTGTGCAAAAATTACCATCTTTTTTACCCTATAAAGCGGCGTACACCTTTGATAAATTAACACCCCACTCCCCCCTTCACCTAAGTCCAGGGCCTCAGTGTAAATCTGTAACAAGGCTGCCCATCTATGTACCTTTCATAATACAGGCACCAGGGCCTGGGCACATCTGGACCACCTTTAGCTCCATACCTGTTTAAAGTGATTGTACAAAATTAGAAAAGGGGCTACCTTTCCAGAAACAGCACCACTCTTATCCATTGATATTGCAGCTCAGCCTCATTCACAAAATGAATGCAATACCAGCCCATGGACAGGAGTGGCGCTGTGGTCTTCATATTTTTTTGTAATGGCTGTTAGGTATGGATATGGTGCATGTGTAGAATTTATGTTGCCTTGTATACTTTTAAGTGAAGTTGTATTGCAGACTCATTTCTTTATTTTTTGACTTTTATAGGCCATGTTAGCTGGTTTAGCACAGATGGACAGAGAGGATTCTGGGATTATATTCGCATTGCTTGTAGCAAAGTGCCCAATAACTGCATTAGCAGTATTGAGAATATGGAGAACATTAGCACATCACGAGCAAAGGTCAGTAGTTGTGTAACCGGGTTATTTAGTAGGCTTATGACCTTTTTGTGTAGATCAGCTGTCGTGGTGGTCATTATTGGCCAGGATACCATCCATAGCAGCAATTATAAACCATAAGATTGTGTTTCCGGTAGCCATCACCAGGGGGAGCTAAAAGCATGTAGCTTATGATTTATACATTATATTAAGTTGAAGGCAGGGAGTGTTCACCTTCACTCCGTTGCTCTCCTCCAGTCTTTGTTTCTGCCACTGTAGCAATAATATACCGGACTGCTGCAGCCAGTCACTGGCCTCAGTGGCCAAGTGATCATTGGCGCTGGTGTCTCTACGACTATGATGTGCCTGGCTGCTACCACCAGGTAGGGTAGTGGGGGATGTCAGGAAAAGGTGGGGAGATACGGAGTGCTGTGGGATCTGATAGATGAGCAAGACCCCATTTTTAGCCTATGCCACAACTTTTTTTCAGGGTGAGGGGTGGGGTTAGGATTAAAACGGGATGTAGCAAGCCCATAGCGTGGCATAATCCTTTACAATTCAGGAGACATGCAGGAGATTTGGAGCTGTGTATAAGAAAAAATGAAAGATATATTAAGAAATGAATTAGGGCCTATAAATGACCTGATGATGAAAGGTGAAGACTCACTTTAGGCATATTGTGCTGTAGGGCCGGGCCTGGATCCGCCTGGCGCTCATGGAGAAGAGACTCTCCGAGTATATAGTGACGGCACTAAGAGACACCAGGACCACCAGGTGAGCAACAGACTCCATGTTGGTCATAAAATGTATGTTTGTGTCCTTGCTTCACTGTGCTTGTGCATGATCCACATTTGTCCCACTTTTCCTGACATGTCTGTTCTAGTAACTACTTGCATTCCCCATGTAATAACAATTCTGGAGCATCTATTCTTGTTACTCTATGTTGTGCCATTCCTATATTATTCCTGCTAAAATTATGGGGGGAATTTATCATTAGGAGAATATTTGAAGTCAGTTTTGCTTGCTTCTATGTTGGAGTACTTTGTGCCACATTTATCAAATGTCACAGGTTGTTTGATAAATGTGGCTTGTCCTTAAACCTACCACTTCTGTCTAGAGAAGCTACTCCACTTTTCCTGCTCCACCCTCCTCCTGGAGTGAACTGCGACTATTTTGCGACTTTTTAAAAAAGTCGCAATAATAAATCTGGAGTGAAACTCATTAACGTAGCTAACCACACCCAATTTTCCACCCATATTACAAAACTGGAGTGAGTGATGTACACATACAAAAAGTCGCAAAATTTTGAGCAATCGCATAAATTTTGCGCACGGGAGTGCAAAAAAGTCGCAAAAGCCCTATTTTGCGACTTATTGATGCCAGAATTCTGGAGTGATTATATGATAAATCACAGCCTATGTGTGAATTAGTTGTAGTCTGAAATGAAGGTCCAGATGAGTGTCACCATTTTTGGGTGTATCCCAGAACAGTCTGCCACTGGCAGCACTAATTGCATAGTGTCAGACTGTGCAGGGACATCCCCCCCAACTGGTACCACACTGGTTAATACAAACCACTTACTAATGTATTGTGATTGTCCAAGTTGCCTCTGCTGGCTTGATTCATGCAACTGACCCTGCAATCCATCAGCGGTGGCCGTGCTTGCACACTATAGGACAAACATCCAGCCTATGTGCACGCCCATGGTCCTGGCCACCAGAGAGGATGGCACTTTTTCCTATAATGTACAAGCACGGCCACTGCTGTTGGATTACAGGGTGGACATAACCATGGAAACAAGCAGTGTATGAATGTGATGAAAAAATGAATAAAAGCAGCAAAGGAGGCAATATAGACAATCACAATACCTTAGTAAGTGCCTTCTATTAACTTTCTCTACATGATAAATGCCACTTACTGAAGTGACAAAACCCCTTTAACTATAATTCAGATCAACTACTACTATTTCCTACTCCCCTTCCTAATACATACAGTAGTTTCAAGGGTCTAGGAAGCTGAGGTTTGGGCTGATATATGTGTGGTCTCCTAACTCTGTACAACTACGTTATCTGTTTTAATAAAAAATGGCCACCAGTTCTAATATTACGGCATTTGAAGAATAAAGGAGTCAAAAACTTTTTTTTTTTTTTGCAAAGCTACTAAGAAAATCAGTAGTGACCATCCTGCATCCTCCATGTCTCAACCATGAATAGAGACCGTAAGGGTCAAAATCTGCATGAAATCTGTACCATAACTGCACAAAAAAACGCACATAAATCCACACTATTTATTGTGGTTTTGGTGCGTTTTTTTTGTGGTTTATGTGTTTTTTTTGGTACAGATTCTAGTGCAGCCTTTCTGTTTATATACGCAACCCCATCAAATTCTATGGGGAAACTATTCTACAGACGGTGCAGAATCGCAGGAACAATTGACATGCGGATTTTGAAATCTGTGCAACAGGTCAATTTCCACACCTAAGAAAAAGCGAAGCGTACATGAGTTTTGCTATATCTCAGTCACTTTGCTGATACTATATTATGCTGCGGTTTTTCCACACAAAATCCGCACCATAGCCAGTGAGGATCCCACATACAGCATCCCTGATCTCAGCTTCAGTGCACTGGTGTTTAATTTCTTAAACACTATGAAATTGGATTTTGACATTGGACGCCTACTTTTTGCAGAAGGTTTTATGATGATGGAGCCATCTTATTGCGTGAAGAGTCGTCCGTACTCACAGGGATGCTGATAGGACTGAGTGCCATTGACTTCAGGTAAAGATCACTAGGGGAACCTTATGATGATAATACAGTCTTCAAATGAATTCTTCAGTCGTTTGGAATATAATGTCTGTTTCTTATATTTTACCACTTTGCAGCTTTTGTTTGAAAGGAGAAGGCATTGATGGAAAGACCCCAGCAGTTATAGATTACACCCCATACTTAAAGTTCACACAGAGGTGAGTAGAAAAAAAAGGCACATAACTGGTTGTATTTGTGTGGCAGCTAATATATACAAGGGCGGACTGGGAACTTAATGTGGCCCTAGAAAAAATACTAAAAGTGGCCCTGTTTTGTAGTCGGGTCCAAATTGATGGAAGGCAGGGCCAGCAATACCGTATTGTGGCACATTATTCTGCCCCAACAGAGCCAAATACTACAGTTCATCACAAAATACTACCAGCAGCACAAAATTACTGGCTTGATTTTATTTATTTATTTATATATATATATATATATATATATATATATATATATATATATATATGTGTGTGTGCAATTTTGTCGCACATTGTTGCGTTTTAAGCCACCTCCCATTGTGAAACAAGACATATTGAATTACTCATATGCTTCATAAATATGTCTAAAACTTGATCATTATGCCCCAGAAATACACCAAATTCTGGTTGCAATCACTTTAGTAAATGTGACCAGTGTATCCGTTTTTTCCTCAAATGTTCACTTAAAGGGGTTGTCCATCCGTTAATATTTATTATCTATCGTCAGGATACGTAATCAGTATCTGACACACGGCACCCCCGCGAATCAGCTGTTTGATGAGGAGGCAGCGCTCCATGCCATTACACTGTCTTGTCTCCTGTGGAGCGGTGGCGTAGTGTAATTACTTTCACTTGAATGGAGCGAGTACTTGTATTACACTGCACTTCTGAGACGAAGTGCAGTGTAATGAGGAGGAAGCTGCGCTCACATGTAGCGTCGCCTCCTCTTCAGACAGCTGGGAGTCGGACCCTCGCCGATCAGATATTGATGACCTATCCAACATTAATGGCTGGACAATCCCTTTATGTTGTGACTACATTGGAATCACTCTTGCTTACTCTTCACTTCCCAGCTATGATTACCTGAGTGAAGAAGAAGATCGAGAGAGTGTGGGTGGTAGCAGCAGTGAAGACAGCTCCCCAGAACACCCCTATTTGCCACTTCTCACAGATGAGGAGAGCTGGTACAGCAAGTGGCGTAAAATGGAGCAGAAATTTCGTATCGTCTATGCACAAAAGGTAGGTGATATTTTATAATATGTAATTAAAAAAAAAAAAAAAAAGTGTAGTACAGCTCTCCTCTGTTGCTTCTCCCAGACAGCTAGGTGCATGGAAACCCCGGAGCAGAGCAGGTGAACATGCAATATAAACCGACCCAACATTCTAGCTTCTTGATAAAATCTACTCTTCGGATCTTAATCATGGCCATGGTTATGTACTGCAGGGTTTAACCACTTCAAGACCAGGCCTAATTTTGCAAATCTGACATGTGTCACTTCATGTGGTAATAACTTTGGAACACTTTTATTTATCCAAGCGATTCTGAGACTGTTTTCTCAAGACACATTGTACTTCATGTTAATGGTAAATTTGAGTCAATATGTTTTACCTTTATTTATAAAAAATCAAAATTTACTGAAAATTTAAAAAAAAATCACAATTTTTTTAAATATGAATTTCTCTGCTTTTAAGTTGCATAGGGATATCTAATAAAATTGTTATTAATGAACATTCACCATATGTCCACTTTATGTTGGCATAATTTTGGAAATGTAATTTTATTTTTTTAGGACGTTAGAAGGCTTCAAATTTTAGATGTAATTTTTAAGATTTTCATGAAAATTTCCAATAATTTTAAAGGACCTTTGCAGTTCTAAAGTGACTTTGAGGGGCTTAAATAATAGAAACCTCCCATAAATGAACATATTTTAGAAACTACAGCCCCCAATGTAATCAAAACTGATTTTACAAAGTTTGTTAACCCTTTAGATTTCCCACAAGAATTAAAACAGAAGGAAGGTGAAATTTAAAATATATATATTTTTTCGCAGATTTTCAATTTTTAATTCATTTTTCCCATAAGATAGCAAGGGTAAACAGCAAATCAAACTTGAATATTTATTTTCCTGATTCTGAAGTTTGCAAAAACACCCAATATGTAGTTGTAAACTGCTCTATGACCGGCAGTAATGAGAGTGAGATAGTACAAGCAATTGTGATCGCTTTGACAGCTTGTCAGAGTGATCAAAAGCGTGGAGGCCAGGAAAAAAGGTCTCAGGTTAAAGCTCCATGTTCTTGGCTGTCAGGAGGCAGCTGAGTCACAGAGCTTCTATGTACAGGTGCTGTACATAGGGGGCAAAGCTGAAGGACGTTTATAGTCAATGGGCAGACTTGAAGTGGTTAAAATGCATAGGAAGACATGCAGTGTTGTGCTACATGATATCCTTTTATCTCTTCAATAAATTCTTTAGATTTTATCATGAAGCTAGTGTGCTGGATCGCTTTATCTTGCAAAAATGTAGTAATACCAGGACCCAGTCTAACCCTTAAAGGGGTTCTCCAACTTTTTACCATATTTTGTCTCTCCCCTTCCCCTCCCCACCAGACCTGTAAAGGGGAGCTTACTTACCTTATCCCTCCACCTGGTTCCACCTCCTTTGGCCCACTGCTGCAATCAGTCCTTGCCTGTAAAATTGTGGCATGGACAAGGGGTCATGTGAGCTGCTGAAGCCAATGACTGGCCGCAATGATGTGTACCCAAGGTGGCACATGACCCAGTGATGTGCTGCTCTTAGGGGACGATCACCGCTGTGGCCAGTCATTGGCTGCAGTGGCACACGTGACGCCATCCTTGCCTGAAGTTTGCAAGCAGGGTATGGAGCATGGCCAACACAGCAATGGAATGAAGGAGCCAGAACTAAGTAGCAGAGAGCAGGTAAGTTTGCTTCCCTCCACAGGTCTGACAGGGGAGCCAAAATTTGGTAAAAAGTTGGAGAACCCTTTTAAACCATAGATATAATTACAAGACATAGCAGCTGCTATAGGACTTGGAAGACTCTTGGAGAATATACAGGATGGTTGAAATGGAACAGAGAAAAATTAAATATTGACTTCATGATGACCAAGGAAAGAAGGAAAAGCCATAGGGGGTTGAGTAGCGACCAAAATAAGTAAAGACTTTTCATGTCCTGAATTGACACGGCGCGAACTGTGGAAATTGTCTGCTCTGAATTCTCCTTGTAACAATACAAAATGTAAGAAAACAAAATCTGAGCAAAATGATATAGAAAAATGTTTAACTGCGTCTTAAAGGAATTTTCTTACAAAGACATAAACCCTTTTCTATTTGCCTATGAAGACATATGCAGCTCTTGCTGACTTGGCCCATTATACGAATGTGCTGCATATATACTTCTGGCGGCCGAAGATTTCTGAAGCAATCCGCTGCTTGTTGGACTGGCTTGAATTAAATTTTTTTTAAAAATTAGATTACTGTACAATATGTGTACAAAATAAATTTCTCAAGAAAACAAATCACCAGCACAGAGTCTGAATAAGCAGAAAATGCAGGGAGCTCTGCAACCTGCCTAATTGTGAATGCATCCATACAATGGTATTCTGTACTGAACATATACATGAATATGCCCTTGTTGCTTTTTTATACTGATATTTATTTTCCATTTTTATTAACTCTTATGGTCTTCTTTGGTAACAGCAGGTCTGATTTGTACTTTTCCTTCGCAGTATATGATCAATAAAGACTTAAGTTAATCTGTTTGAAGACAAATCAATGAGAAAAGGCTGCTGTCATACGCCTTGTAGTGATGACTGATTGTAGTGTAGATGATCTAATGAGCTTGTTCCCTCATTACTGGAAGTATATCTGCAGATGAGGATGACGGATGTCTACTTTTTGTATATGAGTGTTGGGGGAGGGGGTCCTTTGATTGTCCTTTTGTTTGCACAATATATCTGAAGACGTTGATGAATATCTATTCCCTAGAGGTAGGCTCCTGGGCCGTTCATGCCCTTATTGTATCGGAGTAGTCAGTGATGCTGATGATGTCTATGCGCTGTAAAAAGTTACAGATCAATGTACACAGGTGTGTAAATGTAAAGGACATGGCACCTTAGGCTACTTTCACACTAGCCTTTAGGGCCCCTTCACCCGCCGGATCCGTAGTGATAATACAACCTTGTGGATCCGTAATGAATGGATCCGGTTGTATTATCTTTAACATCTTTTAAACGGATCCTGAATTAACTCCATTGAAAGTCAATGGAGGACGGATCACAACAAACGGATCCGTCCCCATTGACTTGCGTTGGGGGTCATTCCGGATCAGTTCAGTTTTGTCCCTATTGACAATGAATGGGGACAAAACTGAAGCGTTTTTTTCCGGTATTGATCCCCTATGACGGAACTCTATACCGGAATAAAAAAACGCTAGTGTGAAAGTAGCCTTATTCTCCAGGTTGCATGGTATTAATTGTCATGGCATGGGATGTGTCATTGTAAGCCCTTGTAGCCCAAAGTCAATGTATTGGCTTAGTACGAGCCAAGAGGAAATAGCAACAGGAATTGGTAAAAGGATACGAGAATGATCAGCCTTTTTGTGTGAACCTACAAATTTACTGTTGGAACCCATTCCACCATATTATGTCTTTACTGTTGTGGAACCTACTTAGGGTTATCTGGAGGAGCTGGTCCGTTTGCGAGAGTCTCAGCTGAAGAATCTAGAAGCTGAGAATAAGCGGTTGACTCAGAGGCTCACCGAGCAGGCAGAACAGAGTCTTCAAGAAAAGCACCAGCTGGAGGGAGTCATCATTGAACTGCAGGAACAGCTGTGAGTAAGACAAAGCACTAGGAAATTACTCAAGTAGATATGTCATTGTATTAGTCAGAAATGTACCTGTATATCTACCCCGAGTAGTGACCATATCCCTATCGAAATGCTTCACAGAAAATCCCTGTTTTATCTACCCCAAAGTATTCCACCTTCTAACATGGCTCTTTCCTTTCCAACCATGTCTGTTGGACACACACTTGTTCATGGGACATATTCATAGTAAACTGGGTGGCCACAGACCCCTGATGTGGCACGGATTCACCTGTCTTAATTCCTGGTCTCTGGAAATCTACTTGTCCACTCCAAGCACTAACATTTCTTACGTGTCCCACACAAGTTCTTAGTTTGGGCTACATGCTCTTCTACCACAAACCGTGTTGCAACAGTACTCAAACCTTTTCCTGAACTCTCACCCTCATCATCCACACACTGTGACCATGCATGAAGCATAGAAAAATAAAGTGTGCAACATTGCAATATTGATTGTTGCATTAACCAAAATGGAAAATCCAACCACAATAGGAAAGCATAATGTGGGTTCTTCTTGGAACATAAAGTGGTATACAATCCATATAACCTATAAGAAGGTCATAACTGATACTGGCTCAGTAACGGAGGTCACAACATGCTATAGGGCTGGGCTCAGCAACCTGTGGCAATCGAGCTGTTGTGAAACTATAACTCCTAGCATGCTCCATTCTCTGCACTGGAAGCTCTGAATACAGCTTGGCAAATGTGCATGCTAAAAATTGTACTTTCTCAATACCTAGGGTTTACACTTTGAGGGCAACATTTGCCAGTCCCTTCCAGACATACCAGTCATGCACTTTGGCATTTCATAACTAGAGCATTCTTTCCCTGTAATTCCAGCACTGGGCTACTCCCTTCTGAAAATGCCCCCATCAAACAGTTCAACTCAAGCATTGGGGCCCCTCTGGTAAACCAGTGGCCGTCCCTGGGCACCCTTAATGATAACGAGACATCTGTTAAGCCCTCGCTGTACAGGAGGTAAGACACACACCACAAGACATCTTTAGTCTGAACGTTCGTTGAGTATGCACCATATTTCTCATGTCCTGATGTTAACTCATCACAAACTGACTCATTTAAAGGAATCTTCCACTTTTTACATCACTTTTTCTGTTTTCTGTGATTTTGTTGAAATGCTGACCATGTTTATGTCGAATCAAATATTGCTTAGATGTTTGAATTATAGGACATTCACTTGTCTAGATTTTAGGATTAGGTACTTTAAAGGAGCATTCTGACCATTGTCATTTAAAGTGTATATGTAGGATACCGCAGAAATGTCTGAAGCCTGTTATTGGATATTGAGAATGGGTGTCTCGCAATGCCCGCCATACCAAGCTTAATGGACAGTGGCAGCCAAGGTATGAACAAGAAGGTGCGATCATTGAGGTTGGCTATTTCCATAATTCATGTAGACTGGATAGATCAATAGGCATCTCCAGCCTGCTCTGTCCCTTTCTTGGCTGCAATGGTCATTTTGCTTGGCAAAATGGAGACCACTGTTCACCCATGTTTTGGGCTGCAAGCTATAAGATATTTGGAATGTATTTGAAAGGTTGGCCATGAATGTCAATAGTCAGAATACTTCTTCAGCTGTTCCAAATATTGATAAGCTTTTTATGAGCTCCACTGAAGTCGCAAACCAATTTCAGGATGCTGAGTGAGAGGTTGTCATGGCTCCACCCCTATTCAGGGGCGTAACTACCATAACGGAAGACCACGTGACTGCTATGGGCCCCAGGGCAAGAGGGGGCCCAGTCTTAGTTGGGATCATCTCCTCTTCTACTGGGGGTGAAAACTTGGTCAGGACTCTATCCTCTAAAGGAACATCTTTTAGCAAATGAGGCAGTAGAAAAAAATGCCCCAAGAGTCATTGAAAGGGTTTTAGGCAAAAACCCTTCTTTCCTATATGGGGCCCTTATGTCTCTATGTACGCCACTGCCCCTATTACTAGCAGCAATGACCGTCTTGTCTCACCCAGTCTTCTGCAATAAATCCTACTCCCCCCCCCCTTTCTTTGTTACTTCCATGTAAGTCATAGAAAAACTCCAAGTGCAAGGAATCGTGGGAGTTCCTTTAAAGGTTCTTTACAGAGGATCCAGTAGTAGGGTGGTCTGCAGAGGCCTAGCAATAGACCAAAAGAGAGCTCTGAACTCCACTCATCAAGCCTTTTTCCTGCTTGCTGACATTTAGTATATTGGATCAGGCATCCTTGTGATCCTTCAGGCTCTGTTCACATCTGCATCCTCTGCAAATTCCGTCACCTTTGACGAAAAAAAGGCAGCAGGCAGCTCTCTTTTCAATGTAAGCTGATAGCCCCATTATAAGTCAATGGGATCCGTTGCATGACGGGACAGGAAGCCAAAAATGGCAACAAGGATGTGAACTCTGCCTTACCCAGTTACCTGAGAAAGTTGAGAAAATCGACTCCCCCCATGAGACCTGTCCCACCTTGCCACAAGAGACCCACCTTTCTACAGATGACCTACTATATGAAAAATGGTTCTCCAAAGTGGACTTCCTCATCATGTTCAGGAAGACAGGTTGCCCACTGTAAGTAGCTACCTGGAGAGCCTAGAATATAGATGTGGAAACCCTAACATCTGTGAACACCACCTCCCCACTGTCTTCAGAGCAGAGTTCACACTTCAGTTATTTCCATCAGTTATTGTGAGCCAAAACCAAGTGTGGGTCAAAAACACAGAATGGTTGCAAATCAAATCATTACACCTGATCTTTGAGTAGGCTTCACTATTGGTTTTCGGCTCACATTAACTGATCAAAATAACTGACCAAATAACTGAAGTGTGAACTCAGCCTAGGCTGATGCTCTATGGAATGTAATACCAGTGTTTCTTCCCCCCCCCCCCCAGGCACAGCTACCTGAGCACTGAACATCTGTCTGCTGAGCTCAGCCTGAGCTCTGAATCCCAAAGGGGAGAAGCAAAACAGGATGGAGAGCCATGGGGTCCTATTGGTAAGACATCCTATTATAGTCTCTTCAGAAGTATGGACCCTATTGGTTGTACAATTTTAATCTGTATGCATACATGGAGTTGTTACTATAGGGTGGTGTTTCCTAACCTGTGTCTTTTCAGCTGTTCAAAACTACTGTCAGGGCATGCTGGAGTTGTAGTCTTACAACTGCTGTAGAGACACCGAATTGGGAAACACTGCTATAGGGGTGTAGAGTTTGCAGTCCCACCTAAGCACCTCCGGCCCATCTAAGGACACCAGTACCATAAATGACTAGTGGATTTTGAATTAGGGCCCTGGAGCATCAAGTTATTTTGTTTGTAATTACTGTTTGGACAGCACTTACAGTTTTACTCAACTGAGCACATTTCTATCATTAAAATATTACACTGGATTCCATGATTTGAAAATATTAGGTCTTTATGCCTGCCTCCTCTGAATCATAACACCAATATATGTTATCTATATACAGTATATTAATTAAAGGGGTTGTCTGGGCTTTTAATATTGATAACCTATGGGTATTTTGCCATCCCTTGGAGAAGTTTCTGCCCAACCTCACTGCAATGTTCAGCCATGTCTGTCACTAGTTGCAGCTCCACCTTTCACCACTATCGGGCGCAACAAATATTTTCCCTAGACTTCAATGCCACAGCACCCCCAGTGTTAATTTAATTGGGGCTTAACTTCCAGGAATGGTTACATGATCTATATGTTATTTTCTCGGGGGTCATTATAGATGTTGTGTTTGACTTATCATTTTTTGTCCTCAGGTAAGGACCCCACCCCATCAATGTTGGGCCTGTGTGGATCTTTGGCATCTATTCCCAGCTGTAAATCATTGCCAAGCCTGAAATCCAATGAATGCCTTGTCAGTAATAGCAGCGAAACAAGTCCTGCTGGGAGCCCCAGCTGAGACTTTTTGCTAGACATTTCCACCACATTACGTCTTGGCCACAAGATACGAAGCCCAGTCAAATTCAATATACCATTACATGTTCCCATGTATATGCACTGGCTCAGTTAGGACCTCCAACCTTTCTCATGCCACTTCCTGAAAATGAATATTAATCATATATGAGGGACCTATAGAATAGCACACATCTCCTAATCCACAACCCAACAGAAGATGAGTAACTTCAAGGAAGATCAGATCTTTGTACTTGAGACAACTTGAGTCATGACTGATCACAACCCAGAGATTCTATAAATTCCACCATTTTATAATTTTGACACTTCTGAAAGACATCCAACATAATACAAGTTCCATAACTTCATCCATTCAACCTTTGAGAAAACATTTGATATTTCCATCTCACACTCCTGGATCAGCTGGAGAACTTCAACTCATGAACCCTACAAGGGCAGAAGTTGGCTCCTTTCCTTTGTCTTCGACGTTCATCATATGTTGTGTATTGTACCACTGGTACAAAACTGTGGTTGTCATGGAAACTGCCTTTTCCAGAGGATGCTGTGCAACTCTGTTCATTAAACTAATTAACTGTGTGAGTTTGAGGTTAGTCAATGCTTTGGGGTGAGGCAGAGGGGTAGCTAGAGGTTCAGCACGGGGGGGGGCGAAACATACTTGAGTGGGCCCCCCACTTGGTGGCTTCCCAAACGCACGTTTCCAACTTCACAGGCACATACTACTAGTTGTGGTTATAATATTGTATTATAAAGATGACTGTATAAACTGCTAGATCATCTATGCTGTTAAGTACAGTACAATAGACTTTCTACATACCCTAGTGTAAATACTCTATCACATAATGCAGTAAAATATAGTAGTAATAGGAGTAAAAAACAAGGGGACTCCTATGTTAAAGGAAACCTGTCCCCAGATTTTACATCACTAAACTAACAGTCCCCTGTCCCCATCAGACCTCAGATCAGCAGAATGTGCCCCCATCAGACCTCAGATCAGCGTATTGTGCCCCATCAGACCTCAGATCAGCAGAATGTGCCCCCATCAGACCTCAGATCAGCGTATTGTGCCCCATCAGACCTCAGATCAGCAAAATGTGCTCCCATCAGACCTCACATCAGCCTACTGTGCCCCATCAGACCTCAGATCAGCGTATTGTGCTTCCATCAGACCTCAGATCAGCGTATTGTGCCTCCATCAGACCTCAGATCAGCGTATTGTGCCCCATCAGACCTCAGATCAGCGTATTGTGCCCCCATCAGACCTCAGATCAGCAGAATGTGCCCCCATCAGACCTCAGCTCAGCGTATTGTGCCCCCATCAGACCTCAGATCAGCAGAATGTGCCCCCATCAGACCTCAGCTCAGCGTATTGTGCCCCCATCAGACCTCAGATCAGCGTATTGTGCCCCCATCAGACCTCAAATCAGCAGAATGTGCCGCTATCAGACCTCACATCACCCTACTGTGCCCCCATCAGACCTCAGCTCAGCGTATTGTGCCTCCATCAGACCTCAGCTCAGCGTATTGTGCCCCCATCAGACCTCAGATCAGCGTATTGTGCCCCCATCAGACCTCAAATCAGCAGAATGTGCCGCTATCAGACCTCACATCACCCTACTGTGCCCCCATCAGACCTCAGCTCAGCGTATTGTGCCTCCATCAGACCTCAGCTCAGTGTATTGTGCCCCCATCAGACCTCAGCTCAGCGTATTGTGCCCCCATCAGACCTCAGCTCAGCGTATTGTGCCCCCATCAGACCTCAGCTCAGCGTATTGTGCCCCCATCAGACCTCAGATCAGCGTATTGTGCCCCCATCAGACCTCACGCAGCGTCAGGTCATAGTGCACGCCGGCCAGGGAAGACAGTGGAGCGCCGGAACGGAGGGCAGCCGCAGGACAGGTAAGAAAGGTTTTTTATTTTAATCTTATGTGGCTGGGTTGGCTGATCTGAGGTCTGATGGGGGTCCCTAAATACAAGTGAGCGCTTCCATAATGGAAGCGCTCACTTGTATTCGCCTGATAGTTTTAAGGTCATCCTTGCTGGGCCCCCCCTGAGTCACTGGGCCCGGAGCTGTCGCCTCCCCCTTCCCCTCTGGTAGCTACGCCTCTGGGGTGAGGGGGATGAACCTTTGAAAGGGTGGTATGGTCAAGTAAGCAGACTTCTTCACACAGTTTCAAGTGGCCTTTTACCTTAGTGTACAAATGTAGAAGTCTTGAATGACTGGCATCATATACTGGGGGATATAGTTTCATAAAAGCTGGAGAACAAAAAGTTGAGGCCCACAGCTCTAAGGCTTGATTCACACTTATATTATGACTGTTATGCAAGCTGTATGTTTGGAGCCCAAAACGAAATCCAGTCCTTATCTTACATTCCCCTGTCAGAATCAGAGTGCTAATTGATGCTAAATATAAATCCTTAGTGTGTAGCTGAAATACGTCAGTGTGAACACAGCTTAGGGGTGGGTTCACACATGTTTTCAAAGCAGTTTTTTTTTTTTTTTGTGCGAGAAATTGGTTGGAAAGGAATGACATATACCAGGGCTGGCCAACCTGAGGCTCTCCAGCTGTTGTAAAACTACAACTCCCACCATGCCCTGCTGTAGGATGATAGCTGTAGGCAGACTGGGCATGCTGGGAGTTGTAGTTTTGCAACAGCTGGAGAGCCGCAGGTTGGCCAGCCCTGACATATACCATACTTTTTTCTGCTGGATGCACTTCTGTCTTTGGCTCAAAAATGTATCACAAAAAACCTGTGTGTGAATCCACCCTAAAGAGGTTGTCCATGGTCAGTGGATAGTTAATGGTCAAAATGGCTTTAAAAATAAAAGAAGTTATAATCACCTCATCGATCCCCACCCCTCATGATCAGAAGCTTCCTGGGTCCCCTGCAGATCGCTACTTCCTAGTTCCTCTCGACACGGAAATGTGACTGCTCAGGGGGCAAGTCCCATTCCAGTCACCAATTGGTTTGAATGGTTATTTCATGTGTGTGTGTGGAGAACCTAGGGAGCATCGAACCTGGAGTGGTGGAGGAATCAGTGAGATATTTTTTTTTTTTTACCTTCCGAACCAGCCAACCGCTTTAATGCCTCTTTTACATGAGCTATAAGGAACTCCTCTGAGCTATGTCAGTGTAAAACGTATCTTTTCCCCTTAGTTTTGCGTCAAAGTATTTCTGCAAATCTGTTAAATTCTTGCGTTTTTTTCCCCACGCTGATATCATCAGCTTTTGATGTGGGAAGAAAAACTGAAGAATAACACACATCATTTTCTAGCAATCATCACTGAAAAACGGACAGTCCTTCAGTGTGCTTCAGTTTATTTTTACTGAACTATTGATTTCAATTGCCCAGTCCTGCGTGAAAAACCGATGAAGATAGAACACGCTGCTATTTTTCCTGAATGGGCAGATGGTCAGTGAAAAAAACAGACATGAATAAACCTATTGACTTTACTGTGTCAGTGTTAAAATACACAGCACTCAGAAAGAAACATTGCTGTGAAATTAGGCTCATGCACACAGCGGTTGCTGTTTTTGCGGTCCACAAATTGCGGATCTGCAGAGCACGTATACCAGGTGTGTATTTTCTGCATTTTGCGGAACGGAACATCCTGTCCTCTATAGAACTCTATACAACTGTAGAAGTAAGACATGTTCTATATTTTTTGCGGGGCCGCAGAACGGACATACGGACATTTTTTTACGAGGTCACTGGTGTGCTCACAGTAAGGCCTCATGCACACGATCGTGGGCCATCCATGCCTGTATTGCAGACTGCAAGTGGCCAGTCTGCAATATACGGGCACTGGCTGTGTGCTCTCCGTATAACGGATGTGGACCCATTGGCTTCAATGGGTCTGCAATCCCCAAGATATAGAGCAGAGGCACGGATCCAAAGCACTATGGGGCACTTCTGTGGGACTTTGGTCCATGCCTCCACACCGAAAAAAATAGGACATGTTCTATTTTTTGCGGTGCAGACCATCTCTTGCAGATCGCGGACCCCTTCAATGAAATGGGTCCGCATCTGCAAATTCCTGTGCATTGCGAACCACTATTTGCGGGTTCATGTGCATGAGCCCTAACTTATGAAAATAACTGAAGTGTGAACTCAGCCTTAGGGCTCATGTACACGACTGTTGCCTGTTGGTCCGCAAATTGCAGATCTGCAAAACACGGAATGGCCAGCCCAAAATAGAACAGTCCTATCCTTGTCCATAATGAGGACATGTTCTATACTTTTGCAAAAAACGCGCATTGGATGAAGACAAAAAAATAGGTTTGTGTGCATGAGACAGCTGTAGGTTATCCAGAAAAATAAAAGGACGGTACTGCCTACAGAAAAGTTGACTTGCAGAGTAGTCACCAAGAGGTGGCGCTACAGACAGTTCTTTCCTTCTGGAGGAGAGCTACTGGTATTTGCAGATACTTACTAAAGCGACAGCGCGTATTGAACGGACACTCTTAGATAAGATGGTAGTTCCAATATTTGCTTCTATTACTGGATCTGCATGTCTTCTGAATGGGAATGACTTCATAATGGTGTCCTATAAAGGCTGCTGTTCACACATCCTCTGCCTGCTGGGATAATAGGAAATGTACTCCTTGTTATTTACCTGCTGTCAGCGGCAAAGGGAGCAATCTGATAAGTTTATTACAAATTGGTAAAAAGTGTCCTTTGCTTATACAGAAGTATAAACGCCCAGGCTCCCCACACACACTGCAATTTTTTTCGAACAGGAAAAAAAATCGCAGAATAATACAATACCAGTAAGTATCAGATTTGACAAATCTCATGTACACTTGACTTGCAGAGTAGTCACCAAGAGGAGCAGAAATTGACCAATCCTGCTGGTTTTGAAATCTGTCGCATGTCACTTGTTTCTGCGCATTTTTAGTGCAGATTTTACCTATTGAAAGGAGAGACTGGGGCAATTCCATGCAGATTTTGCTGAGAAAATGCAGAGAAATTTGCATGGAAATCCTGTTGGTAAACCTGCACCCATGTGAAGCTAGCCTTAAAGGGAATGTCTTCAGAAAATGACCTATCGCTTAAAGAAGAACTCGCGCAAAATTTTTATTCTCTGACCTGTTAGAAAGGTGCATGATATAATCTGTAATGATTGTCATTTTCTTATCAGTGACTGTTTCTGTGAGTAAAAACCTCTCTTCTTATTGTAGCTGGGTCATGTGACCAACTCCCTGACCTCCAACTGACCCAGGACAGCAAGCCAGTCACTTCTCTATTCATTCGTATGAGAATGAAAGTGAGGCTCCCATAGGAATGCATAGAAAATTAGACTTCCTGTCCACACATAAGATGCTGTGTGAGTTGGGGAGTCTAATTCCTAGTGACATGGCACAGATAAGAAACTTCAGGATATAACTCAAAAATTCAGCTACTGGTAAGAAAATGACATTCACTACAGATTTTCTAGCAGGACATGGAATAAAATTTTTAGCGTTTTTTAATCGTTTTTATGTTACAGATCATGCCTAGAATAATCTCCCATAGAAGTCAATTGTGTCTATGGCCCATGGAGGCTGCTCTCAAAGAACATAAAGTCTTGCCTATTTTAGACTGGCGGCCAATGTGAAAACTGCATGATTTTAGGATCTAATACAGATACATATAGGAAAATAAAAATTAGCAAAAGTTCTATTCAACAATAGGTCATTGTCTTCACACGTTTCTATGCTCCCCACAGACTATATATTACTTATACGTATCTGTAAAGTGACAGTGTAAAGCATGATGGACAGCAGCAGCCTAAACCTCTTATGAGCCTAGTCTGAAGAGAAAAACAGGCTAATTTCACCCACAGATAGTATCCTATAAGGTCAAGGCTATATATCTGTTAGTGGAGCAACTAGGTAAAGCGTACCTAAACCTTCAGACTTTATTAAAACCTATTCTAAATGTGATGGAAATAATTTTTGTAACGTACTTTATTTTTTATTATTTTTTTACTTTTATTTTGCAATCCAAACACATGTCAGAGATGTACTGGTGTACTGACTCCACTGTGGCCTTACAGAGTGTTGTACTGACAGGAGCACAAACACCGCTCCTCCTGCCTGTACCAGCCTGGTATAGATATGTCAGGCTTTATCAGAGTGGGAACAGGCAGGAGTAATGTGCTATATGAGCTCCTGCCCTGCGCTCGCTCCACTAGCCTGCACCAATGGTGGTAGGCAGGCTCTTAGCAAAATGGAATGGATCAAGTGCAGGGTAGTAGCTCACATAGCTCCTCCTGCCTGTGCCCGTTCAGCTAAAGCCTGACATATCTATACCAGGCTGGTACAGGCAGGAGGAGCGGTGTGTGCTCCTGCCAGTACAGCGCTCAGTATGGCCCCAGTGGAGTCTGTACACCAGTACATCTGTACGGCTGGAGGAGCTTTTAAACTAGGATCTGGGGGGAGGGTGGGGGGTAATACTAATAAGGGGGTAGATAGTGTAGATAGAGAGTGGGTCACAGTCGGGGAGAGTGGGGGGTTAGTGGGGGTTGGGATTAGTGAGGAATGTAGGGAGAATATTGCGGAAAACATCAACCAAAGTAACCCCAAAACCCCGGATATTCACTTCACAGGTAATAGTAATTTAAAAAGGGGGGTAAAAAATATACATAGACCTCTAAAGTGTATGTACACTAATGCCAGAAGCCTGACTAATAAAATTGGTGAACTGGAATTAGTGATGTGTGAGGAGGACTATGACATAGTGGGAATAACTGAGACATGGCTGGATGATACCTATGACTGGGCAGTTAACGTACATGGTTACAGTCTTTTTAGAAAGGATCGCCAAAACCGGAGAGGGGGAGGGGTCTGCCTTTATGTAAAGTCCTGTCTGAAGCCCACACTGCGGGAAGATATAAGTGAGGGACATGAAGATGTGGAGTCACTGTGGGTAGAAATAAATGGAGCCAAAAACAATAATAAAATACTAATCGGAGTTTATTATAAACCCCCTAGTATACCAGAGCCCATAGAAAATCTACTTCTAAACGAAATAGACGAGGTGGCAAATCATAATGAGGTCATTATTATGGGGGATTTCAACTACCCAGATATAGACTGGAAAACTGAAACCTGTATATCTCATAAAGGAAACAGGTTCTTGGAAATAACCAAAGACAATTACCTTTCCCAACTGGTTCAGGACCCGACTAGAGGGACGGCCATACTGGACTTAGTATTAACCAATAGACCTGACAGAACAACAGATGTGCAGGTCGGGGGACTCCTAGGAAATAGTGACCATAATATAATAACCTTCAGGCAGACAGTCCAGCGTCTCACCAGCACGTGTGTGACACCACACAGCCGACACGCCGCACCAGCGCTACATTTAGCCTGAGGAAGGGCAAACTATTGGCCCGAAACGTTGCTAATACATGCTCGGCTGAAAATAAATGAAAATAAATATATACACCTGCATCTACAAACCGGAGTGCTGTCTCTCTATATATTGTGATGTTTATGTGGCCCTGGTGGAGATTGGACCACTATTAGACGAGCACCCACCACTGCCGTTAAAACGGAAGAGTGCTGTGACCCTCTGTTTGATATAATAATAACCTTCCAATTGTCATTCAAAAGAGCGTTTCTTCAGGGAGGAACAAAAATACCTAACTTCAAAAAAGCTAAATTTAGCCAACTAAGAGAGGCCATAGGCCTAACTAACTGGGACAAAGTCCTCAAAAATAAAAATACAGCCACAAAATGGGATATTTTTAAAAGCATCCTAATATCTAATTGTGAGAGGTACATACCTTATGGGAATAAAAGGTTAAGGAACAAGAAAAAACCAATGTGGATAAACAGAACTGTAAAGAAAGCAATAAATGATAAACAGAAAGCATTTAAATCACTAAAACAGGAGGGGAGCGAGGAAGCATTGAAAAACTACAAGGAAAAAAATAGAATATGTAAAAGACAAATAAAAACAGCCAAACTAGAGACCGAGAGATTAATCGCCAAAGAAAGTAAAACTAACCCTAAAATGTTCTTTAATTATATAAATGGTAAAAAGTATAAACCTGAAGGTGTTGGCCCCTTACAGAGTAATGAGGGGGGAGTTGCAGAGAGCGATGAGGAGAAAGCGAAGCTACTAAATATCTTTTTCTCCACTGTATTCACTGAGGAAAATGAACTGTCAGATGAAATGCAGAATAAAAAAGTAAATTCCCCATTAAAAGTGCCCTGTCTGACCCAGGAAGAAGTAGAGCTACGTCTTAAAAAGATTAAAATAGACAAATCGCCAGGACCGGATGGCATACACCCCCGTATCCTAAGAGAATTAAGTAATGTCATCGCTAGACCCTTATTTCTGATATTTAAGGACTCTATACTGACAGGGAGTGTTCCACAGGATTGGCGCATAGCAAATGTGGTGCCAATATTCAAAAAGGGTCCAAAAACAGAGCCTGGGAACTATAGGCCGGTAAGTTTAACATCTGTCGTGGGTAAACTGTTTGAGGGTTTTCTAAGAGATGCTATCTTGGAGTACCTCAATGAAAATAAGCAAATTACTCCATATCAGCATGGCTTCATGAGGGATCGGTCATGTCAAACCAATTTAATCAGTTTCTATGAGGAGGTAAGTTCTAGACTGGACCGCAGCGAATCAATGGATGTCGTATATCTGGACTTCTCCAAAGCATTTGACACTGTACCACATAAAAGGTTAGTATATAAGATGAGAATGCTTGGCCTGGGAGAAAATGTCTGTATCTGGGTAAGTAACTGGCTCAGTGATAGAAAACAGAGGGTGGTTATTAATGGCACATACTCAGATTGGGTCACTGTAACTAGTGGGGTACCACAGGGGTCAGTATTGGGCCCTATTCTCTTCAATATATTTATTAATGATCTTGTAGAAGGCTTGCACAGTAAAATATCAATTTTTGCAGATGACACTAAACTGTGTAAAGTAATTAACACAGAAGAGGACAGTACACTGCTACAGATGGATCTGGATAGACTGGAGGCTTGGGCAGAGAAGTGGCAGATGAGGTTTAACACTGACAAATGTAAAGTTATGCATATGGGAAGGAATAATGCAAGTCACCAGTACATACTAAATGGTAAAATATTGGGTAACTCTGACATAGAAAAGGACCTAGGAATTTTAGTGAACAGAAATCTAAGCTGCAGAAACCAATGTCAGACAGCTGCTGCCAAGGCCAATAAGATAATGGGCTGCATCAAAAGAGGCATAGATGCCCGTGATGAGAACATAGTCCTGCCACTTTACAAATCACTAGTCAGACCACACATGGAGTACTGTGTACAGTTCTGGGCTCCTGTGAACAAGGCAGACATAGCAGAGCTGGAGAGGGTTCAGAGGAGGGCAACTAAAGTAATAACTGGAATGGGTGGACTACAGTACCCAGAAAGATTATCAAAATTAGGGTTATTCACTTTAGAAAAAAGACGACTGAGGGGAGATCTAATAACTATGTATAAATATATCAGAGGTCAGTACAGAGATCTCTCCCACGATCTATTTATCCCCAGGACTGTGACTGTGACGAGGGGCCATCCTCTGCGTCTGGAGGAAAGAAGGTTTGTACACAAACATAGAAGAGGATTCTTTACGGTAAGAGCAGTGAGACTATGGAACTCTCTGCCTGAGGAGGTGGTGATGGTAAGTTCACTAAAAGAGTTCAAGAGGGGCCTGGATGTATTTTTGGAGGGTAATAATCTTACAGGTTATAGTTACTAGAGAGGGGTCGTTGATCCAGGGAGTTATTCTGATTGCCTGATTGGAGTCGGGAAGGAATTTTTTTCCCTAGTGGGGAAAACTGGCTTCTACCTCACAGGGTTTTTTTGCCTTCCTCTGGATCAACTTGTAGGAAAACAGGCCGAACTGGATGGACAGATGTCTTTTTTCGGCCTTATAAACTATGTTACTATGTTACTATCTCTGACATGTCAGCGAAGTACGAGTATGCGGATTGCAAAGCGTGATAGGCATGTGAAATTCATGCACCTATTTCACAACGAAAAGTAAAAATCATTTCTCTGAAACAGGACACTTAGCAGAGCCTACAGGGTTTTTTTAGGCCCCTTTCACACGAGCGTGACGCATTAGGTCCGGATGCGTTCAGGAAAACTCGCACCATTTTACAAGCAAGTTCAGTCAGTTTTGTCTGCGATTGCGTTCAGTATTTTCCGCGCGGGTGCAATGCGTTTTGATGCGTTTTTCACGTGCGTGATAAAAAACTGAAGGCTTACAAACAACATCTCTTAGCAACCATCATTGAAAAACGCATTGCATCCGCACTTGCTTGCGGATTCAATGCGTTTTTCACTGAAGCCCCATTCACTTCTATGGGACCAGGGCTGCGAGAAAAACGCAGAATATAGAACATGCTGCGTTTTTCACGCAACGCAGAACTGATGCGTGAAAAAAAACGCTCATGTACACAGACCCATTGAAATGAATGGATCAGGATTCAGTGCGGGTGCTATGCGTTCACGGCACGCATCGCACCTGCGCGGAAAACTTGCTCGTGTGAAAGGGGCCTTATAGGTTTTTATGCTTCCATATAATATCTTAGGGTGGGTTCACATCACGTTTTTCCTGTCCATTTAACAAATTAAAAAAAAAAAAGTATAAGTTAAACGGATGCCTCAGACTGATGAGGGGTAGCATACTTTCCCATAGAGTTCAACTGTAAAAAAAAAAAAAAAGTATACTTTTTTTTTTTTTACGGACGCTGCAGGATATAAGAATGTGGTGTGCTGCGTTCCACGTCAAACGGAGGCATAAAACGTGATGTGAACCCACCCTAAGTGCTCATGCACACGAATATATTTTCTTTCCGTGTCCGTTCTGTTTTTTTTGCGGACCGTATGCGGAATCATTCATTTCAATGGGTCCGCAAAAAGAAAAGGAAGCTACTCCGTGTGCATTCCGTTTTCACATGTCCACAAAAAAAATAGAACATGTCCTATTATTGTCTACATTACGGACAGGATAGGACTAGAACAGGGGCCAGCTGTCCCATTCCACAAAATACGGAATGCATACAGATGTCATCCGTATTTTTTGCGGACTACAAACTGTCGTGTGTATGAGCCCTTATTCACATGGTCAGTTTGTGGGCAGTGTTCAGCATCAGTGATCGTTAGCCAAAACCAGGAGTAGAACCTACACGGTATAATGGAAAGAGCTGCATCTCCTCTGTGTCACAATCACTGTGTGAATAAGGCCTTGTACAGCAACGTCATACAGTAAGGAGCCCAGAGCACACAGACGTAAAATAATTCCGCCACAACGTGATATCCATGCATCAAATGCAGTTTATTAACAGTGTACATCATGACTACACACCACCGCACCTTGTGTCTGAACTCCTGTGGAACAAAACAGTGGTCTGACAACTGACACGTGAGACAAGGAGAAACCAAACTGATGCCTGCCTATCGCTAATATAGCATTTGCTCCTATATAACCCAAGCGCTCACATTATCTGACCCTAATGATAAGTAATATATTGTATAACCAGAAAGAAAAATGTACAATGTCTTAAAGGGGTGTTCCCATCACAGACAATGGGGGCATGTCACTAGGTTATGCCCCTATTGTCTGATAGGGGCGGGTCCCACCTCTGGGAGCCGTACCTACACAGAACAGAGCGGGGAGAGTGCCAGCTGGAGGACCCTGGGGTCCAGCTACCTCCAAGCGCTCTCCCCATACAAGTAAATGGAAGTGCACTGCTCTTGTGCAGCCACAGCTCCCATTCATTTCTATGGGGCTGAAGGAAATAGCTCAGCCAGTGCTCGGCTAGTGTAGGTGGTCCCATAAAAATGAATAAAGGGCAGCTGCACAGTGCAACCTCTGGCACCTGCCCCGCTCCATTCTCAGTGTAGGTGCGGGTCCCAGAGGACAATGTGGGCATATACTAGCGATATGCCCCATTGTCTGTGATGGGAATACCCCTTTAAAGGGGTTTGCAGTGGGTTAATACTGATTACCTATTTAATCAATATCGGTTCGGTGGGGGTCAATTCCCAGTACCCCCGCTAATCAGCTGTTTGAAGGTCATCAATATTACTGGCTGCACAACCCATTTAACAATGGCTGACCTATACTGAGCATAGGTCATCAATATTAAGCCGCTGTCCAACCCCCTTTAACGTCCTCTTCCATATTTCCTTTCTGAGCAAGGCTAGTTCAGGAAATAAATGGAGTAAAGGAAGGTTTCTTCCCCCAATCTGTGAATATATGAAGAATGTTATCTTGAAGGAGCAAATTCTACTTCAGCTAATTCTTACGATGAAAAGAGAACCTACCACAGAAAATAAACGGTCCATGGGTGATAAATGGTCAGTGGGGGGCGGCCATCTTGTTGGCTTAGGATATAGTAACTGCACTGAGGTAAAAGTCCCCTTCAGACGGCTGCAACGTAGCCGCCATTTTAGTGTCTACAAATCTCGGCCTCACCTCAGGTCTAATAATTGGGACACAGACAGTTCAGGTCATTAGATCTGTGGTCAGAGTACAGCTGTCTGAAGGGGCCAATTGTAACAAGATGGTCGAGCCAACAAAATGGCCGATTCAGTTACAACTCCTACCTTCATCGACCACAAATATAATGTGGTGTGTAGGGTCTGTCTGATATCAACCCATGGTCATCTGATGCTTTAACCCATTCCTTGCCATCCCACAGGAACTACCCTATGGTGACGTGTCAGATATATATCAATGTAAACCGCTCAGCAGTTGAAACCTTTCTTTGCCATCTATGCCTGCAATGCTGGCAGTGAAAAAGTTAGATTTCTCCATAGTAAAGTTGCAGTCAGTTTTGTTTCGAGAACCACTGGTGAAAACACATATGACTCCTCCATTCTAATAACTCTATGTATTAAAGTGGACCTGTCATCGTTTAGTAGGTACTGAATAAGAACACTGAAGGATCTATTCTTAGAGCTTTACATTATTCATTTCCTCTGTTATTCCTCCTGGAATGTAAGAGTAAGGGCTCATTCAGACGACTGCATGAATGGGTCTGCATCCTTTCCGCAATTTTGCAGAACGGGTGCGGACCCCTTAATTTCAACGGGGCAGCAATATATGCAGACAGCACACCCTGTGTTGTCCGCATCCGTGGCCCCACAAAAAAGATAGAGCATGTCCTATTCTTGTCCTCAATTGTGGACAAAAATAGGCATTTTCACCATAGTGCCGGCCATGTGCGGCAAATGGGTGTCAACACTTCCATGTCCCTACATCATAACATTGCCTGCACTGACTGGACAGTGTCACTGACAAATGGTAGTCAATTTATTCATACAGTTCCAGGAAGAGTAACAGAGGAACACTACAATGTAGAGTACTAAGAAAAAAATGTTTCAGCATAAAAAGATTTAAACCTGACATGTCAGGAGAGCCAACAGGACCTGTATAGTCTAGGGCTACACATCAGCATTTGGTTTAGACTTTTTCCAGTGGTTATTAAGACTTTACTTCCCATAGGAAACATTGAAGTGACATCATGGTCATTCCACAATTTTATCGTGACATGGGGTTATTTTATTTTTCTTAATCTCCACATGCCCAGACATACAAGTGACTTTATGATGATGAACGTTCCCACTCTGGGCGAGCGCTGTGTTACCAGGTTTACTTCCTTTGCAGGCACTTCCATGATCAAATACTGTACATTGAGCATGTGACCCTCGCCCGGTTTCAACCCACAGTGTACAGAGGTTGTGCCTACGTGGTCAGACAGTGTTGGTCGCTGTGAACCATCTGCGCCCGAGGCTGCCTGACTGACCAGACGCAACCCACAAGCATTGTGGGAGGAAACCAGGCTAGGATCAAGTACAGCACATGATCACAGAACACCCGCAACCGAGCTCACCTAGTAAGGGAATATACATCATCATAAGTCACTTCTTGTAAGTCTGGGCACTGTGGAGAGAAAAAAAATAAAAAGAATAACCCCTTTAAGTATGAAAAAGTCACCATGTAGTCCCAGCTTTACAGTGAATTTATGTTTGTAAGTCAGAATTCATTCAATGGCCAGTGTCCAATATAGTTTACCTGATACACGACATTGGGTTTTCTTTTGTCATTTATTCTAAGTGCACCAAGATGCAATGGAGATCCTAAATGTCCATCTTAAAGGGCAGTAAGCAATCTCCATGTGTGCGAAACAAATGCATTGATATTAAGGAAAAGTATCAGGACTTGACCCAATGACTGAGAAGATGGCCCAAAAACACTCCTGGATTTAGAAGAGTGCATCACACGGTAATTATGTGGTCACCAATGATCACAGAATAGACTGCAACTTTAGCTACCCATAGAAAACAATACAATTTTATCCATTATATGAAGACTGCAACAGAATAGTACAAAAAACATTACAAAGTCCAACTATGACAGGAAAGAAGAGAAGGAAGTTGTGCAAGTCCCTCTCTTGCGTTGCTACTTTTAAGCTGGGGCAGCAGCGGTGGAGGAACACTTCCTACATGAGTATAGGCACTTCATAGGACATCTCAACGTACATGCTGCTCCAGTGACATCCATGATGGGACAGGAGTTTGATGGGGTGGTGACCAGGGAATGAGCAAAGACTTAGGAGGGTGTTAGAGCTATTCAATGTCCAGTCCAGTATTTCAGTCTCCTTCTAAACACACAGTCCAAGGTCTCTGCTTTCAGCCACCTCTCTCCAAAATATTCAGCTGCTGCATCTATTGTTGTACAGCGACCTAATGTCTTCTTAGGTCTGCCTGGTTCTTCAGGCTTATCCATGCCTGGTTATGCATCATTCACCTGATTGCTAAGTTACAGTGGTAGGTTTTAGTCTCACAACAAGGTTCTGAGGTCTGTAGGCACCAGATTCCACCTACATAACTTTAATGGCTCAAGGTTCCACACTTGATCCTCCATGGTCAAAATTTAGTCAAACTAACATATTAAAGGCCTGGAGTCTAAGGTATGATCTTTAGTTTTGTACATGACCCACTTTCAAAAAGACCGGTACCTTAGATAGCATGTAGCTGTGAAATATAACTTGAACCTCACCAGACACTTGAAAGATCATTTAATAATAAACCTTGAAGCCCGTTTCAAAAAGGATATTCCCATTGCCAGGAAGGGCAATATTCAAAAAGTTGAACTAAAGGCTTCAGACTTTGGCTGTTAAGTCTGCTGGCAGATAAAACATTTGGAAACAAGTTCAAAATGATTGCATTTCTTAACGTCTGAAGATTCTCCATAGGACACTTGGTGATAGTGACAAGTCCCCGTGAAAATATTTTTTACAAAGCTCTTACCATTAAACAAAGCCTTTCTGTTCAATGGGAATACCAAAAATTCAACTTAATTTCTGCCCTTTAACTAAGAGCTGGGTGGACCTCATTCGTATTACTAGAATTAGTTGTCAGATATAGCATGTGGTTATAACCTGACCATTGTAGGCTGTTGGGTTCCATATACTCTGGTTTAAGTGCTTACTAACGGGAATAACTACTCGTGCCTTTAGTCTGTGGTCCACAACATCAGCCTGGAAATGGTCCACCATGTATTGCACGGTACTTTTTAATCCAGACTTGGATGCTAGAACTTAAGAGCTGGAATTTGGTTGGTTCTTGTATTTTAAAGAGTGTGAAGCTTTTCCTGGTTCCTCCTTTGGAAAAAAGTCTTCCCAAATTCGTAAGAGCTGATCATTATGGCACAGGCTGGTGCAACCTTGATGACTCGTGGCATGAATCCTGTCGAGGGAAAGATTCAAATAAAAACATGTCATGGGTGGAAGAAATGGGAAGAAAACAGCTAGCGTCATTGGGCTGGGGTATGTTACCTGCAAAAAGTCCACGGGTGCCAGATTCTGCTTTGATTGTGCGCATGGCTCCCCAAGTGGAAGACCTTTGACGTCTTGATGACCCTAAGCAAATTTAGAGATGAAGTGTAGAGTTAAGGAAATCTTTTCCTTGAGGCCAACAGTGAATGATACTCTGTGGTAAGTGCCTATAGGGTTTTATCAAATCCCAACCTCACCCTTGCAACATATTGCTGTTCTACCTGCGTAATGCATACAGGATCAAGTTAAAGAGGTTCTCGGCTACAGATATTGATGATCTATCCTTAGGATAGGTTATCAATAGCAGATCGGTGGTGGTCAGACACCCCCACCGATCAGCTGTTTCGGGCTAACGCAGCACCAGGGCCAGGAGGTTCTGTACACGGTGTAGTTTCCAGCACCAATGTACTGGAGCTCAGTTGTTATTCACTTGAACAGGAGCTGAGCTGCAGTAGCCAAAATAGCTGATTGGTGAAGGTGCTGGACCCCCACAGATCTGGATATCCTCAGGATACGTCAACAATAGCTGAGAAACCCTTTGAAGTAACCAATATTTTTGATACTGCAGGAGACATTCTAGCCATAGGAAGTGCATGTCGTCTCACCCCCTAATTGATGCGCCGGGGTGCAAAAATTGGGTCACATGACCATCTTACTAAAAGTCCCAGTCCTTGGTTACCACAGCTATAGTTATAGCAGATGATCATATACTTTGTATGCATCCTTATGTACACTACTACCCCTTACCTATTTCGAAATCTCCAAGTTCAATCTGTCTGTGAGTTTTCACAACGTCAAACGGCAAAGTGAGAATAGCTGCCACCTAACAAACAAAAGGAGAAGGTAATGTAATAGACGATGGGCGCTCCGCAGTAGGGCAAGGACAGAAAAGAATTACACGATCAGAGTGAAGAAGGCCAAACATATGACCCAACATTTCTGCTTATTTCAGCATTTGGTATAAAAGGCTGTGTGTGTATGAATGATGTGGGGATGGGGGGTTTAGAGGCATACTCACAAAGAAAAAATATATATACAAGTACTTACAGCTCCTGACACAGCCCCTGATGTGAAGCTGATCAGAAACTGGGCCTCCGATGACCCCCAAGTGTCACTGAGCTTCCTCTTCACAAGCTCATAATTAAACCAATAAAGACCTAGAGAGACAAAAGCAAAAGAAGATGTTATATGGAGTATAATAGAGTAATAGAAGGAGATATAGGAGAGAGGTTATATGGAGTAATAGGAGGAGATATAGGGATGGAGAGGTTATATGGAGTAATAGGAGTAGATATGCGGAGAGCTTATGTGGAGTAATAGGAGATATAGGGAGATGTTATATGGAGTAACAGGAGGAGATATAGGGAGAGGTTATATGGAGTAATAGGAGGAGATATAGGGGGAGGTTATATAAAGTAAAAGGAGGAGGTATAGGGAGAGATTATATGGAGTAATAGGAGGAGATATAGGGAGACGTTATATGGAGAAATAGGAGGAGATATAGGGAGAGGTTATATGGAGTAACAGGAGGAGATATAGGGAGAGGTTATATGGAGTAATAGGAGGAGATATAGGGGGAGGTTATATAAAGTAAAAGGAGGAGGTATAGGGAGAGGTTATATGGAGTAATAGGAGTAGATATAGGGAGAGATTATATGGAGTAATAGGAGGAGACATAGGGAGAGGTTAAATGGAGTATTAGGAGGAGATATTTGGAGATATTATATGGAGTAATAAGAGGAGATATAGGGAGAGGTTATATGGAGTAATGGGGTTTGTCAGTATAATCACCTGAAAATGGGACATCCCTCAAAACTGTAGGTCCCCATCCCTTCCACAGTGACAGCCATCCTCCCTGAGAGACAGCAGAACGCAGACAGGCTCCTAGCTCAATGTATGAAAGCTGTCGAGACTGCAGTTTTGTACGGATCAACTCCAGAGGACTGATGACTGTAACTGCACCCACTAAAACAGAGGGGGATACAAGACGTCATGTAAGACATTACAATAACAAACAAGAAATATATCTGGGAAAAAAATGTAACTTACACCGGGCAAGTGCACCAGCAATGAGAGGGATGTGACTGCCGCCGTATCCCATGTTGTAACACAGGAAATCCCTCAGTTGATCATAACAGGTGAAATAGATTATGGTTGCAGGCACAGCCATCACCCTGCAGGGGGAGACAGAGAGCATGTCACCTGGGGATAGATTACCGGCAGAATATGGCTGCAGAAAAACACTGTACATATGGTCCACGGGGACAGAGTGTCTTTGCTTGATACCAACAAGTCAGATAATGAGGTACAATCCCTGATCGGAGATACATAGTGTTTATATGCAATACAATGTTAATATGACACCTCTATTACACAGTGGAAATTAATGGCATTAAATGTCCTTTCTTAGATCCATTGACATTTCTTATCTGGGTAAACATTTACATACATTGCACTTTGATAAATGACTTTGCTCACAGTAAATCTCTTTTTGCAAGCGATTAAAGAGCCACTATTGTATCAGATGGTTTTTCAGAATATGCTGCCAAGTGAGTGCAAGGTACGCAAACACCTTCAGTAATGGTCGGCCGCTGTATATGCGACTCCCACATTATATTTTAGATTTAATTTTCTGTTGGGTGATATTCGGGAGCTCCACATACACATCAGGGAATTGGCTGGTCCTGCCTGGTTTGGCCATGAATACTCCAATGTGTATGGGGGGGGCCTTAAAGGGGCAATCCGGTTTCAAGTTGAAACAACTCGGGAATAAAGAATAGATGATTACTTACCTGACAGATACTGTGCCGCTGCGGATATGTCACATAGACAACGCGTGATCACTGGCCTCTTCAGTACAGCACTGAGGCTAGTGATTGGCTATGGTTATGTACAGTCATGACATCACCGCTGCCATCGGGAAAACAGAGCCCGCCATGGGATCTGTTAGGTAAGTAATTATCTATTGTTTATTACCAGTGGATCCCCTGAGTGGTTCGGCTTCCTCTTGAAACAAGACAACTCGTTTAGAGAGAGCCTGTAACCTCTCGACAGGTCTGTGTTAGTATTCAAAGAAAAAATGGGGTTGAGCACACTCTTATTTAGGAAATCATGGATATCAACTGTGATTGTGATAAGGAAATGATCTTTACACAATCAAAAAAATGAACAGCTAAAATTTGGCTTTGATTGTATTATGAAGTGTATATAGCACAGTACACAAACCTATTATGATTTGGAAGTTAATACACATTAAATATAAGATATAAAGAAAATGAAAAGAAGGAATAAAATAGGGAATTATATGAAATATGAAAAATAGATGCCACATAGGAATACACTCCTTAAATAGTCTAGTAAGTGTCTCGTAAAAAAATGTCCTCCTTGAACGGTCTGGTTAGGCCAAAGAATGCCCAATCTCTTATAATGGATATTTGCCCATGTGTTTGAGATGTTAGAAAAATAGTCATATATGATGCATTGAAATATGGTACTTCTTGCAGGTAGGTATATAATGGTAGGTTAGTACTTTACCAGATTCCTAGAAAGATGCCACAGTCCTTCTTTGTGGTGCGTGCGATGTCTCCCTGTGCGGGCGCTCGCAGAAGTAAACCGCTGGGCTTCTCCCGTGTTCTTGGCTTCTCAGATAGCTGCGGCGTCTCCGCGCTTCCAGGGACAAACAGTGCGCTCTTGCCAATGCGCGCCTTTTTTCTCGCTGACAGCGGCGTCCCACGTGGCGTCCCACGTGGAGATAGTGGGCGCGCTGGAGCAGCCGGAGTGGTAGTATTAACCGTAACTTTCCTTTAATTGTAGTTGCTTGTTTCTTTATGTTGAATATTTGGAAACAAGGTATATGGTTTGGGCTTAATTCCGATAGTTTGTACCGCTTTAGGTTGCTCAAGGTATCCAGTAGGCTACTGGATACCTTGAGCAACCTAAAGCGGTACAAACTATCGGAATTAAGCCCAAACCATATACCTTGTTTCCAAATATTCAACATAAAGAAACAAGCAACTACAATTAAAGGAAAGTTACGGTTAATACTACCACTCCGGCTGCTCCAGCGCGCCCACTATCTCCACGTGGGACGCCACGTGGGGACGCCGCTGTCAGCGAGAAAAAAGGCGCGCATTGGCAAGAGCGCACTGTTTGTCCCTGGAAGCGCGGAGACGCCGCAGCTATCTGAGAAGCCAAGAACACGGGAGAAGCCCAGCGGTTTACTTCTGCGAGCGCCCGCACAGGGAGACATCGCACGCACCACAAAGAAGGACTGTGGCATCTTTCTAGGAATCTGGTAAAGTACTAACCTACCATTATATACCTACCTGCAAGAAGTACCATATTTCAATGCATCATATATGACTATTTTTCTAACATCTCAAACACATGGGCAAATATCCATTATAAGAGATTGGGCATTCTTTGGCCTAACCAGACCGTTCAAGGAGGACATTTTTTTACGAGACACTTACTAGACTATTTAAGGAGTGTATTCCTATGTGGCATCTATTTTTCATATTTCATATAATTCCCTATTTTATTCCTTCTTTTCATTTTCTTTATATCTTATATTTAATGTGTATTAACTTCCAAATCATAATAGGTTTGTGTACTGTGCTATATACACTTCATAATACAATCAAAGCCAAATTTTAGCTGTTCATTTTTTTGATTGTGTAAAGATCATTTCCTTATCACAATCACAGTTGATATCCATGATTTCCTAAATAAGAGTGTGCTCAACCCCATTTTTTCTTTGAATTCTTTCTCTTTTTAAGACCTTGTGGATTAGGTCTACTAGTTGAAGCACCTCGCTCTCAATACATTCTGGATAGTGAGCCACTCATATATCTTCACTAAGGTCTGTGTTAGTACCTACTTGCATTCCCCATGATATAACAATTCTGGAGTATGTGTTCTTCTTTTTGTTGTGCCATTCCTCTATTATTCCTGCTAGAAGTTATGAATGAATTGCTAGCAGTTTGCAGTGAAGGTCCAGATGGGTGTTAGAAGTTGGGGGCGTGTCCCTCTAATCATTGCTGCCAATGTCAAACTGTGCAGCCCCCCCCCCCCCCAAGTTAAAGGGGTTTTCCCGGCTTTTAACCCCTTCAAGACCAAGCCAGTTTTCACCTTAAGAACCTAGCTACATTTTTCAAATCTGACATGTTTCACTTTATGTGGTAATAACTCCGGAACTCTTTTACTTATCTAAGTGATTCTGAGATTGTTTTCTCGTGACATATTGTACTTCATGTTAGTGGTAAATTTGAGTCAATGTTTCACCTTTATTTATAAAAAAAATTCCAAAATTTAAAGAAAATTTGGAAAAATTCATAATTTTTGAAATTTGAATGTCTCTGCTTTTAAAGCAGATTGTGATACCTCATAAAATAGTTGTTACTGTACATTTCCCAGATGTCTACTTCATGTTGACATTTTGTAAACATTTTATTTTTCAGGAAGTTAGAAGGCTTAGAATTTTAGAAGCAAATCTTAAAATTTTTAAGAAAATTTCCAAAACCCACTTTTCAAGGACCAGTTCAGTTATGAAGTCACTTTGTGGCGCTTACATAATAGAAACCACCCATAAATGACCCCATTTTAGAAACTACACCCATCAAGTTAATCAAAACTGATTTTACAAACTTTGTTAACCCTTTAGGTGTTCCACAAGAATGAAAGGAAAATGGAGGTGAAATTTCAAAAATTCACTTTTTTTTGCAAATTTTCCATTTTAATCTATTGTCCCTGTAACACAGCAAGGGTTAACAGCCAAAGAAAACTCAATATTTATTACCCTGATTCTGCAGTTTACAGAAACACCCACATGTAGTGGTAAACTGCTGTAGGGGAACATGGCAGGGTGCAGAGGGAAAGGAGCGCCATATGGATTTTGGAAGGCAGATGTTGCTGGGATAATTTTAAGTTGCCATGCACATTTGAAGACCCCCTGGTAGAAACTCCCAAAAAGTGACCCCGTTTTGGAAACTACAAGATGAGGTGACAGTTTTGTTGGTATTATTTTGTGATACATATGATTTTTGATTGCTCAGTATTACACTTTTTGTGAGGCAAGGTACAGACGCGACAATACAAAATATGTGTATTTTTTTGTTGTTGTTTCAGTTCTACATAATAAAGCATTTTTCAAAACAAAAATTATGTTTTTGTGTCTTTATTTTCTAAAAGATACATTTCTTTTATTTTTCCGCTGATTGTCATGTGTAGGGGCTCATTTTTTGCGGAAAGAGTTGACGTTTTTATAGGTAGCATTTTTGGGTACATATGATTTTTTTTGATCACTGAATATTACACTTTATGTGGCAAACTGACCAAAAAATGGTCGTTTAGGAAGAGTTTTTATTTTATTTTTTTATGAAATTCACCTTAGGGGTTAGATCATGTGACATTTTTATAGAGCAGGTTTTACGGACGCAGCGATACCTAATATGTCTACTTTTTTAAAATGCATTTTAGTTTTACACAATAAAAACATTTTTGAAAAAAATAAAAAAATCATGTTTTAGCATCTCCATTTTCCGAAACCTATATATATATATTTTTTGGGGGGCGATTATCTTATGTAGGGGCTCATTTTTTGCAGGAAGAGATGACGGTTTGATTTGTACTATTTTGGGTTGCATATGACTTTTTGATCGCTTGTTATAACAGTTTTTGTGATGAAAGGTGACAAAAAAAAAATGACATTTTTTGCACAGTTTTTATTTTTTTATGGTGTTCACCTTAGGGGGTAAGTCATATAATATTTTTATAGAGCAAGTCATTACGGACGTGGCGATACCTAATATGTCTACTTTTAAAAAATGTATTTCAGTTTTACACCCTAAAAGCATTTTTGAAGGAAAAAAAATCATGTTTTAGTGTCTCCATTTTTTGAAAGCCATATTTTTTTTATTTTTTTGAACAATTGTCTTTGGTAGGGTATCATTTTTTGCGGGAAGAGATGACGGTTTGATTGGTACCATTTTGGGGTGTGTATGATTTTTTGATCGCTTGGAATTACTCTTTTTGTGAAGTAAGGCGACCAAAAAATGGCATTTTTACTCAGTTTTTTTTCAAATTTTTTATGGCATTCACCTGAGGCGGTAGCTTATGTGATATTTTTATAGAGCACTTCGTTACAGACGAGGCGATACCTAATATGTGTGTTTTTTATTTATTTTTTAAACATTATTTTATGGTTACACAGTAAGACGCTGACAGGTTCTCTAGGAGACCCAGCCTGCAGGTACCTGTCTAAGGCATTGGAGCTGCCATGGCAACCATCGGCCCCCTGCCAGCGCAGCGAGCTCCCTCCCTCTGCAGACCCCACACATGCCGCGGTCAGCGCTGACCGCAGTGTGTGAAGGGTTAATCCGCCGGCATCACCACACACAGCGATGCCGGCGGATGCAGCAGGGGTCCAGCTATCAGTAACAGCCAAACCCGTACTGCTGATCGGGCGGGTGCAGCTCCTGCATCTGCCTGATCACATCACGTACATGCGCGTGCCTTCTTTTCATACCGCTGATCAGCGCGGGTGCCAGGTGCTGGTGGTAGCACCAAGGCCTTCTCTCTGCTTTTCCTAGGTCAAATGACGACACGTTTGTTGGTCATGTGGCCTAGGAGCAGCTCAACCCCATTCAAGTGACTGGAGCTGAGCTGCGATACCAAGCACAACCGCTATCAAATGTATGGCGCTGTACTTTGTGAGCAAGGAGAAGGCAGCGGCATTCACAGGGCACTGCCTTCTCAAAATAGCTGATCGGCGAGAGTCCCGGGTGTCAGACCCCCACTGATCAGATACTGTACAGTTTACAGTAGTAAAACCCTGGAAAACCTTTTTCTCAGTTTTCCCTAAATTCTGCTCATGTGTGGGTGGGGACTAGCTGCTCTGATACACAGCAGACATAGAGGAGAAGAGATCCTGATGCCATGTCTCTCTGTAGCACACACACAGAAGTGGCAGGAGATCACTACACAGCGGTACTGAGCAATGTTACTGTGAATCCAGCACTGGTGTGAGAGGAAAAACTCCCTAGAGCAGCATTGCCGTTTACCTGTTTCACATCTCCCTCAAGCAGCTCACTCATCTCCCCCGTCCATAAACTATGGGCAGCAGCTCTAATCCGATTGTTCGGTGTACATACTGCTTTGTGTGGATTTTATCTGTGAGTGAACAGAGCAGGAAGGGGTCTGATAAGTGGAGAATGAGGCCTTTTTCTGTAATAAGAAGCACTATCTGGAGAAAAGTATTGGGACGCACCTCTTCATCATTAAATTCAGGTGTTTCATTCAGTCATAGGTGTATACAATCCAGCCCATAGCCATGCATTTTGCCTTTTTAGACATTTGTGAAAGAATGGCTTGTTGTACGAGCTCACTGAATTTGAAAGTGGTTCTGTAATACCACGGGTTCAGCTCATGAAACGTCTTCCCTCCTAGATATCCCACTATTAACTGTGAATGGTATTACTGCAAAGTTCAAACATTTAGGAACCAAAGGAACTCAACCATGAAGTGTCAGACCACGTAAAGTTGTTGAGGAGTGCATAGTGCATAAAAGTCGCCAATGCTCGGTAATTGCAGTCCAAACCTCCTCTGGCATTCACATCTGCACAAAAACTGTGCTGTGCCGGGGACTTCATGATGTCAGTTTCCATGGCTGAGCAGACGCATGCAAACCTTACATCACCAAGCACAATGCCAAGTGTCGGCTGGAGTGGTGTAAAGCACGTGCCACTAGCCTCTGGAGCAGTGGAAACATGTTCTGTGGAGTGATGAATCATGCTTCTCTATCTGGCAGTTTGAGGAATGAGTCTGGGTTTGGCAAATGCCAGGAGAACATTATCTCCTGACTGAATTGTGCCAACTGTAAAGTCTGGTGGAGGAGGCATAGTGCTATGGGGCTGTTTTTTTCAGGGGTTGGTCTAGGCTACTTTGAAGGGAAATCTTAATGCTTCAGCATACCAAGACATTTAGAACAATTATATGCTCCAACTTTGTGGGAACAGTTTGGGGAAGGCAAGTTTGTTGTGGAAGAACTTGACCCTCAACCCCATCAAACACCTTTGGGATGAACTAGAATGGAGACTGTCAGCCAGGCCCTCTCATCCAACAACAGTCTGATCCCACAAATGCTCTTCTGGATGAATAGTCCAAAATTCCCACAGACACACTCCCAAATCTTGTAGATGGCCTTTCCAGAAGAGCTGCAAAAACTGTAAAGAGGGAGACCCAACTCCATATTAATGCCTATGGATTTATCATAGAAGCTCCTGTAGCTGTCCTAATACTATTGACCTTAGAGTGTAGAGTACAAAGTTACTTATCTTCCCCAATACCACTGATATGCCATTTATGTAATAAATGCAACCAATAGTTACTGTTTAACATCATCGATCAATACTGGAAGTGAAACCAATGGAAAAGAAAACCTTTAGGAGAGAACATCTTCACCTCTGCATTAAATACAACATTTTCAATTCATGCGAGGAATTATGTTACTCTGGGTCATATCTACAATTTTCAACAGTTTGCACGTATATTTGTGTATTAATTCCGTAGGATCTGCTGATAAATCAAATGTTCATGGGGACTGACTAATAGACGTACTGGGGAAAACAAAGACTAACTAGAACAGACTGTCCCCATCTGCTCCTATCTACTCCAGAGACACAGGGATCCAGGCAGGTCCCAACTGGGCTTGTGCCATTATTTCTGTTTCATTGTGTCCTGTGCTGCCGGATTTCCTTTGACTTTCTGCAGAGATGTCAGGAAGCTGCCTGTCTCCTGCACTATACTTAAAGGCCATTTATGACTTTGGGAGAACTTTGGCAACTTAAAGGGGTTTTCCCAACTCAGACAATGGGGGCAAATTGCTAGGATATGACCCCATTGTCTGATAGGTGCAGGTCCCAGAGGTAGGACTCGTACCTATCTTGTAAATGCAGCAGGCAAAGTGAAGAATGGTGTACCCCGCATGTGCGGCTGCCCTCCATTCATTTCTATGGGGCCGCCGAAAATAGCCGAATGCTGACTTGGTTATTTCCGTTGGGCACATAGAACTGAATGGAAGCAGTTGCCACACAAGCAAAATACAACCCCATTTATTGCTACGGGGATTCCAAAAATAGCTGAGTGCGCCACAGTTTGGGGAAGGCCGCCACTTTGCCGGCTTCGTTTACCAGATAGGTGCGAGTCCCAGAAGTAGGACCTGCACCTATCAGACGTGGAGGATCTTGTGCATACCGTTTTAGTTGATGTGTAACTTACAGGTTTGTATGCCACCTCTTTGATAGGGTTCCTCTAATTCAGCCTACATTTTCCATCATGCCTCTGGCTTTCCAGAGACAAACGGGGGCTGAAGGCATCTGTGTTGGTCCCATGTTCATATGTGCTTGCATTGCTGAGAAAAATGAAGTTTTAATATATGCAAATGAGCCTCTAGGAGCAACAGGGGCGTTGGCGTTACACCTAGAGGCTCTGCTTTCTCTGCAACTGCCATGCCCTTTGATTGACAGGACCAGGAATTATGATGTTTTCACTGCCTGGTCCTGTCAATAAGAGTGGAGAGGGCCCAGCAGTTGCAGAGAGAGCAGATCCTCCAAGTGTAATGACAACACCCCTGTTGCTCCTGGAGGCTCATTTGAATATATTAAAACTTCATCTTTCTCAGCAATGCAGGCACATATGAACATGGGACCAATAAAGATGCCTTCAGCTGCCAAGTGCACATGTAACAGGTCAGTCAGGTTCATAGGTACAAATCTGATGACAGATGCCGTTTGCAGGCAAAAGGGAGTGCGATGCTGCATTTCATAAGATACACTGAAGATTCTGCACACAGACAGTATAGAGTTATAATGTGTCTCAGGGGAGCAGCTCTCAGGAGGTCAGCTACTCAGAAGCGACTGACCTCTTGTCTACATGAGAGGAAGCTCTGGATTGGTGGTCAGATTGTGATCACGTAACACAGTTACCCATGAAGAAAGGGTTCCATTTTTTTTTTTTTTTAAAGGAACATGGCAGGCAAAATGCATACATACACTGTGTTAAGTCTAGTGCTGGTCTAAGGACGGGAAGCATCACGCAGGGCTCTACCAACTCCTCAGGCCCTGCACTAGGCACAAAACAGTGTATAGGTTTGGCCTAGAGTGTTCCTTTAATACCTTGTACTTACAATGTAGGTGGAAGACCGCTCCATAGTGATGTTAAACCCTCATGACGCGTTATCTTCACAAAAGCATCCTGGAAGAGAATAACCATTACAATAAGTCTACAGTATATGAGGGCACTTGCGCCAAGTTTAAAAGTTATCCCCTGGATGATAAAAAATATCTGATTTAAAAAAAGTTATCCCCTGGATAGGGGACAACTAGCTGATGGCTGGAGTTCCACCGTCCTGATGGAGGGACAGGTTGTACATGCATACAGCCACTTCATTTATTCATTCTCTACAGGAGCTCCGGAGATAACAGACTACTGCGCTCAGCTATCTCCACTGCTCCCACAGAGAATGAACAGAGCAACAGTGCGCATGCTCCACCTGGCCCTCCATCAGACCAGGACCCCCATTCTCAAGTGGATCCATGCGTTTGGACCTACAGCAATCAAGCCAGGAGAAGCACGATAGATGTCTCCGTAACTACGTCCATATCAGAGGACGCCTGGGCAAGGAAGGCATTGTGACAGTAGTGAGAAGACCACTGTGCTACTGTGAGCGCTGATGCCTATCTATCAGATGCTGATGACCTATCCAAAGGATAGAAAAAGGTGGAGAACCACTTTAAGTTGTAATCAGTACTCAACATTAATATTTGAGTGGTGAACTCGAGGACCTGAACCTTTGGTCTGAGAAAGATATACAGACCAGCTAGTCATCCGCTATCCTTATCAAGACTGGGCCATTTACCCGGATTCCTGATCACATTTTTGTTTTTTTAGAAAATGTTTTTTTTTTACAGTATGTTTTTGTTTTTATATTTTATACCTGGGAAAATGTAAAAAAAAAAAAAAAAAGTCTGTTGTTCCCAGTTTTAACCCCTTCAACCACCGTAATGTACCTGTACGTCATGGTGGTTGAGGTAATGTATAGAGCGGACTGCTGGAATGAGCCCGCTCCATATGCGGAGGGTGCAGTGAATGCCGTAACGGAATAGAAGAAAAAAAAAAAAAAAACACATTTGCCATTTTTTACTCACTCCCCCACAGAAAAATTAAACAAAGGTGATCAAAAAGTCATACGTACCACAAAAATGGTACCAATAAAAACTACAATTCGTCCCGCCAAAGACAAGCCCTTTGATTTTTTTCAAAGGTTTTTGTTTATTTCTTTTTTAAGTAGTAAAACAAGCAAACGTATACAAGTTTGGTATCGTTGTATTCATATTGAGACGCAGAATAAGAACGTCATGTCATTTTTGGCACACAGTGAACGTCGTGATGTCAAAACCCCAAAAACCTTAGCCCCTTGCAAAGAATGTTTTCCCCGTTTTCCAATAACAGACATGGTAAATTAAATGGTGTCCTTAAAAAAAATACAACTTATCCCGCAAAAATTAAGCCCTCATATGGCTATATGAATGGAAAATTAAAAAAAAAAAAGTTATTGCTATTCCAATGTGGGGAGAAAAAAATGAAAATACAAAACAAAAAAAAATGTACAAATTTTTAGCAATAGCTCGTAGTGCAACTAAAATACATTTTAAAATTGTGTTCCCTCGTTATGGTCGTTTAGCTATAGGGGATACATACCAGTAGTTTATGGTGGACAGGGCAGCACCACTTTTTTTTAAAAATTAGTTTTTATTATTTTTGTTTTTATTTGTCACTTTGTGCCCCCCATAAGATCATACAAAACCTTTGGGGGACATTATAACGTTCCACTTATTTACATATTAGCCCCAGTTACAAGAGGGATACAGCTTGACATGCACCGAAGAGCTATTCTGGGTCTGCTAGGAACCAGCAGCACATGCAGTCACTCGGGACATTGAAGCAGGACTGGCGCTCCCTCATTGAGCATAGTGTTTACACCGATGGAGAAGGCAGGTGCATCTCTGCCTGATCTATGGGGAGCCCACTGTCACTGACAACGGGCCCCTGACTTCTGTATGATCAGCACAGCATTAACATCAGTCTAATTTACTATCCCTATTATTCATACCACATGACAACAGCATAGGCATTCCCCATAATTTTTAACCATACTTACCAGTGTGCCGTGGAAGTGGGTGGGTGTTCGATACCAGGTACTACACGCTGTAGCATGCTGGCACACAAAGAGATGATCCATGAGACCATTACAGTACAGGAAACAGCGCCCTGGGTGGGTTATAAACAGAAGACGGGTAAGAGGGCGAGGTGGGAGCAGAATTAAGCACGGTATATACTGAGGGAGAGAGCTATGAAACTGCCTCAGAGTAAAACTCGCTCCTTCCCGTTGCAACCAATTACAGAGCAGCTTTCATTTCATAGTCTGTTTGTTAAAAAAAAAAAAACGTGTGCTGTAATTGGTTGCTATGGGCAACAAACAGTTTCTCTTTCAGACAGTGGTCACTAATCTGCTGGATGTTAGTAAATGGGTTGGAGCTTGTAAGCAGTTTTAGTTTACAGGGCAGGGGACGAGCAGGGCCACAAGCAGGGTCACCGCACCACGCTCTGACTACTTAGGGGTCCTGCGCCATTGATAAATATGATTAACGCAGGTGGAAGAGAGGGGTGGATGGGATATTATGGCCTCGTCCAAAATCCACGGGCACAGCAGAACGCCTACCCTCACAATACCGCGACGTGTAGAGTACACGGAGGCCAATGACATGCAGAACACAACTTCAAAGAGCAACTGAGAAAACACAAAAACGTACACATTACCCAGAGCTACGGGGTCAAGGATGTACTCACATGTGGGGTGGCGCAAGGGGGGTGCCCGGGGAAGAGACTTTACAGACATTACTGCAACACAAGAGGAATAAATGAGGAACCAGAACAAAATGGTGTATGTCATTTGTATTGTGTGGCTACAAATACATACAGATAGGTACATAGTGCTGACAGGGGTTGCAGTAATAGCTGCGACAGCAGGAAGCGCAAGGGGTTAATATATAATAACATAGAAATGTGTGATATACGGCCATTTACTAGCGGGGCGGCTGCAGATTAGTAGTGAAGGGGAGACATGCAGCCAGGAATTAGAGAGCATCAAGGCATAGGACAAGCAAAACCTGACACTGTTTAACCAGAGCGTTCTTTAAGGATATTGGAATTATGATAACATGGATGCTTTCTCCCAAATATAGCACCACACCTGTCCACAGTTTGTGAGTGGTACTGCAGCCCAGTCCTATTCCTTTCAGTGAAGTGAAGTCAAGCTGCAATACCAAATACAACCAGATGGGTGGCGCTGTTTTTAAAAGAAAGCATCCATGCTTTTACAGTCCTGTACACGCGCTTTAAAGGGGTATTCAAATTGCGACAAGTTATCAGCTATCCATATAATAGGGGATAACTATTAAATAAGTGGGGTTCTGTACGATCCCTTTAAAGGGGTATTCCGATTGTGACAAGTTATCGCTTATCCACAGAATAGGGGACAACTATTAGATTTGTCCTACCACTGGGACCCACACCAATCACTAAACTAAAACACACACACCCATGTACCCCACGGGGCTCCGCTGAAATGAACGAAGTAGCAGACTGAGCACACGCACATTTACATTTACGTCTATGAGAGTTCAAGAGACAACTGAGTACAGTGCCAAAGATAGGGGACAACTTGTCACATATAGAAATATCTCTTTAAAGTGGTTTTCTGCTCTTTCCTATTGATGACCTGTCCTCAAGATAGGTCATCAACGAATTATCAATGCAAGTGTGAAAGTAGCCAAAACTGAGCAGAGAAGATAACACTTGTATGTGCGCTGCTTTCTCATCAAACAGCTGGATCGGCGGGGGTGCTGGGAGTCGGACCTCCATTGATCTGATATTGATAACTTATCCTGAGGATAGCTTATCAATAGTAAAAAGTGGACAACCCCTTTAAGTAGCTACAGACATTAACAATGAGGACCCCAAGCTGAGACCTCAAGGGCCCACTGGCGTGTGATGAATGACACTTGTATGAAAATTGCCCTGGTTCAAAGCATGTTTTCATTCACTGACAGCAAGCTAAGATTTTGACAAGTGAGGAATTGATACATAAAATATTAGAATGTTGAAAAGCCATTTCTCATACTATAATTCTGAACATAAAACACAGAGCATGCCTAATAGAACATGAGGGTAGGTACTAGAGCAGGGTAAGTACTGCTTCTTATCATGCCCCAGTCCCTGCACTGAAAGCTGCTGCCTTGGATAAATGCAATAAGATAGAGCTGAAGGGAGAGGGGTGCTGCCAAGCAAGCATACTGAGGGTTTGAAGCAGATGTAGTACTGGTGGAGAACCATCCATGGTGGGTTAGTAGGAAGATCAGAATAAAGGGGAGCACTACCTTTGGAGAATGGTTTCTTTTGTGACTGCAGTCGGATCTTCACAACGTCTAGAGGCGTCACTGCGGATAACCAGGAGGGGAAAAAGCTGGTGACATACGGGCAATCACAAGTAACTTCCACCCTCCACCACCACTACATCACCACTGGACCATACCAAAAAGTGAGGTGAGAAGAGCACCGGTTCCTGAGGCTATTATTTGTTGCAGTGGGGTGATCCCACACCGGGAGGCACCGAGGTCCTCCACTGCCATCCCTGCCATGGGTTATACTTCAGGGGGAATCTGGGGGGAAAAGAAAAGGAGGGGGAGGGTAAGTAAAAGAGAGAAAGGAGAGACAGCAGAAGAAAAATACATTTCCAAGACGCAGAGAGTCCTCAATGCCTGCTCCCCCGCCTTATCTGTTCACACCCTGGGGCAGGCGTGGCGCCACTACAGTGCACTGATAACAAAGCTGAACTGCCAATCTATACCGCCGCACTAACTTACCTGGTGCCTGATGGAAGAAGGCTCACAGTCTCCCCCTGCTGGGTGATGGGCGATAAGCAGCATGTTCACAGTGACTGCTGGAGACACAGGATCATTCAGGAGTGTTAATCGTTACATAAACACGTTGCATAAAGCCATGCACATGTACCGCCATTAGCACGCCATTTTAAGCGCTCGTCCCACGAGTTACATGGGACAGGTATAGTAAGTAGACGCTGCCACGTATATAGTCAAGAAACATCAAAACTAAGAACGAATAAATAAGTAGGTAAAATATTAGGGAATACTAATATATATTATATATATACACACACATTACATACCGTATATAATACAGACCTGACTACATTAGATGCTATATACACCCGGTAACAGAATATATATTATATCTGCCCACATTATAACAGAATTCAAAATTCAAAGCCAGGCTGCAACCTGACTAATGTGGAACTACAACTCCCAGCATGCCCGACAACTTGCGACTATTAGAACATGCTGGGGGTTGTAGTTTCGCAGCAGCTAGAGGCCCGCAGGCTGAAGAGCACCGTTATACAGACAGGATGTTGACAGCCTTCATGTGGGACAGGTAGGGATCATACATGATCCATGTAGAAACTTGTTTACACACACGTCTGTCATGACAGCACACCCAGCCACACACCTACCGCACATATCAATGTCTCACCTGCGGCCCCTTCCCCATTGGGGTCTTAGGACCCGGCTTCTTCGGGGCCACATCCCGCACTCCAGCAGCTCCTTGCTGGGCCAAACCGGTTTCTCGTCACAACAACATGTCACTCAAGTTAGACCACGCCTGCTGGGCGGAGCCACGGAAACGCAAGCGTGCAGTAGGCGGGAGGGCAAGGCAATCAAACTCAAACCACGCCCAGTTGGAGGACGCGTCAGCCTGGGCTCCCAGCATGCACCGGGAGAGAGAAGGCGTCTCGGGGTTACCTTTCACCCAGTTCTCAGTGACTGTACATGGAGTTATAAAAGCTATTACTCATAGGCTGGGCATACCAGGAAGAAAGACAGCGAGGGGAAATTAGGTCACTAGTAGGTGGCATTACCTGCTGATGTAAGGGCGAACCTGTAGGCATAGCTACGTGTCGGCGCCCAAAAGTGTCCTAGCTATGTTGGCACCAGAAATGTCTGCAGTGAACCCAGTGCCAGCCACACTGGTACCAGCGACAGGAGCACTGTCCGCCACAGCAGAGCGAATAACAGCTGTATTTCCATCCACAGTGGTACCAGTAATTGGTGCAGTGCCATCCACAGTGATACCAGTAACAGGATCAGTGCCATCCACAGTGGTACCAGTAACAGCTGCAGTGCCTCCACAGTGGTACCAGTAACAGCTGCAGTGCCATCCACAGTGGTAGCAGTGACAGTAGCAGTGCCATCCACAGTGGTACCAGTAATTGGTGCAGTGCCATCCACAGTGGTACCAATAATTGGTGCAATGCCATCCACAGTGGTACCAGTAATTGGTGCAGTGCCCTCCCCAGTGGTACCAGTGACAGGAGCAGTGCCATCCACAATGGTACCAGTAACAGCTGCAGTGCCATCCACACTGGTACCAGTAACAGCTGCAGTGCCATCCACACTGGTACCAGTAACAGCAGCAGTGCCATCCACAGTGGTATCAGTAACAGCCTCACTAAGACCAGTGGCGGCAAAAATGTATTTTTTACCATAGAGAAGCAATTCTTTCACAGTATTGCTTCTAGAGATATATACAGTGCTTTGCAGTGCATCACATGGCGAGCTGTGGAGGACCTACAGCTCATATTGCAGATTTTGCAGCAATTTTGGCAAAACACATTTTGCTGAGCTTTCACTAGAAAACACCTTAGTGTGAATAAATGACAAGTCTGGACACATGCACTTTTTGGTGAACGTCTGTGAACCGCAGATAGGAATGGTTTGAAACGGTGGGAAAAGTGTACGAGGGAAGACTTTATTTGGATCCACTCCTAGCGTTGGCTCTAAAACCACATATGTGATTCCATCCTAAGACTACATAGGCTGCAAACCACGGATCCACAAAATACGGATACCTGCTGTGTGCATCCCGCACTTTCCTCAGTCCCTATTATAGAAATGGACTAGAAAAGAATAGGACATGTTCTGTAATTTGCAGAATGGATGCGGACAGCACACGAATAAAATCCATCCATAGAAATGAATGGGTCCACCTGCAGTCCACAAACAATGTGGATTGTAAGCGGACCAAGCATACGGTCGTGTGCAAGAGGCCTAATACAGACCCATGGGGGCTCTGATTGTTGATGTATATGACACTGCGCACTACATTGTGCATTGTGTGCAACCCCCGTATTGGATTTACTATGTGTGGAGATCTCCAAACATGGTATCTAATCCCACTGGAAAAATGGGGGTCGTTTATTATAACCTTCTACACAAAGAAACTGGCATAAAAAGTGGCATGGCCCTGGTTTGAAACTTTAAATTTAGGTGCATGCAGTGTTTTTATGCCACTCTCACCACTGAGGAGTAGCAGGAGCTTGGTGGATGTTGGGCCATCAGCTCCGGCAAAATTCACTATCATTTATGTCTGTCTACTTCAGCCAGGGCCTGTAATAGATTCCAGTCTAAGAGTCCTGTGCCAGCATGTATTGTAGTGCAGTGTAAAAGGCATAAGACCTGAAAAGTTGAAGTCCCCTAGTGGGACAAAAAAAAAGTTTAAAGTAAAAAATAAAAAAGAGCCCCTCTTCAAGCTATTTACTATTGGAAGAAAATAGACATATTATGTATCATCGCATCCATAATGACCAGCTCTATAAAAATATCACATGATCTCCCCTGTCAGGTGAATGCTGTAAAAAAAGGTATTAGAAGAGCCATTTTTCACCTCGCTCCACAAAGTTCATTGTAAAGTCATATGTATGCCAAAATGGTATCAATGAAAACATCACCACATCCCAAAAATGAGCCCTCACATAAGACCATCACCAGAAAAATTAAAAATAAGGACCTCAGAAAAAAAAAATCACATGATCTATCATGGCTGAAAAAATGGTGAAATGGATTTATTGTGTTAAAGGAAACCTGTCACACTGAATATGGTTTCCGAGTTGCATGCCGACTGATATATAGTTTTATGGGAAAAGATTCGGTATAACTTGTATTTCATTCATTTATATTCCTGCTCATTCTGGGCTTTGAAGTCTAGGAGGCGGTGTTCTCTCTGTATAGAGGGAAGGCTGTCAATCACTGATAGGACGATCTAATTTCCACTCCAGGGCTGACTTACTTTTCTTCGTCTGTTTTGAGTGGTGAGTTGCGCCATATTTTGCCTAAAATGTCGCTCTTTCAGGGAGACACGCACCTATTCTCTGCTCATTTGCACATTTTCATGCACATACTAATTAAATCACTTTTAGTGATTATGAACTACTGATAAAGAACCACTAGAGGTCAGACTAAGGGTACTTTCACACCTGCGGCATCGGACTCCTGCAGGCTTTTCCGGCAGGTGAACAGACCGCCGGATCTGTGCTGCCGCAGGTGCACGTGTGGGGCTTGGACTACGCTCCGGCCGCATTGACTGTCATGGGGGCGGGCCACGGATCTGGCCGCAGCACGGCAAACCCTCCCAAGAGGCAGTTGGAACAAAAGTACAACATGCTGTACTTTTGTTCTGCCCGCCTCTCGGCAGGGTTTGCCGTGCTGTGGCCGGATCTGTGGCCCGCCCCATTATAGTCAATGAGGCCGGAGCGTAGTTCCGGCCCCACGCGTGCACCTGCGGCAGCACGGATAAGGCGGTCTGTTCACCTGCCAGAGTCCGATGCCGCAGGTGTAAAACTAGCCTAATGCCAATATACCTACTCTAATTTATGAAGTACTTTAAAAACAGATGAGCTTGATAAATGTGTCCCAGTGTTTGGTCAGTGATTCCAATCAGTGATTGTGAGCCAAAACCAGGTGTTTCTCTAAACACAGAACAGATCTTTCCCTTAGGCCCCATTCACACGACCGCGTGAATGGGGCGTATCTATCCGCAAAAATGCGGGAATAGATGCGGCCCCATTCACCTCACCGCGGCTCTTTTGAAGCATGTCCTATACTTGTCCGTGTGCACGGACAAGTATAGGCATTTGTTAATGGGGCCGCACAGCGTGTGTTCCGAGCGCTGCGGAACACACGCTGGGTAGCCCCCGTATATTCGCGGGTCCGCAGTAATGCGGGCCCGCAAATATACGTTCGTCTGAATGGACCCTTATATCTTATGTCTGTGGAGGCTCCAATCCTGGTTTTGGCTCACAATCACTGATGGAAATCACTGACCAAAACACTGATGTGTGAATAAGGCTAGTTTCACACTAGCATTAGACAGCCTGTTGGAGATGTCTGGATCCAGCACTGCCAGATGCTACCTGACACCCGCTGGCCCCATTAACTATAATGGAGACCGGCAGGGATCTGTCCAGAACCCGGCAAACATACCGTAAATCGGCCAGGTCCTCCGGCCCACATTATTATGAATGGGACTGAATGAAAGATCCGGCAGGGAACAGCTTGTTGGATCTAAAAGCACTAGTGTGAAACCAACCTAAGGCCTAAGTCCCATTAAAGAAGAACTCCCGACACAAATTTTATTCCATGTCCTGCTAGAAATGTACATGATATAATCTGTAGTGAATGTCATTTTCTTACCAGTGTCGGAATTTTTGACTTCTATCATCCTGAAGTTTCTTATGTGTGTCATGTGACCAGCAATCAGACTCACCAACTCACACAGAGACTTATGTGTGGACAGGAAGTCTAATTCTCTATGTATTCCTATGAGACTGAAAGTGAGGCTCCCATAGGAATGAATAGAGCAGTTACTGGCTTTCTGTCCTGGGTCAGTAGGAGGTCAGGGAGTTGGTCACATGACCCAGCTACAATAAGAAGAGATGGGATAACTCACAGAAACAGTCACTGATAAGAAAATGACAATCACTACAGATTATATCATGCACCTTTCTAATAGGTCAGAGAATAAAATTTTTTGCGGGAGTTCTTCTTTAAGTATTACCAGGCTCGGACTGATCCACAGGAGAACAGGTGAATCCCCCGGTGGTCTCCTAGGCCCCCACCCCCTGCACAAGTAGCACATGATACAGTAGACTGATAGCACTACATACAGGTAGGCAGCATACTGCATGTAGAGCTGTCTGTTTTCATATAAAAACTGTGTAGATTATAAACTACTATTATTATTATAGTGCATTAGGTAGCTGAGATGACTTCTAGGTACAGAGGCACACCAGCAAGTATCTTCTTTCCCCAGGCTCCTGCCTTCTTGAAGACATTGCAGGGATCCCATAATCAAGTCATCTTGAGCATCATGCTGCTGGCCCCTTTAGTTATAATGGGGACCGGCAGAGATCCGGCTGGAACCTGGCAAACATACCGAGAATCGGTTTCCATCCGACTGATTCTTGGCATATTTCCGGGTTGCAGCCACATCTCCACCGGTCCCCATTATAGTGAACAGGTCGGCCCCTCAAATAAATTTTGCTGGTGGGCCCTAGCCACTCCAGCTAGCCCTGAGTATTACCTTGCAGCCACGGGGATTGTGGGTTATCACAGTAATGCCAGCTCCTACCTCTAGACATTTATGGCAGTTCTGTACCCAGTAGAACCCGCCTATCAATTCAAGTAGTGTGGTGTGAGTCACTCATGCACATTCCTTCCTGCAAAATACCTGTGGCATCAAAATGATCACCCCTATATCCAGAACGGAGCCCCCGAACTGAATGAGGGCGCACTGCGCATGCGCAGCCGCCCTCCATTCATTTCTATGGGGCCGCCAAAAATAGCCGAGCGCTGGCTCGGCTACTTCCGTCGGCTCCATAGAAATGAATGGGAGCGCACCGCGCATGCACGGCCCGGCTCCCATTCATTTCTATGAGCGGCGCGGGGAGCTGCGCCTGGTGGTGGCCGGACCCCCGGAACCCTGGGGTCCTCCAGGCGCAGCGCTCCCCGCTCCGTTCTGGATATAGGTGCGGGTCCCAGCGGTGGGACCCGCACCTATAAGACAATGGCGGCATATCCTAGCGATATGCCCCCATTGTCTAAAATGAGAATACCCCTTTAATGCCTTAATGGGTGGAGTTTCCTAAATGGGGTCACTTCTCCAGGTTTCCATTTATTACTTCACCCCAGAGCCTCTACAGTTGTCAGCACAAGGGAGGTCATTTATGAAGAGAAGTATGACACTTTTTGGCGTACTTTTGTTGCATATTCGGTCACAAAGGGGATTTGCAGCAAAATCTGCAACTGTTCCCGAATCACATAGCTTTTCCAACGTGGTGGGGAAGGGGCTGGGCCAGCCCATCGCAGTAATAATTTTCCATGCCTGTTTTTGGCATAGAAAATCTACAAGGGAGCTGGCGTAGATTTAAGCACGTTGCATGGCCAGCACCTAAGTTATGTACGTACTGTATTTTTTGCTTTATAAGACGCACTCCCCCCCCCCAAAAGTTGGGGAAAAATGGCCGTGCGTCTTATAAAGCGAATTTAAAGCTCTCACTAGTATCCATTAGGTGCGGGGAGCGAAGCACCGCAAGCACTTGTAATACTCACCCTCCCCGGTCTTCATTCCTGGGGCCGGCGTTTCACTGTCCTGACCACATACAGCGTCAGGTGACACAGCAGCCCTGGGAAGACGGTGGAGCGCAACTTCTGCCGGAGACGGAGAAGAGCCGCGGCGCAGGAGAGGTAAGATGAGTTTTTTTATTTTAATTTGATTTGAAGTCTGATGGGGATCTAACAAGGTGGGCTGATCTGAGGTCTGATGGGGGTCTGACAAGGTGGGCTGATCTGAGGTCTGATGGGGGTCTGACAAGGTGGGCTGATCTGAGGTCTGATGGGGGTCTGACAAGGTGGGCTAACCTGAGGTCTGATGGGGATCTGACAAGGTGGGCTGATCTGAGGTCTGATGGGGGTCTGACAAGGTGGGCTGATCTGAGGTCTGATGGGGGTCTGACAAGGTGGGCTGATCTGAGGTCTGATGGGGGTCTGACAAGGTGGGCTAACCTGAGGTCTGATGGGGGTCTGACAAGGTGGGCTAACCTGGGGTCTGACAAGGTGGGCTGATCTGAGGTCTGATGGGGGTCTGACAAGGTGGGCTAACCTGAGGTCTGATGGGGGTCTGAAAGGTGGGCTAACCTGAGGTCTGATGGGGGTCTGACAAGGTGGGCTGATCTGAGGTCTGATGGGGGTCTGACAAGGTGGGCTGATCTGAGGTCTGATGGGGGTCTGACAAGGTGGGCTGATCTGAGGTCTGATGGGGGTCTGACAAGGTGGGCTAACCTGAGGTCTGATGGAGGTCTGACAAGGTGGGCTGATCTGAGGTCTGATGGGGTCTGACAAGGTGGGCTGATCTGAGGTCTGATGGGGGTCTGACAAGGTGGGCTGATCTGAGGTCTGATGGGGGTCTGACAATGTGGGCTGATATGATGTCATGATAAGGGGGTCAAATGTGATGTCCTGATATTTATGGGGGTCTGATATGAGGTCTGATGAAAAATATTTTTTCTTATTTTCCTCCTCTTAAACCTGGGGTGTCTTATTATCAGGTGTGTCTTATAACACAAATAATACACTAACTTGCATGAAGGTCCAGAGCATGGTTATTTAGCCCGGCGTCTAAAAAGCCGGTCTTAATAAATAGCCCCAAAATCATTTTTAAATTTCACCTCCATTTTTCCTTTAATTCTTGTGGAATACCTAAAGGGTTAACAAAGTTTAGGTGTAATTTCTAAAATGGGATCATTTATTTGTGGTTCCTATTATGTAAGCCCTCAAAGTGGCTTCATATGTGAATTGGTCCTTAAACTTTTCTAAAAAATGTGAAAAATTGCTTCTAAAATTCGAAACTTTTTAACCTCCAAAAAATAAAATGACATTTACTGTCATCTCTGTATGGTTCCCGTCCTACAGAGATCACCTTGACTATTTGGTGGATGGGCCCAGATAATTTTGTACAAAATATATTTGCCAAGAATCTCTAATTTACTAAACAAGCATAGCATGAGCTTTAGAATACCTCATATCTCTATGGCATTTTGTGCTTTATCTGGTTGGCAGTGTGCCGTTGCATTGTATGTATTTTCCTTTCTATTTACAAAATGAACATAAAGTAGACATACAGAGAATGTAATAACTATTTTATGATGTATCACTATGTCTTAAAAGCAGAGAAATTCAAATTTAGAAAATAGCAAGTTTTTCAAAAAAATGTGTAAAATTTGAATTTTATTTTTTTTTTATAAATAAAGATAAAACATATCAATTAAAATTTACCACTGACATGAAGTACAATGTGTTGGTAGCAAACTCAGAATAGCATGAATAACTAAAAGCATTCCAAAGTTATTACCACAATGTGACAGGTCAGATTTGCCAAATTAGGCTGGGTCCTGAAGGGGTTAAGGACCTAAAAAAAACAAACTAAAGAAAACGCTCATGTAGCCCTTACCTGGTGTCAGAAGGAAGGCTCACATTCTCCCCCTGCTGGATGAAAAGTAATAAGCCGCTTCCTCACAAAACATGCACAGTAAAGGGGTTATCCAGGAATTGATAATGATGACCCATACTCAGGATAGGCCATCATTATCACATCAGCGGGGACCCGATTTCAGCTTTTTTGGTGAGCTGCTCCAGGGCAGCTTTCCGAACACAGCGCTGTACATTGCATAGTGGCAGTGCTTGGTATTCTATCTCAGCCCCATTGACTTCAATGGGGCTGAGCTGCAATTAGGACATATGACCGATGTACGATGACATTACATGGCCTAGGAAGAGGCTGCAGTGCCACGTAGCGCCGGCAGCTTCTAATGCCTGGGTAACGGACCCCCGCTGATCTGATATTGATGACCTGAACAAAAAAAAAAAGAATGCACCAAATTTATTATGAGGTGTGTGATACTTGATAAATTTGTTGCATTTTACTCCAGCTTGCTATAGTCTGGCGTATGAGGTTCAACCACGGATCCATTACAGACATCTTCACGGATGGAACACACACGACTTTTTTTACGGACGTGTCACTGATCCAAGATCCGAAGTCCATTCATTCCAAAACTTCATTTGCATTAAAACGCAGTGTTTGATCTCGGATCCGAGGCTCCATTCACTCCCCCCTATTTATAACTATATGATCACTCAATAGGAAGAACTGTACGCTGCTTCTTGTAGACTCCTTCACCAGATCTGACAATCCTAGACTTGTCTGGTACATGTTAAGGCCTCAGGCACACAACCGTGTCTGTACTGCGGTCCGCAAACCACAGATCCGCAAAATATGGACACCTTCCATGTGCATTCCGCAGTTTTCTCACTTGCATCACAAGAAATGACTATTCTCATCTGGAACGTGGACATTTTCTATAATTTGCGGAAAGAACATATGGATGCGGAAAGCACACGGATGACATCTGTGTGTCGTCCGTTTCACTTACAGAACCATAGAAATGAATAGGTCTGTTTGCAATCCGCAGAAAATGTGGATCAGACACGGATGCAAAATATGGTCGTGTGTATGAGGCCTATGGCCCCATTCACACGTCCGTATGTATTCCGTGATCCGTGTAAAAACGGAACGGAAGACATACGGAATGTTTTTTTGCGGACCCATTGACTTTAATGGGGCTACGGACGTGTTTTGCGGCCAAGTATAGGACATGTTTCCTTTTTTTTTGCGGGAGAACTTCCGTAATATACGGATGCGGAATGCACACAGTGTGCATTCCGCATTTTTTTTCTCCTACGGAAAAATGAATGGGTCCATATGGTTCCGCATCTTATCCATAAAAATGTGGATAAGATACGGAAATGAACATACGGTCGTGTGAATGGGGCCTAAGGAGATATTCACACTTGTGTTTAACTTTCAATACCAGAGAAAAACGCTTCCGGTTCGTCCCCATTCATTGTCAATGGATACAAAATGTAACCAAACGGAATGGATTGCTCTAAAATGCATTGCGTTCCATTTGGTTGCATTCCCATACCGGTGCCGCATGGGATGCGGAGCAAAATGGATCATGATACACAATGCAAGTCAATGGTGCTGGATCCGTTTTCTTGGACACAATAGAAAACGGATCCTTCATAGCTATTTTAAAGATAATACAACAAAATCTGTTTAGAACGGATGCAGACAGTTGTATTATCAAAAACAGATGCGTTTTTGCTGATCCCTGCCGGATCAGGCAAAAACGCAAGTCTGAAAGTAGCCTCAGTCTGTTATTTCTACCGTCTCTAAGGAGACATACATAGTTTATAGTTTATAAGGCCAAAAAAAGACATCTGTCCATCCAGTTCGGCCTGTTTTCCTACAAGTTGATCCAGAGGGAGGAAAAAACACCCCTGTGAGGTAGAAGCCAATTTTCCCCACTTTATGGGAAAAAATTCCTTCCCGACTCCAATCAGGCAATCAGAATAACTCCCTGGATCAACGACCCCTCTCTAGTAACTATAACCTGTAAGATTATTACACTACAGAAATACATCCAGGCCCTTCTTGAACTCTTTTAGTGAACTTACCATCACCACCTCCTCAGGCAGAGAGTTCCATAGTCTCACTGCTCTTACCGTAAAGAATCCTCTTCTATGTTTGTGTACAAACCTTCTTTCCTCCAGGCGCAGAGGATGTCCCCTCGTCACAGTAACAGTCCTGGGGATAAATAGATTATGGGAGATAATCTTTCTGGGTACTGTAGTCCACCCATTCCAGCTATGACTTTAGTTGCCCTCCTCTGAATCCTCTCCAGCTCTGCTATGTTTGCCTTGTTCACAGGAGCCCAGAACTGTACACAGTACTCCATGTGTGGTCTGACTAGTGATTTGTAAAGTGGCAGGACTATGTTCTCATCACGGGGCATCTATGCCTCTTTTGATGCAACCCATTATCTTATTGGCTTTGGCAGCAGCTGTCTGACTCTGGTTTCTACAGCTTAGTTTGCTGTTCACTAAAATTCCTAGGTCCTTTTCCATGTCAGTGTTACCCAGTGTATTACCATTTAGTATGTACTGGTGACTTGCATTATTCCTTCCCATATGCATGACCTTACATTTGTCAGTGTTAAACCTCATCTGCCACTTCTCTGCCCAAGCCTCCAGTCTATCCAGATCCATCTGTAGCAGTGTACTGTCCTCTTCTGTGTTAATTACTTTACACAGTTTAGTGTCATCTGCAAAAATTGATAGTTCACTGTACAAGCCTTCTACAAGATCATTAATAAATATATTGAAGAGAATAGGGCCCAATACTGACCCCTGAGACCGCACCAAAAAAAGTGTTACTTGCGGTTTTTAGTGTGGATTTGATGCAGTTTTAAAGCAGATCTCACTTGTCCATTGAAAAGGGTGCAATACGCACCAAAAATCGCAGACATAATGGACATGCTGCAGATATCCAAATCCACACGGAACGAAAAAGAAAAGTGTACATGGGATTTCTATAATCTCAGGCACATCGCGGGTACTGTATTGCGCTTTGGTTTTTCTACACGAGAATCCTTGTGGAAAAAACAAGCGTAATCCACATGTGCAGGTAGCCTCAGGCTATAATCAAACCAAACTGCGAACTGAGGAAAAAGGGGACTTGTGACTATTTTACGCCTAAAATGGTCGCAAGTCCCTTAGTAAATGTGCCCCAGACAGTCCTGCACATGTACAAGGGTTGTCTAATGCAGAAAAACATACATATGTACTGTAAATAGGGCTGTGAGGTGAGGTAGTAGTATTTTGGCTTCTTAAAGAGTCTGACCAATCTGCGCGATTGTGTTAAGCTTGCGACACTGTGGACCGCACTGTGGTCGAGTACTGCACGGCTATATGGACTGTAGAGGGCCCTAATTAAACTAATCAGACCACACTGTTCAGTGCATTGTTAATGGCCATGCGATATTGAACATGCCCCACCATTAATGATAAAGACAGACTAAACAGTGCGGTCTCATTATTTAAACTGTTTGAGAAGGCATCGGCCGCGGCCTTATCTCAGCTCACCAAGCACAGCGCCATGCATTGTATAGTGGCTGTGTTTGGTATTGCAGCTCAGCTCCATCCTCTTCTATGGGGCTGAGCTGTGTCTAGGCCATGTAACCAATGAAGATGCCGTCACTGGCCTAGGCAAAGCTGCGAGAAGTTGCTGATTGGCTAAGGTCCCAGGTTTCGTACCCCCACCAATTAGACACTGGATAGGTCAATAGTATTTAAGTCTCGGAAAACCCCTTTAAGAGTCCCTTTACATGGCGTTTTGTGTTGTTGTTAAAATCCGCCTCGTATCCTGTGGCAAAAACTGCCGCTGTTTTTGCCATGGTTGTTTACTTTAGATGCCACAGACCTGATCACAGGTGAACTACGCTGAATGGAGCTAAGCTGAGAGCGGACAGCCGCCACTTGAAGCACAACACCATACCTCCCAACTTTGTAAAGGGACATATTGTGCGCCGCGGCAAATTTTTTCAGCACTAGGCCACGCCCCTTAACTCCGCCCAAAACATAACTATACACCTAATCCCACCCAGTCCCCTTACTGCTCCACATAGTATTTATTCCCCAGTTATGTGCCCCAGTAATATGCCCAGCTGAGCCCCCAGTAATATGCCATTATGTGCACCCAGTAATATGACCAGCTGTGCTACACCCCCCCATCCAGGTTTAGGACTATTGTAGGACATTAGAAGGCAGACCGGTAACTTCTTCCAGAATTAACCCATTCAGCAGTCGGAGAGTTCAGCATCCCCGGGTAGCGCACTGCTGCTGCAGGTCTACAACATGTCGGGTCCCACAGACCTGAGACCCACGCATGCCCTCTCTCTGCACTACACCCTGCCCTGCATGGCTGCCAGCTCTCCCCTACACATCACATTGGCCACTCACTTCTCCCGTCCTCCGGTCTATCCCCTGAACGCCGCGCTCCACACACCGGTCTCCCCCTGCTCCATCTGCTGTTTCCGCCTTCAGCTGGTACCTTGCGCATCCTGTCACTCTGGATTTGTCCCTCACAGCCGCCGTACTCCCGCGTTCCGCCCACCTAAGAGCAGCGTCCAGAGGTACGGAGAGTTGCAGGGCGACGGGAGGATGTAAGAAGCAGGCAGCCGATGCCAGCTGTCTGCTTCTTGATGTAACAAGCAACTATGGTCCTATGGACGCAGGGAAAGCTGCCATAAACTGGGACATACCTCCCCCGTACCGGGACAGCGGGACAGCCACTGTAATCTGAGACTGTCCCGCTGGATCCGGGGCGGTTAGGAGGTATGCAACACACCATGAGGGGACTTGTTGTGGTCACAATTTTAAACTGCCGGCCTGCAAACTTCAGCTCTGCCTCTGAAAGGGGAGGCAGACACCATGTGGCCATAGGCAAAATTTTGGCATGTTATTCGCAACAAAATTCCCATGGCAAATTTCACCGACTGAAAGAGCCGTAGGCCTCATGAACATGGCCGTGGCCGTATTGCGGCCCGCATACAGTAGGTCTGCAATACACAGGCACCGGCAGTGTGCACCCCGCATCATGGATGCGGACCCATTCACTTGAATTTGAATGAGTCCGCAATCCGCGAGATGCGGAACAGAAGAACAGATTGGAAGCACTACGGAGTGTTTCTGTCTGTGCCTCCGCACCACAAAAAAATAGAACTTGTTCTATTTTTTTATGGTGCGGACAGTCAGATGCGGATTGCAAACCCCATTCAAGAGAATGGGTCCGTGATCCACATGCAGCAGCCCTAGGGTCGGTGCCCGTGCATTGCGGACTGCAATTTGCGGCCCACAGCACAAGCGGCACACGAAGCCTTAATCAGAGTCTGCTGCAGCCACACTGTACACAACTGCAGTGTGGCCACATCGCAACACCATACCATGTCTACTAGCAATCATGTAGTAGGTGAGATCTGCGGCTTTTCACTTTTGTATAGTAGGCACACATTCTGCGCCAGCTTGGACCGTTCTGTACATTGTAGGGCACAACTATTTGGTAAATACGGCACAAGTCTTTACTTAGGTCAGCAGCTCCAAAGCCTTTGATTTTACATGAAAATATTCTGGCTTGCTGCAACCACCACTAGGTGGAGCTCTTGCCATATGGATGTCCACAGTGCTTACTACAGCAAACTCTTCGCCTCCCTCTGGTGGTTGCCTCACATAGCTAGAATGTTATCATTTATGATTGAAGCTCAGTAATCTGAAGACATTTTTAGAGTAGGTTAAGATTGATTTTTGGGGGGGGAGATTTTGAGGCAGATTTCTCTTACGGTTTTTCAGCCAAAGCCAGAAGTGGATCCATCAGGAAGTATATGGCCTTCCTTTATATTTCCAATTCCTCTGAATCCTTTTCTGGCTGAAAAACCTGAAGGGAAATCTGGCTCAAACCTTCTCTAAAAACCTCTGGTAAACCTACCCTTCGAGTTTAAAAAGCAAAGCAAATAAACGTGTCCAATAAAAAGGAGGACAGTTGCTATTGTCTCTTTAAGACACAAAGGGTTAACCGGACACCAGTCCGTCTGTCAGCATTATAGCCACACCTACTTTAGCGCTTGCGCACTGGACGCCACAAGTGACAAAGGTACCCATACGTCCCTGCATCCATTGTGTGTTGTTCACTTTTGTACGCATGCTCTAACAAAATAGCGAAAATACACCGCTTGAGGCAGTCCCATCTCTCTCCTAGTTTTTGAAGCCTGCGGCCATTTTATCGTAGACCATAAATCATAACGCGAAACACAAAGGTGCTCTAACACAAAATGGATCCATGTAGTAGAGACCGATTTTTACAGTCAGTGGTAAGTGAGAACATAAGCTAAAACAGTCAACCTCTGACGCGGCTCGCTACAGTTCCACGCATGCGCTTTCTTTAGAGACTCCTAACCACGCATGTGCGAACTAAGGCACGCCGCTAGGCGCGTTCATGACTGGCGCATGCGCGCGAGCGAACCAACACAGCGCAAGTGTCTTTGGTTTCGTCCTATGCCGAGGACATGCGCGCTGTACAACGCTCCCCCCGGCGCGCATGCGTGGGTTTTCCCTGGTTCTGAGCCAAGGCAGGCGCGCCCCCGACACGGAGCGGGCAGCGGCCACGTAGCTGCGCGACACCGGGAACGCGCACAGAGGGGGGCGCTCGGTGTTGTGACGTGAACGGCGGAGGAGGAGGAGGACAGGAAGGAAGCTTCCCGGGAGCCATGGACCGAGACACCCCGGGAGGGAGGGTGAGTGAGAGAGGGAAGGAGCCGGGCGGGAAACACAGGCCTAGTGCATTATGTGAGGTGGAAACCCCAGGCCGAGGCCTGGATAGGGAATGTTAGTGACTGGAAAGTGAATGCACAGAGCAGGCCTGAGGGAGCTAGGCCGCAATAAGTGCCTGTGATGTGACTGCAGGCAGGGGTGGCCTGTGGGGCTCTGCACTCCTCAGTGTGTGGGGCTGACATCTCTTCAAGGCCGTGGCCTAGGGAGGGGCAATTGATTAACTGCTTTCTGCCATCACTTTCATTAATTGCCACAGAGGGGAGCAATTATCTACCCCTCCCTCCTAAAATGACAATCTGACTGGTAATTAAACTCATGCTCGTCTATGGTCCCTGCACTGCGTTCACACCCGCTGAAGCGTTATTCCAGTATATTTCTGTCTATGGCGCTAGTATTCGCGCTGTCAGTTGTGCGCCAATTTCTGGTATAAAGAATGGCCCCTAACAAGGCATTCTGCCCGCCACGACTATCCTATGAAGGGTTAAAAAGCCACAATATTTCATTACCGTGGGGCACGTTGCTTCATCCAGTTTACCCGTGCCCACCAGTTGTCAGTTTCTACTGCTGTTGTCAGCCAAGGTTTACCTACTGTCTGTGGGCAGCTTTAGATAATTCATTGCTCCCCCCCTCCCCATTGACTGCTCTCAGGGCTGTCATTGGGGGGGGGGCGCGCTTATTTAAAGGGGTTCTGGAACTACCTGGGGTATTATTTGTACCAGCAGTAAATAGTTGGGTATACCAGCATTGCATAACACATGGGGTATAATCCTGGTGGACCGCTTACTGATTGCTGGCACAAGAGCACTCTGGAGCCCCTTGTAAGCTGCACTCACACAACGTCAAAAAAAAAAAAAAGATATACTGTCAGTTTTACATGGCCATTTCGTCAATGTATGCATCCATCTTCAGTCCGTCTATCTGTTCTTAACGCCTATTTTGCATCCGTCTTTAATGTCCATTAAAATGCATAAAATTCTTTTTTTTAAACTGCACCCCCTGCAGTGCCCTCAGTATATATCATGCCTCCCATAGCGCTCTCAGTATATGTAATGTCCACCGCCTCAGTGCCCTCAGTATATATGTCTACCGCCTCAGTGCCCTCAGTATATATAATGTCCACCCCCTCAGTATATATATAATGTCCACCGCCTCAGTGCCCTCAGTATATATGTCTACAGCCTCAGTGCCCTCAGTATATATAATGTCCACCCCCTCAGTGCCCTCAGTATATATATAATGTCCACCGCCTCAGTGCCCTCAGTATATATCATGCCTCCCATAGCGCTCTCAGTATATGTAATGTCCACCGCCTCAGTGCCCTCAGTATATATGTCTACAGCCTCAGTGCCCTCAGTATATATAATGTCCACCCCCTCAGTGCCCTCAGTATATATAATGTCCACCCCCTCAGTGCCCTCAGTATATATATAATGTCCACCGCCTCAGTGCCCTCAGTATATATGTCTACAGCCTCAGTGCCCTCAGTATATATAATGTCCACCCCCTCAGTGCCCTCAGTATATATATAATGTCCACCGCCTCAGTGCCCTCAGTATATATAATGTCCACCGCCTCAGTGCCCTCAGTATATATAATGTCCACTGTCTCAGTGCCCTCAGTATATATAATGTCCACTGTCTCAGTGCCCTCAGTATATATAATGTCCACTGCCTCAGTGCCCTTAGTATATATAATGTCCACCGCCTCAGTGCCCTCAGTATATATAATGTCCACCCCCTCAGTGCCCTCAGTATATATAATGTCCACCCCTCAGTGCCCTCAGTATATATAATGTCCACCCCCTCAGTGCCTCAGTATATATAATGTCCACCCCCTCAGTGCCCTCAGTATATATAATGTCCACCCCCACAGTGCCCTCAGTGTGTGTGTATATATGTGTGTATATATATATATATATATATATATATATATATATATATATAGTGCCCTCGTTATATATAATGTTCCACATAGTGCCCTCAGTATATATAGTGCCCACAGGATAAATAATGCTCTTTGTAGATATGTTGCTCCCCAAGACCCCCCAGCATGTATAATACTCACCACAGGCACAGCTAGGAACACTCGCTCTGCATTAGAGGCAGCAGGACCTCCCAGCGTTGTGGCGTCACATGATCATGCTGGGAGCGTCAGGTCCTTCTACCTCCAGTGTGGAGTGAGTGTTCCCAGCATGCATGTGGTGAGGTGAATCAAATATTAGATAATAAGAACGGGATGGCACTACTCCTCAACCCTGCAGCAGGATCCACCTGAATACCGGGTGTCGATCACAACAATGGTGGTGCTCAGCTCTCAAGCAGCAAGTCTTTTGCAAATCAAATATCCAGAGATGAAAGAAAGAGCGGCACTCACCGTAAAAAGTTGAAGGCTTTATTACATGTCCGGCAAATACATTCAAGTATGGGGGCGGATGGCAAACACCTCCTGCATGCTGCAAGCGACGGCCGTTTCGCGCACACTGCGCTTCGTCAGGCTCTGCACTCTGAGTATATATATATATATATATATATTTTCCCTAGGGTACCCCTTTTTAACAGCTGTTAGGTGCACTAATGTCTAAACGACCGTTAAAACTTGGTCCATTGATTTCATTGAGGTCCTTCTGTGAAAGCAGACGGGAATAGGACATGTCCTATTTTAGGGCAGAAGGTCCTGTGATTAGTCCCATAGATTTCAGTGAGGTCCTTCTGTGAAAGCAGACGGGAATAGGACATGTCCTATTTTAGGGCAGAAGGTCCTGTGATTAGTCCCATAGATTTCAGTGAGGTCCTTCTGTGAAAGCAGACGGGAATAGGACATGTCCTATTTTAGGGCAGAAGGTCCTGTGATTAGTCCCATAGACTGCAATGGTTCTGAGAACAGCTGCAGCCTTAGTTCAGAGGTCACTGCTATGACGTCTGTGTCACGTGTTGTGTGTATTGCCCCACATCTTTAGGAAGCTACTATTCGTTTTCTGCAGACTGCAGCTCTCCATCAGTTATGGGACTACAGCCCCCAGCGTTTCCTGACAACTTTCCACTGTCGGAGCATGCTGGAACTGTAGTTCCCCCACAGCTTGCAGACCAGAGGGCCCTTTACCTGTAGGAGTTGGATAATGCTCATTATTGAAGGATATAATTATATTGTCATTTTTACCTGTGAGGAGCCGACACAGATTATTACATTGTTCAGAAATTATAATCCCTCTTTAATTATTCACTGGTCATGTGACTGAATAAATGAGGCGAACGCTGCTATTCCGATGGTCGTGCAATGTGCTTGGTGGTCCTATGAACACTGAATGGAGCGGTGATCTGGTCGGGGCTGGCCACCCAGCGATATTTCATATAATGTATTTCTGTGGTGACACAGTGCGAAATGCTGCGACTACAGTTGGTGCAACAGTCATGTAAAATCCATCCCAGTTGGATTTTGTTGAGACTGCATGTCACATTGGGACACAACTGAAACACATTACATGAAAAGTCATGACACAAATGTCGCCATGTCATCTTACCTTATTGTGCCGCTTGACACGTCGCTGTGTAGCCGTACTGTCCCTTAGCCAGTGACGTTACGTTCATCGGTCACATAATCTATGTGCAGTTCAGTTCCATTCAAGTGAAGTACATGAAGTACAGCCGCTATACAGTGTACGGCGCTGTGAGGAGGCCATAGTGCTTGTCTGCGGCTCATCCGCATCCCTTTCAAAAAGCTGATTGGTGGGGGTGCTGGTAGCTGGACCCCCAGCATCCTGATATTGATGACCCGTCCTAAGGATCGATCAGCAGTAATGTACTCCCAGAAAATCCCTTTAATGGCGTCCAAATAAACTCCAATCAGAGGATCGTTCAGTGACCGTGTTGGCACTTGGGCTGTGTTCACATCACATTTTTGTCCTATGTTTAACGTGTGCCCATCACTTATGTATGGATACCATAGGGTGCCATTGTAAAAAAAAAAAGTGTAGACCGTATTTTTCCCTTGATAAGATGCACCTCAGATTTTAGAGTAGGAAAATAAGAAAAAAATATTTTTCATCACACCTCATGTCAGACCTCAGATCATCAGAATGTGCCCCCATCAGACCTCAGATCAGCAGAATGTGCCCCCATCAGACCTCACATCAGCAGAATGTGCCCCCATCAGACCTCACATCAGCAGAATGTGCCCCCATCAGACCTCACATCAGCAGAATGTGCCCCCATCAGACCTCAGATCAGCAGAATGTGCCCCATCAGACCTCAGATCAGCAGAATGTGCCCCCATCAGACCTCAGATCAGCAGAATGTGCCCCCATCAGACCTCAGATCAGCAGAATGTGCCCCATCGGACCTCAGATCAGCAGAATGTGCCCCATCGGACCTCAGATCAGCAGAATGTGCCCCCATCGGACCTCAGATCAGCAGAATGTGCCCCCATCGGACCTCAGATCAGCAGAATGTGCCCCCATCGGACCTCAGATCAGCAGAATGTGCCCCATCGACCTCAGATCAGCAGAATGTGCCCCCATCGGACTCAGATCAGCAGAATGTGCCCCCATCGGACCTCAGATCAGCAGAATGGTGCCCCCATCGGACCTCAGATCAGCAGAATGTGCCCCCATCGGACCTCAGATCAGCAGAATGTGCCCCCATCAGACTCAGATCAGCAGAATGTGCCCCCATCAGACCTCAGATCAGCAGAATGTGCCCCATCAGACCTCAGATCAGCCAGAATGTGCCCCCATCAGACCTCAGATCAGCAGAATGTGCCCCCATCAGACCTCAGATCAGCAGAATGTGCCCCCATCAGACCTCAGATCACAGAATGTGCCCCATCAGACCTCAGTCACAGAATGTGCCCATCAGACCTCAGATTCAGCAGAATGTTGCCCCCATCAGACCTCAGATCAGGCAAGAATGTGCCCCCATCAGACCTCAGATCAGCAGAATGTGCCCCCATCAGACCTCAGATCAGCAGAATGTGCCCCCATCAGACTCAGATCAGCAGAATGTGCCCCCCCATCACAGCCCTCAGACTCAGCAGAATGTGCCCCCATCAGACCTCAGATCAGCAGAATGTGCCCCATCAGACCTCAGATCAGCAGAATGTGCCCCCATCAGACCTCAGATCAGCAGAATGTGCCCCATCAGACCTCAGATCAGCAGAATGTGCCCCCATCAGACCTCAGATCAGCAGAATGTGCCCCCATCAGACCTCAGATCAGCAGAATGTGCCCCCATCAGACCTCAGATCAGCAGAATGTGCCCCCATCAGACCTCAGATCAGCAGAATGTGCCCCCATCAGACCCGTGCAGATCCCCAGCCAGAATGTGCCCCCATCAGACCTCAGATCAGCAGAATGTGCCCCATCAGACTCAGATCAGCAGAATGTGCCCCCATCAGACCTCAGATCAGCAGAATGTGCCCCATCAGACCTCAGATCAGCAGAATGTGCCCCATCAGACCTCAGATCAGCAGAATGTGCCCCCATCAGACCTCAGATCAGCAGAATGTGCCCCCATCAGACCTCAGATCAGCAGAATGTGCCCCCATCAGACCTCAGATCAGCAGAATGTGCCCCCATCAGACCTCAGATCAGCAGAATGTGCCCCCATCAGACCTCAGATCAGCAGAATGTGCCCCATCAGACCTCAGATCAGCAGAATGTGCCCCCATCGGACCTCAGATCAGCAGAATGTGCCCCCATCGGACCTCAGATCAGCAGAATGTGCCCCCATCGGACCTCAGATCACCAGAATGTGCCCCCATCTGACCTCAGATCAGCAGAATGTGCCCCCATCAGACCTCAGATCAGCAGAATGTGCCCCCATCAGACCTCAGATCAGCAGAATGTGTCCCCATCAGACCTCAGATCAGTGTATTGTGCCCCTATCAGACCTCAGATCAGCAGAATGTGCCCCCATCAGACCTCAGATCAGCAGAATGTGCCCCCATCAGACTTCAGATCAGCAGAATGTGCCCCCATCAGACCTCAGATCACCAGAATGTGCCCCCATCAGACCTCAGATCACCAGAATGTGCCCCATCAGACCTCAGATCACCAGAATGTGCCCCCATCAGACCTCAGATCAGCAGAATGTGCCCCCATCAGACTTCAGATCAGCAGAATGTGTCCCCATCAGACCTCAGATCAGTGTATTGTGCCCCTATCAGACCTCAGATCAGCAGAATGTGCCCCCATCAGACCTCAGATCAGCAGAATGTGCCCCCATCAGACTTCAGATCAGCAGAATGTGCCCCCATCAGACCTCAGATCAGCAGAATGTGCCCCCATCAGACTTCAGATCAGCAGAATGTGCCCCCATCAGACCTCAGATCAGTGTATTGTGCCCCTATCAGACCTCAGATCAGCAGAATGTGCCCCCATCAGACCTCAGATCAGCAGAATGTGCCCCCATCAGACTTCAGATCAGCCCACCCAGCCTCATAAGGATAAAATAAAAAACTCTCTCACCTCTCCTGCACCGCGGCTCCGCTCCGGGTCCGGCGCTCCTCTGCCTTCTCTGGCCGGAGCTGCACTGTCACCTGACTGCGTGCAGCGTCAGGTCATAGTGCGTGCACTGCATCCTGACGCTGTACGCGGTCAGGAAAGTACAGAGCTGGCCCAGGAAGACAGAGGAGTGCCGGACCCGGAGCGGAGCCGCGGCGCAGGACAGGTAAGGGAGGTTTTTATTTTATCCTTATGTGGCTGGGTGGGCTGATCTGAGGTCTGATGGAGGTCCCAGCACCTTCTACATACTAGTGAGCGCTTCCATAATGGAAGCGCTCACTAGTATTCGCTTTATAAGACGCACCTCAATTTTCCCCCTACTCTTAGGGGGAAAAAGTGCGTCTTATAAAGCGAAAACTACGGTATATAATTATTTTTTTGACTGACCTAGGCAGGATGGAAGAGTGTAGTGTGCTTTGGTGGGTGGTCCGACTTCCAGCGCCCTCATTGATTATTTGACAGGGATGCAGATGAGCCTCAGACAAGCACTAGGGACAAAAACATTATATGAACTGCACCCGACACCTATGAGGGGTCCCTCAGAAAGGTGAACCTGTCCCATACGTTAATTGTGTGTGGCACTTTGCCCTCCATGATTTGGGGGTAGACACATTCACTGGTTGAATCGTTCGTGTTCTTTTAAATTATTTTACAGAAGCCCAAACAGTGATATTGTGTTATGCCTGGTACAGGGCCAGAGTGGGCGGGGCATGTGACGGGGAACACCGAGCTGAGAGTCTGTCATGTTTCGCCCTCTCAGGCTTCCACGTAAAGTATGGGGTATGTTTAGACAGGTTCTGGGCCTGTATATTCACTGTCCTCATCGGGCAGGTAATCTGCCAGCACAATACAGGCTCAGGCGCTGGCATTTACATATGTTTGCTTTGCAGCTGCTGCAGGAATAGCAGGTGAGGTGCTGCGGATGTTCGTGCCTTTGTCTTCTACCTATTTCTGATGCAGCGACACACTCCCGTGGATAAATCTGTCCTTCATACTCCGCGCTGCTTTCTCTCATGGTTATAATGCTGGTATTTTTGAGGGAAAGATGTACCGAGGGCCGAAGTCACTGGAAACGAAAAAGACACGGGGGGAATTTACCAGAATTTTAGAAAGATCACTTTTCAAAGTAGCGAGTGGTTTGTGGCTGGCATAGATGGCCCGTCAGATCTATACGTCAGGAAACATAGATTATAGTGGAAATCTACATCAGCCCCTTTTCTGGTACAGACGCAGCACAAATACCAGCATTCATGCGCCTCTTGACTCCAGCAGAGAGATTAAAGCCCATTTTATACGGCGCCTGTCCTGACCTCCCAGCACTGACGGGGGTCGCATAGCATTATACTGATTTATGTTATGATGCTATGTAACCCTTAGAGGTCTGGAATGTATTGAATAACACTGACATAATGGTGTCCAATACATTCCAGAACGGTAAGGGTTACATAGCATCATAAATCAATCTAATGCTTTGTGACCCCCGTCAGTGCTGGGAGGTCAGGATGGGTGCTTTCGCTGTCACACGCTGTGTGTCCGGAGCGTGGAACTCGTTTGCGTGAAAGGGGCCTAAGACCGGGGTGTAGGACTCCAGTCCTTATAAATCCCCCCAGGATGCTTAGGGTTTTCTGTAATGATAGTCAATGGTGTGGCACTGTGACAATTTTTTTTGCTTTGCATGGCAGCATGTCACATTGTGACACCATTGAGTATCATTACCAAAAATGCAAGTCACGCAACACACGTGCTGTACCCTTTTTGGTCACCATGTAGCCGGACCATTATCGTTCACATAGTCTTCAATTTGCTTTATGAATTAAAGGGCCACTAACCCTCAAGTCTGCAGCCTATAAAGCTGCAAATACACCTTCATTACCTGAGGGCCAAAACCCCTGTTGTGACTGACGGCTATTTCTCCTGGACCCCGACATACATGCATGCTGGGGTTGGATGAGGAGAATAAAAGCCACTGCCAGGCTTATCTCCTATGAGAAGAACCCAGTTTGACATACCCATCTGCTGTGGAAGAAGTGGTGGCCCCATATGTTCAGTAGTCAGTCCATTCATGTGTGTGATAATGCCCATACGTCTTCTGACATGGTGGTCTATCAGTTCTACCTCAAAAGTGGTAGAAGTCATACAGTAATGGGTGCAGTAGTTACACCATGTTGTCAGCATAAGCACAGTATTCAGCCGCTCATGTCCTCTCATACTGCTGCACTGAGGAGGTATCTTTCTATTTACCGTATTACCAATGCAAAAGTAAGCGTACGTTCACATGGAAAAATATACATCCGGAAAATCCGACTTGTAATTGCCATGGACTGACCATTGGGCTTCTGCCATGGATTTGTAGTTAGTCACACTGTGGGAGAAATCCGCGTGTGGAAACCGCAGCAAGATGGCGCATGTCACTTTATTACTATGATGCGGTGGTACAAACGGCTTGGGGTACGCTCTGTTTTTCTGGCCATGTGGACATAATCCGCAAATCCTGAGCACTTTGTGGATTTGGTGTCTCTCTGCGAGGAGTCATTTTGTTTCTCCCCAGAGATACATCGCTCCCTCCCTTTCCTCCATCAGGCACTTTTACCTGGTCTTCTGGGTCTTATTACACAAGATGCCAGAGAAATAAGAAAATACATGTCTTCCTCTTTGGGTTCCTAGTTGTACTAATCGCCTGTAGCCAGGGACGGAGCGCTGTGCCCTTTGTAACTGTGAAGGTGAGTTCACTGCTAGCAGCGGCGGATTGTCACCATGTGGCAGTGGGGGCGCCAGAGGGATTGGAGGACAGCGCCCCTCTTAGACATGGGCACCCCTATAATAATAGACCTGGATGATATATGGCGAGTGTTTGGGCTGGAGCTGGCTATATGTCAATGAGGGGCAGAAATGTGATGCTGCTGATGTATGTGAAGGGGCTTATTACCAGGTCCCTAAACAATGGGGTGTTTGCAGTGCTTTGTCCACCAATGGAGTAAAGGTAATAACTGGAATCTCATCCAGGATCAGGTAATTACAGAAAATCCTCCATGTGCATCGATAGAGAAAAGAAGCCATGTCTGACTTTCCTCATCTACTTGTATTATTGGAATCTATCTTTTTACAGGTGTGAGTCTGTTTTCTGCAACCTGTCTGCTGAATACAGGCTGCTGCAAATCCCCAGCAGGGAATCTTGGTGTCATTGTGTGAGAATTGCTGCAGGTAGTTGTCACCTTTGGCGGGGTCACACTTTAGAGGTCCATGATCCAGGCGGGTACTTGAGGGTTCTCGGTGGCTGATTTGTCTATTGGCAGAGAAGAGATTGATCAGAAGCTCGCTGTGTTCAGGACATGTTTCACGTCACATTCGTCCATCTCCGAATCGGTCCTTGGACGTTCGCTGTAATTGTCCCACCTATGTTCAGCAATTGCACAAAAGGCCCCATTGTCCGTGCGCCGTCCGTGGCTGGGATAATTGTACCTCTCGGATCCATACTTCCAGTTTTTACATGAAGGAGCAGAGGTTTGTTCCCTGGGTTTTGCATTGCTTCAGCAGGAATGCGTTAAGAACCGGCTTTTTGTTGGACAAGGAGGGGAGGGAGCGAGTTTCCTACAATGTGTGTGATAGATGAAGGATACGCTGCAAGGTTGGGGTAGACGCGTCTTCTGAGCAGGAACATGTCCGCTACTGTCTTCATGGCCTGGTTAGGGATGGTTAGAATCCTGGAGAGTCTACCGTAGCCTGCCTGACTGTAGCCCGTATACTTTCATATGAGATCAGTAGACCTGGCACCCTGCTGTAGACGTGTCCTATTCATTCGTGATATGACCAAGAAGACGTTTCTACCATCAGACGTCATCATAACGGGAGAGTTTTTCCACAGTCCCACAGGACCGTGTGCAGTACTCCCCCCAGTGCTTCCTCCGTGGGGGCCATTCACACAACGTTCCAGGATTTCTCTGCATTTTCCAGGCTGAAATCTGCACCCAAAAGTGCGTAACATAAGCAGCCCATTTATTTTAATGGGAATCTTCGCCGTAGTTCATAAGGCGTGATTTGAAATCCGTGTTTCCAAAAAACATGGTCATGATTTCCGCATGGAAGCCACGGACAGCGGCCATAACGTGTCGTCAACCCTATTAAATTAGGGAGCTCCTCGTTCAGATGCAAATCCACAGCAGAAATCTGAGCAATTTTTTCGATGTTTGTGTCCACCGTGTGATCTCATGCTGTGAAATTTAAAAATAGCATCCGCATGTGGCGGTGAAAAATCCACACGGATTTGAGGGCGTCCTTTGGAATTTTTAGTTCTTTTGCGGCTTTTCCCTTTACAACGCATAGGCAGAAATCCTGACCAAAAGCTTCTTGTAAGACGCCGGCTTCATTGTGGATTTGCTGCAAAGTCCTCAGTGCAAAAGGTTTGTGTGGACTCCGCTTTACAGTGGTCTAGGTGCTGGGTGCTGATACTTTAAGGGTCTTTACACATAGGAATCAGGTCTGACAACTAATTGACAAAAATGCCAGTAGGAAAAAACGTATGTGTCCAGCGTTTTATATTTCCCATAGACTTTCAGCTAACATCTGGAGCTGGCCTCTTTACTGCAAAGAAAAAATAAAAAAAAACGCACCTAAATCCTTAGTTACGTAAAACTGCAAAAGTGAAGGACAACACCACTGTAAGCGTGTGTCAACCCATCCTAAGGGGGTTTTCTGGGGCTTAAAGGGGTTCTGTAAAACTGATGATCTATCCTATGGATAGATCATCATCATCTGATCGGCGGCGGTCCGACACCCGGGACCCCCGCCGATCAGCTGTTTGAGAAGGCAGCGGCGCTGCAGGAGCGCTGCGGCCTTCTCTGTGTTTACCGCAGGCCCAGTGACGTCACGACCAGTATCACTGGCCTGGGCGGGGCTAAACTCTGTTCACATGAATGGAGCTTAGCCCCACCCAGGCCAGTGATAGTAGTTGTGACGTCACTGGGCCTGCGGTAAACATAGAGAAGGCCGGGTGTCGGACCACCGCCGATGAGATGCTGATGATCTATCCAGAGGATAGATCAGTTTTAAAGAACTACAGAACCCCTTTAAAGGGTTGTCTCACTTCAGCAAATGACATTCATCATGTAGAAAGTTAATACAAGGCACTTACTAATGTATTGTTATTGTCCATATTGCTTCCTTTCCTGGCTTCATTCATTTCCATCACATTATACATTGCTTGTTTCCTTGGTGACGACCACCCTGCAATCCAGCAGCGGTGGTCGTGCTTGCAATATAGAAAAAAAGCTCCAGCCTATTTGCGCTCCCAAGCATGACCACTACTGGATTACAGGTGGTCGTAACCCCTGGAAACAAGCAGTGTATAATGTGATGGAAAAATGAATCAAGCCAGCAAAGGAAGCAATATGGAGAATAACAGTACATTAGTAAGTGTCTTGTATTAGCATTCTCTACGTGATAAATGCCGTTTGCTGAAGTGAGACAACCCCTTGATGAATATCAGATTGTTGGAGTCTGACTCCCAGACCCCTGCTGTTCGGAGCAGCTGCCATCTCTTCATTGAATACCAGGCACGGCCCAGTACAGTCTGTAGCCGTCGTGTCTGCTGTTGCGGCTTAGTCCCATTCACTCGTTTGGTACTGAGCTACTAAAAGAGGACAGCACTTGCACGAGCCCTATGGCCTCCTCTTTGGACCCCTTCAACCAGCTGATTGAGGGGGTCCTGGGGTTCAAAACCCCACCTGATGTTCCTGACCTGTTTTAAGGATAAGTCATCGTTTTTAAAGTCCTGGAAAACACCTTTGCGGTTCGTTCACATGTGTCCGAAAACATGGTGGAAAAGTTAATTGGAAATGACTGTGGGCTTCACCTTCTCCATTGCACAGGGTTAAATCTGCGGGGAGATCCTCACTGGAAATCGACATGCTGCAGACATTTCGGCATCACAGGGCAAAGTCAGGCACATGTGGATTATGCAGGTTTTTCCATGCAGCTTCTCATGTGGAAAACAGCGGAGGCATGGAAGGGCTTCTGTGTGTTTCCGTGGACTTTTGTGTCCCTGCACCGCATAAAGATAGGACATGACTTGTCTTTCGCCGCATCTTGCGGATCACAGACCCATTGAAGTCAAAACGGGAATGGCGGCCCTATGGTCGTGTGTATGAGATCAGGCAAATCTCACGTTCACTTTGCTTTTTCATCCTGTGTGGATTTAGAAATCTGCAGCGTATTGATTGTTTGTACAATTTTTTACATTTTTTTTTTGTTCAGATTTAAATGCAAGAGTGCAAGTAACCCGCAGGTTGTCGGGCCTGTCACTTCTGTGGGGGAACTGCACATTTTGGCTTCTTGGATATGGTGGCGGCTGACAAATGTTTTCATCAGCTTTGCTATGGTATATGGCTGCAGAAGTGAAGGTCTGTGTGCACGGCAGGTAATCGGGCAGATGTGAACAAGAGCTAGGCTTCACGATAAATAATTTATATAGCGGAAGCGACTGAACAGTTACCGGTAAAACACATGCTGATCATGTGAATACTCATTTGTGTGGTCATAGAAATCATTGATTATGATATTGCGGTATAAACTATTTGACCTGCTGGTCCCCAGAGAAGATGTGACAAGTTCCTTGGTCATATTTGGGTAGGGTTGCAACGGTATGAAATTTTCACGGTATGATAACCGTCTCAGTAAATACCGCGGTATTACGGTTATCATGGTATCACAGTTTGTTACATATATTATTAAAAGATACACTAATCCTCGGACCTCAGATCAGCCCCAGTGCCCCCTTCAGACCTCAGATCAGCCCACAGTGCCCCCTTCAGACCTCAGATCATCCCCAGTGCCCCCTTCAGACCTCAGATCAGCCCACAGTGCCCCCTTCAGACCTCAGATCAGCCCACAGTGCCCCCTTCAGACCTCAGATCAGCCCACAGTGCCCCCTTCAGACCTCAGATCAGCCCACAGTGCCCCCTTCAGACCTCAGATCATCCCCAGTGCCCCCTTCAGACCTCAGATCGGCCCCAGTGCCCCCTTCAGACCTCAGATCATCCCCAGTGCCCCCTTCAGACCTCAGATCGGCCCCAGTGCCCCCTTCAGACCTCAGATTGGCCCCAGTGCCCCCTTCATACCTCAGATTGGCCCCAGTGCCCCCTTCAGACCTCAGATTGGCCCCAGTGCACCCTTCAGACTTCAGATTGGCCCCAGTGCCCCCTTCAGACCTCAGATTGGCCCCAGTGCCCCCTTCAGACCTCAGATTGGCCCCAGTACCCCCTTCAGACCTCAGATTGGCCCCAGTGCCCCCTTCAGACCTCAGATTGGCCCCAGTACCCCCTTGAGAGCTCAGATCAGCCCACAGTGCCCCCTTCAGACCTCATATCAGCCCCAGTGCCCCCTTCAGACCTCAGATTGGCCCCAGTGCCCCCCTTCAGACCTCAGATTGGCCCCAGTGCCCCCTTCAGACCTCAGATTGGCCCCAGTGCCCCCTTCAGACCTCAGATTGGCCCCAGTGCCCCCTTCAGACCTCAGATTGGCCCCAGTGCCCCCTTCAGACCTCAGATTGGCCCCAGTGCCCCCTTCAGACCTCAGATCAGCCCACAGTGCCCCCTTCAGACCTCAGATCAGCCCCAGTGCCCCCTTCAGACCTCAAATCGGCCCACTGTGCCCCTTCAGAACTCAGATTGGCCCACAGTGCCCCCTTCAGACCTCAGATCGGCCCACAGTGCCCCCTTCAGACCTCAGATCGGCCCACAGTGCCCCCTTCAGACCTCAAATCGGCCCACTGTGCCATCAGCCCACTGTGCCCCCATCAGCCCACTGTGGCCCCTTCAGCCCACCATCTAAATAAAATAAAAAAAATCACTTACTTTTCCTGCGCTGCGGCTCCTCTCCGGTGTCCGGCGCTCCTTAGTCTCCCGTAGCTGCACTGTCACCTGACAGCGTGCAGCGTCAGGTCAGAGTGCGCGCACTACGTCCTGACGCTGTACGCGGTCAGGACAGTACAGCGCGACCCGGAAAAGAGGAGGAGCGCCGGACGGGTAAGTGATTTTTTTTTATTTTATCTTCTCCATGTCCTCTGATACTAGGCTGCGCAGTAGCGCAGCCTAGTATCAGTAATGCGGTCGGGTCCAGGCGCAAATGGCGACAAGACTAAAAAGTCTTGTCGCCATTTACCGGTAATCAGCAAATGCCCACGGTTTGATAACCGTGCATTTCATTACCGTGGTATACCGTGGAACCGGTTACCGCTGCAACCCTATATTTGGGATATGTGCACACGTACAGGAATTTCTGCAGCAATTCTGACAGAATCCAGAGGGAGATCTGCAGCGGCACATCCTCACCAAGTTGTGTGGATTTGGGTGCAGAGTTGCTTCTAGACTTCTGCTTGTGGCGCCTGGTAAGCAGCGAACCCCTCTCCCTCATAATACTCACCTTCCCTGGCTCCAGTGCCACGCTCTGTATAACCCAGCCTCCGGTGACCCCTGCAGCATTCACATGAGATGCAGCGTCTTTCAGGAGACCGCGTTCTACAGAGACCAATGTTGGAGCAGGCAAGAGAGCCGTGGTCAGTTAAAGGGGTGCCACACCTTTTGATCCTTTGGCTAGATCATCAGCATCTGATCGGCGGCGGTCTGACACACAGGACCGATCAGCTGTTTGAGAAGACAACGGGTGCTGAGGCCGTCTCGCTGTTTCCCGCAAGCCCAGTGACATCACAACTGCTATCACTGGCCTGGGCGTGGTGCTGAGCCGCGCCAAAGCCGGTGATAATAGTCGTGACGTCACTAGGCCTGCGAGAAACAGCATGAAGGCCACAACGCTACTGTGAGCACCGCTGCCTTCTCAAACAGCTGATCGGCAGGGGTCCCGGTTGTCAGACCTCCGCCGATCAGATGCTGATGATCTATTGAAAGGATGGATCATCGGTAACCAAAAGGTGTAGCACCCCTTTAAGTTTTTTTTATTTAGGGCTAGTAGGTTTTGCTGTAGTCTACCACACAATACGCAGCAGCTGGGGTTTGTTGGAAACTTCCCTATTTTTACAAATCACATTGGCGTCTGCTGTGGATGGACAATGCCCAGCAATATTGGGGCGTGTGACTGAGCCCGTAGGTAGAGTCCCCAATCAGTGGAGGTGCAGTCACACTATGCCGTCCAGGCTGTTTGCAGGTAGCGGTGCTGTCTCCATTTACTATTACAGCTGCATGTTGGCGCAGTGTGAACAGCGCCCAGTGGCCCCTATGTGGAGCTCACCCTGATGGTTAATTACAATAGACTCTGCATACAAAAAAGGCCTCAGGCACACAAGCGTGGTTTAGGTCCGCATTCGATCCATGTTTTTTGCGGTTCTGATGTGAACCCTTTCATTTTAATGAGGCTGCAAAAGATGCGGACAGCACACAGCCGGTCAGCGGCCACATTTTGCAGACAAGAGTAGACAGTTCTAACAGAGGGCAGGACTTACCGTTCCGCTAAATGCGGAACGCACGAGTCCGGTGTCCATGTTTTGAGGATCGGCGATTTGCAGAAAGCAAAAAACGGCAACTGCCGTGTGCATGAGGCCGAAAGCTCATATCTTTAGTGGAAAGAAGTGCTTGCTAGTGATTTATGCTAGAACAGCTCGTTCATCCCTCGGCACGCGCCGCTCCGTGGCCTTTCGTACGCAGTCCCCTATTATTAGCCGTGCAGGTGGGACCTCATCCACTACAAGCCTGCCTTGTTCATCCAGCTGCATGTATTCATCTGGATCTCGCCAGGCGGAGGGATGCTCGCTCTCCCGCTATAGGCCGACCTCCCCCCACGTGACTCGTCTCCATGGACCGATATTGAGTTTCTGTGAAGAATGGCTGCTTCTTTTGTGATTATATTTCTCTTAATAATCAGCTTTTTCCCAGACTGCCGACCCCCTCCCCCGCTCTGACTGCGCCTTCAGCAGTTACACAGCACCATAAATCCATAAGTCTACATTCATGATTGCACAGTGATAAGTGATGCTGTCATACGCTGTAGAGAGGCTGAATATGTGTGGAGGGTAATGACTGGGGATATGCGTGTGCATAATTCTACACTGGTTATCAGCGTTTAATGGCTTCCCCGGCCCTCGTGTTTTACGTTTCAGGGGTTATCTCTCAATGTATATTTATCACTTATCCACAGGATATCACTAGAAAGGGGGTCCTGAGAGCCCCATTGTTTTCATCTTTCAACAACCATTTAATGCCTGTGACACTGACGGTGACAGCCGAGTACAGGTAATAACTTGTGGGACGACCCCTTATACCGGCACAGATGATATGTCGTATCCGCAGGATATGGCAGTAATGTCTGAGCCTCCTCCTGTCAGATTAGGTCTCATTGTTTAGTAGTTCTCTGCAATAATTTAATGCTGCCTGTGGTTCGTGGCTGGGCTGCCATCAGCTTATGCGTCCACTATAGCCAGTTTGGTTAGTTGCATTAGGGTTCACGCACGCAAACGTATTTTTCTTCCGTTTCCGTTCCATTTTTTCTACAAGTCTGTATGCAGAACCATTCATTTCAATGCAGCTTGAAAAAAAAAATGGAAATGACTCCGTGTGTATTCTATGTCCGTTCTTCAAAAAAAAAAAAAAAAAGCAGAACATGTCCTATTGTCCATTATGCAGACAAGGACAAGCATTGTTACAATGGATCCGTAAAAAAATGGATGCAACACGGATGTGTTTTCCAATCCGCTCTTAAAGGGAACCTGTCATCTCCGAAACACCCCCTGAACTAGAGTAAGCGTTGTATAGTGTAAGTGATGCTGAATCCGAATATGTAAGTTTTATCTTCATACTCACTTCCATTCTGACGCTGTGCTCCCACAAACCTGCAGTAAAATGCACTCATTGGACTCCAGTGCTCACTCACATAATGGAGAGGATTCTAAGAAGAGCCCACTGAGTGCATTTTACTGCAGGTTTGTGGGAGCACAGCGTCAGAATGGAAGTGAGTATGAAGATAAAACTTACATATTCGGATTCAGCATCACTTACACTATACACCGCTTACTCTAGTTCAGGGGGTGTTTCGGTGCTGACAGGTTCCCTTTAAGTCCCTCTGTGCTGCCGGACGAAGCGCCAAAGTTATATAGAGGCACAGGCCCCTACGTATGTTTGGTACTTGGTCCGGCAGGCCGCGTGACAGCCTGAACTGTACACCAGCCTCCTTGCTGGCATAGATTTGAACCATTTTCCACTCCAAAAACCAGTGTGGACGGTGATAAATGAGCCTGCCTGCTTCCCCACCCACTTTTTTTGCTACACTAAAAGGGTGGCATGAGCAGAGCAAAGTCACAAGTTTTACCGCACAAATGGCATCCCCCATGGCTTTTATGTGCTTCACCTGTATTTTCTGCATTTTGTGGTAAACTTCTGCGGTTTTGCCATGAGGCACAATAATACCGCCTCAGGGCTGCCACCTGGAAACCGTGTGTGTTAATATTGAGGGCCTATCCTCGGGATCCAACCCCTGCAGATCATCTATTGGCTCCGCAGCTAGAATTACACTGCTCCCATTCACTTCAGTGGGAGCAGCATTGTGGATATGCAGGTCCAGAGCTGACCAGCAGGTATGTGGGTGTCCGACCTGGGCTGGATGGACGTAGATGGGCTACCAGTGTTTTTGTTTTTTTTTTAAAGTATCTTTTTATTGTAATTTTAAGAACTTGAACATTCCAAAAAACAACATTCAAGCATAGCCAGCCACAGTCTTGGTGGACTCTGCTCCAAATATTACAAGTACATAGAACTATACATCTCAAGTATAATAGTATACAAATAACTTAGCAAAATCCAGAGGCCGACAACACTCACACAGCTCACGTATACCGCTCCTCCATGAGACCCAGACTTCCAATATACTCCCTACGTTACCATTGTGTGTGCATTAATCCAGGGGTCCCAGATTTTCATAAACCTATCAGGAACTCCTCTACTCTCATATACCACCTTATAGAGGATTATATCCGCATTAACCAATTGAATCCAATGCTGTGTTGTGGGTCTCTTGGGAGGCTTCCAGTTCAAAAGGATTGTTTTCCTAGCATAATATAACAATACCCTATGTAACCTCCTTCCATACTTAGTAGGTATAACTTCATTCACCAATCCCAAGAGACTCACACCCAGTGTGCACACATTTGGCAAGCCAACCCTAGCATTTAAATACCCGTGAACCTCCCGCCAAAAGTATTGAACCACTTGACACTCCCACACCATATGAAAGAATCCACCCCTCGCTTCCCCACATCTCGGGCATTGAGGACTGGGCAATTGGTTCATTTGAAATAGTTTACTCAGCGTATAATATACTCTATACAACTATTTCAGTTGTATTAATTGATCCCTGGCACTTACGACTGTGTTTTTCCACGAATAACTCAGTTCCTTCATATGTGCAGAGTCTAAATCTGCTATGTCTTGCTGCCATTTAGAGACTGCTTTATCCAGTGGGGACTTGTGTCTCTCACTCAGAGCCGCATATAATGTAGATACTGGTTTAACTAAGTTAACTCTCCGCATCACCGCCTCTATCGGCCCACACTCTAAGTTCAGCGGTTCTTTCCTGAACTGAGCCGAACATGCGTGCCTAAACTGTAGATAACGATATAAACTATGCTGTGGCAAACCAAACTCCTGTTTTAGACTATTGAAGGACTTAAAGAGACCCTCCTCATACACTTGCATGAGATATTTCACACCCCTCTGGGGCCAGAATTCAAAATTCTCCAATGAATGTAATTCACCCAAAGTTTTGTTTCTCCACAATGGAATATACGGAGACCACCTCTCCTCCCCCTCCTCACCAGAGTGCACTGTCACACATCGCCTCCAGATTGACACCACAGCCCCCATATTTGGAGTATAGTGTTTTGGGCTACCAGTGTTAAAGAGGACCTTTCACCACTCCTGACATGCATGTTTTAATAGCTCCATGCATTCCCCATGTACTAACAATTCTGGAACATCTATTCTTATGGCTCTGTGTTGTACCATTCCTTTATTATTTGCACTAGAAGTTATATGTGAATTGCTATTAGCTTTCAGTAAAGGAACAGAGGGGAGGTAACAAGTTGGGGGTGTGTCCCTGCACAGTCTAAACATGGCAGCACTGATTGGATAGAGTCAGTCTGTGCAGGGACACACCCCCAACTGGTCACCTCCCCTCTGTTCCCTTACTGAAGGCAAATAGCAATTCATTCATAACTTCTAGTGCAAATAATAAAGGAATGACACAACATACAGATATAAGAATAGATGTTCCAGAATTGTTATTACATGGGGAATGCATGAAGCTATTAAAACAGGCATGTCAGGAGTGGTGAAAGGTCCTCTTTAAAATCCCTTGGATGGATTTGATGGTAGCTCCGTTCTCTCTGCCATTCATGTTCACTTCATGTTTTTTTTCCCCTTTAAATTATGGTTATGGTTTTGTCTTCTGTGGTAAAAATGACTCTTCATCTGTAGTTCTTATTAAAGCTGTGGGTTTTTTCAGTATGCAGACCATGGACATGATTGCCACTGTTTCTAGAGAACTATTCTAGTACTGATACACTGATACAAGCCCTTGAAGTATATTCAGATTTTTGTAATTGAATAGTACAAATATTCTGTTAAATAATTGCTTTTATTTTCTATTTTTTATTGCAGGCAAGCCTGTCGGTGGATCTAAAGATGTAGCGTGGCCCTAAAATACTAAAAAAAAAAAGTAATTAAAAAAAAGCAACAACTCAGTGTCTTATGAACATCTTTCTATAAACTTAACTGTAATTCTTTGAACATTCAGAAATGTTGCGTCCTTCAAACCTACAGCCTGACCCAATGGGTCAAGCAGCCAACTCCTGCCAAAAATTGCTGGATGGTCGCCCTCCTGATGTTTCTGGAATGGGACTTGATGACCCCCTGCGAGTTAGCGTTCCACCTCCGTTTTACCATACTACAAGTCAAGAACTTGATCTTTCAAATAAGCAATTCAAAAGAGAAACAAGTGGACCTTATCCTGTAATGATGGACACTAAGCCTGAGCAGCAACCCTTTTATCGGGACACTAAACCACCCAATGAGGTTCGACCCGTTAAAGGCGAAAGACAAAATTCAGGGGAATCGGAGGATGACGACGATGATGATGATGACGACGAGGACGATGATGATGACGACGATGAGGAAGAAGATGAGGATGATGTGAATTACAAAAGAGAGCAAATAATTGTAGAGGTGAACCTTAATAACCAAACCTTAAATGTCTCCAAAGGAGACAAAGGTGTTGGCAAGGACCCTTCACACATGAAGACCAGTAGCGATGAGGATGGAGGTGACTCTGGAGACGACGATCAGGACAGCAATGAGGATGATGAAAATGAATCTCGTCCTGCTGGTGATCAGACCAATATGGAATGTGTAAACCTGGACCAAAAAACTGAGAACTCCAACATGGTGGCTGGTGATGGAGCCACGCTGGCCAACAATCCCAATAGTGAACAAGTTACAGGTGGTGAAGCCCCCAAACGGAAGAAGAAGACGCCCAAAGAGCCTAAATCTCCCACTGACAAGGTTAAGGGTGAGGAGAAAGAGACCCTAACTTGTGACAAATGTCCACGTGTATTCAACACGCGATGGTATCTGGAAAAGCACATGAATGTTACGCACCGGAGGATGCAGATTTGTGATAAGTGCGGCAAGAAGTTTGTCTTGGAGAGTGAGTTGTCCCTCCATCTTCAGACAGACTGTGAGAAGAACATTCAGGTATGTCCCCACCTAACGTGACTTAATTACCTGACTGACACGTATGCCGTACCCTGCCTTTAGGGCTTTGTCACATGGTCACTCGAGTCTTTGCTGCAGAACACCAGGGGGATCAAAGTCATCTAGCGATTATAGAGCAGGCGGACAGTCAATATCAACTAGAAATTTTCATGACTTTCAGAACCTCATTCAGACGACTTTTCTCTCCTGGTACGAGAATTTTCTTACCAGTCTTGAGGCCTCTTGAATGAGTAGTACAACTTATTCAAGATTTGGAAGCAAGTCCAGTTGATAGGATAGGCCATCAATATGAAAATCCTGGAAAGCCCTTTAAAGAGGTTCTCCAGGAATGAAAAAAATATAATTACTGAAAATACTTGTAACCAAACTCTGCTTCAGTACTGTCTGGTACCTTGGAACCGAACCCGAGTTCGGTCCCAAGTTTTAAAAAATCAATAACCAAAGTTATTCAACAAAGTCTTGCGCGACTTTGCGAATAGCTGACCTCGGCTCATCGGAGACCGTATATTTTAATGCTGCATGGAGATGGATCTCCGTACAAGATTAATCTGACGTTTTGAATGAAGTGACTTTGGATGTAGCATCTGAAGCTTGCTTCGCTCATCACTAATTATAAATATATTCCCAAATATCTTTCGTTAGTTATAACTAGGGATGAGCGTATCATCTTAAGATGCTTCATCCGAAGTCGATGCGCATAAAACTTCATTTGAATTCTGTACTTTGTAAATTAATTTATACTGTAAAAAAAAACCTTTGTACCAAACCCGAGTTCGGTACCAAGGTTTTTTACAGTAGAAATTAATTTACAAAGTTATTACCTGAAGTCTAGTGAGACTTAGCAAAGTAACTTCTGCTCATCCGAGCCAATACATTCTAATACTGTGCGGAGCGCTCACTCCGTACATTATTCTAATGAACTTTTATGCGAATCAACTTTGGGTGAAGCATCCAAAGTTCATTCACTCATCACTAGTTATAATGGCTCGTTTTGTCTAGACAGCAATCTTTAGGAGAAATAAAATGGCTGCAGTCCTATTAGTACACACAAAACCCGTCCTAATCACACAGCAGGACAAGGTACTTCACATCACTGAGGTAAAGAGCTGCCTCATCCTCCTCTCTGCTCTGCTTGTCAGAGATTAGGATCCTGAATACACCTGATAAGATCTTCAGCTGAATCTCTGTAGGAATGGAGCTCATGAGGAGACATGAAGTACGGAGAGGAGGGTGGGGGTGATGTGGATAATGTGCAGCAGCACTTGTATGCAGACTCCATTACCACAGTCTGTCTGGTCTGCCCTCTCTGTACTTCATGTCTCCTCGTGAACTCCATTCCCACAGAGATTCATCTGTATTTAGGATAATAATCCCTGACAAGCAGAGCAGAGAGGAGGCAGCTCGTTACCTCAGTGTTGTGAAGTAACTTGTCCTCCTGTGTGATCAGGACAGTTCTCGTGTGTACTACTAGGACGGCGGCCATTTTGTTTCTCCTAATCATTGCTCCCTAGACAAAACGAGCCTTTATAACTAATGAAAGATATTTGGTAATATATTTTTAATAAAGTAATATTTATTTTTTTTCAGTATTTTTTTTTTATTTTGTTAATTCCTGGAGGACCCCTTTTAAAAGGGGTTATCCAGCTTCTGAAAAATGTAAAAAACCCAGCAAATGATATAAAAAATATACCATTTACCTCTCGAATCACCTGCTGATCCAGTCAAGCATGTGATCCCTGCAACCAATCAGTGGCATTCTACTGGCATCATGGCTGTTATCACCTGATTGGCTGCACTGGAGTGGGGAGTAGAGTGTAGATATAGATAGATAATTTTTTTTTGCATTGTATAGCATTTCCTGTAGTAGTTTTTTTTTCTTCTTCATTTTGATTTATTTAGAAATGTGGGTAACCCCTTGAACTAGATGCATTGCTCCAAGTCCATCATTATGCATGTGTTCTTGCATCTTCACTCAGGACTGAATTACCGCTCAGGGCTCTTAGACAAGTTCATCGATTTCTAATCTTGGAGAACCCGTTCAAAATATACATATTTGTGACCATCTAGAGCAGGGATCAGCAACCTCCGGCACTCCCGCAGTTCAGAGACTACAACTCTCACAACCCTTCATTTACTTCTATGGGAGTAAGAAGAGCAGCCAAGAATGTGTGCATGCTGGGAGTTGTAGTTTCACAGCAGCTGGAGTGCCAACGGTTGCTGATCCCTGATCTAGACCAGTGGTCTCCAACCTGTGGCTTTCCAGTTGTCGCAGCAAGGCTTGCTGGGAATTGTAGTTCTTAGTTCTGCGACAGCTGGAGAGCCACACATTGGGGAGCCATAGTCTAGATCAGGGATGCTCAACTTGCGGCCCTCCAGCTGTTGCAACACTACAACTCCCAGCATGCCCTAATAGCTGTAGGTTGTCCATGCACGCCGGGGGGGTGTTAGTTTTGCGCAGGTTGAGCATCCCTGGTCTAGATGAATAGAGGCTGATTCCTATGTAGAGCAGATGTTTCTGTAGGCATGGCCCATGTACGTGTGTCCCACTAACCCTCAGCACAGACCTGTTTATGTTTTGGTCATTCCCACGGCCGCATATGTAAAACTTCTTTCCTTCAAACAGGGTACCTGTAATATGGCCAAAAAGATGGTGAGTAATGGCGTCTGGGGACTGCTGCGGGTGGTCACCGGGCTATTCTTTTGCATTTATTCTTGCATCATTTCATGATCTTATGTGACTAGGACTAAAGTGACTTCTCACAAATAGTGGGGGAAATGTCTAGTATACTTATGTCTGCATTGAGAGAGCCGTGTAGTCTGGACCGCCCCTTCCCCCTCCAGTTACTTTATAATGGGCACGAGAGGACGATCCAGACCCAGACTGTAAAGTGTCCAGTTCCCTGCAGCGCCACCACAGGGCATACCAAGCATTACACTGCTTCTTTCAGGGACTTTCCAGATCCTCTACAGCAAGACACTGTATCTGCTCCCAGAACTCCCCATTAGGATAGACCACCCCTTTAATAAGCTCCTTGCAGGACAGTTTTTTTATTTTCCCATGTGAACACGCCCAGCCAGGCATGTGTTTTCAGGAGGACACATTGCTGATCTCCCAATGGTCAGGCATGTTATACCCAACGGTTCTTTCCTCCAGCACTGTCTTCGGGGGCACGTCAAGACGTCCCAAAACACATTAGATGGTTGGTCGGCCATGATACACTGGCCAGATTTACCCAGCTGGCATCAAATGTGTGCGGCCTCCTTAAAGGAGTTGTCAGACCACCAAAGCAATTTTGCTTATGTACCTTAAGGAAAATAAAATCCACTTATCTATTCTCCAGCACTCCGTTCCAGAGCCTCATGTCCCAGCCTTGCTGCTTCTGGTCTCCTGTGGACTGGAATTATGACATCCCATCCCACCTGGGGACAGTGATTGGCTGCAGCGGTGCACGGGACGGGACGTTTCCAGTCCACAGGGAACCAGAAGCACCAGGGATGGGGCCCTCAGTGCTAGAACAGAGTATCGGGGAATAGGTAAGTGGCTTTTTTTATGCTAAGTGTTTTGGGGGTCGGGCTTTCCCTTTAAAGGATCATTAATTATCGCTGTTAATTATCTGCTTGATGTTTGGTGCCAAAATCGGTGTAGAACGGTCTTCCGCTATTTTCAGTGGGAATCCACGCCGCGCTATGTACAGCTGAGCAGAGGTCACAGTAACGCGTGTATAAGCGTCATAGACGAGCGTTGTCATTAGGGAGGAGACTGCTGCTCTGCCATTGGCCGCTCCTGTCACCCCCCTTCTCCTGCACAGAACACGCAGCAGCAGCTTCCTTTTCAGTTAAAACGCGGAGCACGTGTCGCCCTCACGCCATCGCCGGCTACAGATGATGTAACATGGACAGCATGGGAACGGAGCCTCTGCTGAGTAAAGACCATGTGCCCAGGTGACGTGACACCAGAAGTCCCAGCATGCCCTGGGAGCTCTAATATAGAGGTTTATGAATGGAAAAACTAATAGCCAAGAGGCCAAACATAACCCTGTTTCTGACCCTTAGGTTAAAACATCATTTTCATTTGATTGCTCTAATACCTAAACACCTAAAGGAAAAAAATAATTTTAAAAACCTGCTGTTTCTCTAGATGACCTTATGTTGATAGTAGTGTACCCTACTTTTATAGACCTTTGAGACTCTAGTAACACTACTATCAACATAAGGTCATCTAGAGAAACAGCAGGTTTTTAAAATTCTTTTTTTCCTTTAGGTGTTTAGGTATTAGAGCAATCAAATGAAAATGATGTTTTAACCTATGGGTCAGAAACAGGGTTATGTTTGGCCTCTTGGCTATTAGTTTTTCTATGTAAGTGCCCTGGACCAGAGGTCTATTTTCCTGTATGGAACGCACTGTCCGAGATTTGGCGCTTAAAGAAAGGTAGGGATTCAGTTTTCTGAGAGAGAAATTTAAAATGGGCAAAATTTGCTATTTTTGCATGGAAGACATGATAGAGGAGACTGGTAATGGTTTCCCTGCAGAAATAGCAACTCCTTAATGTTATATAGGCCTACGTATTATATATATGAATAACTGCAATTTCCGTACTCCTCCTCGGCTAAAAATACTCCTCAAACATGGTCAGAAAAAAATGTAGCGCGACCTCTGCAGCTGAGGATGATTTCCGAATGGGTTTCTAAACTGTATTAGGGAGGGACATGAGCCTTCTTGGCGCGGTTTACACCGCAGTGTCATGGATGTGGCAGCATAAACCTGGGAACAGATTCCCTCTAGGGACAGCAATTACACATCCCAGAGTTAATTAGTAGATCACATTCCCGTCACTTTTATTTCAGCCTCTGCTGAGAAGATATTTCTGTAACTCCATAGTCCCTGAGAAAGGGGTTGGATACATGGCAGACATAAACCATTAGCGCATTCCTGCGGGATCTTTGTAATTGGACGCTTGTTGGCAAGTTTGTTTTCTCTAAGAGTATAACTTTTGCTGTTCATATGTATCTGTAACACACCCCTTTACTAAAAATACCGCACCCAGATGGAAATGTCAGATTGCTGCAAACTCTCCAACCAGTTATGTCTCAGGCTGATATGTAAATGATTACAGGTGTGGTCTGATTGTCACAAGTGTTTCCCCTCTGCCCTAGAAAAATGCTCTCAGAGGCTTCTTTGGGGTAGTGTACCTCATGGTGAGAGCTTGTTCACTGCTAGACATGCTTCTATGATGCTGTTCTGACCTAACTGTTAGGAGGTGTTGGGAGCAGTGGTTATACGAGAGCACGCACATGGTGAGCAGGCTCCGGACGGCCTAGACGGACCACCAATAAGCACGAGCAGCTCCCACAGGTCCAATATCCACCATCCAGACACAGGAGGCGGCATCTTCATTACACATCTCTTTCTCTGACCGGACCATTTCCAGGTGATTAGCAGGCCTCATGGTCAGTGCTTCAATCTGGTGTGATGATCTGGAGAGCAATACGAGCTCAGCGCAGCGATATGTGCAGGACACGTGTGTTACCTCTCATGACAGAGCTTCCAACTGGCATTCTTCAGCAGGATAATGATTAGAGATGAGCGAACGTGCTCGTAACGAGCACTGTACTGCTCGGCTCCCCTGCGCTCACATGGGCGCAGGCAGCCGCTTTCGTCCTCCTCACCCGACAGAAGCGGATGCCTGCGCCCATGCGAGCGCAGGGGAGCCGAGCGGTACAGTGCTCGTTACGAGCATGTTCGCTCATCTCTAATAATGATCGACCGTGTCCACCTAATTTACAGAAAAGTCATGCGTTTATGGGACAACTCTTTGGTGCAATATTTTTTGCCAGTGCACATATTCTGTACTTACTCATATACACACACCAATCAGTCAGTACTTAAAGGGGGATTTCTCACATTAAAGAAGTAGAAGTTATAAAAAAGAAAAGAAGTATATCGTAGGCAGGACTGATTGTAAGCAGAGATATTAGGTGAGGGGGTTGTGCACAGGGCACTATAGCCCTTTGTACTTTAGGGTTGGTGAGGAGCTGCCTGCCTGATGATTTAATGAAGAGCGATATCCATGCAGAGGAAGAGGCGCTGCTGAAATCCAAACCTGATGAAGGGGCTTGTTCAGTCCCAAAATGCACAATAAATAAAGACTATCTACATTGATCTGTCAGTGGTTTGGATTCCAGCAGTGCCGCTTCCTCTGCATTTGTATCCGTCTCCATTAAAGAGGTTTTGTGAAAAAGCAAAAGTGTTGCCGTGTCTGCAGCTCAGTTGGACTAAGGTAAATGGGTCTTAGGTTGCAGTTCCAGGCTTGGCCCATGGATAGGAGTGGCACTAGAGAGCTTATATTAGCCTCTGAATACGTCAGCAGAAATCATGAATCAATAATGAATTTGATGCAGTTTGACACATCTAGGGTTTCTACACTTTCCCCTGACATGCTCAATAAGGGGGTGGAAAGGCTTAGTCGAAAGGGGGAGAGCTTCACAGGGTAGGGCCTAAAATGTGCAATTTGTTCCAAAATTGCACCTCGGTGTTGGTGTAAAAATCTCAAAACAATCCATCGGAGAGTTAGTATAGAGCCAGAGAAAAGTGTCTATCCCTGCACCACCCAGTCTGAGGTCTGTGCCAGTCTACACCATCTTTAAGATAAGTGAATCTGGGCCAGTTTATCCAAATATAATACATTCTGTGCAAAACACATTTATAATTGTTGCCAATGTATTGGTCTGTAGTACACCAACATATCCTGCAGGTGGCAGCACCATGCCATGTTTGCTCTTCCAGAGTGGCTCATAGACAGGGCCTAACGTCCACAAGCCATAATAGGGATGTTGTATGAGGGCCTCATTGTTAGGAGGAATGTTGGACTAAAACACCAGTAATCTCATTTCCTATAGTCCACTGGTCCGTTTAAAAAATTTATCAATAGATTTATAAATGGAGTATATAACTATAAAGAATAATTCTGTCTATACGTTACTGTTACCACAAATCCTTAAAGGGGTTGTCCACCATTGATTTTTTTTTTTTTTATAATTTTTTTTAATTGCACCCCTACCCTGCAAAGGGGAACTATACTTACCTACTCTCAGGTCCAGCTCCCTATGTCCCAATCTCTGTTCACTGCCCTTCCGTCCCCTGCATGTAAGCTTCTTGCACGGATGGAGACGTGTTTGCTACTGCATCCAGTGACGTGTCCCCACCCAATCAATATGTCACTGCTGGGTCACGTGCCACATGGGGACACGTCAGTGCTGAGACCAATCATTGACCCCATCCTTTAAGAAGGTTATCTGCTTTGGATTTCCCCTTTTTTGCTTTTTAGAGGGACCCCCTTATAATAACCTTGGTTCACAAGCTTCCCACCTGTAGAAAACCCCAGTGACCAGCTGTAGTTTGTGTTGGAGCCTGACAAGCAAGCTTTTAAAGAGGACCTTTCACTGTTTTAACTTACACTATCTAAAAACCTTTATTGTTAGGGCACCCCCCGCTGATGCCGGCACCAGTTCAGGTTTTTCAAAATAGCGCTCCTGTGCTCCGCTGTGCCCCCCTGTATATTTCCCGCTCAGTATGCTAAAACTGAGCATCAGAACAGGGAGGAGGAGACGCCCGGGTTTCTCAATGGGCGTCTCCTTCTCCCTGGCTGTGCCGCGATCCAATCACATCGGAGAACGTCACAGCCAGGGAGTTTTTTTTCTCCCTGGTTGTGACATAGGGTTCACTGAAAGGCTCGGTATCAGGATATGATTTATCAGTAGGATATGCCATAAATGTCTGATAGCTGCGGGTCCCGTCTCTGCAGCTCGCTCCTGTGTCAAGAACAGGCCCTCACTGTGAATGCAGTGTGTGCTGTGCATGCGCAGCTTTTTCCATTCGGTGCCATGGGACTTCTGAAAATAGTTGAGCGTTGGCCAGAGGTGGGATCCGCACCTGCTGCACATATGTGGCATATCCTACCAGGATACCATAAATTGCCTAGGTGGCACAACCGTCCAATGTAGAAAAAACAGTTTTCATATACAGGGAATTCTGGGTTAATAGAGGGGTTGGCCAGAGTGGAGAGAGGTTACAGAGAGCGTCTCTTGCTCTGGAGGACCTGTCCAGTCCTGCTTTTTACAGACACACCATTGATTTGAATGGACATGATGTAATACCTAGTTTTTCCTGTGGTGGCGCTGCACGGATAGCAGCTGATCTCTGGAGGTCTCACCAGAGGGACACATTGTGATCAGTTTCTTGTCAAGGAACCCTAAGAAGTACAAGTGTCCATAGTGTAGAAATAACACAGAAGTGAATGGAGAGACCACTATTCCCCGCCTGGATGCGACAGCCCCCCACTCTGGACGTATATGACGTATCCTATGGATATTCCACTAATGTCTGAGATGAGAATACTTCTTTAAAGTGCAGCGCTGATGCATAAAGCTCTACCTTTTGCAGAACAAAGACATTTCGAGCTGGTTCACACGCAGGGTTTTGTGGCAGCTTTTTGAGCCAAAGCTATAAATGCTTTTAGCGGGAATCACCCCCCAAACTAACGAAAGCAGTGAATAGTCCAATCATGTTGTTTTCTGTTGTTTGCCAGAAAACTGCCACAAAACCGGTGTGTGTGAACTCGCCCTTAAAGGCGATATACACCTTTGGGGCCAAATTATTTTTATTATTGCACTGTACTTATTTTGAGCTAAAAATAATTTGTTCAATTGGTCTTTATTAAAAATCTGGAATTCTTTTTTGAGTACAGAGCTGACATGCTGCAGTAGTATCCTGTGGACTTTCTGTCTTTTCCGTCATCTGAGGAGCAGACGGACTCCTTATCTCTGTTCTCTGATCTTATAAACACTCATTAAAGCTCAGTCCTTATCTTACTGATCAGAATGTGCCTTAGGCCTCTTTTACACTAGCGGCAGCACGGATCCGGCACCTAAAGGGTGCCGACGGATCCGTACTGCCGCTGATACATGTGTGGAGCTGGAGCAGCGGTCTGGCCCCACATATGTTGACATAGACATTAGGACAAGACACAGACAAACATACATACATACATACATACTCACATACTCCAGGCAGGGTCGCCGGCAGCATGTCTTCACGCGCCTCCTGCGCGCAGTGATGACGATTCCCCACAGCGCCCTCTGCTGGGCACAGTGGGGAAACGTCACAGCTGCGCGCAGGAGGCGCGTGAAGACATGCTGCCGGCGACCCTGCCTGGAGTATGTGAGTATGTATGTATGTCTGTATGTATCTCTGTATATGTGTAGCCGGATCCGGAATGACCCCCCATTGAAAGTCAATGGAGGAGAGATCTGGATTACTGGTGTGTCACACCAAACGGATCCGTCCCCATTGACTTGCATTGGGGGTCATTCCGGATCCGTCTTGGTGCGGATGACCGGAGAGAAAACCTCAGCATGTTGCGGTTTGCTCTCCGGTCTGAAGACGGAACGGAATGCTTTCAGGAGCATTCCGTTGTCTTCAGTTCAGTTTTGTCCCCATTGACAATGAATGGGGACAAAACTGAAGCATTTTTTTCCGGTATTGAGCCCCTATGACGGAACTCAATACCGGAATTTAAAAACGCTAGTGTGAAAGTAGCCTTAAATAAGTGTTAATGACCTCTTAATAGTGTAGAGATAATGGCTATTAGATGACCGGCACAAAGTGAAAGTACCAGTCAAAGAGTTTGAAAAGCAGTTAACCCTTTGTGACTGAACGGCTCAATATTTTTAATAAAAGCCAATTGAAAATATGATTCTTAGCCAAAAATGAGTGAAGTGCAATCATAAAAAAATAGCCTCCAAAGGTGTACATAGACGTTAAAAGGAGTTCCTCACCTGTAACACCAGTGGACGTCCTGGTGAAGGGTGATAATGTTATGGATGGGGTACTGTGTAATTGTCTAGTTCATAGCGAAAGATAAGATCTTGAGGCGCGGGCTGGACGTCTAGATGTTGGTGAGGGTCTCAGATGCTTGATAGATTCGAGATGAATGTTGTTGCCTTCCTCTGTACTTATTGATGGACACAGGACAGTCCGGGAGCTGCACTCCTTCACCTCTGCCCTCTTCTCCACAGTGCATTACATGTAACAAGACTTTTAAGAAGCTCTGGTCCCTCCACGAGCACATAAAGATCGTCCATGGCTACGCTGAAAAGAAATTCTCCTGTGAGATCTGCGAGAAGAAATTCTACACAATGGCGCACGTCCGCAAACATCTTGTCGGTAGGTTTTTCAGCCGTCAACCTCCCTCGACGACTGCAGTGCTGTCTAATGGATACATACCGGCTCTCCTGCAGTTTATATTTGGACCACTAGGTGGTGATCTCTGCTGCATCACATAGACGCCATTGATGCAGATGCCTCATGCTTCTCCTCAGCTATTTGGAGCAGATGCCAACATGTGCCACGTCGCACAGATTGTGTAAAATTATTGGATTCTGCGGCTCAAAACTATGTGTGACAGAAATTAGTTTGATGAATCTTCTACCAATTTAGAGCCAGAGCAGCCAGTAAAAGAATACTATATTATAACTGCAAAAATGGCTTTTATACCAAAGTGGCCAATACTATGTACATGTAATGCAAAAAAAAATCAAGCTGCGAAAGGATCCAAATTGCAATTTTACGGGAGGGGATTGTCCGGCTCCTGTGTATGAATGCAATCACCGTCCCATCCTGACCTGCTACACAGTACGCCCGATTTACAGTATAAGACCACTGCATTCTTTCAGTGCTGCTAGTACCAAAATGTGAATTACTATCAGTACTGACCCGCAGCTGCATTATGCAGATACTTTTTAAATACTAGAAACTCTTATGTTTATTTAGCACTTTTTTTTTCTGCTTTACACACAGCTCACACGAAGGATATGCCATTCACCTGTGAAACGTGTGGGAAGTCGTTCAAGAGAAGCATGTCTTTGAAGGTTCACTCTCTGCAACACTCTGGAGAGAAACCGTTCAGATGTGAGGTGAGATGGAGATCCAGTGAGGCATCTTGTGTCCCCGTCCTGTACATGTGCAGGGTCACCTGGGAATGTCACTGTATGTGCCGCTCTGTAGGGTTCATCGATACCAGCTATCCACATGCGTCATCCTGTGACCTAGATACACACTATGGTTTACATCCTGAAGTTGTGTGCGTTGTGTTTTATCTGTCTACCAAACCTCTGAGCCCTCTCTTCTGTTCCCAGAATTGTGATGAGCGGTTCCAGTACAAGTACCAGTTACGTTCACACATGAGCATCCATATTGGACACAAACAGTTCATGTGCCAGTGGTGTGGTAAAGACTTCAACATGAAGCAGTATTTCGATGAGCACATGAAGACACACACTGGTACGTAACCCCTCGTATTGCTGTATTACGGTACATAGATGAAAGAGGGACCCCTGCACTCGCCCATCTCCCATCTACATTACTTGGACAACACAAAATGCAACGCTTCATTAGGGTAAATGAGGACTGTGCGAGTGACCTGTGCATTCGTGGCATGTGACTGATGCCACTGATTGGCCTGTAGGCTGCATGCAGGTCGCACATCCGGTCCAGCAGGTCCCAGAAGTGGAGGAAAAGAGAACTGTATGTTTTTTTTTTTTTTAATAGCCCTTGTGCTCAGATTGCACATATGAAAAGCATGTTTGGAGAACCCCCATTAAGGAATGATCTCTACAGCATAACCTATAATGAAGCGAGGTTTCATGCCATTTTTCTTATAGACCCAATGTGGTCATGTGAAGAGCAGTATTTATCCAAACTTGTAAGGCTACTTTCACACTTGCGTTTGCAGGATCCGTTTGTGAGATCCGTCACAGGCTCTCACAAACGGTCCTAAACTGATCAGTTTTTTCCTAATGCATTCAGAAGGCATCAGTTTTGCTTCAGTTCAGTCTCCATTCCGTTTTGGAGGCGGACACTAAAACGCTGCTGCCTGCGCATGAAGAAACTGATCCAAACGGATCTGTCATGACTCACAATGTAAGTCAATGGGGACAGATTAGTTTTGTCTGACACAACAGAAAACGGATCCGTCCTCCATTGACTTTCAATGGAGTTCAAGACGGATCCGTCTTTGCTATGTAAAAGATAATACAAACGGATCCGTTCAGAATGGATGCAGACGGTTGTATTATCATGACGGATCCGTTTGTGAGCGCCTGGACGGATCTCAAAAACGGATCCTGCAAACGCAAGTGTGAAAGCAGCCTAAGATGTATTTTGATGAAGAAGTGGTTAGAATGGACTCAGGTCGTAAAGCAGTGTCTGTAAAGAGGATGAGGAGGCTGCAGTACCTTGGAAACAAACTGAATTCCCATATTTTATGCTTATATTTTAAATGAAATTAAAATGCCTGCTTCTCAGTGCACTAGTAATTAATAAACCATCAAATCCTCCAAATAAGGCTCCATTCACACGTCCACGAATGGTGTCTGCATCCGTTTCGCAATTTTGCGGAACGGGTGCGGACCCATTCACTTTCAATGGAGCCGTTCCGCGGCTCCCGAAAAAAATAGAACATGTCCTATTCTTGTCTGAATACATGCGGAACACACATGGCCGGGTGTCCGTGTTTTGCGGATCCGCAAAACACGGACACCATACACACGGATGTGTGAATGGAGCCTAAGAGCGAGTTCACATCACAGTTTAGCTTTCCGTTTTTCTGATCTGTCAGAAGAACAGAAAAAAAAACTAAAAAAAGATCCTGTATTCAGAGTGTGTCATTCCATTAGAGATCAGTTATTTTTGATGGGAGAAAAAAAATCCCGCATGCCGTACTTTCTCTCCAGTCTAAAATAACTGACACAAACTGGTCATAACTGATGCTCAGAAAAAGATGGATCAGTTATTTTAGTGCAAACTGAAGCTAACGAAGCATATCTGATGCCATCTCACAGCTTACCGAGCACTGTATACATTGTATAGCAGCTGTGCATGGTATCGGACTCAGCCCCATTCACTTGAATGACACATGAATGGAAAGAGAATAGGTCATCAGTATAAAGATTTCGGAAAACCCCTTCAAAATAATGGATATTTTTTCTGTTCCTCTGACAGATCTGAAGGAAGGAAAGCTAAACAGTGATGTGAACTCAGCCTAACAGTTATATTTATTTTGTGTAAGATTTATACAAATCCATAAAATAAAACAAAAAATATAAAACTGTTCAATGCTACAGTCATAGTCCCTCTGATTGGAGGCCATGGGCAGCAGTCTTACTATTGGAAGCCCATTGACTTGTCAAATAACTGATGATTTCTTTTCTTGCAGGAGAGAAACCTTTTATCTGTGAAATCTGTGGCAAGAGCTTCACCAGCCGCCCAAATATGAAGCGCCACCGCAGGACCCACACGGGAGAAAAGCCTTACCCATGTGATGTGTGTGGTATGCGCTTCCGTTTCTCCAACATGCTCAAGGCTCACAAAGAGAAGTGCTTCAGGGTCACCAGTCCAGTGGGTGTTCCGCCAGCCTTGCAGATTGCTCTTAACCCCTCACAAGTTGTCACCAACCTCCAAACAGCCCATGTGCCACCCAGCAGTCCTACGCCACCTCTTAACCTTAATACCTTGAGTTCCCTGCCTCCTCGACCCATCCCACATCCATTTTCCCACCTCCATCTGCATCCGCACTCCCATCCTCATCACCTGGCAGTACCGCCCGTTCCACACCTTCCTCCACCCCCGGCTCTCTTTAAAAGCGAGGCGTTGAACCACCGTGGACAGACCGATGATAGTTTCCTACGGCACCTGGCAGAGAAGACCAGCGCTACCCAACATCATTAATGCCAGTGGCAGGCTCCAAGTAGCAGTGGCAGCCTAACCAGGGATCGGTGCCCCATCGTAGAGCTGAATGAACAGAACTTGGCTAGGCTTAAACTACATGCGTGTCCCTTGTTAACCGCTGGAGTGCTGTCACAAGACACAAAAATGGAGCACTGCCCTTTTTTTGGGGGGGAAATGACTATAGCGTAGAGCAGTGTTGTCCCGGTGGGGTGGCTGACTTATTCTTCACAGTTCAAGCATTATTTTAACCTATAAATTGTCGTGACCGCATCTACAGTCTGACCCTACAGGTGGCACCACAGAGCATGAGGGGCTTACGGGCACTCGACATGCCAGGCTTAAACGAGTTAAGAAATGTAACTTTAACCCTGGCCAAGATGAACGGCCCAGATGGATGGAATCCAAACTACTCTGGGAAGGAGGAGAAGGAACTTTAGGGTATTTTCTTTCCCTATTTGTATACTAATGTCTGAAACTGACAATTTCCTTAAAGCATTAAAAATATAAATTTTTTTTTTTGCTCCCTTCACTCTTCATGTTACAACCCCGAGAAGGTATGTCGTCTGAGAAAGGTTAGGCGGAACTCCCATATGTATTATTTTACTACCAAGATTATTTTAGAGGATTTTTTTTGTATAGGCTGAACCTAGTCTGATGTATTTCAGCAAAAAAAAGTGTACATTTTTATTTTGTGTAGTTACGCCCATCCTCCCACTTTTTTTATTTTTTAATAATCTTCCAAAAAAAGACAAATTTCAAAAGTTTCCCTTTTTTTATTATTTTTTTTCTGGCCCAGAATTGTAAAAGTGGTGTGCGTTTAGGATTTTTTTTTTTAACCTTTAAAGGTGCAGTTCACTTTGCTAGTTTCCTATAGTTACATTTTTCTACTTCCCCTTTTTACCCGTGTTCTAGCATTTTGTCTAAATTATACAAATTTTTTTCAATGGTTTTTTTTTTTTTTTTTTTTTTATGTTCTGGTTGGCACATTGGTCTCATGCCAATAACACATTACACATTCATTGACTGTGCACCTACGCAGGCAAAGTGGCGCTGCACCTTTAAAGGTTATCCCCTTTTAGTCAATGTTAAAAATCAACAATTTTCTAATAAAATCCTTCCTTTCCACTTGTCTTCAATGACCACTGAGAAAATGTGTTTCACGTAACTAAAACTCTAATGTACCAAGCACTTTAATGGGAGAATATGACGTCTCCTGGCTGTTACATAACAGCTCCCAGAAAATATGAAGCCGTAGTTATACAAGCTATCCGAGCGGATTTCAGAGTTTTGTCCATTGGGCTTCATTTATTTAAAAAAAAAAAAAACGGTTTCCCGTAGCAACCAATCACGGTGCAGCTTTTGTTTTTCTAGTGCAGTTTGAGATGAAAGCTCAGCTCTGATTGGTTGTTATGGGCATTGTGATAAGTGAGGCCCATAATGCAAATAAAGTACTAAGGACATAGCACTGGTGAGAAAAAAAAATACATGGGGCCACAAAGGCCCCTCGGGATTCACGCTGTTGTTTTTTTCTCAGAGGTGGTATGAACTGGATTTTGTGACTTTCTATTCTAATATATTAGTTATCAGGCAATATTGCAGTATTGATAATAAAGGGCTTAATAGTGGAGATGGAGCGTAATTTTCAATCATTTGCTCTCACACAAATCTGTTTTACATCATCATACAGAAAGGGCTGTAACATCCACCAAATCACAGCCGTGTACTTAAAGGGGCATCGCCCTCTGATACATTTATCAGCAGGATATGCTATAAGTGTCAGAGGCGGGTCCCACCTCTGGGACCCACACCTGTTTGGTCACAACTATGGAAACGGCCTGCTCAGCTGTTTCCCTAACTCTTTTCAGCTTGTTGGATTGCTGAGGAAACAGCGTAGTGCAGCCCGCTTGGTTATTTCCATAGCTCTGACCACCTCAGGTCGCCACATCCAGGCAGAATCCTCAAATTCAGACCCTGACGAAGTGTGTTATTTTTTAACAAATGTCCATGTCTGGCGTGTGTACCTAATAGAAGGGGTGTTTCCCATCACTCTTCCCCCACACACACTTTTTTTTTTACCTTTCCCACAGACATATCCCCCCCCCCCCTTACACACACACACACTTTTTTTCCCCCTTTTCCCTACACACTCTTTCTCCTAACCCACACACACACTTTCCTTCCCCACTACACACAGACACACATTACCGCACCACACCTGTCCCCCGCACACGCTTTTTCCCCCCTTTTCCCTACGTTGTCTTCCCCCACCACTCACATACTCTTTCCTTCCTCACAGACTCACTACTGCCTCCTCCCCCACACACACATACACTTTTGTTTCCCCTTTCCCTACATTCTCTTACCCGCACACCATACACAAACACTCTTTCCTTCCCCACAGACACACACTACCGCCCCCCCCAAACACTTTTCCCTACACTTTCTTCCCCCCGTCCCTCACACACACTCTTTCTTTCCACAGACTCTCACTACCGCTTTCCCTACACTCTTACCCCCTCCAAACACACTTTCCTTCCTCACAGACTCACACTAACGCCCCCCCACACTTTTGTACTTTTGTTTCCCCTTTCCCTACATTCTCTTACCCGCACACCATACACACACTCACTCTTTCCTTCCACACAGACTCTTACTAGCGCTTTCCCTACACTCTTACCCCCTCCAAACACACTTTCCTTCCTCACAGACTCACACTAACGCCCCCCCACACTTTTGTACTTTTGTTTCCCCTTTCCCTACATTCTCTTACCCGCACACCATACACACACTCACTCTTTCCTTCCACACAGACTCTTACTAGCGCTTTCCCTACACTCTTACCCCCCCTCCAAACACACTTTCCTTCCTCACAGACTCACACTAACGCCCTCCCTCACACTTTTGTACTTTTGTTTCCCCTTTCCCTACATTCTCTTACCCCCACATCAGACACACTCACTCTTTCCTTCCCCACTGACACACACTACCGCGTGGCCTTCAGACCAGTGATTGCTCAGAAAATCTGTTGGTGTAATACAGCCCTTTGGAATGAGACTTCAGGCCGCACCAGAAGGCTCCCATTATGCTGTAGCGGTTTAGCAGACATGGGATGAGATTTCACATGGCGGTAACATGTACACAGCCACACGTGTCCTTACTCCTCATAGCAGCCTATGGTGACTACAGTGAAGCAGAATTGCAGTGGATCTGAGTGTTCTGGCTGTGTAAAGTCCAGGCCGAAAAAGCTTCACTGCAGGGAAGACTGTCCCAGCCTCTGTCCCCCAAACTTACTGATTCATAGGAACTGCCGAGGAGTGCATTGAAACATAAAGTTTTGGTAACTAACTGTATGCCTATCCATTTATGTCTTGCCATGTACAGGATATTGGAGCGGGTATCTTCTCCTTCATTAGAGAACCTGTACTAAGTTCATGTCATAACCTCTACTACTAATACATTTATTTATACTGTTGATTATAAAGTGTTCACCTTGTCAAACTGTCCTATTGGTTGTATTGACTCTTGTTATAAAATACATTTCATGTTGAGGTTTTGTACATGAAGGAGGGAGGCGGAGAACTATTGAACACCAGTTGTGGTGAGGACAAGTTGGAGCCTCCTTACCATGATCATACCAGTAAAAACTTGTAGCTCCACTACCAGTCCAGTGCATTAAATTATATACAAGGCCTAAACCTCAACCAACTGGTCAGTTAGGCCTCTTTAATATATACATTGAGACTCTGACCAACTGGTTTCTACAAATAGTTTTTAAATTTTATTTGTATGTTTTGTCTGTTAGCTGGGTAAAAATTCAAAATTTTTCTTCTAGAGTCTTTTTTTTTTTTTACAGATTACAAAACAGGACTGGGAAATGGTGTAGGGCCTGAGGAAAGGTCCTTCAGCAGACACCACTAGGTAGGGACAGTGGACAATAGCACAGACATGCCTTTTGTGGAGCTTTTATTATCAGGAGTAGTGTGAAGATGAACTTTTATTCTGCTCCTGCACGTGTACTGGAGGCGAAGCTTCATTGTGAAGCGCTGTCTGCAAACAGTATCTTCACAACAACCCCCTCCTGCAATGAGTGGCTGGTGATCTCCTGATAGGTGCAGCTGCTGTCACTCAGAGCAGGGGCGGGACCTCCTCCTGGACACTTCCATAAAGCTCACATACACATTAAATAAATGGCAGCTTATTTTGGTGGGTCTGGATGGACCATTTCTTCTATGAGGATCTCTTGACTGATGTTAGGAGGAAGGACTCTGGAGTGTGTATGGTGGAGTTGGGGGGGGTAAATAGTTATTGACTGAGCAAGGGTTTGGCCTACAGCTAATGCAGGTGTTTGGGCGCCTTTAGGCCCCATTCATGCAGCTGTAATATGGGCACATTTTAGCTTCTCTATTACAAACTCAAATCACTGCCTGACCATGGCTCTTATGATAACTTACACCGTCATAGAGCTTTTTGATGCTGTTAGTTTGGGTCATTAGATCCGTGGTCAGGCTCTGATACTAAAATGTGCCATAACACCATTTCAGAAAAGCCCTAGGCTGCTTTGCACCAAGCTTGGGTTCTAGAAACTCAACCTTACTTTGACTACTATACTACAAGCCTTTAGTTAACCTCTGCTGGTTACAACACTATGGACTGAACTGAAAGTGAAACTATAGACTCTTTTAAGAAAGTATGCCTACCAGGCAATAAATTTCATGTTAACAGGTGCAATAAAGTTTCTGAGCTTCCAAAATATTCTGATACCGGCCTGTAAGAAGGGTACTGAAGAATAGTTTGCACATGTGTTAAAACAGTTGTCCACTTTTTATTAAATGATGATCGCAGGATAGACCATCGGTAGCTGATTGGCTGGGGTCTGACATCCTGCACCCCTCTGATCAGGTCCGCTCCGGTGCTGGAAGTGGACAGAGCTCATCACTGCAGCACTGTGTTTTAGTCCACTACAAAGTTGACTCAGCGCTTTGGACTCCCACCAACTGACTAGTGGTCACCTATCGTGAGGATAGGCCATCACTTTAAAGGTGAACAACCCCTGTGGTGTGTGCTTACTGCGTATGCCTTCATCTCTAATGTCAAGGTACCTCTAGAACGTTCTCACTGGGTGAACCTATAGACAGCTATGAATATGTAAGGCTTGGAACAGAGCCTAGTGGATCCAAATGACTTCTAATGAGTTCTGCCAGGTTTCTATCCCTATCATTATGATCTTCATTAAAGAAGAACTCCCGCAAAAATGTTTATTCTCTGACCTGTTAGAAAGGTGCATGATATAATCTGTAGTGATTGTCATTTTCTTATCAGTGACTGTTTCTGTGAGTAAAAACCTCTCTTCTTATTGTAGCTGGGTCATGTGACCAACTCCCTGACCTCCAACTGACCCAGGACAGAAAGCCAGTAACTGCTCTATTCATTCCTATGGGAGCCTCACTTTCAGTCTCATAGGAATACATAGAGAATTAGACTTCCTGTCCACACATAAGTCTATGTGTGAGTTGGTGGATCTAATTGCTGGTCTCATGACACAGATAAGAAACTTCAGGATGATAGAAGTAAAAAATTCAGACACTGGTAAGAAAATGACATTCACTACAGATTATATCGTACATTTCTAGCAGGACATGGAATAAAATTTTTGTCAGGAGTTCTTCTTTAACAGAACATACAAACAAACAAGAACTGGCACAAGCAGGAGGAAATCAGTGCAATACAAAAGAGCTCCATCATGGCGAGTGTCCTGTAAGAGGTGTGGATGTGTCACCATTCCAACTCTCCAGAATCAAGGAAACACAATCAGATTCAGAAATACAAGTGTATAAGCCAGAGGACCTGATCAGCTGCCACGCTGTGTAAAGCCTCAATCACATGTCAGTGTTTGGTCAGTGATTTCCAGCAGTGATTGTGAGCCAAAACCAGGATTGGAGTCTCCACAGACATAAGGTATAAGGGAAAGATCTGCACCTGTCCTGTGTTTAATCCCGCACCTGGTTTTGGCTCAAAATCACTGACGTGTGAGCGAGGAATAAGGATGCTTTCACATGCAGCAGAAAATTAAATGGGCTTGCAGCAATCCAATGTGCTTCAAATGAATGGAACTGATTTTCAGTCGCAGAATTTTCTGCTTCAAAATCTGCCTAACAGCCTAACAGCTCTTGGGATGTGTGCACCTATGAGGGGAGCAAAATTTCAGAAATCTGTCATGGGATCTAGTAATCCAATTAGACAGTTTTTCAGTTTGACAAATCTGGTTCACGTTACCTATCCTCTCCACTAGCGATGGAGGTTGCATATTAAGCCAATAAAGCAGGGATCAGCAACCTTCAGCACTACAGCTGTTGTGAAACTACAAGTCCCAGCATGCTCCATTCATTTCTATAAGAGTTCTGAGAAGAGCAGAGTTAGTATGCATGCTGGGAGTTGTAGTTTCACAACAGCTGGAGTGCCGGAGGTTGCCTATCCCTGCAATTAAGGGGTGTCAGTGCATTTGCAGCTGCAATATGTGTGATCAAATAAAATTTAGAAGGAGCTTTTCTTAAGTTAGCTCAGGGCTCCTGCTCACACCCGTATCCATTTTTGCAGCCCACAAATCTCGGTTACCGGCCGAGAGCCTGCCGCCATTTTTTTTTTCTCCCGCATAAGTGTCCTATCCTTGTCTGCAAAATGAACAAGAATAGGACATGTTCTATATTTATGTGGGGCTGGGGAACAGACTTACGCATGTGGACAGCACACGGGTGAGATGAATGGGTCCGCATCTGATCTGCTTAAAATACGGATCAGTGCAGAACAAAACTACTGCCGTGTGCATGAACCCTAAGACAATCATTTTAATCTCCTGGATAATACTTTGTCTATTCCCACTAGGGAGACATCAGAGGACATGCCCGCCATATATGTGAGAGGGGGTTAACAGCTGGCCCCGAACCTCCAACAATGGACAATTTTATGGGCCTCCAACACCTGGCACCGCCACCGATCAGCTACAGCGCTCCGATTACCACTGCAGCCTCCTTTTAGCAATCCCAGCACAGCGCCAAACGTTGTATTGTGGCTGTACATGGTATTGCACCCCAGGTCCATTCACTTGAATGGGACTAAGCTGCACTGAGGCCATGTGACCAATGTACATGATGTCCCTGGGCTAGGAAGAGACTGCAGCAGGTACCAGAGCTCTACAGCTGATCAGTGAAGGTGCCGGGAGTGAGACCTAAGCAATCAGGTACTGATGACCCATCCCGACAATAGGTCACCTGTATTCTACTCCTGGAAAACCCCTTTATTTATTCCGTATCTCTACGAGGCTCAGTATACTCATTGAGCAATGCAGGTAGGAAACTAGCAGGTAAGAGGGGCCAGAGGAACCTGCAAAGTGTCATAGAGCACAGGTGCCACTTAGATTAGGATCATTTCAGAGTTCAGAAGCCAGAAATGAAGGTAATATGTTTCACAAAGCGGGAAGTATCATATTATTTACTTGGTTTACAAGCTCTAGCCACCAATAAGATGTATAGCCTGGTAATTCGAGACATCAGGCGGTCCGAGCCCGCCTACCCTTTTGTGTTTGATCAGTAATGCATGTGCTGAACGTGTCCTCTTTCCTTTCCAAAGAAACCTAGAGAACATAAAACTGAGCTAAAAAAAAGGCCAGGGGAGGGCGTATAGGAGTCATTGTATTTGTGCAGTAAAAAGATAAAAGTGAGGCATAATCTAGTGGCTATACTTCTCTCAGGCTACTTTCACACTTGCGTTTTGGAATTCCGGAATTGAGTTCTGTCATAGGGGCTCAATACCGGAATAAAACGCTTCAGTTTTGTCCCCATTCATTGTCAATGGGGACAAAACTGAACTGAAGACAACAGAATGCTCCTGAAAGCATTCCGTTCCGTCTTCAGACCGGAGAGCAAACCGCAACATGCTGCATCCCCACCAAGACGGATCCGGAATGACCCCCAATGGAAGTCAATGGGGACGGATCCGTTTGGTGTGACACATTCAGTAAACGGATCAGTCCTCCATTGACTTTCAATCCGTTCACAGCACACCATACATGACAGACACATACACACAGACATACACATACACAGACAAACTTACATGCTCCCAGCAGCTCCGCACATCACAGGAGTAGGAGGACTGCGCGCACATGGGAAGATTCTTTCTCCAGCAGAGGGCGCTGTGGGGAATCTTCCTATGTGCGCGCCGTCCTCCTGTGCTGTGTGGAGCTGCTGGGAGCATGTAAGTATGTCTGTGTATGTCTACAGTATGTTTATGTCTGTGTGTATGTGACACGTGTGGGGCTGGAGCGCTGCTCCGGCTCCTCACATGTACCTGCGGCATCACGGATCCGGCTGCACCCTTCACCCACCAGATCCGTTCTGCCACTAATGTGAAAGTGGCCTTAGGTGTTTAGGTACCTGGATCCATAAGTATTTTAAAGAATTTTTAGCCCAAGTTAAAGGCGAAGAAGATTTTCGAGCTACTGTATATTGCTACCTACATAGGCAGGGAAATATTAAAGACCTCAGATTTGCCAAAGAGATTACTTCAAACGCCTCCAGTTTCTCAGTCAAAAGCCTAACAGTGGCACTACACTTTGGGAAAACGCGTGGGACCAATGCCTGACATCAGGGACATATCCTAGCTCAGATGAGACAACTCCTTTAAAGTGGCACTACACTTTGGGAAAATGTTTGACATGTCATAGCAACGTATCTAAGTTTTGATTGGTTCGGTTCCAAGTTCGAACATTAAAACTCCTGCCAACCACTAGAGAGAGGTGCTCACACAGCATGCCCTCTCCTTGCTGCAGGTGATGGAATTGAGACGGAACTTCATATTGAGTCCATCTTGCTCCCTGTAGTTCAAAGAGAGAATGCGGTATGTGAATGCTTTTCTCATTCTAGTGATCGCCGGGAGTCTCAGTGCTCTGACCCCCACCAGTCAAAACTTTTGATATGTTGCTATGACATGTCATAAGTTTCCCCAAAGTGTAGCGCCTCTTTAAAGGAGTTGTCTCATCTGAGCTAGAATATGCCACCGATATCAGGAGAGGGTCCCCCTTCTAGGACCCATCTGAAGCAAGTGTAGAGCAGCTGCCCTCCATTCATTTCTGTGGGACTGCTGAAAATACCCTAGCACTGGCTAGGCTACCTCCTGTAGTCCCATAGAAGTTAATGGAGAGGTGGTCGCACTTGACTGGTGTGCTCTCCATTCATTTCTATTGGACGCCCATAGAAATGGAGAGCGTGTAGAGCATGTGCAGTGTGCTCTCATTCACTTTCGGGGGCCTGTTTTAGGGAGAGGTGCAGGTGTCAGAGGTGGGACCTGCACCTATCTGAAAGTTCCAGATAAAAGAACCACTTTAAGATCTACCTCAGGAGTAGTGACCAGGAATAGCATCAGCAGATGCTGTACATTTGAGTGCCTTGGAGCACTGTCTGGTATCTATCGATATTGTCTTATGCTCTGAAGTAGAGTTGCAGCTACTAAAATTAAGAAAGGATTGGATAAGGGGCGTCCTTGCCTCGTTTCATTAGTGATGTTGAGAGTAGGGGAAAACCAGCACCTGGATCTGTGTACTTTTGTAATTAAAAATTGTGTATAGCTAATGCGTTATTCAGTTAAATGTATCTGTATAGTGCCACTTAATTTCTTATTTCTTTGACCTGCTCACTGAGAAGGCCGCACATGCTCAGTTTCATCTTTCAACTCCCCCCTGAGCTGTGATAGGGAGAGCACAGACACGCCCCCTGAGCTGCAGCAGAAAAGACACTCACTTGAGCTGTCAGCTTGATATAAATCAAGTAGAGCAATTAATGTGGAGATCTCTGGATCTATGCGAGGCACAGGGCTGGTTCTAGCTTTGTTAGAAAGAGATTGTCATGTACTATATGTTCTCTGGCTTTCATTTCTTACATTATTCATGGGATAACCCCTTTTCACTCCCTAACCTTTTTGCCAGAGTGGAGCTCTAGTAGTGGGAAAAGTAGCTAACTGGTGGGGGAGGGCTGATTTAGATGCTGCTACCTCCTGAATGGTAGCAGCTAGAAACATGCAACTGATCTTGTTTGAAAGCAGACATTCCAGGCTTTCAAACAATACCAAAATAACAGCAATATGTTTAGGACATAGGACATGTTTAGGAGAAAGTTTTCACTCATAGAATTCAGGATGCTGTGAATGCAGCTGAAAATGAAAGTGAAAACAGGTTTTACTCACGATTATTCACAACTTGATTTCTAACAGTGATTTCTGCTCTGTTGCTTTAGCTGTCATTTTGGTTTTGTATGAAAGCCTGGCTACCATTGAGGAGATATCACCATCTAATCACACTGCCCGAGCTCGACTCGGGCAAAAGAGTAAGGTGGTAGATTTTGAGGTGGTTGTGAGGCTGCAAAAAGATATCTCTGGGAATTTAAACATGAGATTGGCCTTCATAAAAGCCTAATTAACTTCGGAAAGGCCTTCTCAACATCAGTGACAAATAGAACCAGAAGAGTTTCAAGGTCAGGATTTCCTTTTTATGAGATCTTTAAAGAGGCTCTGTCACCACTTTCTAACCTATGGAATTAGATACATAGGCATATAGGTCTATTAATCCTCTCCCCAGACATACCTGTATATAACAGAAGCAAGCTGCAATTAGCCCGGAAAAGTAACTTTTAAAAATATGCAAATGAGTCTTCAGAGCACCGGGAGGCGTGTCTTTTCATCCGAGCACCGCATCTGCGACGCCCTCCCCGCTCCTAAACACACCCTGTATCCTGTAAACCCCGCCCCCTCCTTCATGATGGACACTCCGGTCTAGTGCTGAAATCCAACTCCTGGGCACTCATCCCTGGTACGGCGCGTGCGCACTACGCTTGCAGCGACAAACACTGCAAGCACTTTCGATGTAGTGCGCACGCGCCGTACCCGGGATGAGTGCGCAGGCGCGGGATTTTAGCGCTAGACCGGAGTGTCCATCATGAAGGAGGGGGGCGGGTTTAGGAGCGGGGAGGGCGTCGCAGATGCGGTGCTCCGACAAAAAGACACGCCTCCCGGTGTTCTGAAGACTCATTTGCATATTTTTAAAAGTTACTTTTCCAGGCTAATGGCTGCTTGCTTCTGTTATATACAGGTGTGTCTGGGGAGAGGATTAATAGACCTATATGCCCATGGATCTAATTCCATAGGTTAGAAAGTGGTGACAGAGCCTCTTTAAAGGGTTATTCCCATCTTGGACAATAGGGGCATATCGCTAGGCTATGCCCCCATTGTCCTATAGATGCGGGTCCCACTGCTGGGACCTGCAACTATATAGAGAACGGGGCCCCGAAAGTGAAGGAGGGTGCACCGCGCGTGCGCGGCCACCCTCCATTCATTTGTAAGGGGCCGCCAAAAATAGCCAAGCGCTGGCTCAGCTATTTCCGTTGGCTCCATAGAAATGAATGGGAGCGCACGGCGCATGCGCTCGGCTATTTTTGGCGGCCCCATACAAATGAATGAAGGGTGGCCGCGCATGCGCGTGAGCCCTCCTTCACTTTCGGGGCCCGTTCTCAATATAGGTGCGGGTCCTAGCGATATGCCCCCATTGTCCATGGGAATAACCCTTTAAGTATTTGGAACCTTTAACCCTAGCACAGGTGATCAGTACCAATCAGTAAATGCCCAAATTCCAGTATCAACAAGGCAATGAGGTAGGACAGGGATGCCCATCCTGTGGCCCTCCAGCTGTTGCAAAACTACAACTCCCAGCATGCCCAGACAGCCTACAGCTATCAGCCTACAGCAGGACATGGTGGGAGTTGTAGTTTTACAACAGCTGGAGGGCCGCAGGTTGAGCATCCCTGATGTAGGACAAGGGTGATTGATTTACAGTTGAGGACTATAGAAAATGAGGACTAAAATTTAGGTTGCAGTTTAGTATAGTATGGAAGGGGGAAATAAATAACATTCTGTATTTTTCTTGGATACAAGAAAACTTGGATGATTCAAGAATTTGCTCAAGATAAATATGTATTAGGTGGCTCACCGACCCCACACCCTTTAAATTGCTGGTTGTGCCAAGCAAGAAATAGACTGTAGAGACTCCTGTTCAGTATTTTTCCAGCTTTTGTCACAGTGAATGTCTTCTCTATATTTTATTAATAGATTATAATAGTCAATGGGCAAGAAAAAAATTTAGGGGGAGCCGCTAGAAAAGTGTGGTGCAGAATTCCTGTTGCCTTTATGTGGTACAATCTGTGGGAGACCAGCTGTAACTCAATGGAGCTGAGCCCATCAAGGTAGAGGAGAAACGGTCTAATCGAATCTGCTGCCATGGGCAGAGTTATGGCTCCATGGTCTACAGTGGCACACAGAGCGCCAATGGTGATTTCACATTGTGGACCTACAGGCACTCCATCTTATGGTGTCTCTGTAAATCACCATATGTTCTTACACTATTCAACTGGAAATCCAATTTATTTTCTCAGATTCTGTAGAATCTGCAAATAGCCTGTGTGTGTCTGCATATAAATTTTGTGGTGCACAAGGACAATCCTGTGTATCTCATCATGTATGAGAAATACACGAGTGTGATCAAGACATTACTCTAAAGCTAGTGTTAAAAATCTATGGCTCTCCAAATATGACGTTTTTATTAATTCATGCAAATATTCAGTTTTACATCCAGATGACTAGACATTCTGTACAAAGACAAACGTTTCGGTCGATTACGGTATAACTGTGGGTTCACAAGTAGTCTTGGTGGGTGCTGATATGGTTTCACATGCTCCAGGTCCCAGCTTCTTGTTTGATGGAGTTGCCAGAGTTTAGTCTACTTTTTAAAGGGAACCTGTCATCTCCGAAACACCACCTGAGCTAGAGTAAGCATTTTATAGTGTAAGTGATGCTGAGTCTGGTTATGTAATTTTTATCTTCATACTCACTTCCATTCTGATGTTGTGCTCCCACTCAGTGGACTCCGGTGCTCACTCACATAATGGAGAGGACTCAAAGAAGAGTCCTCTCCAGGGGCATAGCTAAAGGCTCATGGGCCCTGGTGCAAGAGTTCATCTTGGGCCCCCTTCCATCAGTGCTTTGTGTGTCTTCTTATGCGGCACAAGGGTCTTTGGGCCCCCTCAGGCTCCTGGGCCCGGTAGCGACTGCTACCTCTGCACCCCCTATAGCTATGCCCCTGGTCCTCTCAATGCATTTTACTGCTGGTTTGTGGGAGCACAGCGTCAGAATGGAAGTGAGTATGAAGATAAAACTTACATATTCGGATTCAGCATCACTTACACTATACACCGCTTACTCTAGTTCAGGGGGTGTTTCGGAGCTGACAGGTTCCCTTTAACACGCTTCTGCTCTTCGACATCAGATGAGCATCACCTAAGAGTCCAGGGCCCCGGAGCTGCTCTGCCCTCAATGACTCCTATGAGAGTTGTATCTGGAGAGACACAAGTTAGAGACCACTACCCTAAGTAAGTAAGTAAGTTTCTGGAATCTTCAAATACACTTAAAGGCTATGTACGGAGGCAAATTTATTTATGACTTCATGTTACTCATTTTTGGCTAAAAATCATTTTTTCAGTTGGCCTTTATTAAAAATATTGAGCCATTCTGTCACACAGGGTTAACTGTTTTTATAGCTGTGTGACCAGTATTTTCACTTTCACTTAGTGCCAGTCATCTAATAAACCTTATCTCTAAACTACCAAGAGGTCCTAAACACTTATTTAAGCCACATTTTTAGTTATTATTCACACAACGGTATGAATAGGTTCACATTAGAGTTGAGCGAACGTGCTCGTAATGAGCACTGTAGTGCTCGGATCCCCTGCGCTCGCATGGCCGCAGGCATCCAGATCCGTCCTCACCTGACTGTAAGTCAATGGGAGCGGATCCGTTTGGTATGACACACGAGTGTGTCATACCAAACGGATCCGTCCCCACTGACTTGCAGTCGGGTGAGGAGGACGGATCCGGATGGCTGTGCCAATGCGAGCGCAGGGGATCCGAGCAGTACAGTGCTCATTACGAGCACGTTCGCTCAACTCTAGTCCACATCCGTTCCGCAATTTTGTGGAATGAGTGCGGATCCATTCATTTCAACGGGGCCGTAAAAGATGCGGACAGCACATTGTGTTCTGTACGCATCCGTAGTTCCGTTCCGCGGCACCACAAAAAAAAAAGATTACAATTGCGGACAACAATAGGCATTTTCTATCATAGTGGTCGCCATATGCGGTCCACAAATTGCGAAACGCACATGGGCCGGAATTCGTGTTTTGCAGATCCTCAATTTGCGGAACACAAAACACTAAGGTCGTTTGAATGTGGCCTTATCAGTAAGATAAGAACTGAGCTATAATGAGTGTTTATACTGTTAGAGAGCAGAGATAAGGAGTCCATCTGCTCCTGGTCTGATGGAAAAGACAGAAAATCCAAAGGGTGCTATGTCATCTCTGTACAGAAAAAAGGACGCCATATTTTTGATAAAGACCAATTAAAAAATTATTTTTAGCTCAAAATGAGTACAATGCAATAATAAAAAGCCTTTAAAAGGATGCTTCTTTTAATTTATTAAGGGACTTGCAACTACTTTTGTCCCTTTTTAAACTGTCCAGGGGCTGGACTGTCTTAGATTCGGCTAATTTATGATGATGCACTCGCCTCGTCATAAATTAGCCGTATCTCACGGCAGCACAGTGGGGGAATCACGTCCAATATTCCTAGAAAAACTATTTATTAAAATTAATTTTTGGCTTTTTCTTTTTCATTTTGGCAGTGCTATGCCATTGAAAATTAGGCTACTTTCACACTTGCGTTTGCAGGATCCGTTTGTGAGATCCGTCCAGGCTCTGCATTCGTTCTGAACGATTGTATTATCTTTTACATAGCCAAGACGGATCCGTCTTGAACTCCATTGAAAGTCAATGGAGGATGGATCCGTTTTCTGTGTCAGACAAAACGGATCCGTCCCCATTGACTTACATTGTGAGTCATGACGGATCCGTTTGGATCAGTTTCCATCAAGCGGACACCAAAATGCTGAAGGCAGCGTTTTAGTGTCCGCCTCCAAAACGGAATGGAGACTGAACTGAAGCAAACAGAAACAAAACTGATGCATTCTGAACGGATCCTTTTCCATTCAGAATGCATTAGGACAAAACTGATCAGTTCAGGACCGTTTGTGAGAGCCTGTGACGGATCTCACAAACGGATCCTGCAAACGCAAGTGTGAAAGTAGCCTAAGATGCAAAATATTGCTCTTCTGTAGAAATCAAAGACAGATAACACTCCTATATAAATAGGGATTCCAATGTTAGGGTGCATTTACACCAACAGATTATCTAACAGATTTTGTGACCAATCATTGGTCAGATGGCCGTTTACACACACAGATCTTTTGTTATACACAGAAACTATGGGTCTGATTGGACAGAAACTGGTCAGATAATCTGTTGGCATAAATGCACCCTTAGTTTACTGTGGCTGTGAGGGAAAGATGTTATCTGCCAGTATAATAGTAGATTAGTAGAATTGGGATAACAATATGATAGCTCTATTGTTCTTTTCATAGGCCTAGATAAACGTCACCACAAAAGAGAATTGCGCTTATCAGTGTATGGTGTAATGCGTATCCTCCTGCCCTTTCTAGCCGGAGTGAATCATAGCCAAAAAGCCAAAAAAAAATTCACAAAAAGGGTGTTAATACGTGATAAATATGTGTTGGTAGTGTCCCTTTAATTCAATGAAAACCAAAATGTTTAAGGGGTTATCTGAGTTATAATTATTGATGACCTATCCTCAGGATATCAGATCAGTGGGGGGTCCGACACCCCCGCCGATCAGCTGTTTGAAGAGTAGGCGCTCACCGTGCCAGCGCTGCCTCCTCTTTATTGTTTACCGGCTCGCCGTAACATCAGTAGCGGTGAGCAGGTGTAGTTACACCGAACTTCCCCATTCATTTCAATGGGAGGGCTCGTTCCTATACACCCCATACATTACAGACACAGGTCCAGTTTTGCTTTCTGCTTTAATTGCATTTATATACTGTAGGTTCACATATTCAACACTTCATAGATTGTTCATCCTGAACCTCATTGTTCATCACTATAGTGACAGCTGAAGTAAAGAGCAGGGCCAATAGCAAGCACATAATTGCATGCCATTCAGGTTCTGTGGAAAACTTGTAAATTACTCCTAGTGGTTGTCAACCTTCTGAACAGCTCAATAGTATATTAGTGGGGGCTTCATATCCTACAGCCCTGGCATATCCATAGAATATGTGCAATGCCTGAAAGATGGAGGTTGCTCCTATGGGACAGTAGAATGGAGATACCCAGCCCCTTCTTATCAGCCGCAGTGTCAATGGACAGTTTAAAGGGGTGGCCACTCCTGTTCACAGGTTGTGTGGGTTATTGGCACCCCCATGCCTTCCTTTTAATGGAATTGAGCTGTGATGCCTGACACAACCCATGTTTAGGTGTGGCGCTGCTTCTGGAAGAAAGAGGCCATGTTTTGCTAACCATGTTTCCACAGGGAGGCTCCACATTTCTCTGAGTCAGCTATGTGGCTCAAATGTTCTACACTATTTTAGGTTCACAAAAGAACAGCGTGCCCGCCATGTGGCACACCGTCGTATAATTAAAGACGACATAATTATTACCAGCTCCGCATCAGAAGTGATTAAAATAACTTCTTTGGATGTAGAGCAGCAGGGTGTCCGTGACCACAGGGCTCCCTGTCATTACCTGGTCAGCGCTTCTGTCTACAAATCCCTCCACAGCGTGCCTCATGCTCTGGTTTGGTGCAATATACTCAGAGCTATAATTTACTCTGCTGATTTCATACTAGCACAAATAGCAGTGTTTAGAAACAGTGTTCATACCCTACTTACACTTTTTCGTGTTCTACCTCTACATAAAGGCTTCAAGTGCCCTGTAATTTCCCCCTAAAATTTTGATATGTCATAGCTACACATCAAAGGTTCTGATCAGTGGGGGTCTGAGTGCTGAGACCTCCATGATCTCTAGAACGAGGGGAGAGAAGTGCTCACAAAAGAACGTTATCTCAGGGAGATTTATCAAAACTGGTGTAAAGGAAAACTCACTTAGTTGCCCTTAACAACCAATCAGATTCCATCTTTTATTTTTCAGAGCTACTTAGGAAATTGAAAGGTGGAATCTGATTGGTTGCTATGGGCAACAAAGCCAGTTTTCCTTTTACCTCTTAAAGATCTGGACTATTTTCATTTTTCTCATTTTTTATTTTTCTTCCCACTTTCCAGTAGCCATAACTTTTTTATTTTTCCGTTCACATAGCCGAATGAGGGCTTATTTTTTGTGGCACAAGATGCATTTTTTAATGCCGCCATTTAATTTTTGTCTTGTATCGGAAAACAGGAAAAAGTTGAAAACAAACACATTTCCACCAAGGTTTCTGGGGTTTTGACATCATGGCATCCACTGTGCACTAAAAATTACATGACATTCTTAGCATGACATTCATTAGCATAAATTTAAAACTCCGTTTTTGGGACTTCTAAAACACAGAGGAATGCGCCAAAGGTAACATTACTGTTGTTACAACATGTGCTACGGGCATCATTATGTACTTAATAGGGGCCTAGGAGGTGACAGATTCCCTTTAAAAAAAAAATAAAAACCTTTGGGAAAAAAAATCTAAATTTTCTTTGCATCACCATATTCTGACTGTATGAGGGCTTGGTTTTTGCATAACGAGCTGTAGTTTTTATTAGTATCATTTTTGTGGTATATACGACTTCTTGATCACTGTTATTCAATTTTTTTGGAGGGACAAAAAATGGCAAATCGAGCGTTTTTAATTTTTTTTCCATTATGGCGTTCACCGCACAGGAAATAGTTTTTTATATTTTAATAGTTCAGACATTTTTGGATGCAGTTATACCTAATATTTTTAAATATTTTCATATGTAAATTGGGAAAGGGGCTGTTTTTTTAACTTTTTAATTATTAACTATTAGAACTTGGGATCTTTTAATCCCTTGTCCTGTTCACTTTAATAGAGATCTATTAAGGTGAACAGGATTTTTACACTGTCCCTGCTCAGCTGTGCTTTGTGCACAGAGCAGCATGGAGCTTCAGCAGCATCCAGGCTGCCATGGTAACCGATGAAAGCCCCACTGCGAGGGCTCTGTTCAAAAGGCAGAGGGAGCTCCACAGATGCCACGCTCTGTCTTGCTCCACAGATACCACAATCAGGGATTAATTGCGGCATCTGAAGGGTTAAATGACGGGGTTCTACGGGAGAACGCCTTCCCCACATAATTGCGTACAGTGATAAAACTGGCACCCACTGAGCATGGAGCAGGGTCACGGCAGAAGCCCACTCCTAACAAATGCGGGCGCATAATGTGTAAAGGGGTTAAACCAGTTTTGATAAATTTCAAAGTGCCAAGCAGGACATTTCTAACCTTCAAAAGAACTCAAGCCCGCCTATTCAGAGAGTGCTCTCCTAAGGGCTGTTTCAAATGAGCGAGTCAATTGCGGGAATCACGCTCTGTGTGTGAGCATGATCCTTGGTTCTGGACTTGCAGGAGCGCACAGCATTATACTGATTTATAATGCTATGTGCCTCTGCTTGCCGTTATTGCTACAGGATCATACTGACAGCTTTATCCTGAGGATAGGTCATCGATATGTAATGGCTGTACAACTCCTTTTTATGGCTTCCATACACATAAGTGTATTCAAAACCTGCTGAGAAAGGCAGATCCTGCCGACTCTCCCCTGACAAATATTTTCGCCTGATCCTTTTGTTCTCCCCGTAGGTAAGTAGCCAACAGATGTGTCTGACAGCAGCTTTCTCCCCTGTCCCCACTGAATCCACAGGCATTCGGCCAAGATGAACATGGATGTGTATAGGAGAGCCGAGAGAGATAGCTGTTGGCGGAATGTCTATGGCAGCCCTTAGAGGTAGCTGATGTAGTTGTTTTGTGGCCCCTGGACAGAAGGGGCCCATTGTAGGTTGGTTTTGTCCCCCTTTTTAATTGGTGGTAAAAGGATGAACGGAGAGGTACTGCAATGTTACGAGGGCAGCAAGATCTCTTGTCACAGTGCTTCCGAACACTGGTGTCACACAGCTCCTGAAGGGGGCCCTAAGGAGTCATTTTTTTGCACACAGCACAAAGACATATTCATTTCTATGGAGCCATGCGCATATCTGTATTTTTTGAGGGTCAGTGTGGCCGTTGTGCAAATTATAGAACATGTGCTATTCTGGTCCGTGTTGTGGACGAGAATAGCACTTTCTATTGATGGGATTGGGAAAATACGGAATGGCTGTTCATGGACAGGTTTTTTTTTTTATCAGTGCTCCTCTATGTACCTATGGACCTTTATCAGATGGATATGGGCAGAACACACAAGGCAAATATGACCTTTCACTCATTTACTATGCAGTATTCGTATAGTGTGGTTTACAGAAGTCACATCAGCCCCTTCGCAGCTCATTATATGACTTCTGTATCTAAGACACACACGCTCTAGGGCTAATCTCATTGAAAGTCAACTATGTCTTTGGAGTGTTGGAGACAGAAAATATTGACAGAGGGCTCAACAGATATTGAGTGGCCCTTCAGGTAAATAGTGGAAGATCTGATCTTGAGAAGGTTTCTGTGGTAATTGACAAAGGTCAGTTTCACATTTTTGTACTACATCCTCAAAACCTAGACTGCTTGGGGTTTACTGAACCAAATTTGGATCGTGAACTAAGTAGAATTCTAACTGAAAGCCCTAAACTAAAAGGTTGTATACGCCAAGCAAGCGCTAGGTAGCTATACTGCCCTATGTAGGGCCTGTGCCACACTTCTCAGGACAAGGAACAGCAGGAACTATGAAAAGCTGAAACCAGTAACTACTCTATTATGCAAAAAAGGTTATCCTATATAATTGGAGGCACCCAAAGAGGCCCACCAAAAATGCCTGGCTTAGAGAAGTGAATACAGAACTCCCACTTTATAAGCTTGCCTGTTTATCCTGAGGTTGTCCTGAGAAATTTGACAAGGTCTGGGGACCTTGGTTAAAGGGGTTGTCTCACTTCAATAAGTAGCATTTATCATGTAGAGAAAGTTATTACAAGCCACTTACTAATTTATTGTGATTGTCCATATTGCTTCCTTTGCTGGCTGGATTCATTTTTCCATCACATTATACACTGCTCGTTTCCATGGTTACAGACCACCCTGCAATCCATCAGTGGTGGTTGTGCTTGCAGACTATAGGAGAAAGCGTCAGCCTCTCTGGTGGCTAGGACCATGGGAGTGCATATAGGATAGTGCTTTTTACTATAGTGTGAAAGCACGACCACCACTGCTGGATTGCAGGGTGGTCTGTAACCATGGAAACAAGCAGCGTATAATGTGATGGAAAAATGAATCTAGCCAGCAAAGGAAGCAATATGGACAATCATAATACATTAGTAAGTGGCTTGTATTAACTTTCTCTACATGATAAATGTCACTTACTGAAGTGAGACAACCCCTTTAAGGATTGCCCCCACTGGTTTGGGACCTTTGGCTCCTTAGCTTTAATTTGTTATAGACAGTCACCCTCCCCTCATTTTCTTTCTTTTTGGTTTGTCAGGGAATAGGATACTGTTGGTAGCGACTGAACTGCTTGTTGATCTAGATCACATGCAAGCCAGGGCTGTGGAGTCGGTAAGCCAAAGCCCCGACTCCGACTCCTCAATTTCCCCTGACACCGACCCCAACTCCGACTCCCTCATACATGGAGCATGTTTAAGTGATAACTTTAAACAAATTTGCATAAAATCAATAGTACAGATAAGTCATGACAAAAACAGTTTGTAATCTATCAGGCTTCTCTGGGTACAGCTCACTAAGGGCCTGATCAGAGGCGTAGCTAGAGGTTCAGCACATGATGGGGGGGGGGGGGGGGGGTGAAACATACTTGAGTGGGCCCCCCACTTATTGGCTTCCCAGACGCACGTTTCTAACTTCACAGGCACATACTACTAGTTGTGGTTATAATACTGTATTAGCAAGATGACTATATAAACTGCTAGATCATCTATGCTGTTAAGTACAGTACAATAGACTTTATACATACCCTACTCTAAATACTCTACCACATAATGCAGTAAAATATAGGATTAATAGGAGTAAAAAAGGGGACTCCTATGTTAAAGGAAATCTGTCCCCAGCTTTTACATCACTAAACTAACAGTCCCTTGCCCCCATCAGACCTCAGATCGGCTTAATATGCCCCCATCAGACCTCAGATCAGCGTATTGTGCCGCCATCAGACCTCAGATCAGCCTACTGTGCCCCCATCAGATCTCAGATCAGCAGAATGTACCCCCATCAGACCTCAGATCAGCAGAATGTTCCCCCATCAGACCTCAGATCGGCTTAATCTGCCCCCATCAGACTTCAGATAGGCTTAATGTGCCCCCATCAGACCTCAGATTGGCTTAATGTGCCCCCATCAGACCTCAGATCAGCAGAATGTGCCCCCATCAGACCTCAGATCAGCAGAATGTGCCCCCATGAGACCTCAGATCGGCTTAATGTGCCCCCATCAGACTCCATAATGCATAATGGAAGCGCTCACTTGTATTCGTCTGATTGTACTAAGGCCATCCCTGCTGGGCCCCCCCAGAGGTATTGGGCCCGGAGCATGGCCTCCCCTGCCCCCCCCCAGCAGCTACGCCTCTGGGCCTGATGTATGAAAACTGTCTAGGTCTAAGACTTTTTTTTGTTGCCCATAGCAAGCAATCAGAGCTCCCCTTTCATTTCTCCAGAGCACTATATGAAATGAAAGGGGAGCTCTGATTGGTTGCTATGGGCAACAAAGAAACTTCTACACCTAGGCAGTTTTCATACATAAGGCTCTAGGTGTTTTACATCAGCAGCAGATAGAAGCCATGAGAGCAGCTAACCTCTCCAAACATGAGCTCAGAGGAAACATAAAGCAGAGAGAACATGCACTGCACATAAAGGGCAGTACACAGTCATCTCAACTAAAAGCCTAAATCCTTAGATCAGGAATAGAACAGACATTTATAGGACATTTCATCATTTTCACAAGTTCTTATAAAAATATATTCCGCACTTATTGCACTGAACTAAAGTACTAATTCATTATATATTTTAGGAGTCGGAGTCGGCCCATTTTATACCGACTCCGACTCCACGACTCCGACTCCACAGCCCTGATGCAAGCAACCTTCTACATATGCTATTACTCTGAAGCCCAGTTGCATAATGTTCAGTTTATTTACATGTATTTAGGATGAAGAAAAGTTTAAGGAAATGGTGCCTTTATTATTGATGGCCAAATGTCCTATTGTCTGGAAATGTATATTTGCCATGGCTATCTTTTGTACTAGATTTATACACGGAATTTCTTTTTCATACCGTTTCTTTGCATAAACGTTCCTCTAAAAAAAAAAAAGAAGAAAACTTGACACCTGAGCATCAGTATACAATGTAATAAAACAACCGTGTGGCGGCATTATAAGGGCACTTTATTTTTCTGCAATATTTTGAAAGAAAGATCAAGGGGACCAAACTTAGATCACCATCAAACTCTTTCAGTTCAGTAGATCCACAGGGGTTTGGAAGTTGTGGAAGGAGCCTTATCTGCATTACTGATGGAGAAAAATTCTTATTTTAACACATATGTAAATGAGGTGCTTGGAGCACCACCGCTTCATCTCTCCCACTGGAGAGTGACAGGGTCAGGTGTTCTTCAGTACATGTGTAGTGAAGTTCTAAGAGACGGGGTGACCACTCTGAGATCTTCACTGAGATTTCAGTGAGGACACCTGGCCCTGTCACTCTCACTGGGAGAGGTGAAGCGTTGGTGCTCCAAGCACCTCATTTACATATGTGTAAAAAATAAGAATTTCTCTGCATGAGTAATAGCGATTGCAGAGAAAGGGCTCGTTTACCCTCCATGATCAATCCTAACAGGCGGTATGCCTGGTGTATAAGGTAGATCATGGTGACAGAAGCTCTTTAACATACATGTAATGTGAGCAGAGGTCTATCAGCATTCCTCTGTGTATTCTTCCAAGCCTAGAAGTACCTGCCACCCCTCAGGGAACATGATAATTAGCTGTGTTGCCTTGCTCCTTCCGTGACCATGCCTATAGCTAAGGGAGCAGTGTATGTGACAGATGACACCTTTTACCATGACGGAGCACATTCTACACAGCCATAGACTGCCTTGGGCGGGGGAGGGGAAACTTAAAGCAGTTGTCTCACTTCAGTAAGTGGCATTTATCATGTAGAAAAAGTTAATACAAGCCACTTACTAATGTATTGTTATTCTCCATATTGCTTCCTTTGCTGGCTGTATTTATTTTTCCTGCAATCCATCAATGGTGGCTGTGCTTGCACAATACAGAAAAAAACACTACCCTATGTGCGCTTCCATGGTCCCAGCCACCAGAGTGGCTGATGCTTTTTCGTATAGTGTGATCAATATCAGATCAACGTGGGACCGACTCCCAGCACACGCGCTGATCAGCTGTTTGAAGAGAACACAGCACTCGTACCAACGCTGTGTTCTCTTCACTGTCTACCTGCTCGCCTGTGCAGGTGTAATTACAACAAAGCCGTCCTCATTTACTTCTATTCATGGAGGGAGCCGTCCCATTGAAGTGAATGGGACATCAGAGTTGTAATTACACCTGCTCGCGGCTGCGGTCTCTTCAAAAAGGGTGCTGGGATATCGTCCCCCGATCTGATTCTGAGGATAGGTCATCAGCATAAAAAAGCGGACAACCCCTTTAAGGAAAAACCGTCTGTAGCTGATCTTGACAAACCTATTTTATCAGGATTGGGACGCATAAAGCGACACGAAAATCAAGCCTGTGTGTTTAGACAGATAGTTAACGGCCTCTTGATTTTGAGGCTAATACTGCAGTTTTATCAGAAAAAAATTATGCTCATTAGCATATCTCAATTTTACCGCCAAAACCGTTCGGCTATTAACACAATTGCTCCCTGGCAGTGCAGTTTTGCCCAGGTAACTGTGATATCACTGGCAGATCATTCTTGGGTATGGTTTTTGGACGCAGGCTGTCGCCACTACATGTGTCCCTGCCATAAATGTATTTGCCTCTCATAGCATAGCGAATGCTGATCGCTGCCATCTCCTAAGCATGGTGGGCTGTTTGGCCCTAGCGGAATAGTCTATAGCATGCTGGGAGTTATAGTTGTACCCAGGGGCGGTCTTGGGCACCACGCATCCTATTCATTTGCGTGGGGCCCCCGACGTCTAAGGGGGCCCCCACGCTCCGCTGTTGTGCCCAAGACCGCCCGCCCTCCTAATACATCAACATGCCGCGGGCCCGCGCGGCGCACTTACATGGACTCCGTGGCTCCGCCGGACCGTGTCAAGATGCTGCACCCGTGACGTCCGCCACTATATCCGGCCCTTCACTTGTTTCCCCAAACCATAGAACAGCAGGGGGCGGGCCAGAGCGGCAGCAGTCATAGAGAGTCCAGGAGGAGCGAGAGCAACTGCACAGAAGTGCAACTGTGCAGGTGAGGCTGAGGCAGGGGCTGCTGGGAGTGAAATGTGGGGCACAAGGGGAATGGAGTCTGACTGGGAACAGTCATAGTGCTCACAGGTGCTCGACTACTCCAGACTGTACTGTACACACTGAACCTGTAATCAGCACTGCACTGCAGCAGCATACACAGTGTCCCCCCTTCCCCAGCGCCATCAGCCATGCAGGATCCCATGTCATCCAGAGCCATCAGCACTTCCATCCAATGTCCCCCAGACGCCCCAGTGCCATCAGCCCCTCCATCTCATATCCCCCAGTGCCATCAGCCCCTCCGTCCCATATCCCCCAGCGCCATCAGCCCCTCCGTCCCATGTTCCCCAGTGCCATCAGCCCCTCTGTCCCATGTTCCCCAGTGCCATCAGCCCCTCTGTCCCATGTTCCCCAGTGCCATCAGCCCCTCTGTCCCATGTTCCCCAGCGCCATCAGTCCCTCCATCCCATATCCCCCAGTGCCATCATCAGCCCCTCCATCCCATGTTCCCGAGTGCCATCAGCCCCTCCGTGACCGTCCCATGTCCCCCAGTGCCATCAGCCCCTCCCTCCCATGTCCCCCAGTGCCATCAGCCCCTCCCTCCCATGTCCCCCAGTGCCATCAGCCCCTCCCTCCCATGTCCCCCAGTGCCATCATCCCTCCCTTGCCCCCCCGAACTGTTAATTGTTAATCGTTTGACAGTATTTTATTGTTAAAAAAGTCTTTGATGTGTGTGTGTGTGTGTGTGTGTGGGGGGGGGTGTCATTGGGGAGAGGGCGTGTCATCAGAGGGCATGTCATCAGAGGGCGTGACGCGTCATTGGGGGGGGCCCCCGGACATAACTTCGCTTATGGCCCCAGAAATGCCAAGACCACCCCTGGTTGTACCATAGGTTGGAGACCAGTATATCCTGATGGTACCCTTATCCATAATGGTATCCAGAGCAGCATCCAGAATAAATCTATTTTTATCTTCTACCCCGAAGTTCCCAGGACACGATCCGCACCTGTCGCATCATACGTTTTCAGTTTTGCGCCTTTCATGTGTACGGGTCTTAATGCATACTTTTAACACTGCTGCCGTTTCCCCCAGCACCACTACTGATGACTGGGACAGAATAGGACGGAATCAGAACCGAAAAAATACGCTTGCTTCTGGCGAAAACGCTCATCTACGTTATCTAACATGATGGGCGTGGCTACCGGCTGTGGGCGTTCCTAGGAGCATCCTTTCCCGCCCCCATAACGACTTGTGAATGGGAGTGGGCGGGGTTAGTTGCTGTGGAGCGCCTAACATCCCTCCCAGTTGCGCTGTCCTCCGATCACCGCAGAGAGACGCTATTGGCTGCTCTGCTTGTGACGCAATGCAATGCAGCCGCTTCTCCTCTAGATATAAAATTTCGGAGGCGCTAGATAGAACATAATCTAACCACCCACAGAAGAGAGGAGCGGCCAGGAAAAGAACGTAAGATTCTGCTGCAACCTCCCCGTGCATGAGATGGACTGTCTTTACATCCCGTGTATTTCAACCGGGTGGAAGAAACCACTGGGGGTGGCAAAGGGTCTAACTGGTAGAGGGCAAAGCACGGAGTGGGAGCAACCACTCGATATGGGGAAAGGAATGATACATTACATTTTAAAAAGGGGTGACAGGAGCTGTTTATATGACCCTGAAATATGCCATGTTTTATGGAATGTAGCATACCTGCGCTTGGGGCAGTTGTGGCCATTGCTTTGAAGCTAGTGCCAAGTGGCTGCAGTACATGTACTGATACAGGGCAAAAGTATATAGAATGTGTGCGTGTGGGTTACATTACTGGCATGAATACAGCATTATCAGCTTTGGTTGGGGTCTCCTTTTACCTTCTACTACGACCTTTCTCATTCCCTTTATTTGTTGCTCTGCTTTGTAGCATATTTTCGTAGTTGGTCATAAAGATTGTTTTTGTTAAAAAAAAACCCGTAATAATCTGTAAATAGTGTAAAATTATTACTTTTCACAGTTTGTAATGCTTCCATCATTGTCTTTATTTAAAGGTGTTGTCCACTTCAGTTTTGTCCCCATTCTTTGTCAATGGGGACAAAACTGAAAAAAAATCGGAACAGAGTGCACCAGAATGCATTCAATTGTGTTTTGTTGCGTTTCCATGCCGGACACAAAAGCGATGCAAGCAGCGTCATGGGATACTGATCAAGACGGATCCAGCATAAAAAAAACAATGTAAGACAATGGTGCAAAGAAAAACGGATACGTTGACTTACACTGGTTTTAGTGACGGATCAGTCTTCATTTTGGAGATAATACAACCGGATTGGTTCTGAACTGATGCGTTTTTGAAGATCCCTGCCGGATCGAGCAAAAACACAAATGTGAATGTAGCCTAAAATGACTGTATGGCACCTACTAATATAGCCTAATATTTTATATTTCTTAAGGTATGTCCCCTTGTTTGCCAGGTCTCTTGTGCTGTCCACACAGAGGTCATGTATATAAAATGGCTGCCAATGGAGGGTCATGTGACAAGGTGAATCACCTCCATTTGATGTCTCCTCCATCCACATACACTGCACCTGTCATCTGCACTGTTGGGAGTTTAGTGCAGACGCAGTGTGTCTTAAAGGAGGTGGCTGAATGATGTGTCTGGTCACATGACCTTCCAACAGCGGCCATCTTATGGACAGGAGCTCTGTGTGGACAGCACAGAAGATTTGCCCAACAAGGGAGCATGGCTTAAGAAATATAGTATTAATAAGTGCCATATAGTCATATTACATACACACTGGTCACAAGTAGCCAGAAAGTGGTCAAATCCTTTAACCAGCATCAGAGAATTTTAGTGGTAAGGAAAGCATAGAAAGGTTCTTCTGTTGAGCTCCATAGTCATCTTTACACCTCTGCTCTCTCTTTATTTCCCCTGAGAAGATGGGAGGGGGGACCTGTTTTGAATCAGTAGTAACAGGACTTGATCTACTTGTGTAGCAGGTATAGCGTTAGAGAGACATTAGAATAAGGCCACTTTCACACAGTCAGTGTTTGGTCAGTGCTTGATCAGTGATTGTGAGCCAAAACCAGGAGCAGGTTAAAACACAGAACAGGTGCAGATCTTTCCATTATATCTCTGTAGGCTCCACTCCTGGTTTTGGCTCACAATCGTACACTGACTACGTGAAAGTGTCCTATGGCTAGTTTCAGACGAGCGTGTTTACTGCGTAAAACATTCTCCTTGTGGGAGCTTGAATTCCCGTAGTGGACTCTTCTCCTATGACCAGACCACCCGGCATTATAATGATTTATAATGATGTGTGTATCTGCCTGACCTCCACTGTAATGATTTGTACTTACTTATTGCCTTCAGTACAGCCGAGGTCGGGCAGAGCTTCACAGCATTATAAATCTAAGGCGCAGAGTCCACTATGGGGAATTCAATCAGTGAACACGCTGGTCTGAAACAAGGTGACCCCAGCCTGGAGACCTGCTGACTCGAGCCCCCTCTATTACATCCAGTGTACTGAAGATCCATCAACTGATTACAAAAGGAGTATGGACACCATTTGTCCACAGTGCGTTTTGTGACACAAACTGCATTTTGTATAAACAAAATTTATTTTGTAGAATTCTGTGTCACAAAATTACATTCTGTATGACCAAATAAAAGTCTGTGTCCCAAAATGAACTGAATTGTATTTTGTGGAACAGAATGTCATTTTGTGACATAGAATTCTACAAAATTAGTTTTATCTATACAAAATGCATTTAGTGTCACAAAATGCAATGTGAACAAATGGTGCTCCATAGCCCCATAGTTTCACAGAATTTATTTTGTGACACAATATTCATTTTGTGACACAACATTCATTGTCACACAAAATGGTAGTTTGTGACACAGAATGTCATTTTGTGACATAGAATTACAGAATGCAGTGTGTCACACAAAATGTCATTTTGTCGCACAGAATGTCATTTTGTCACACAATACAATGTGTCGCACAGAATGTCTTTTTGTGACATAGAATTCTACTAAATGATTTTTTGTCTATACAAAATTCACTGTGAACAAATGATGAATAGGTCATCAATATAGGAAACCGGACAACCCTTTTAACAACAAATCACAACATTTAACTCAGTAACATTAAATTAACCTTTTTAGCAGTAATTAACCATTGTAGTGTTTCACTGGAGCATTGCACATGTATTGATATATTGCAAAAATATTATATATAATATTTACATGTTGGTTACTTTATTGGCATCAATGCAGAATTGCTGCAAAGTTCATTCTTCATTCAAAATAGCCAAAAATTTGAAGTGGCTTCCCGTCTTCAGGGGCCTTTCAAGCAGACCCACACAAGTTGCCCGACCTGCAGAGGTACGAATACCTACCTGCTCCCCACCACTTGGTTTCGTCTCATTTTGGCCATACATTGGCTCTGCTCTTCATTGCCTCCGCCACCACCCTACTCCTCTGATGTCATCACCTCCTTATCACTCTGATCTGGTTCCCAGGTCCTGTCCAACACACAGTCATCATTATAGTCATTCTCCTCCCTGTCACTGTTCACAGACTGTGCTATGTCTTGAGCTCCTTGCACCATTTCCTCTTCTGTATTTGCCTTAAAGGGAACCTGTCATCTCCAAAACACCCCGAGAACTAGAGTAAGTGGTGTATAGTGTAAGTGACGTTGAGTCTGGTTATGTAATTTTTATCTTCATACTCACTTCCATTCTGATGTTGTGCTCCCACAAACCTGCAGTAAAATGCACTCACTGGACTCCGGTGCTCACTCACATAATGGAGACGACTCAAAGAAGAGTCCACTGAGTGCATTTTACTGCTGGTTTGTGGGAGCACAGCGTCAGAATGGAAGTGAGTATGAAGATAAAACTTACATATTCGGATTCAGCATCACTTACACTATACAACACTTTCAGGGGGTGTTTCGGAGATGACAGGTTCCCTTTAAGTGCCACTGTCCCCATGGCTACAAGTGCCACTGCTTACAACACCAGCACAGCTATGCATTTCAGTCATCTTGTCCCCTACATCCACCCGACCCTCCTCATGGCACTCCAAACGTTTACTGTTGCCACACAACTCATCAACTGGAAGACTAACTTGAGTATCTTCCATAGCACATGGAGTGTTGTTGGCTCTTCACTTATTACACATTTATTAACTGTAGAAGCTTTGCAGCAGGTTTTTGGAAAAAAGTCTGTTTCCTGCACATAAAAACAAACCCTCTGGTATTCAATGTATGATCTGCTTCTAGTTTCAGATTTTTCCAATGTGGACGTGTTCCTCCCAGAAATATTTGCTGGATCTCAGGTCTGTGTGTCCAGGATGTTGCTTGCTCCACTGGCTCTCATGTATCAGCACAGCTTCTTCTGAGCTGATTTCCCCTTCTTTGGCTCATGAGGAGTTTCCTCTCACTTCTACTAAGATGTAAAACAGTTGAAACTGCAGGGTCAGAGATATAAGGCTGCATAAAAAATTCAGTTGTGCAAGCAGGCACAAATCTAATAATGGCTTGAGATATTGTAGCTAGTGTGCACCCGAGCTGCTCCCTCCTGGGTCAGGGAAGCCAGCAGACTCTCTGCATTTTGCTTGCAGAACAGTAGAGGACCGGTTCACGTGGGGTGCTCAGGTTGGCAGCAGTCAGTAATAGACAATAAAACCACAAATAATAAAAATAGAAATAAAATGCAATTTATTTCTATTTTATTACTTCATTTACTTGTATATATATAAAGAGAGCACAGGTACACACTTAACATGGCTACAATGCAAAAACAAACAAGGACTACAGATAGTGGCACGCTGCTTTATGCACAAAGGCAAATGCAAACATTGACAACAAGAATAAATGTAAACTACATTTCTGCTATACTTACTATATGAAAATTAGAAACTCTTTGCACATATTTTTGATCAAGAATATGTCAAGCCCATCTACCAGCATCAAGGAGGCTTCTATCAGACAGGACCTACACTAAAAGTCGTGCCTCTCCTGGGCTTTGGCTTACAATTTTCAGAGCAATGTAGAATCCAGCTATGGGCTGCTCTGATTAAAAGCACCAGGCAGATGGGCAGGAGTGCACGGTTAACATAGGGGAAGCCACTTCTCCAAATATACAGCGCAAAAGATAGTTAAACTATATATAAAGATAGTTCAGGTGTGTGATTCGAGTTCCCCCTACAGAACTTGCCATCAGTGCTCTGTTTTTTGTCCAAAAACACAGTCTATGTGATTCTCCTCTGCAGATATATTTTCCTCTTTATCTACAGCCTGTGTGAGCTGTCCTCCATAGATGCTTTACCCCCTTTCCACTCTCAGATCTGCCATGTAATCATCCCAGCTGGAGCTGTCTATCTTTGCTTACCCCTAACTACCGACAATGTGTGAGACCCCATTGTCATTAGTTTTTCCTAAGATCCTCATTAAATGGAAGACATCCACTAAGAAAGGCCTAAGGACATCTTCAAAGGGTTATACAACATAACAAACTATTGTGCATGGACTATAGCACAGCCCATTCAATTAAAGAAGAACTCCCGACAAAAAATGTATTCCATGTCCTGCTAGAAATGTACATGATATAATCTGTAGTGAATGTCATTTTCTTACCAGTGTCTGAATTTTTGACTTATATCATCCTGAAGTTTCTTATCTGTGTCATGTGACCAGCAATTCGACCCACCAACTCACACATAGACTTATGTGTGGACAGGAAGTCTAATTCTCTATGTATTCCTATGAGACTGAAAGTGAGGCTCCCATAGGAATGAATAGAGCAGTTACTGGCTTTCTGTCCTGGGTCAGTTGGAGGTCAGGGAGTTGGTCACATGACCCAGCTACAATAAGAAGAGAGGTTTTTACTCACAGAAACAGTCACTGATAAGAAAATGACAATCACTACAGATTATATCATGCACCTTTCTAACAGGTCAGAGAATACAAATTTTTGCGGGAGTTCTTTAAATTGGGTTAAGCTGCAATATCTGTCACAGCCGATTTACAAGGGTGGTGCTGTTTTTGCAAAACAAAAAATAAAAATCCCCCCCAAAAAATAAAAAAAAATGCAATTTACTATTTGACCACAATAAAAATAAATATAACAAATCTTCCATTAGAAATAGAAAAGCAGTTTGACAAAGATATAATAGCATGATTGATATGCAGGATCCCCAGCTTTACATTAACACCACCATCTGCTCTACCCAGTAATTTGTACACTCGTTTTCCACTTGCTGTTACTACCAGATCTATAATTAACACAGTCCGTGCATGCAATTAACCTATATTTAGCTCCTTATCTCCTTGGAACTGTGTTAATCTATATGAACACTTCTTTAAACGTGGGGTGCACTAGAAGTAATTGATTAAAGGCCCCTAAAAATTCTCAATATATATATTGTAATCATTGTCGGACCAGGGGTACCTAGGGCCCACCAGTAAAATTCATTTTGGGGGCCCACTGTATAACATTATGAAAATATTGTCAGTTCTTGTTGCGGCAGACAGCAGCAAGACACTACAAGATGATTATGTAAGTCCTTGTAGTGACTTCAAGAGGGCAGGTCCCTGATGAAAGATGATCCTGGCTGGCCTGCCTGTTTAGATACATAGAAGTCATCTCAGCCACCTGATGCATCTATACTAATAAACTGCAGACTCTACAGTATATGTAGTGCGGTCAGTCTACTGTGCCATGTGCCACTTGGACAGGTTATTGGGTCTAAGGGCTTTCCTTGCTCAGGGGCCCACCAGGGGATTTACCTGTTCCCCTGTGAGCCAGTCCGAGCCTGATTGTAATTAGGGTTGCCCCGGGTATCGAATTCTCGATACCCAGTCGATACTTTTGTCCCGGTATCGATACGATACCGGGACTTGCCTGTTACCGATACTAGGCTGTGCTACTGCGCAGCCTAGTATCAGAGAACATGGAGCGCGCTGCTCTCAGCGCGCTTCATGGTGCCTCAGCAGCACAGGGGAGAAGGAAGCTCTCCCTCCCCCTGTGCTGCTGCTGCCGCTGCCACCAGTGAGAGGAGGGGGGAGGAGAAGGGGAGGGGCTGTGGCTGCTGCGCCATCAATGAACATTATTATCATTTAATAAAAGTACAGGAGCAGGTGCCGGCGCAGAATCACATAGAATCACGGCACCTAAGGGGTTAACTGCAGCGTATCGCAGCTCCCTGTCATGGGTGGCAGCTATGTGATTCTGCGCTGGCACTCGCTCCTGCACTTGTATTAAATGATAGTAAAGTTCATTGGTGGCGCAGTGCGCCCTCCCCCCCAACATTAAATCATTGGTGGCGCAGTGCGCCCCCCCCTACCCCACCCCAGTATTAAATCATTGATGGCACAGTTCTAACTCCCCCCAACCCCCCAGTATAATAAACATTGGTGGCAGTGGCCACAGGTGACCCCCCCCCTTCCCCTATTCATTGGTGGTGCAGTGGTAGATTCCGATCGGAGCCCCAGCAGTGTAATCGCGGGGCTCCGATCGATTACCATGGCAACCAGGACGCTACTGAAGCCCTGGCTGCCATGCTAAGCTCCCTGCTGCTGTGTGCACAAAGCACAGGGCAGCAGGGAGAGTGTAAGTCCTATGCACCCTAATAGATCTCTATTAGGGTGCATAGGACAAGGGTTCTAGCCCCTAAGGGGGCTAATAGGAAATAAAAAGTATCTAATGACTTGTGTTTTCCACATGAGTGGTTTTCCATGGATCGACAGAAGCATGCCCTACTTTGTGTGTGGTTATGGATGCCCCACACACATTATAGTCTATGGGTCTGTGAAAACCACGGGCACAACAAAGATACCATCTGTATTTGGTCCGTGGTTTTCATGGACCATTTGTATGAGATGCTGGAAACTAATTTTCAGCCTAGCAGTGTACATGGAATATCGATGACACATGGTGGGAAAAAACTGACACACGGACCAAACATGGAGCCTTCATAGATGAACCATTGACAATCTTGTCACAGATGTCATCACAGACATGGACATATGAATGAGGTCTACAACTTAAATTACTAACGTTTAAGTAACCAGTCTGCAATAAGCACTATTCCTAGTGGTATTAGTGGTCATTTGAAAAGTTGACATGAGGCAAAAGGACCTGTCACCAAACAAAACTGTTCTGCTTGTATAATCTAAGTAGTCATGCTTCCCTGAGCATGGCATAGTTTACCCTATGTTCTGACTAGCCACATAAGTGTGGTTAGTGAATATGCTTATTTGCTTCTCTCTGTGATGATCTCCATCACACACACCCTCCGGGTGCAGACTGATCTCATGAGACCTACTAATGTTTGCAAGACCATACTACGTACTATTTTCCGGCAGGACAGAATCTCCCTCTAAACCAGAGTGAAATGTCTGTGCCGAGGTGGTCAGCGTGAGAAACTGTGCTGGCAGGAGATAGCATGCAGCATGGTCTCATGAGAATTAGTAGGTCTCATAAGATCACCCTGCAACAGAAGGCTGTGTGACAGAGATATCACAATGAGAAACCTACCCTTGCAAAAAAGCAAAGTAACTAGCCACACTTCTGCGGCTAAGTGGTTAGTCACTTCAGATTGACGAGAGTGGTTCTTGAACTTTAGGGGGCTTACCTGAAGAAGGGAGGGGGTTAACATATGGTAAAGTATGCTCAGGGAAGCACTGCAAGTTAGTTTATTCAAGCAGCACAGTTTTTTGTTTAGGGGTAAGTCCTCTTTAACCCCCTGCTGTTACTCAATATCTCAAAATCCAACACTTCTCTCCACTGAATTTGCCAGGACAGTCAGGAGGTCCAAATATACATTAGATGGTAACCAAATCCTTCTGCCCTCTGGTTTGGCCATCATGTGTATGACTCATTTTTGAAAAGTTTGTTACAGGTATTTAGAAAAAGAAATATCTGAACAGCGCCAAAGGGGATTTGCCTCCATTTTGATTCTAGAAAATAGTGGTGGTCCTAGATTTCGACATTGTCATCTTCTCCCATATATCTGTCCCATGTCACAGTTGTACTAGCTGTGAACTTTTCTTGTAGAACTGTCTGTGAATGAAAATAGTAAAGGCCCAGATACACTGGCACCATGAGAACACACATACATTTTACCCACGTGTTACACATGTGCTGTCTTGTGTCAGTTATATTATCATGTGCTGCTTTCTATAGTTCCATAAAGGCTCCTTATTTCTGGGCATCAGATGCTAGTTTTACACAGCTCAGTCTGCTGCCCAAAAACTATGGTTTTGGTGTCAGCATCAACGGTGCTTTCACCCAATGAACGAACGTATGCTTGTTCAGCGGGTGATCGGCAGTACATGTGCCGATTATTGGGAATGAGCATTTGTACGAATGTTCCTTTCTGATGACTGGCCCAGGTAAAGGGACCTTAACATGACTAGCAACATGCATGACCTTGTTGTTATGACATAAGACATTACAGTATTAACTGACTGAGTGCCTATACAGTATGTGATATCAGTTCCTATAACAGGAAATACAAAGAGTGTTCATCTGGGGTTCCTGGTCTTCCTTGGATATGATTCTGAGGGCCAATCGTCCATCTGTACAGAACATATGCAAGTCCACTGTTAATTGCATTATAATCTTTGTTGTTTTCTTCGAACACACAGGAGATATCATCTATAAGGTCCAATAGGTTATTTATGAATCATCCAATAAGAAATAGATTCTAGTGGCAAGTGATGGACTCCAAAGTCACTTTCTAATGGGGTTGTGTTTGGCTGAAACTTTGGTCCAATTATTGTGCATGGGCCAACCTGGTGGATCCTCTGGTACACTGATAGTCCAGTCTAACACGTAAAGTGGCCATACACATTGGATTTAGGTCAGCCGACCTCACCAATTTTGCAGGATTGTTTGACCATCTAATGTGTATGAAATGGCCATCCACCCCACGTTTGACAAGTGTTATAGAAAAAAAAGAGTGGGCATGTTGAATTTGTGTTTGGCAGCAGTTTATTCCCCTCTTCTCTTGAAAGCACATACAAGCTCATCCAAACTGAGTGTTCACATGTATAGGGCATTTGTTAGGAATAGATGTCAGTCAAAAAAGTTTTTGTCTGACAGCTATTGGCAGTGTATGGCTAACTTTAGGGTGTCTTCAAAAGACAATGCATTGGACCAAATAAAATGCTTAATTGCTTGTACAATTAACTGACTGTGATATTGTCTTGTAGGTGACAAAGATGGCATCCGCCCACAAGTACCTCCTTATTTTTGACTTTGATGAGACAATTGTCAATGAGAACAGTGATGATTCAGTGGCTCAGGTTGCGCCTGAAGAGGAGATTCCTGACTGGTTACGGGAAACCTTCAAAGATGGCTTTTATAACGAGTACATGCAGAGAGTACTTAAATATCTTGGAGATAATGGAGTGAGGGCAACTGACCTTAAAGCTGTGTATGAAAAAATCCCTTTATCACCTGGAATGCCTGCTCTTTTCCGTTTCCTAGCTAAGAACCAGGATCGGTTTGAGATCATCCTTATTTCTGATGCTAATATGTTTGGCATTGAGAGCAATTTAAAAAGGTACGGCTACCATTCTCTCTTCCGCAGGGTTATTAGCAACCCTACCAGCGTGGAAAAGAATGAGTGCTTGTCTCTAGGGCCTTACCATTCTCATAATTGTCCTCAATGCCCGGCAAACATGTGCAAGAGGAAGATAGTGACCGAGTACCTCAATGAACGATCCCAAGAAAGAGTAAAGTTTGAGAGCCTTTTATATGTTGGTGATGGGGCCAATGATTTTTGCCCAACTGTTATATTTAGTTCCACCGACGTTGCTTTCCCTCGAAAGAGTTATCCTATGCACAAACTCATCAGAAAGACAGAAGAAAAACAGAAAGGATCCTTTAAAGCTAAAGTAGTACCATGGGAATCAGCTGAAGTGATTGCACAATATCTACAGGCACTTCTGAACAAGTCCTAAAAAGAATGACAATATTTAACATTAGAACAAGGACTCTGAGCACTGTCATATATCTCTGTGTCTATGGTCTGGCCTACTATGCAGTTATGTCAACTTCCAGCAACCCTTCCATAAAGTTGTTGAGTTGTCCCTCACATGCCAGTCTTCAAATATGCCAATATCTTCTCAAGGTACTATGGACTGTTCTTTGATGCACTTATCAGTAGAGACACTTATGTATTACGATGTACGCTCTTCTCACTGAAGAACTTAGACCAATAACTGTTTAACGTCTTAAAAAGCATGGAGATGTATTTTTTTATATACCTCTTAAATCTATACAAGAAACATGTTCAGACTAAGTACACAGAAGGGGAATATCAAAGGTTCTGTTGTATTCTGGAGGTTGCTTGGTAAAAGAGCTTGAGCAATTGATTTGCATACACAAATCTTGAAATCATTTAGTGTGAGGTTCTTCCATTGGTCAGTGAGGCCATCATCTATGACAGGATCATACAGTTAGCTTAGGGTAGTCAAATTTGGATTTAGTACCAAGTAGTAGGAGTAGATTATGCTTTACCCCCTTTGTAAAGTTTAATTGAAAGTCAGCATTAAAATAGATATATTCTTATAATCTTTATATGGTACAATTGTTCAAGAAGATTGTCTGACTTCTACATTATATTTGAGAGTTATGAATTAACATAGGAAGGGTCTTCCATTCATTACCCTCAATTATAATCTAGGGCAGAGAGCGGCTACAAGTGAACATTTCTTGCTCTGGAGAACACAGTCTGTCTGCCTGTTTACACATAGCCTGCAGATTTCAGTGTGGACTGTAATGCTTTATTTCACCTGCGGTGGTGCTGTAGGGAAACAAAACATCTGATCCTAGTATCATCCACAGATCACAGCTGATCTCAGGAAACTCTGATCAGTTTATCATCAGAGCTCTTTTCAGACCGAAAGATTGTCCAAAGTGGACAGCCCTCTTAACATATACAGAACAAAACAAAGCAATAGAGGATTTTTTTATTTTAAAAATTGAGAAGTCCTGGTTAAGAAAGCTGCATGGTTCTCCAACTTATCTAAACTGGCACATCATCGAGATATATATTTTTCTTATATGTATTCACGCAAGATTCACAAAACAGTGAATCAGTACAATATCAGCACAGTAAACACTTTTACATTTGACATTTTAGAGGCCTCATTTACTCCAGTTTCCTATGGTCTAGTATCACAAAGTCCTAATAGAGTCAACAATTAAAGGTTTGTATTTCATTTTCTCAAACATCACCATTCTTGGTCATGGACTGCCCCTGGTGTTGCAACTCAGCCCCGTTCAAGTAAATCTGTAAAGTGGGAATAGAACACCATGTGGCCAATAAGATCATGGATAGAACAGGAGGTGATGAGATGTAAGGTGGACAGGAATAGATGACCCTGCAGCAAATCAGACCTTCATATATATGCATACTTGCCATGTGTCTTCACTATGATAAATTATAAGCATCTTTATCACCATCCAACAGTAAGACGATCCAGTCACAATCATAGCAAGGTGTGGGTTTCATTATTTTCTCATCAAGATGTCCTCTGTCCATATAACCTGTTATGGCATATTGAAGTCATAGGAGGAGGTTGCTGCATTTTGCACGAGCATCTTAAAACTACACTGCCATTACAAGTAAGACAGGGACAATATGTAATACTTCACTGTACTCGTCATGAGTCTTCGAGACAAGTGTATGTAACTATTAGATCTTATATAGACGGGATATTTAATTGTTAAATTAACTTTGGGTATAAGGCGCTTTATCATTAGCATAATAGGAACTTAATACTTCCAAGGCACAAAACCATTTTATAGTAAGTGATCTTGTGACTATATGTGTATTGTTATGGGGAATATAGGGAATTCTTCTCAGGAAATTTGACAACAAATAATTGTATTTATTCTGACCATTCTTATTACATAATGGGGCATTTGCTCAGCGTTTCCCTTTACCTGTTAGGCTACATTCACATGACCGTATCCATTTTGTGTTCTGTAAATCACAGATCTGTAAAATTTAGATGTGTTCCTTGTGTATCATCCTGCACTCTTCGCGGGCCCCATTGAAAAAATGCCTATTGTCTGCAAAAAGGAAAAGAATAGAAGAGGTTCTATAATTTGTGGCATGGCTGCATGCTATCCACAAAAAATGTCAATCGGTCGTGTGAATGTAGCTTTACATAAAGGGTTAAACAGATGGAGTCAGAGTTTTCTCTGATTCCAGCCATTGGTTCTGGAGGCAGCGGAGGGTTGCTTTTTTCACAGCTGTCTTCTAACGGGTAATTGCATGAGTGCAAATCTGACACACCTTCATGTGTGCATGTGATATTGCAACGCAATGTGGTGCTGCTGACTGTAGATATGGCGCACAATTGACTGGGGTCCAAGTTGTGTGAACAGCCTCTCCTATTACTCCATATAACGATTTCTATAACTCCATATAACATCTCCCTATATCTTCTCCTATTACTCCATATAACATCTCCCTATATCTCCTATTAACCCTTATAACCTCTCCCTATATCTCCTCCTATTACTCCATATAACATCTCCCTATATCTCCTCCTATTACTCCATATAACCTCCTCTTATATCTCCTCCTATAACTCCATATAATCTTTCCCTATATCTCCTCCTATTACTCCATATGATTTCTCCCTATATCTCCTATTAACCCTTATAACCTCTCCCTATATCTCCTCCTATTAACCCTTATAACCTCTCCCTATATATCCTCCTATTACTCCATATAACATCTCCCTATATCTCCATATAACCTCTCCCTATATCTCACCCTATTACTCCATATAACATCTCCCTATATCTCCTCCTATATCTCCATATAACCTTTCCCTATATATCCTCCTATTGCTCCATATAACCTCTCCCTACATCTCCTCTTATTACTCCTTATAACCTCTCCCTATATCTCCTCCTATTACTCCATATAACACCTCCCTATATCTCACCCTGTTACTCCATATAACATCTTCCTATATCTCTTCCTATTACTCCATATAACTTCTCCCTATATTTCCTCCTATTACTCCATATAACTTCTCCCTATATGTCCTCCTATTACTTCATATAACATCTCCATATAATCTCTCCCTATATCTCCTCCTATTACTCCATATAACATCTCCCTATATCTCCTCCTATTACTCCATATAACCTCTACCTATATCTCCTATTACTCCATATAACCTCTCCCTATACCCCCTAATACTATAACCTCCCCCAATAAATCCTCTTCCTATAACTTTTTGTTTTGTGTATTTGCTCTCTTGTTCCCTGTCTCTGCTCCATTTAATTTCCAGTACTGCACAAGATAACCAAGATTTTTCCCTTTCTTTCAAAATGTTAAGCCATATGAACTTAGTGATGCAACTGTATAAAATAACTATTATGTACAAGTATGTATACATATATACAGTATATTTTAGCATGTAACATTGGTGACTAGGATGTAATAAACATCTAGAAAGTGATTTTCTCTGGAGTATTTATTCTTCTTTTAGGAGGCACCTGCATGTTCAAGTTCAACTGTATCTCCGTCCTCCGCATGTGTGTGGAGGCAGTATGGGGACATGAATACAGTGTGGGATCCGGGTCATCCTTACTGTGAGGAGGACATTCTTACAGTGTTGGGGGCACAGAGAGATTTACAGAGAAATGCAAATGGCGCAACAAGAGTTTCTGAAGTTATCTGTATTGTGCAGCCCTGTCAAGCACCAAGGCTGTACTACGCATACGCCAATTCCCGAATCTCTGGCAGGCTGTTCAGATGTGCAGTGGTTTCCTTCTGGACGATTCTCGGTATAATTGCCAAGTTGCGGCTCAATCTCTGCCGGTCCCCATTATATTTAATGGGGCTGGATGGAGACTTCAAGCTTCAAGAGATCTGTCAGGCTGTTCCCTGTCGGATCCCTAGTGCTAGTGTGAAAATGGCCTAACTATAATGGGGACCGGTGCACACAGCGGTATTTGTCCTGCCGATTCTCAGCATATTTGCCAAGTTGCAGCCGGATCTCCACCGTTAAAGGGGTTATTTCATGGCTACCATGTAGTACTCTAGTGGAATGTGTGATTGTATGGTAATAAGAATTAGGGGTTGTCCATTTTTTATGTTCTGCATCTGTATTGTTTAGTAAGAGCCGCTTAATATAGTACAATGTGGACAATTTGAAGATCTTCAAGAGTGTTAAGGTACACAGTGGACTCATTTACAATATGTAAACATGCCACAAATTTGCTTTTGTACTGACAGGAGATGAAAGAAAACACTTTGGGTACTATAACAACAAAGTAAGGATGGGTTCACATCAATATTATTATTATTATTTTTCATTGTTGTGCTCTATTAGAGGAACAGAACAACAGAAATAACGGAAGTGCCAGATAGAGCACATAACTCACCCGAACGGAGCTGAACCGACTCTAATGACTACATTGGGGTCTGATCAGAAGTGCCTGGTAAGTTTCCAAATAATGCCTCATTCACACATCAGTGTTTTGGTCAGTGATTTCCATCAATGATTTTGGTAAGAAAATTACCTTCACTACAGGTCAGAGAATAAAATTTTTTGTAGGAGTGCTTTTTTAAAAGAAGTGAAATAACACAAGAAGATAATGTCCTGTATGTGTACTACCGTGCCTGCGGGGACTGTACATGACGTCTTTCTTTGGTGTAATTTCCTGGGCCATGCAGTACCCGCCCAGGAGATCTAGACAGCAGAGATTATATGTAATATCAGTGGTCTGTGCCACCCAATTCTTTCCTGCTCCCGGTGGGTATGGCTGCTGGAACACTCCCTCCTTCCCCCCTCTTGTCCTCTGGTGGTCCATGCCCTTCGACACTTTCCTTATTCTTCCTGGGGAGCACCACAACTGGAATAGTGTTGTTCATCTACTCCATGCTGGCTGCAGCCTTCTTTTCCACCTTCTGTGCTTACTGCTGCCCATAGGATGCAATCTCTCTCTGGCTCTTAAACGGCAAGTGCTGGCACATCCAAATCTGGCTTAGTCTATGGCTGACCTTGCCATGGTATTTAAGGCAACTTCCCCTATGGGAGGGTGCCTGAGCAATAGTGTTTCTCTTGTGCCCGACCTCTGCCTGATTACCGCATTTCACCCTATGCCTAATCTAATCTATGCGTGATTCTTGTATTGACCATTTGCTGCCCACACCCTAATTACCAGATTGAACGAACTATTTCTCTCTCTTCTCCGTCTGGACTCAAACTCCCCCTACTGGCAGGAAGTAGGACCAGCCCACTACTACCAAGAGGGAAGGATCAGCCAAACAAACGGCCAATGCAGAAGAAAAATCTAGAAATTAGCACATCTGCTGCTGAAATAATGAAATGGAGGCCACCATGTATGTGTTAAGATTCCTCCTCAGTTAATGTAACATAGTTTATAAGGCTGAAAAAAGACATCTGTCCATCCAGTTCGGCCTGTTATCCTACAAGTTGATCCAGAGGAAGGCAAAAAACCCCTGTGAGGTAGAAGCCAATTTTCCTCACTTTAGGGGAAAAAAATTCCTTCCTGACTCCAATCAGGCAATCAGAATTACTACCTGGATCAACAACCCATCTCTTTGATTTTTTTTTTTATCTTGAATCGTAGGGTCACTTTAAGGGTACATTCATATGACCGTTAAAAAAATGTCTGTATTTAACAGTTTTTTTTTGTTTTTTTTAAGGATGCTTTCTAAGAAATGACAACCCAATTGTATTGGGGCAGTCGATCTGTGAAAGTGGTCTAAATAAGACAATATGTCCGATTTTGTGACAGGTGTTATTCACTGACTATTAAAAAAATGGCCATGTGAATACAACTATAGACTTACATTATTCTGACGGCTGTTTGAATGCAGCCTTACTCAGAATTCCCTAATAGGGTATATGAAATTGGGTTTTCTAAATTAACATTCCATTTATATAAAGTAGAAGAATAATGCCCCTTTCACACGAGCGGGAGACTCGCATGTCTCCCGCAACGCATCTACAGGGCTGGACTCGGCACGGACAGGGATCGCAGAACATTATATGCGATCCCTGTCAGTGCCGAGTCCAGCCCTGTAGATGCGTTGCGGGAGACATGCGAGTCTCCCGCTCGTGTGAAAGGGGCATAAGTACACTTGGGCATAATACCTGTGCGTGTACACTCATGTATAAAAGAATCTCTGTGAATACACACAATGACAAGGGTGGGGTGACAACTAATAGGATTAAGAAACCTGGTATGTGTGACATTCCTCTTTATGGTGACTTCTGAATGCAAAACTGCATTTTTATTTTGTATCCTTAAAGGGCCAGTTTCAGACGTGCGTGTATCTCCAAACCTCAACTCTAATGATTTATATAATGGTCATCACTCAGTACAAATCATTACAGTTGAGGTTGGACAGAGACACACAGCATTATAAATCATTATAATGCACTGCGGTCTGGTCAAAGGATCAGAGTTCACTATGGGAATCCACACTTCCACACAGAGCTTGTTTCACGCAGTGAACACGCTCATTTGAAACTGTCCAGAAGGTGCATGAGATTACAAAAATAGTGAAAGCGCAGATTGTGTGGTCTCACGGTTAAAGGCCCATTTACACAGGCCCACTAAGCGAGCAATTTTCGGGAGCAAAATATAAAAAGTAATAAGCGGTTCACACCCTCTTGATTATGAGATACTCACAGAGTGCTCCTTAATAGCTAATGCCTACAGCACATAAAGAAGTAATCATAGAAAAACACATAAGCAAGCTCTCTGTATTGAATTTAATTTACTAATACAGAGAATATTAAATTAGTATACTGGACTCTAGAGGTAAAGACATGGCAATACTACATACCAGAACAAACAAAATAAGAATTAAACAGGGCTAAAACAAAGCAATAGCATATAAAAAGAGCCCACTGCAGGGAATAAGATTGCTTGCTGAAGGCCCTGTAGCAGTAGCTAAAATTGCACTGGGTATCAATATTTTTGGTATATAGGCTAAAAAAGATCAGATCAGTTAGTGGGCACTCCAATATGCACTATGTATTAAAAAGAGCTACAGGCTGTCATCTGCTGGTCCACCCTTCAACGCTGCTAAGACTTTACTGCAGTGAGGAACATTGTTGAGACACCCTTCACACCTGGACATGATTTGGCCAGTCATATCACTAAAAATTCTGTATCCTGCAGTAGACATTTCAGCCACCATTACAAGAGTACTATTGCCTGCCATAGGTTCTGTAGGAAGAGACTTTAGCTATATAGAAAGGAAACAAGGCCATAACTCCCATCCTTGCCTTAAATCTTGGACAGAATAGCACTGTGTACAGTTGGAACTGTAGAGACGTTTATTCTTCTACCTCTGACCTGATTTTCTGACTCTCACACCATATGTCAGCCATTGCACTGCACACTTCCTGCCTTTCACCCATACAGACACTTAACATCACAAGCACCTCAACTACCATCAGGCAGGAGCCTCAGAACCAGGGTTTTCCTCGAGGGAAGAAAGGGTGCGTCCTCCCTTTCACTGCATGTCCCTAGGGAGCAATAATGTGAGGAAAGCCACTGTGATTGACTCTAACAGCCAGAGCCACTACCACTACTTTCCTTCTCTCCGACTCCTCCTGGGCTCACTGCACAGCCTCCACTCTTCTTGGGTATGATGCCACAAGTTTTGCACACCTGGATTTGGAGATTTTCTGCTATTCTTCTCCGTAGATCCTCTCAAGCTCTGTTAAGGTAACATAGTAACATAGTTTATAAGGCCAAAAAAAGACATCTGTCCATCCAGTTCGGCCTGTTCGGATCCAGGTTGGATGGGGACCTTCCGTGGACAGCCATTTTCAAGTCTCTTCAGATATACAACATGGCATTGCCACATCAGAAAACACCTGTACTATAAAAAATGCATCCCATACGGTTAATGCTGTAATGAAAATAAAATTCAATATGACTGATTTGCTGTTTTTTCACCACTTCACCTCCTCAAAAAAATGTAATAAAAAGTGATCAAAAAATCATACACAGCCCAAAATGGTATCAATAAAAACTACAGATCGTGCCACAAAAAAATGAGTCCTCACACAGCTCTGTAGACATAACTATAAAAAGTTAAGGTCAGAATATGGCAATGAAAAGAAAAAAAATAATTTTTTCCAAAGTTTTTATTTTTTGTTTTCAGTATTAAAGCACAAAAAAACTATAGAAATATGGTATTCTCGTAATCATATTGACCCAGAGGTTAAAGAGAACAGTTCAGTTTTACTGCATAGTGAACACTGCAAAAACAAAACCCATAAAACTGTGGCAGGAGTGCATTTTTTTCCAATTCTGCCACATCTGTAAATGTTTTCAGCTTCCCACTACATCATATGCAATATTAAATGGTGGCATTAGAAAGTACAACTTGTCCCACAAACAAACAAGACCTCATTTGGCTATGTGAATGAACAAATTAAAAAGTTATGGCTCTGGTAAAGCAGAAAGTAAAAAACAAAAATGCAAAAATGTAAAATCACTACGTCAGGAAGGAGTTAAAACTCATGAGCCCAATGCAATACCCTGTAACAGTCCCTCCACCTGCCATGTGTAGATTCCTAGTACTGGGACATTAATAGGTTGAAATTATGAATATCACTCGCCCCATGTAAAAACGCAGAGAACTAAACTGATGACTTTGTTGTAGATTTATTTGGCTTTCATCCTCACATATCAGAGGGCTTCCAAACTAGGTAACTGCTGGGGTGAACTGAGGACACGTTATGTGGCAGGCGGAGGTTACAACAATGCAAGCATTATGTGAGAGAAGCATAGAACATTATAAAAGCCAAATATGATGCTGAAGAATGCTGCAGAATATGATGGATAGATGGAATATCTAGCCTGGCAACCATGAAGGAGTTATCGCATCTAGATATCTCCTTCTCTAAATGAGAACGTAGGATGGTAAATGTAGCATGGTAACCCCCATTTCTCGCATTCAACTGTCAGCACAGGGAAGGATGGTGAAAAGGCCTCCATATACAAAAGACTGTCAGCAGATCCTGCTAAAATTAATGTTATGTATAAGCTTCAAACATTAGGTTACAGTTGACTGAAGGGGCTCCAGAGGTTTCCAGCAGCTGCAACCCTCCCACTTCTGCAGGAATTAAATGCAGCTGAGCTGAATGTGCGTCATCATGGACGCTTGGGTGGTTGTGACAAGTCTCTGTCTGCAATTACCTGATCTCTATGAGCAGTTTACACCATGAATGTTTGTGCAGAGTCCTTCAGAAATTTTTGATCAAGGCTTTAGGAGAAGATGCTATAATATTATTGAAGGACATTGAAGTACAGTAGTGGAACCTTAGAAACTTGATGACATCACACGATGATCCAAAACTATTTTGGACTGTCCTATATGTGGTTGTAATGTTAAAATACACAGTCGAGTCACATTATTATGACCACTTTTTACTTACTTTATTAACATGTGGCTAATGAAGGAAGTCAATTTATCAGAGTTGCAAAATAGGATGATTATTGGCTTTGGAACATGGGTGGCAGTATTTCTGAAACTGCGCAGTTTGTGAACTGTCCTCGTGCTTCTAGGGTGAAAGTGTATAGTGAGTGGACATATGACAGCATTGTGAATTAGCGACATGTAGCACTGTGGAGCACGATGTGCCATTGATGTGAGAGGTGAACATCAGCTACGAAGGTGTGCAAGGGCAGACCAATACGCTATAGTGGAGCAGCTCACCTCCCAAATGAACCAGAAGGCTACAAGACATGTGTCTAAAACAGTTCAGTGAGTCCTACTGTATGAGTGGCTCTGAAGCAGACGTATGATCACTGCTCCTCTGCTAACAAAGTTGCATAGACAGAAAAGGCTTCAATTTTCGCAGCAGTATTGGAATTGGACTTCTACTGATTGGCAAAGAGTATTTTTCTCTGATGAGTCTGATGTGGTGGTAGTGTTATGGCATGGAGAATGTTTTTGTGGCATTCTCTGGGCCCAACTGCAAAAAAAGGGGGTCAGTCAGCACATCCAAATGTGCAGGTGCACGCTGCCATGGCTAGAAACACAAAGGAAAAAAACACAATGCAGCAGCACTCTGCAAACACAAATAACGTACAATATTGCCATAGTCATAGAAAACATTCTGGTGCTAATGCTACACTTATTTTGCAAAATTGAGATTCTTGGCAAATACATTTTGTACAAAATTATTTGGGCCGGTCTGCCAAACGTTAAGGCGATCTCTTTAAGACGGGAGCCTAACACTAATTCTCTTGGCCCACCCATCCATGTGGAAGGCACTCTTAACTGATTGTCCAACATTGGTTGGAAGAGCATGAGCACGAATTCCAAGTACTACCCTGGCCTCCTAACTCCCCAGACTTGGACCCAATTGACCATCTGCGGAACCACTTCAATCGTCCTGTTCGCCCTTTAGATCCTCCTCCACATCCTCCAGCAGCTGTGGGATGCATTGCAGTCAGCATGGCTTCAGACACCTGTGACAACCTACCAGGACCTTATTGAGTTACCCCCAGCCCGTCTAGCTGCTGTCCATGCTGCACACGGCAGTTACTCTGGATATTAGCTGCTGGTCATAATAATGTGACTGTGTATCTTTGCGATTTAATCCATATCCATTGACAATCTAATGTTTATGGATGGATGCAGCCCTATTTTCCATTGGTCACAAATCATTTGTTTCCCTAGGTGATAAGCAGTAATATGAGATAAGAGGTGCATGCCATCCTGCCTCCTCTATTACAATAAACATATGCTCTGCTGCTTATACATATTTGCTTTCAATGCAGCTTGTCCAATATACAAGTACAGACGGAATTATGCCAGTCCACATACTCAATGTGCAGCCAAAACATTGATTTCTTCAAATCTTCTTCCTGTGTTGGACCACCACCTCATTGAAGGGGTTTATAAGATTAGAAAAACAACCAGAAAGAGTGCCAGCCTTGTTCAAAGACTATATCAGATTTTGCAGCTCAGTCCCTTTTACTTGTTTTTTCTACTAAGCAAAAGTTATCCAGTTCTTCATCCACTGACCTTATCTTCACTCAACATGCCTTACTTTCTCACCCTTCCCAAACTACACCCTCCATAGACTTCTGGGTGCGGTGAGAAGAGATATAAAAATACAAATTAAGTGACTAGTGGAAGATACTATATGTACTGCCAAGAAATAGTGAGACTGGCAGATAGATGCAGCTCTACTGATTGTGTCTAGGATTAGGTAATACCTACTGAGGCTCCCCTGGACCTCAAATGCTTTGCAAGATACTCTGTTTGAAATTTCTATGTTATTAGATGGAGATCTTAATTTACTAGTTAGCAGGGTCGGATTGGCCAGCCGGCCAGCCAGTGTAAGTTTTTGGGGATGTATTTTGTGCTGCTGGCAGTATTTTGTAATGGACTGTGTATTTGGCTCTGTTGGGGTGGAATAATGTGGTATTGTCGGCCCTGCCTTCCTTAAATTTGGACCCGACTACAAAACAGGGACACTTTTTTAAATATTTTTTCCAGGGCCACTTTAAGTTCCAAGTCCGTTCCTGCTAGTTAGAGTGGAGAGTAGCTGCAAAGAGCTTCTCACATTATGAATTTTGAGAGGAGCGGTGTAATATGTAATTTGCCCTATGGTGGCACCTTATGAAAAATTGAACACATGTCTGCACATGTGACAAACTGTGATCAGCTTATTATCTGCAGACTCTTCTACACACAAAAGGCATGTGTGGTTTACACAGGCTATTACAAGGACATCTGTGGCTGAAGAAAGCGCTACTAGGAGGACATCTGTGCCTGGCAAGGGGACTAGGATAGGACTCAAGTTATATATGAAATTAAGAATCCTAGATTCATAGACAGAAAAAACAAACACAAAGTAGATGTTGTCCTGCTAGACCTGGCTTCTCTGCATAGTCATCAAGAAAGTCCAGAAATAATGGCGAGATAAAGCTAAAAAAGCAGCAAGCAGCAGTGAAAGTTGTGCTGTTCAGCACTTTTAATCAACACAATTCAGTTAAACAATGTCACAGTATTTGGCGCCTCTGGCTTTACTTAGCTCAGATATAACACACCTTAAGTCTTGTGTAAACGTCTACGTTCCATCTGGACAAGTGCACTGCCAGCTCAACACTTCTGTCACATTCCTAATAAACACCAGTCTTTCTTGGCCAGATTACATGTTCCTATCAGTAAGGTAGACCTGGTCATCTGATGGAGGACCTTTTGTTATGCTCCATAAAGGCATCAGTAGACGACAAACATCAAAAAGTCTATGATGAAAAATGGCCACCAGATGAATGAACATCTAAAATTGGGTATTTGTGTTCTGCTCTGTCGACTTGACAAGACATTGAGGTCTGTGATTGTTATAATAGTCGGTTTCTACTCAGTTTCCTCAGGTGTCCTCAGTTTAGAGCCATCTTTATTCCTATTCTCTTGTTAATCATTACACTCCCAAGACTAGAATAGGTTCTTGCATGATGGTAACCCTTATGAATGTCTCCATTCTTCTTGTGCTGGGGCCTATGTCCATTTGTGGTGAAGAGACAGGAGAAGGGATCCTTAGGGTGCACTTGCACATTAGTAAAGTCTGGTGCCAAGGACCATTTCGAGTATAATAGCCAATATCTGAAGTGTTACATTTGAATTTTTCCAAGTGATTATCAAAAACGTGAGAAAAAAAAACATTACATATAGTCTTGTCAACATCATTACATGAAGCCTACATTTTTGTTGGTCATCTGTTCCACCAGCTTTAAAGAGGCACCCAATTTTCATAATGAATTTTTTTTTATCTGCCCAGAGTACCCCAAATATTGCATATTTTGCCTCATATACCTCCTGCTTTCATCTTCCAACCCAGCTTGCTTTCATCTAGAGTGTTTCTCAGGGCTTGCCTCTCCTAACTAACTACTGAATGTGTCCACCATTCTTCCGGATGCACCTAGTTTAATAGTAAATCCAGTCTTCATGAACACACTGCAAAACCGCAGGTGTTACTTCTTCACAGCACTGTAGGAGTCATTATGTTGCGCAATACTCAATATTGCTCACCTTAAATAGCAGATACAAGAACCTGTGGTTCTTCAGCTTGTTTATGAAGACTGGATGAAATGTTAAACCATGTGCATCCAGCATGATGGTGGAGGCATATAACACATCATGTAAAGTACTTTAGGAAACTTTGACCTTGCAGAACTCCTAAACAACTACTAAACAGGTCAAAACTGACATTTCCATTGCATTTCTGAGTAAATTCTAGAGAAGATTAATATATCATGTGACCTCCTTTACATAAAAAAAAACTCAAGCTGAAATCAATGTGGTGGATTTCAAAATGGCAGCCAACAACATTTCCTCCACCAAATAACGCAGTCTCTCTCCCAGTTAATACTTTTACACATTTTTACAAATTACATCAGTTAAAAGACTTTTGACAAACCCTCTGTATATACTGTACAATGCTTTTGGAAAGTCTTTAGAACCTTTAATTTTTTCACATTTTGTTACGTTGTTGCCTTGTGCTAAAAAATTTATAAAAAATCAGGTTTTTATCCATCAATCTACACCCAATATCCCATAATGTGAAAGCAAAAGCAGAATGTTCAAAATCTTTGCAAATTTATTGAAAACGAAAAATATAATGCATTGAAATTAAGTATTCAGACCCTTTACTTAAGACTTAGTTGAAGCCCCTTTGGCAGCGATTACAGCCTCCAGTCTTCTTGGGTATGACACCACAAGGTTTACACACCTGAATTTGGGGATTTTCTGCCATTCTTCACTGCAGATTCTCTTAGGTTTAGGGTGGATGGGAACCGTCAATGGACAGCCATTTTCAGGTCTCTCTAGAGATGTTTAATTGGGTTCAAGTCAGGACTGATCTGGGCCATTCAAGGACATTCACAGAGTTGTCCATAAGCCACTCCTGTGTTGACTTGGCTGTGTGTTTAGGGTCTTTGTCTTGTTGGATGGGAACCTTCGGCCCAATTTGAGGTCCAGAGAACTCTGGATCAATTTTTCATTAAGAATGTCTTTTTACTTTGCCACCACCAAGCTTCACTGTAGAGATGGTATTGGGCAGGTGATAAATACAATCTTGCTTTATTCAAAAGAGATAATCTTGCTAGAGGTTTCCTCCCTGGCTGTGACGCTTTCCGCTGCGATTGGACAGCGCTACAGCCAGGGAGGAGACGCCCATTGAGAATCCCTGGCGTCTCCTCCTTCCTGTTCCGATGCTATGCATTAGCATAGCGCGCGCCCGAACTTTGGAGGCGCAGAGCGGGCGAACGGAGCGGCGCCCTGAAAAAGTAGTAAGTGATCTGGCCTCCACTACACATGCCCTCTATAACCTGGTGCTTAGTAAACAGAGTCTAGACCCATGAAAGGTCCTCTTTAACTGAGTGAGAGCCTAAGTCAGCATGTATGGCCTATAAGTCTCCTCATACCTCTTAAGGCACTCTCTCCCCAAGGAGAGATAGTAAGCCCCAAATCCTGACTTAGCCAGTACTCTTTGCACTGATGAGGGGCAATCACCTGGGAACAGCTGGCACTCTCTCCCCAAGGAGAGATAGTACCCTCCAAAGCCTGTCAGGGGGAAAGACTGTACAATCAGATGAATGAACACAACCATCTTTATGTTTATGAGTTAGAAAAAAAAAACAGTAGTGAGACACATTGCTGGCTTGTAGGAACAGGAAGATTGCGCTGTGTGCTGCCCTTGTAGTTGTAAGTACGCCGCCGGTTGTTTACAAGTCACAAGGAGGAGGAGGGAGGTCATCCAAAGAAGCAGAGCTCTCCGTGATATCAGCTTCAAGATTATAAAAAATAAAGATTTTAATATTAGTATGGAACCTGACTAGAACAAAATATACGTAAAACAGTTTCCCATTTTAAATAATTATTAGGGAGTCATATATAGCATTACTATGTGTGCAGTATATGGCAGCATTATATTGCCATTACATGGCGGTATTATGTAGACACTGTATTTGGGCATAAAATGGAGGGAATTATATGACAGTGTTCTGTGGGCAATATATGGTAGTATTATTTGGATACTGCATGAAGGTATAATTTGAACATTGAATGGCAGCATTATTATAGTATATTCATTGTATGGCAATATTTGGGTAGAAATATTTTGGTACAAAATCCTTTTGTATCTTTAATTTGTAATACATATGCAGTTTGAATCTGTGACAAAAAGTCTACTAATGGTGAGCCAGGGTAGCCTACTTTGTTGTACAGCAACTCATTTTTTGTTGGTCAATTGTCAAGAAATATTTAAAGGGAGTCTGTCAGCAGTTTTTGCCCCACTATATAGATATATCTTAACTACTTCACACCTTACCTAGGTGAATGGTTATACTAGTTGTCTGAGGCTAGTTTCACACTTGCAGTCTCCTACAGAGATTCAGCTGAATATCCTATCAGCTGTATTCAGGATCATAATCCCTGACAAGCAGAGCAGAGTGGAGGATGAGGCAGCTCTTTACCTCAGTGTTGTGAAATAACTTGTCCTCCTGTGTGATTAGGACAGGTTTTGTGTGTACTAATATGATTGCAGCAATTTTATTTGCTCTGATGATTGCTCATTTGACAAAATGGGCCATTACAAGTAATGAAAGGTATTTGGGAATATATTTTGGAGGAACTTGTTCTTGATAGCCATAAATGTCTGTAATGGGGATACCCCTGTGAGATAACCCTATGATAATCATGCAGATGGTAACAGAGGTCTAAAGTCTGGGGAACATCTATTAAGGCCGGGCTTAAGTCCCTCTGTGCCTGCCTCTACATAAGTTTGGCACTTCCTCCAGCAGACCATTTGACAGCCTGAACTCTATGCCAGCCCCCTTGCTAGCGTAGATCTAATCCATTTTCCACGCCAGAACGCTAAAACTGGCGTGGAAAATTATACAAGAGCCGGACCTGCCGGTCTGTTTCCCATCTGTTTGAGTCATTTCAGTCTGAGATCCGTCTTTTTAGATGCAAAAAAAGTTCTGACAGCAGGATCAGAAGAACAGAAAATGAAATGTTGATGTGAAGGCTCCCTAAGCCAGTTTTCCTTTGCACCGGTTTTGATAAATCTCCCCCAATGATTATATACATAATTGGGAATATACCTATAGGGAGCTATTGTACTGCTGTTCTATACTGACATCTAGTGGTCCCATTGCAGTTAGCAATGGTTGTGTATAGTTCTTTGGTTTTACATAGTGTGATTTACAGTATAGATTTCTGTGATAATCATAGTAGTGTGCCTAAATGGTTACACAAAGGTTTATATATAATATGGCATAAAATATTGTCATTTACACCTGACATACCATTCTCCCCTGGCCAGAATATCTGTGTCATTTAATAGTCTGGAGCAGGAGGTGGAGGGATGTCATCGGCAGACTGTTGTGTCCAAACTGAGGATGTCAGACCTGGAAGCACATGAATATATAATATTATATATACTATGGGACCAGGACATTGGGATAGTCATAACCAGTCCATATATTCTACATACATTCTATATTTGCCCATAAGTCTATGGACACCTTTGAGGTTACTTTTTTATTATTATTGCATTCTCATTAACTTGAGCTAAAAAAAATTATTTTTCCAATTGGTCTCAATAGGTTCTGCAGCCTTCACTTTCACTAGATCTGCAGACTGTGGCTTCTCCTTCTCACTGAATTCTCCATCTGTAGCTCTCACCTCTAGTTCCCTGGCAGCCAGGGGCGGTTTGGGAACCTAAAATGGCCCTGGGAAAAAATACCTAAAAGTGTCCCTATATTGTAGGAGGGTCTAAATTGACAGGAGACAGAGCAACAAAAGTAGGCAGTGAGTACATGAGTACCTGATTCTCACAGAGTTGATTACTACTGATAGGTTATTATGTAACCGGCCAGTGCCAGAAATGGGAGCTTGGCCGGCCCCCTGGGCATCGGCCCACCGGGAAATTTCCCTGTACGGTCTATAGCCAATCTGCCTCTGCTGACAGCTCATTAAAAACTCATTTTAACCATATTCATATCAGCTTGACAAATATTTAGCTTTAAGAAGCACTGTTTTGTTTTGTTTTTTACATATATTACTTACTGAACACCAGTATTCTAGCAGTGTAATTTGTTACACCCTTAACTCAGTTGCATCCATACATTTTTGAGCCTTTTCATTATGGGAACACTGCCTGTCTATACTGTGTGTGCTGACTCTCCAGTGTAGGTCTGTGGGATGTAGCTTAACACTGGTCTCCCTGCCTACTGCATGTAAGAGCTAACAGGTGAGAAAGAGATGACAGGGCATACAAGGTAAGGTCTCATTCACATGACCGTATTTTTGCTCCACATCTGAAGTTGATTGGATGTGGATCCATTCATTTGAATGGGGCTGCAAAAAAATGTTTACAGCACATGCTAGTCTTGTCCATTTGTGGAAAACAAATGCAACATGGATTGGATGTCATCCGTATTGTTTGCGGATTCACATTTTGTGAGTCCACCTTTGACGGGGCCGACAGGCCTTCAGGCAGCTTCCGGCAATACTGTATCCAGACATCTCTGGCAGGTTGCTCCCTGCGGGAGCAGCCTGCCGGAGGTGTCAAGCGCTAGTGTGAAAGTAGCCTAACAGGACACCAGACTAACACATGCCTTTACTGGCGTACTTGATGTGGTGTAGGGACCTTTGGACCCTCCCAGGAAACAGGGTCCAGGTGCAACTGCTAATACTGCAATTCCCATAAATATCCCTCTGGTTCTTCCTTACAGTCAACCATAAATAAATAATAGCATAAGGCTACTTTCACATTAGCAGCAGCCTTCTCCAGCAGGCTGTTCTAGCGGGTGAACAGCTGCCGGATCTGCGCTGCCGCTAGTACACGCGTGCCACCTAAAGTCCTCTCTGACCCCATTCACTATAATGGGGGCGGGCCGGAGTTCTGGCTGCAGCACGGCAAACATGCTTACTTACTACCATGGTGTTCCAGCAAGTGTCATGGTATCTCCATTCTTCTGGTGGAGGGTTGGACTTGCACCGATTACATATTAATGGCCTATCCTACATATGGACCAGCACTGTTCCAGAAAAACCTCTTTAAGCTCATCTTACACTCCATATTCCAAATGACAGATGCCCCATATTTAAAATGTACGTAATATTCTCAATTTGTGCAAAAAACATTTATTCATCACTGGAAGTGTGTTAAACATAGGGACTGTATCACAGGTAAAATAACATACAATTTCCTAATGGCCATAGTAAATGCTCTTCATTGTCCAAGGCTGTTGGTGGTTGGAAACATTTACTACTGATGTCTGTGGATTTACAAATGGGCATTTGGACATCTAAAACGGGAGAAATTATTCCAATCAGTACTACAAGCCAAATAAAATGAATGAAGCCTCAGAAAGCCTCATTATGCCATCTAGTGGTAAAACTGATAACTGCATGCATGTCTGCAGATTATTTACTAAGGGCTGTATTACATCAACAGATTATCTGACAGATTTTCGGACCAATCATTGGTCAGATGACCATTTTCACACATGGATCTTTTGTTATACACACCAACTATTGCTCTGGTTGGATAGAAATTGGTCAGATAATCTGTTGGTGTAATACAGGCCTAACACATGATTTATTTGATCAGGGTTGGTGGAACCAGTTAGCAGGATTAGTTAGACCTCCTTCACATCTCCTTCAAGGAGATGGGTCTGCCTGATCTGGCACAAATGCCAGCGGTTTGTGGAGCAAAAAACAGTTGCATGCAGTGTTTTTTGTGTACCCGAAACCTGGTATTTATGCTGGAAAGTGGCTGGATCTCATTACAGTCAGGGCCAGGATGAGGGATAGGCAAGTAGAGTGGAGAAAGAGGTCACGCACCCTCATGAACTGGATTTCATGTAATCACGTCATTGTGTGGCCTGCATCCATCTCAAACGGCAGCGGAGGAATGGGAGGGAGGTAACATAGTAACATAGTAACATAGTTTGTAAGGCCGAAAAAAGACATCTGTCCATCCAGTTCAGCCCGTTTTCCTACAAGTTGATCCAGAGGAAGGCAAAAAAAAACCCTGTGAGGTAGAAGCCAATTTTCCTCACTTTAGGGGGAAAAATTCCTTCCCGACTCCAATCAGGCAATCAGAATAACTCCCTGGATCAACGACCCCTCTCTAGTAACTATAACCTGTAATACCCTCCAGAAATACATCCAGGCCCTTCTTGAACTCTTTTAGTGAACTTACCATCACCACCTCCTCAGGCAGAGAGTTCCATAGTCTCACTGCTCTTACCATAAAGAATCCTCTTCTATGTTTATGTATAAACCTTCTTTCCTCCAGACGCAGAGGATGTCCCCTCGTCACAGTCACAGTCCTCGGGATAAATAGATGATTGGAGAGATCTCTGTACTGACCCCTGATATATTTATACATAGTTATTAGATCTCCCCTCAGTCGTCTTTTTCTAAAGTGAATAACCCTAATTTTGATAATCTTTCTGGGTACTGTAGTCCACCCATTCCAGTTATTACTTTAGTTGCCCTCCTCTGAACCCTCTCCAGCTCTGCTATGTCTGCCTTGTTCACAGGAGCCCAGAACTGTACACAGTACTCCATGTGTGGTCTGACTAGTGATTTGTAAAGTGGCAGGACTATGTTCTCATCATGGGCATCTATGCCCCTATTGATGCAACCCATTATCTTATTGGCCTTGGCAGCAGCTGTCTGGCACTGGCTTCTACAGCTTAGTTTGCTGTTCACTAAAATTCCTAGGTCCTTTTCCATGCCAGAGTTACCCAGTGCTTTACCATTTAGTATGTACTAGTGACTTGCATTATTCCTTCCCATATGCATAACCTTACATTTGTCAGTGTTAAACCTCATCTGCCACTTTTCTGACCAAGCCTCCAGTCTATCCAGATCCTGCTGTAGCAGTGCACTGTCCTCCTCTGTGTTAATTACTTTACACAGTTTAGTGTCATCTGCAAAAATTGATATTTTACTATGCAAACCTTCTACAATATCATTAATAAATATATTGAAGAGAATAGGACCCAATACAGACCCCTGTGGTACCCCACTAGTGACAGTGACCCAATCTGAGTATCTACCGTTAATAACCACCCTCTGTTTTCTATCACTGAGCCAGTTACTTACCCACATACAGACATTTTCTCCCAGGCCAAGCATTCTCATTTTGTATACTAACCTTTTAAGTGGTACCGTGTCAGACGCTTTGGAGAAGTCCAAATATACGACATCCATTGAGTCGCCGCGGTCAAGTCTAGAACTTACCTCCTCATAGAAACTGATTAAATTGATTTGACATGACCGATCCCTCATGAAGCCATGCTGATACAGAGTTATTTGCTTATTTTCATTGAGGTACTCCAAGATAGCATCTCTCAGAAAACCTTCAAACAGTTTACCCACAACAGAAGTTAAACTTACCGGCCTATAGTTTTCGGGCTCTGTTTTTGGACCCTTTTTGAATATTGGCACCACATTTGCTATGCGCCAATCCTGTGGAACACTCCCCGTCAGTATAGAGTCCTTAAATATCAGAAATAAGGGTCTGTCGATGACATTAATTAATTCTCTTGGAATACGGGGGTGTATGCCATCCGGTCCTGGTGATTTGTATATTTTAATATTTTTAAGACGTTGTTGTACCTCTTCCTGGGTCAGAGAGGACACTTTTAAAGGGGAATTTACTTTTATACTCTGCATTTCATCTGACAGTTTATTTTCCTCAGTGAATACAGTGGAGAAAAAGTTATTTAGTAGCTTTGCTTTCTCCTCATCGCTCTCTGCAACTCCCCCCTCATTACTCTGTAAGGGGCTGACACCTTCAGGTTTATACTTTTTAGTATTTATATAATTGAAGAACATTTTAGGGTTAGTTTTACTCTCTTTGGCGATTAATCTCTCGGTCTCTAGTTTGGCTGCTTTTATTTGTCTTATACATATTCTATTTTTTTCCTTATAGTTTTTCAATGCTTCCTCACTCTCCTCCTGTTTTAGTGATTTAAATGCTTTCTGTTTGTCATTTATTGCTTTCTTTACAGCTCTATTTATCCACATTGGTTTTTTCTTGTTCCTTAACCTTTTATTCCCATAAGGTATGTACCTCTCACAATTAGATATTAGGATGCTTTTAAAAATCTCCTATTTTGTGGCTGTATTTTTATTTTTGAGGACTTTGTCCCAGTTAGTTAGGCCTATGGCCTCTCTTAGTTGGCTAAATTTAGCTTTTTTGAAGTTTGGTATTTTTGTTCCTCCCTGAAGAAACACTCTTTTGAATGACAATTGGAAGGTTATTATGTTATGGTCACTGTTTCCCAGGTGTCCCCCGACCTGCACCTCTGTTATTCTGTCAGGTCTATTGGTTAATACTAAGTCCAGTATGGCCGTCCCTCTAGTCGGGTCCTGAACCAGTTGGGAAAGGTAATTGTCTTTGGTTATTGCCAAGAACCTGTTTCCTTTATGAGATGTACAGGTTTCAGTTTCCCAGTCTATATCTGGGTAGTTGAAGTCCCCCATAATAACGGCCTCATTATGATTTGCCGCCTCGTCTATTTCATTTAGAAGTAGATTTTCTGTGGTTTCTGATATATTGGATGGTTTATAATAAACCCCTATTAGTATTTTATTATTGTTTTTGGCTCCATTTATTTCTGCCCACAGTGACTCCACATCTTCATGTCCCTCACTTATATCTTCCCGCAGTGTGGGCTTTAGACAGGACTTTACATAAAGGCAGACCCCTCCCCCTCTCTGGTTTTGACGATCCTTTCTAAAAAGATTGTAACCCTGTACATTAACTGCCCAGTCCTAGCTATCATCCAGCCATGTCTCAGTTACTCCCACTATGTCATAGTTCTCCTCACACATCACTAATTCCAGTTCACCAGTTTTATTAGCTAGGCTTCTGGCATTAATGTACATACAATTAAGAGGTTGATGTATATTTCTTACCCTACACCTTTCCTTCTGATCTGTTCTAGTTCCTCCTTCCATTTCTCCCCCAGTTCTATTACCTTGCCCCAGGTCTCTATCTGCACTATCTTCCCAATCTATAATGTAGTTACCCTCCCCCCCAGTCCCTAGTTTAAACACTCCTCCAGCCTTCTAGCCATCTTCTCCCCCAAAACAGCTGCCCCTTCCCCATTGAGGTGCAGCCCATCCTTACGGTAGAGCCTGTAGCCAACAGAGAAGTCGGCCCAGTTCTCCAAGCACCCAAATCCCTCCTGCCTACACCAGTTCTTGAGCCACTTGTTTACCTCCCTAATCTCCCGCTGCCTTTCTTGTGTGGCTCGTGGTACAGGCAGTATTTCGGAAAACACTACCTTGGAGGTCCTTGCCCTAAGCTTATGCCCTAAATCCCTAAAATCATTTTTAAGGACGCTCCCCCTACCTCTAACTTTGTCATTGGTACCGATATGGACCATGACTGCTGGATCTTCTCCAGCCCCTCCCAGGTAAGTGGGTTTTTTTTCTCCCTAAGCAAGAAGTACTGGGAACACCAAGGAATGGGGTGGAGGAGCATCATGTATACCTGGCACTACAGGGGGAGGGGGATGTATTATATACTGGCACTACAGGGGGGAACGGGGTGCATTATATACTGGCACTACAGGGGTTAGGGGGTTGAATTATATACTGGCACTAGCATGGGGGGTATTATATACTGGCACTAGGGTAGGAGGAAGAGCATTATATACTGCCACTAGGGTGGGGGTAAGAGTATTATATACTTCCACTAGAGTGGGGAGAGCATTTTATACTGGCACTAGGGTGGGGGAGCATTGTATACTACCACTAGGATGGGAGGGGCATTATATACTGACACCAGGGTGGTGAGCATTTTATACTGGCATTAAAGTGGGGGGGAGCATTAAATACTGACACTAGGCTGAGGGGGCATTTTATACACAATCTGTAACAGTCCCCCATCTACCATGTGTCATATAGTAATACTGGTCTTATGTGGCAGATTGGGCTGCACACCCCTGACCAAAGGAGTGCCCATGATGGTCTGAAACAAATGGAGAAGAAAAAGAAAGTGAACAAATGAAATCCATGGGGACGTCACCTGTAAGTTACTGGATCTGCCGTTCACTGCTTCTTTTAAATGTGTTTTAATCTTTTTATTAGTAGTAATGTTGCTTTTAATTGTCTGGGGGTGGGGGGCGCAATTTGACTGCTCAGCCTAGGGTGACAAAATACATTGTCCCGTCCCTGATTAAAGTCAATGGGCATCTATTCACGGCATAGTGGAGAATCTGGCAATGCCGAATCCTGCAGGCTGCTCTGTGCTGGAACAGCCTTCCGGATCTCCTTAACAGAAATGTGGACTCAACCTTAGTGGTTTTGTCAACCTAGGATATGCCATAAATGTCCCACCTCTCAGACCCCCACCTATTGGGAGAACGAAAGACATTGAGTAAGAAACTAAATGAAAACATGGCCATGCATGGCTCCAGTGTGGCACTCTTCATTCCATTCTACATCATGGAACTCTCTTAGAGTCTATCTGTCTCACATCTACAGTATCTGTGTATCTATCTATATCTATTTGCTGCAGGCCAGAAGGAGCGGAAGATGGAAGTGGTAGTGGCTCTGACTACAATAAGTATTCACAGTGGCATTCCTCACATTACTACTCCCTAGGGCCAGAGTAGTGATAAGAGGGCGCACTCTTTCTTCCCCGGTGAATAATGCTGGAATCAGTAATCAAGAGATAAACGTCTGTCTTTACTAAAGTGCAGAATTGTACTTGTACTACATCCACCGGTATCCAAAATTCTCAGAGATAGTGATTCTCTGGGATGAAGGCCTAGTCCTCTGAGGAGTGAGCACATGTAGCTTCTTCTCACTTCCTCAGTTAATTCACAAGTTACTGAGCTAGGGGCAGATCCAAGTCCAACACCTAACTACCTACAGGGGTAGTCAGGATGGTTAAAGGGGTTTCCCAGGAATTTACTACTGATGACCTATCCTCAGGATAGGTCATCAATATCTGATCGGTGGGGGTCTGACCCCCGGGACCCCGCCGATCAGCTGTGTGAGAAGGATCGCCGCTAACTTCTCGCAGCTGTCCAAGCACAGCACCGTGCATTGTATAGTGGCTGTGCTTGGTATCGTGTTCCGCCCCATTCACTTAGCTGCTCCTAGGCCACGTGACCGATGAACGTGACGTCACTGGCCTAGGAAAATCTAAGAGAAGGCTACTGTGCTCACGGTAGCGCCAGTGTCTTCTCAAACAGCTGATCAGCAGGGATCCCGGGTGTCAGACCCCCACCGATCAGATACTGATGACCTATCCTGAGGATAGATCATCAGTAGTAAAATCCCGGAAAAACCCTTTAATCCCGATTTATCCATACAAAAGTATGCTGGTACCAGGGATGAGCGAATCAAGTTCAGATGAAACATCCGAAGTCGATTCGCATAAAACTTTGTTAGAATACTGTACAGAGCGAGTGTACCATACAGTAGTAGAATGTATTGTCTTCAATGAGCCGAAGTTATTACTTTGCGAAGGCTTGCAAGACTTTAGGTAATAACTTCAGAAATGAATTTCTACTGTTTAAAACCTTTTACCGAACTCGGTTTTGTACAGTGTTCTAACGAAGTTTTATGCGAATTGACTTTGGATTTTTCATGTTAGCCCATCTCTAGCTGGAACATTACAAGGCATTAACATATTATATAACATTAAAAAATATTATGCAATGAGAACAGTTTGCAAGTACCCTATTCTTTCTTTCTTTCTTTCTTTCTTTCTTTCTTTCTTTCTTTCTTTCTTTCTTTCTTTCTTTCTTTCTTTCTTTCTTTCTTTCTTTCTCTTTCTTTCTTTCTTTCTTTCTTTCTTTCTTTCTTTCTTTCTTTCTTTCTCATATCTAGATAAATGCATAGATAGATGATACATCTCTTATTCTCTTAATATTATAAAAATGAGTTTCTGTCTGTCTGTTCTCTATGTGCGACCAAACTACTGGACCGATTTTCACCAAATTTGGCACACATGTACATCAGGTGTCCGGGAAGGTTTTAGACCAGGTCTGAGCTCTCTAGGACATACCGTTCCTGCCTTTCTCTGCACAGACACACACAGGGAGGGCAGGTTTCCATAACAACAGAGCCAGGTAATTAGCAGCCAGCTGAGGAGCTCAGATAAATAACAACCCAGCTATTTCTCTTCACTGCTTTAAAGGGGCAGAGCGCTTTGGATGACACTGTTAAAGGGGTATTTCGGTTACCATAAATATAACTTATGTTTTAGACTAATTTTAGACTAAGACCGTTCAGTAGTAATAAAAGATGTTTTCTTCCACCTCTACTCATTGCGTGTCCTCATAAATTACCATGGCATCGACCTGTAATTGAGGCCACCCTCAAAAGAAGGCCTTAAAACCCCGCCCCAGGTCTCGCTAAGCCACGCCCCCGACTCAGTCCACGCCCACTCTCACTCCTCAGCCAACAGGGATTTAAAAAATAAAGGTAAAAATCAACTTCTGTCAGCTGCAGGGGTGGGAGGGAAGGTAACTTTCTCTCTGCAACGACACACAGAAACATTAAATGAAATAGATTAAATACACCTGTGCAAAGCAATGTTTTCTTCCACTGCTACCCATTGCGTATCCTTATAAATTACCATGGCATCGACCTGTAATTCATGCCACCCTCAAAAGAAGGACTTAAAACCCCCGCCCCAGGTCTAGCTAAGCCATGCCCCCTGTCAGGCCACGCCCCCTCCCACTCCGCAGCCAACGGGGATTGAAAAAATGAAGGTAAAAATCAACGTCTGTCAGCTATAGGGGTGGAAAGGTGAATTTCTCTCTGCAACGACACACAGAAACATTAGATGAAATAAACTAATTTTAGACTACGACAGTTCAGTAGTAATAAAAGATGTTTTCTTCCACTGCTACCCATTGCTTGTCCTCATAAATTACCATGGTATCGACCTTTAATTCAGACCACCCTCAAAAGAAGGACTTAAAAGCAACCTCCCCAAGGTCCCACTAAACCACGCCCCCGGTCAGGTCACGCCCCCTCCCACTCCGCAGCCAATGGGGATTGAAAAAATGAAGGTAAAAATCAACTTCTGTTAGCTGCATTGACTTTCTCTCTGCAATGGCACACAGAAACATTAAGTGAAATAGATGAAATAAACTAATTTTAGACTACGACCGTTCAGTAGTAATAAAAGATGTTTTCTTCCACTGCTACCCATTGCGTGTCCTCATAAATTACCATGGCATCGACCTGTAATTCAGGCCACCCTCAAAAGAAGGACTTAAAACCCCCGCCCCAGGTCTCGCTAAGTCACGCCCCCGACTCGGTCAGGCTATGCCCCCTCCCACTCCGCAGCCAACGGGGATTGAAAAATTGTAGGTAAAAATCAATTTCTGTCAGCTGCAGGGGTGGGAGGGAGGATGACTTTCTCTCTGCAATGACACACACAAACATTAAATGAAATAGATTAAATATACCAGTGCGAAGCGATGTTTTCTTCCACTGCTACCCACTGTGTTTCCTCATAAATTACCATGGCATTTACCTGTAATTCAAGCCACCCTCAAAAGAAGGACTTAACCCCCCGCCCCCCCCAAGGTCCACCTAAGCCACGCCCCTGACCCAGTCAGGTCACGCCCCCTCCCACTCCGCATCCAATGGGGATTGAAAAAATGAAGGTAAAAATCAACTTCTGTCAGCTGCATTGACTTTCTCTCTGCAACGACACACAGAAACATTAAATGAAATAGATGATATATACCCAGGCGAAGCCGGGTCCTTCTGCTAGTATTTATATAAAATTAGTGTTCTGTAAATGTGTTTCCTCTATGTTCTGGTTTCCTTCCTCACTTAAGTAAAATGCCCACAATGTTTGTTTCTGTGGTTCCAAAATGACTAAATATACTTCATAGAGCACATACTGATTCTTAGCATTGTATCATTTATCATTTTAGATTTTACCTTTCCACGCTTAGGCCAAGCTACAACTATTGTTTCACAAATCTATGGCAGTCACCTACATAGTTATGAAGTTTACAGCTCTGTGTGAACACTCCGATTTCTTCACCCTGTTGATCAGGGGGTTGTGGGGAGTTGTGTCAGTGCTTAGAGCCGTGTTGAATAATAGTCCATAATTGGGGTGGCAGATTCCCACATTTCCACCACTATTTTTTTTTTTATATGCCCTATATTATATGAATAATATAGCATCTTTATTGTATAACTCAGTATGATTACAAAGATGCCAGATTTATATTGTTTTGCTTTAGTACTTTTGCTGAATAAAACCATGTTTCATGGAAAAGAAAATAATTTCTGTGTCGCCACATTCCAGGACCTCCAGCTTTTTTGTTTTTCCATGGATGTAACAATATGAGAACCCTTTTAAGTATGGGTTCTAGATTTTCTGTGGCTTTCTTTTTTTGTAGGACCCACAGGATGAAAAAATATAGTATACAATGGAACTCATGGTGACAGAAGCCACAGTATGGCAACTGCCTGAGGCATCAGATAACGTATGCGGTTTTTTGTCTACGTTAAATATATGACAAAAATGTAATGTGAACCCACCCTTATTGTTTGACTTTATTTTTTTATGCAGGCCTTGGAGAAAAAACAGCAGTTCCACCATAATTTTTTATTTTTTTAGTGAGAAATTTGTTTTGTGTTTTTTTTTATTATATTTTATTATACTTAAGTATACTACAAATATTTTTTTCTTTTCCCTCCAAAAATCACATAATGCCTTAGACTACGCTGTATTCCAATGTGTTATTGGAATGACAGGCAAACTGTTAGGCCATGCCTATGGTAGACCACGTTGTGAGTTTGGTTTTTCGTACCCTTGACAAACATCTGAATGCTCTGTGTGCCTACGGATGAATGGGAGACCATGTGATACATGGTTGTGTTGAGGCCACCAGAGCAGGAGAAGCGTTTTGTAGTTCCAGACACAGTGTCAATCTTGTCCATGGACTATGGTACAGTATTTTTACACAGGGTTGAATTTCTTATAGTCTATGTCATTAGGTCGCACTGATTTTCTGCAACATCTGCAGTGATTGACATAAATCTTAAAGTCTGTGGCAGCCAAGCTAAGAAGCCCCAATGAGATTACTTGTAGTTTAATATCAGGCTATCAGGGTATCCGGACTTAGCCTGAGAAGTCCTTCTTAACTGAGTGATTAGTGACAGGGATTGTTCAATCCTCCTCTGACACAAGACGAAATAGAAAGATCAAAGGTAATCTCTAATGTGCTGAAAGGATGGAAAATTTAGACCAGAAACAACCATTTAGGCCTCATGCACAGGAGGACTGTATTTTGCCTCCGTGTCCGATCCGCATTTTTTTGTGAATTGCACATGGACCCATTCATTTCTATGGGTCCACAAAAAAACAAACGGCACACGGATGTCATCTGTGTGCTTTCTGCATCTGTATGTCTGTTCCAAAAATTATAGAACTTGTCCTATTTTTATCCAGAATGCAAACAATAGTCATTTCTAGTAAATTCACATGGAAGGTGTCTGTATTTTGCAGATCTGTGGTTTGCAGACCGCAATACAGAGATGGCTGTGTGCGTGAAGCCTTAGAAATGTCGCAAAGCATGTAACACATGACTGCAGAATTAGGCGGTGTGCCAGCAAAACTATTTGCAAGTTGCTTCACTTCTTTATTTTAGATGCACTGGGACAATAAGAAAAGTTGCAAATGCGCAAATGTTCGATTTCAATCGAGCTTTGCTTGTTTTATGACATGAAAGGGATTGGCTGCATGCAGTTATAATGTTGTATCAGTGGATTCTACCATTTTGAGCAAACTAATCTGTGTGAACACATGGGGTCAATTCAGACCTCCCAGTTTATATGGTTGACCCACTTCAGCACTCTCCACTCTCCAGCAATTTTTCATTTTTGCAGTTTCCTATTTTACTCACTGCCTTTCTGGAGCCATAACTTTTTTAATTTTCCATTCACATAGCCTTATAGGGGTATATGTTTTTGCGGGACACGTTGTACTTTCTAAAGGCACCATTTAATATTGCATATAGTGTAGTTGGATGCTGGGAAAAACTCCAAATGGGGTTGAATTGGAAAAAAACGATACCACAGTTTTATGGGGGGAATTATATGGCGTCCCCTTTGTGGTAAAACTGACCTGTTGCTGTCATACATAATTTTTCTTGTGTTTTATTACTGAAAAAAAAATAAAAACTTTGGGAAAATAAATTTTTTCTTTTCTATATTCTGACCCCCATTATGTTTTTATTGGTTACATTTATGGGGGCTAATTTTTTTTTGTTTTTTGCAGGGTAATCTGTATATTTTTGGAATGTATATGACTTTTGGATCGTTTTTTAGACATTTTTGGGGGGATGTGAAGGAACAAAAATTTTACATTGTTCGCTGTATGGGATAAATATTTTTATATTTTAATAATACTGGTGTTTTAGGACATGGCGATGCCTAAGATGTGAATTTTAATATATTTTTTATATTTTTAAAAACTTTTTTTTTTTTACTTTTTTTTAAAGCCTATAACTGACTATAATTGCATTTAATTGCTTTGGTAATTCATTGCAGATTTTCTGTGTTCTTATGGAACCTTGCCACCTGCAGGGCTCCATATGAACTGCAGCTGTGGTTTTTTCACAGAGAAAGCTTTCACATACAGTCATGGCCAAAAGTTTTGAGAATGATACAAATATTAATTTTTACAAAGTCTACTGCTTCAGTTTTTATAATGGCAATTTGCATATACTCCTGAATGTTATAAAGAGTGATCAGCTTAACAGCAATTACTTGCAAAGTCAATATTTGCCTAGAAAATGAACTTTATCCCCCAAAACACATTTCAACATCATTGCAGCCCTGCCTTAAAAGGACCAGCTAACATCGTTTCAGTGATTGCTCCATTAACACAGGTGTGGGTGTTGATGAGGACAGGGCTGGAGATCAATCTGTCATGATTAAGTAAGAATGACACCACTGGACACTTTAAAAGGAGGCTGGTGCTTGGCATCATTGTTTCTCTTCTGTTAACCATGGTTATCTCTAAAGAAACACGTGCATTCATCATTGCACTGCACAAAAATGGCCTAACAGGGAAGAGTATCGCAGCTAGAAAGATTGCACCTCAGTCAACAATCTATCGCATCATCAAGAACTTCAAGGAGAGAGGTTCCATTGTTGCCAAAAAGGCTCCAGGGCGCCCAAGAAAGACCACCAAGCGCCAGGACTGTCTCTTAAAAGTGTTTCAGCTGCGGGATCGGGCTACCAGCAGTGCAGAGCTTGCTCAGGAATGGCAGCAGGCAGGTGTGAGTGCATCTGCACGCACTGTGAGGCGGAGACTCCTGGAGCAAGGCCTGGTCTCAAGGAGGGCAGCAAAGAAGCCACTTCTCTCCAGAAAAAACATCAGGGACAGACTGATATTCTGCAAAAGGTACAGGGAGTGGACTGCTGAGGACTGGGGGAAAGTCATTTTCTCTGATGAATCCCCTTTTCGATTGTTTGGGACATCTGGAAAACAGCTTATTCGGAGAAGACGAGGTGAGCGCTACCACCAGTCTTGTCTCATGCCAACTGTAAAGCATCCTGAAACCATTCATGTGTGGGGTTGCTTCTCAGCCAAGGGAATCGGCTCTCTCACAGTCTTGCCTAAAAACACAGCCATGAATAAAGAATGGTACCAGAATGTCCTCCGAGAGCAACTTCTCCCAACCGTCCAAGAGCAGTTTGGCGATCAACAATGCCTTTTCCAGCATAATGGAGCACCTTGCCATAAAGCAAAGGTGATAACTAAATGGCTCAGGGAACAAAACATAGAGATTTTGGGTCCATGGCCTGGAAACTCCCCAGATCTTAATCCCATTGAGAACTTGTGGTCAATCATCAAGAGACGGGTGGACAAACAAAAACCTACAAATTCTGACAAAATGCAAGCATTAATTGTGCAAGAATGGACTGCTATCAGTCAGGATTTGGTCCAGAAGTTGATTGAGAGCATGCCAGGGAGAATTGCAGAGGTCCTGAAGAAGAAGGGTCAACACTGCAACTATTGACTTGCTGCATTAACTCATTCTAACTGTCAATATAAGCTTTTGTTACTCATAATATGATTGTAATTATATTTCTGTATGTGATAAAAACATCTGACAAACACACATAAAAACCAGAGGGCAGCAGATCATGTGAAAATAGAAGATTTGTGTCATTCTCAAAACTTTTGGCCATGACTGTACAACCAATAGCTCCCCTGAATGCCCCATGGAAGAGCCATTAAGGCAGCCTCAGATGCAGTGGTCAAAATTGACCACAGCATCTGAGGGGTTAAATGCCTGCAATTGGCGTTATCGCCATTCGTTATTAGCCCCAGGTGTCTGCTGTTTTAAACAGCAGAAATCCAGTGAATATGGAGCCCGCTGAACTTGTTAGCAAGTATCATTGTTAGGGTTGTCTCCTTCTGGACCTTGCGATTTTCCATTTCTGTGTTTTCGTTTTTTACTCTGTGTTTTCCTTTTTTTTCACTCATCAAGCTGTATGAGGGCTTGTTTTTGCAGAACAAGTTTCACTTTCTATTGGCGCTATTATATATTGCATACAATGTAGTGAGAAGCTGGAAAAAATTCCAAATGGGATGAAATTGAAAAAAAATGCACTTCTGTCATAGTTTTTGTTGTTGGGTGTTGTTTTTACAGCGATTCCTATGGGGTAAAACTGACCTGTCACAATCATTCTTACGGTCAGTACAATTACAGCGATGCCACATTTGTATACATTTTCTTGTAAATTTTTGGTTACTTCTTCAGAGCTGTGTGAGGCCTGATTTTTTGCGGGACGATTTGTAGTTTTTAATGATATCATTTTGGAGTACGTATAACTTTTTGATCACTTTTTATTCTAATTATTTTATTGAGGTGAACCAATTTTAAAAAATGTTTCTGTCATGGCATTCACAGCTGTTTAAAGCAGCAGAACCCAGTGGCTATAGTGTCCACTGCGCTCACTGGACTTCCGCCATACATGCAGTACAGACCAAAAGTTTGGACACACCTTCTCTTTCAAAGAGTTTTGTGTATTTTCATGACTATGAAAATTGTAGATTCACACTGAAGGCATCAAAACTATGAATTAACACATGTGGAATTATATACTTAACAAAAAAGTGTGAAACAACTGAAAATATGTCTTATATTCTAGGTTCTTCAAAGTAGCCTCCTTTTGCTTTGATTACTGCTTTGCACACTCTTGGCATTCTCTTGATGAGCTTCAAAAGGTAGTCACCTGAAATGGTTTTCACTTCACAGGTGTGCCCTGTCAGGTTTAATAAGTGGGATTTCTTGCCTTATAAATGGCGTTGGGACCATGAGTTGTGTTGGGCAGAAGTCAGGTGGATACACAGCTGATAGTCCTACTGAATAGACTGTTAGAATTTGTATTATGGCAAGAAAAAAGCAGCTAAGTAAAGAAAAACAAGTGGCCATCATTACTTTAAGAAATGAAGGTCAGTCAGTCCAAAAAATTGGGAAAACTTTGAAAGTGTCCCCAAGTGCAGTCGCAAAAACCATCAAGCGCTACAAAGAAACTGGCTCACATGAGGACCGCCCCAGGAAAGGAAGACCAAGAGTCACCTCTGCTGCGGAGGATAAGTTCATCCGAGTCACCAGCCTCAGAAATCGCAGGTTAACAGCAGCTCAGATTAGAGACCAGGTCAGTGCCACACAGAGTTCTAGCAGCAGACACATCTCTACAACAACTGTTAAGAGGAGACTGTGTGCAGCAGGCCTTCATGGTAAAATAGCTGCTAGGAAACCACTGCTAAGGACAGGCAACAAGCAGAAGAGACTTCTTTGGGCTAAAGAGTACAAGGAATGGACATTAGACCAGTGAAAATCTGTGCTTTGGTCTGATGAGTCCAAATTTGAGATCTTTGGTTCCAACGACCGTGTCTTTGTGCGACGCAGAAAAGGTGAACGGATGGACTCTACATGCCTGGTTCCCACCGTGAAGCATGGAGGAGGAGGTGTGATGGTGTGGGGGTGCTTTGCTGGTAACACTGTTGGGGATTTATTCAAAATTGAAGGCATACTGAACCAGCATGGCTACCACAGCATCTTGCAGCGGCATGCTATTCCATCCGGTTTGCATTTAGTTGGACCATAATTTATTTATCAACAGGACAATGACCCCAAACACACCTCCAGGCTATGTAAGGGCTATTTGACCAAGAAGGAGAGTGATGGGGTGCTACGCCAGATGACCTGGCCTCCACAATCACCAGACCTGAACCCAATCGAGATGGTTTGGGGTGAGCTGGACCGCAGAGTGAAGGCAAAAGGGCCAACAAGTGCTAAGCATCTCTGGGAACTCCTTCAAGACTGTTGGAATACCATTTCAGGTGACTACATCTTGAAGCTCATCAAGAGAATGCCAAGAGTGTGCAATGCAGTAACCAAAGCAAAAGGTGGCTACTTTCAAGAACCTAGAATATTAGACATATTTTCAGTTGTTTCACACATTTTTGTTAAGTATATAATTCCACATGTATTAATTCATAGTTTTGATGCCTTCAGTGTGAATCTACAATTTTCATAGTCATGAAAATACAGAAAACTCTTTGAATGAGAAGGTGTGTCCAAACTTTTGGTCTGTACTGTATATGGTGTAGGTCCTGAAAGGGTAAACTACCCCAGTGGCGACATATCCGCCACCACTGGCGTAACTAAAATTCACTGGACCCCACAGCAAATTTTTGAAGGGGGCATTTTCCCTCAGTCCGCTTAATGCACACCTCAGACCGGACCAAAAATATGTCTTATATTATTGGTTCTTCAAAGTAGCCACCTTTTGCTTTGATTACTGCTTTGCACATTCTTGGCATTCTCTTGATGAGCTTCAAAAGGTAGTCACCTGAAATGGTTTTCACTTCACAGGTGTGCCCTGTCAGGTTTAATAAGTGGGATTTCTTGCCTTATAAATGGCGTTGGGACCATGAGTTGTGTTGGGCAGAAGTCAGGTGGATACACAGCTGATAGTCCTACTGAATAGACTGTTAGAATTTGTATTATGGCAAGAAAAAAGCAGCTAAGTAAAGAAAAACGAGTGGCCATCATTACTTTAAGAAATGAAGGTCAGTCAGTCCAAAAAATTGGGAAAACTTTGAAAGTGTCCCCAAGTGAGTCGCAAAAACCATCAAGCGCTACAAAGAAACTGGCTCACATGAGGACCGCCCCAGGAAAGGAAGACCAAGAGTCACCTCTGCTGCGGAGGATAAGTTCATCCGAGTCACCAGCCTCAGAAATCGCAGGTTAACAGCAGCTCAGATTAGAGACCAGGTCAGTGCCACACAGAGTTCTAGCAGCAGACACATCTCTACAACAACTGTTAAGAGGAGACTGTGTGCAGCAGGCCTTCATGGTAAAATAGCTGCTAGGAAACCACTGCTAAGGACAGGCAACAAGCAGAAGAGACTTCTTTGGGCTAAAGAGTACAAGGAATGGACATTAGACCAGTGGAAATCTGTGCTTTGGTCTGATGAGTCCAAATTTGAGATCTTTGGTTCCAAAGACCGTGTCTTTGTGCGACGCAGAAAAGGTGAACGGATGGACTCTGCATGCCTGGTTCCCACCTTGAAGCATGGAGGAGGAGGTGTGATGGTGTGGGGGTGCTTTGCTGGTAACACTGTTGGGGATTTATTCAAAATTGAAGGCATACTGAACCAGCATGGCTACCACAGCATCTTGCAGCGGCATGCTATTCCATCCGGTTTGCATTTAGTTGGACCATAATTTATTTATCAACAGGACAATGACCCCAAACACACCTCCAGGCTATGTAAGGGCTATTTGACCAAGAAGGAGAGTGATGGGGTGCTACGCCAGATGACCTGGCCTCCACAATCACCAGACCTGAACCCAATCGAGATGGTTTGGGGTGAGCTGGACCGCAGAGTGAAGGCAAAAGGGCCAACAAGTGCTAAGCATCTCTGGGAACTCCTTCAAGACTGTTGGAATACCATTTCAGGTGACTACATCTTGAAGCTCATCAAGAGAATGCCAAGAGTGTGCAATGCAGTAACCAAAGCAAAAGGTGGCTACTTTCAAGAACCTAGAATATTAGACATATTTTCAGTTGTTTCACACATTTTTGTTAAGTATATAATTCCACATGTATTAATTCATAGTTTTGATGCCTTCAGTGTGAATCTACAATTTTCATAGTCATGAAAATACAGAAAACTCTTTGAATGAGAAGGTGTGTCCAAACTTTTGGTCTGTACTGTATATGGTGTAGGTCCTGAAAGGGTAAACTACCCAGTGGCGACATATCCGCCACCACTGGCGTAACTAAAATTCACTGGACCCCACAGCAAATTTTTGAAGGGGGCATTTTCCCTCAGTCCGCTTAATGCACACCTCAGACCGGACCAAAAATATGTCTTATATTATTGGTTCTTCAAAGTAGCCACCTTTTGCTTTGATTACTGCTTTGCACATTCTTGGCATTCTCTTGATGAGCTTCAAAAGGTAGTCACCTGAAATGGTTTTCACTTCACAGGTGTGCCCTGTCAGGTTTAATAAGTGGGATTTCTTGCCTTATAAATGGCGTTGGGACCATGAGTTGTGTTGGGCAGAAGTCAGGTGGATACACAGCTGATAGTCCTACTGAATAGACTGTTAGAATTTGTATTATGGCAAGAAAAAAGCAGCTAAGTAAAGAAAAACGAGTGGCCATCATTACTTTAAGAAATGAAGGTCAGTCAGTCCAAAAAATTGGGAAAACTTTGAAAGTGTCCCCAAGTGAGTCGCAAAAACCATCAAGCGCTACAAAGAAACTGGCTCACATGAGGACCGCCCCAGGAAAGGAAGACCAAGAGTCACCTCTGCTGCGGAGGATAAGTTCATCCGAGTCACCAGCCTCAGAAATCGCAGGTTAACAGCAGCTCAGATTAGAGACCAGGTCAGTGCCACACAGAGTTCTAGCAGCAGACACATCTCTACAACAACTGTTAAGAGGAGACTGTGTGCAGCAGGCCTTCATGGTAAAATAGCTGCTAGGAAACCACTGCTAAGGACAGGCAACAAGCAGAAGAGACTTCTTTGGGCTAAAGAGTACAAGGAATGGACATTAGACCAGTGGAAATCTGTGCTTTGGTCTGATGAGTCCAAATTTGAGATCTTTGGTTCCAAAGACCGTGTCTTTGTGCGACGCAGAAAAGGTGAACGGATGGACTCTGCATGCCTGGTTCCCACCTTGAAGCATGGAGGAGGAGGTGTGATGGTGTGGGGGTGCTTTGCTGGTAACACTGTTGGGGATTTATTCAAAATTGAAGGCATACTGAACCAGCATGGCTACCACAGCATCTTGCAGCGGCATGCTATTCCATCCGGTTTGCATTTAGTTGGACCATAATTTATTTATCAACAGGACAATGACCCCAAACACACCTCCAGGCTATGTAAGGGCTATTTGACCAAGAAGGAGAGTGATGGGGTGCTACGCCAGATGACCTGGCCTCCACAATCACCAGACCTGAACCCAATCGAGATGGTTTGGGGGTGAGCTGGACCGCAGAGTGAAGGCAAAAGGGCCAACAAGTGCTAAGCATCTCTGGGAACTCCTTCAAGACTGTTGGAATACCATTTCAGGTGACTACATCTTGAAGCTCATCAAGAGAATGCCAAGAGTGTGCAATGCAGTAACCAAAGCAAAAGGTGGCTACTTTCAAGAACCTAGAATATTAGACATATTTTTCAGTTGTTTCACACATTTTTGTTAAGTATATAATTCCACATGTATTAATTCATAGTTTTGATGCCTTCAGTGTGAATCTACAATTTTCATAGTCATGAAAATACAGAAAACTCTTTGAATGAGAAGGTGTGTCCAAACTTTTGGTCTGTACTGTATATGGTGTAGGTCCTGAAAGGGTAAACTACCCCAGTGGCGACATATCCGCCACCACTGGCGTAACTAAAACTGACTGGACCCCACAGCAAATTTTTGAAGGGGCATTTTCCCTCGGTCCGCTTAATGCACACCTCAGACCGGACCAAAAAAAAAAAAAAAAAAATACTCACCTCTCTTCTCCTACGGGCACCTCCGCTCTTCGTACAGGACTGTGTCTAGGCACACATTACACTGAGACCTGATGTCACACAGCATCAGGTCATATGGAGTGATTTATCAAACTGGTGTAAAGTAGAACTGGCTTAGTTGCCCATAGCAACCAATCAGATTCCTCCTTTCATTTTTGACAGCTCCTTTGGAAAATGAAAGGTGGTATTTACTTTATTATTTGTGTTTGTAGAGTGCTGTTGCATTGTGTTTGTTTTTGCTTTTGTGCTTTCAGCCATGGTGACGTGCACCTGTGCACGATGTGGGATGTGCTAACTAACCCCTTTTTTCTTTGCAGTCTTCATTGGGGGTTGTGGGCTGACTCCATTGCTCGTGCATTCCTAGCTAACGTGTCTGTCCCATAGGCTGATTTTAAAGAGGTTCTCCAGGAATTAAGAAAATGAAAATACTTAAATATTACGCTTTTATAAATATATTCCCAAATACCTTTCATTAGTTATAGAGATGAGCGAGCACTAAAATGCTCGGGTGCTCGTTATTCGAGACAAACTTTTCCCGATGCTCGGGTGCTCGTTTCGAATAACGAACCCCATTGAAGTCAATGGGAGACTCGAGCATTTTTTGCAGGGGACTAAGGCTCTGCCTAGGAAAGGCTGGGTGAAAACCTTGGAAACATCAGAAAATGATGGAAACCCCATGGAAATGGACAGGAAACAGCAGAGGCAGCATGCATGGATGCCTCTGAGGCTGCCTAATCCCACCATTAACCCAAATTCTCAGGCAACAGCCTGGTGGTTACCCTCATGGCAATTGTGCTCACCCAGACCAAGAAAGGCGATGCACATACCCATCACATGTTAGGGAAGCATCCAACTAGGTGCAAAGAAAAATTGTTTAGAGAGAGCGCCTGTAGGTGGACCTCCGGAAAAATTGTTTGGAGAGAGGGCCTGTAGGTGGACCTCCGGAAAAAATTGTTTACAGAGAGGGCCTGTAGGTGGACCTCCGGGAAAAATTGGGCCTGTAGGTGGACCTCCGGTAAAAGAGTGCCAGTTGGACCTCTAAAAATGGCGTTTTTGGGTCAGCGTTAGGCAAAGACGACAAGGAGGAGGAGGAGTAGGAGGAGTAGAGAAGAGGAATCGGATACATAAGTAATGTTAATCTGTAGCTGCTTTCCCCCGGAGGAGATTTGAATTCCGGTGAAATCCAGGCTTTGTTCATTTTAATAAGCGTCAGCCTGTCAGCGCTGTCAGTTGACAGGCGTGTACGCTTATCCGTGATGACGCCACCAGCTGCACTGAATACCTGCTCTGACAGCACGCTAGCGGCAGGGCAGGCCAGCACCTCCAAGGTGTACAGCGCCAGTTCAGGCCATGTGTCCTGCTTTGAAACCCAGTAGTTGTATGGAGCAGAGTGATCGCTACGGACGTTGGTATGGGTCAGCTAGGTACTCCCTCACCATCTTTCTGTACAGCTCCCCCCTACTTTGCCTAGACTGGGGACAGGTGACAGTGTCTTGCTGGGGTG